>CM065591.1:487302301-487902301 GCA_033119425.1 Bufotes viridis
ATACTGGGATATGGAATAAGTTCTTAAAAGGACACTACAGAGAACATTGTTTTTAGACGTTGTGGCTGTTTTTCATTTCAGCAGTACTATAACATTAGAAATGAAATACAAAATCGTGTCCTTCTGTAGCAGTTAGCACAGAGAGATAAGACCTCCTATACAGATAGGTAATCCATTGTGAGTTTACTGCTGCTGTGAGGGGAGAGATGTTATCTGTTAGTATAATAATAAGCGTAGAATTAGGACAACTGTATGACAGCTCTATTGTTCTCTTGATAGGCCTAGATAAAGATGTCCACAGAAGAGCACTGCATTGATCAGTGTAATGTGTGATGCCCCAATGGAGTCTCTACAGGAGGACTCTCTCTGGTCGCCATGATGGTCTAAGTGAGAGAGTTAAATGGGGTCTGTCGTGCTAAAGGTCCTAAACAAAGAGGAAGCTAAAGAGCCAGGACAGGAGGCAGACATGCAGTGATGTCAAGTTATATCCAGAAAACCAACAAGAAAAAAGAGACTGTTAATATGTGCCAAAACGTTTTAATGGTATTGTCCCTTTAAGGGGGGAAAACACCCTTAAAGGGAATTGTAAAGTCCCGTAAGCATGAATAATACTGCTGCAGCTGACTCCAGATCAGTCATTTGTATGGGGATACTCCCCTCCGTTCCCCCACAGTATGCCCACACACCGGCCCTGGAATCCATTGCTAGGACTTCTCCTTCAGTCCTCTCCATTATGTGCACGTGTTCAGCAGTCCTCTCAATGTATCTCATGGCTGGTGCAGTGTAGGAACGGGCTGAGCATCCACATGCTGAGCATCAGTACTATACATTTAGTACTGCACTTTATAGGGCTTGAGGGAACCGGACAAGTTGGCCATTAGATGACAGTCAGACAATTGCAGTTAGACAGGCCAAGTATGCATGTGTATGGGGGGTACGGAGAAATAGCTGTTGGCCAAATTAGCTTGTGGACCACCTACTAACCACTAAAGCCATGAATTACTTGATTTGGGTTCATAAAATGCAATTTCGGAGCACTGTTTGTATTTTTTATATACATCTGCATATAAACTAGAAAGTTCTGTGATAGCAAGAGACTTTCAGAACTTGTTATTATTATATGGTGATTAATGGGGTATTCACATCTAGGGCTGACCCCACTCCCCCCGACCTCCTCCGGACAGAGGTGGTTGTAAGTACGGGATCACCTGAGAGCGCTGCGCTGTACCCATAATGTCCATTCACTTATATGGGAGCTACAGATGCAGCATAATGCATCCCGCTTGGCTTTTTTTTACAACTACCCCCAGCTGGCACGTCCATCCCAGAGGAGTTTGGCTAGGGGTCATCCCTGTCTAGAGTCCCATGTCTTCTCCATTCTCTCTTCCGGTCTCTGCAGGATCAGGAGGGGCTTCGTCATAGGCCTGAGTTGGCCGAGGTCTGTGATAAGCCATGGCGGTCAGGGGACAAAGCCGCTTACTGGCCCTACGGAGATCGGAAGTGGCCGGGAACAGCAGCGGAGGGAGTGCGGATAGGTGAGCGGGGTTTTTCTTGTACAGGTTAGGACAGAGGTTGTCTGCTCCAAGGCTGATACTGGTCTTCAGTATCTGTTGGGGGTCTGACTCCCGGGACCCTCACAATCAGCTGTTTGAGAAGGCGCCAGCTCATCGGTCACATGGCCTAGGCACAGCTCAGCCCCATAGAAGTGAATGGGCACGATACCAAGCACGGCCACTATTCAATGGACGGCGCTGTGCTTGGTGAGCTAAGAGAAGGCCGCTGCACTACTGTGAGCGCCGGTGCCTTCTCAAACAGCTGATCACTGAGGGTCCCGGATGTCGGAGCCCCACCAATCATACTGATGACCTATCCAAAGATCTTGGAAAACTCTTTTAAGCCTTAATTGCTTAAAAGTACCTTCAAGGCGGCATATTGTTTGCTACATTCGGGGTCACATGGGTTCGCCGCAGTCCCAGACAACACTATGGTGGACCCAGACCTTAACACAAGAACGGACCCCTAATGGAGAAGGATCTCCATACTTCCTCTGGCGGGCCTACAGAACCCCAGGCCAACACTGGCGATATCTGCGCCATTTTTCTGTGGTATACTTCCGTCCATGAGCCTTATAGTTCTTTAATCGGAATGGCAGATACTAATAACAAACGCTGCCCTGATGTCGGTGCACGGGGTCGGGAGGGATGAGTACGGCGACAGCCTCCCAGCAACGTGAACCAGATTGTGAAATTCTAAGCACTTTTGTTCCACGTCGCTTGAATGAAGAACACAAATTTCCAATTATTTCATTTAAGCGTTCTGCTAAGAAGGAGAATGGCTCCTTTAATATGCAGATTTAAGCCCATGATGACATTCAAGTGTGTGTGTTGAATATTCCAGTGGCGAACAATTAAGTAGATAAAATTTCTTTTAATTAGGAAGCTCCGGGCTGGAGCTATTGCTGCATCTTGTGGGCTTTGATCTATTCAGGAAGGCCATTATACATGTGTGTCTCTTGTACTCTCTTAAACCTCTTAGTATGCATTGGACTCAGGTCAGCGTAATTACCATCTTTTCCAGCTGAGATCACTGGTATGATTTGGCAGTGCCCCAGCTAAGTGTTGTCATCTTCGGAAAGGAATTCCTTGCAGGTTCCCTCTAAGCCTGAAGTCGTTCTTGTTATATACATCAGATTTACCCAGGAGAACACAAAGACTGGGAGAGCCTTGTGGAAGACGAACTTCTAGGGTTAAAGACACTGAAGGGGGAAAAGCAAACTGTGGCCCTAACAAAAATCCACAGGGGTGTCCTAAAAAGCCCAAAAAATGCACTTTATAGAACGTTGCGTTAGGGTCCCTTTACACGTGGTCAGGAATGAAGGTTTGTATGAGTGCACGTTCCTGATAATTGCTCTTTGTAAGGCTCTATTTTGTATCTGTGTCTAATCCGCATTTTTTGTGAATTGCACACAGACCAATTCATTTCTATGGGTCTGACAAAAAAACGACAGCACACTGATCCGCAACTTATAGAACATGTCCTATTTTTGTCCATATAAGAATAGTTATTTCTAGCGATGGGAGTGAGAAAAATGCGCATTGCACAAAGAAGGAATCTGTATTTGGTTTGTGGACCTCAATATGGACACAGGCCTAAATCTGCCAACGATCAGCAAACGATCAGTCAGAGGGCATCTGTCAGCAGTTTTGCACCTATGAAACCGGCTGACCTACATGTGCACTTAGTAGCTGAAGGCATCTGTGTTGGTCCCATGTTCATATGTGCCCGCATTGCTGAGAAAAATTATGTTTTATTATATGCAAATGAGCCTCTAGGAGCAACGGGGGCGTTACCATTACACCTAGAGGCTCTGCTCTCTCTGTAACTGCTGCCCCTCTGCACTTTGATTGACAGGGCCAAGTAGAGGCGATGACATTTTCACTGCCTGGCCCTGTCAATCAAAGTGGAGAGGGGGCGGCAGTTGCAGAGAGAGCAGAGTCTGTAGGTGTAAAGGCAACGCCCCCGTTGCTCCTAGAGGCCTATTTGTATGTATTAAAACACCATTTTTCTCAGCAATGCGGGCACGTATGAACATGGGACCAACACAGATGCCTTCAGCTGCCGAGTGCACATATAACAGGTCAGCCGGTGTCATAGGTACAAATCTGCAGACAGATGCCCTTTAAGCAGGCATGAAAATGCTCTCTGGTCGGCAGCACTTACTCTGTGCAGTTGGCATGTGCTCTTCATATAATGGGGGATGAATGATCATAGTAATGATCATTCAACCCGTGTGCAGGAGGGCTTTTAAACAAGCATCAAACAACGCTTTTTAGCTGGAATTGAGCATTAAAAACTCTAATCTCACGAACAGACCCCACAGTGAATAGAGAGGGTGCTGCGCATGCGCAGCTTTGTACACTGCTATGGCTATTAGCTTGCGCAGCATCTTTATTCACTGCAGGGCCCCGTTCTTGAAATAAGTGCACATCTCAGAGGTGGGACCTGAACCAATTGGACATTTATGACCTATCCTAGTGAAAAGCCATAAATGTCCAGATGGGACAACCCCTTTAATTGAAACCAATCTAGCTATCAGCTGTTATTGCCAGGGGAGGCTACAGCTGCTTATATACAGTACTTCCCCTGCAGCAGCCATTGTAAGGCAAATGTATTAGCTGATGTACATGGAAAGATCGACCCCCGGGACCCCCGCCGATCAGCTGTTTGACAAGGCACCAGTGTCGTAACTTTGCCTAGTTGTGAGCGCCATACCTTCTCAAATAGCTGATCAGCGGGGATCAGGGTGTCGGACCCCAATGAGTACATGCTATCCAGAGGATAGGTCATCAGTAAAAAACGTCTCTGAAAACCTCTTTAACCTACAGCAGTCTCTTCTGAATATTTTACACCTCACCTACTTACAAATTGTCCTCTCCAATTTTAGCCTCTCTCAAACGAGCGTGTCCGGATTAGGTCCAGATGCGTTGCGGATGCGTTCAGTGAAAACTGTGCGATTTCGCAGGCAAAGCCATTCAATTTTGCCTGCGATTGCATTCATTTCAGTTTTTTCCGCGCGGGTGCAATGCGTTTTGATGCGTTTTTTACGCGCGTGATAAAAAACTGAAGGTTTACAAACAACATCACCTAGCAACCATCAGTGAAAAACGCAACGCACCTGCACTTGCTTGCGGATGCAATGTGTTTTTCACACAGCCCCATTCACTTCTATGGGGCCAGAGCTGCGTGAAAAACGCAGAATATAGAACATGCTGCGATTTTCATGGAACGCAGAATTGATGCGTGGAAAACAACGCTCATGTACACAGACCCATTGAAATGAATGGGTCAGGATTCAGTGCGGGTGCTATACGTTCACATCACGCATTGCACCCGCGCGGAAAACTCGCTCGTGTGAAAGGGGCCTTTAGCTTTTCCTCATTTCCTGTTCTTATCAGGAGAGCCATAAAAATTAAATGAGGATACTGAGAAGAAGGTATGTCATTAGCAAACGTCTGGTCATAAAAATATTTGTTTCTTTAGGAGGAAACAAGGATCAATTTATCTTGGATTGCCACAAGAATGTTTGGGTGCGTACTTGAGCTGGTGCATAATAACTGGTTTCCATATTAGCCAAATTGCACAGTTATAATTGGGTCCATCAATTTTTGCAGCCGATACTAAATTCAGTAATTAGCACGAAAGAGGCCAGTATACTGCATATATACTAGAGAGGCCAGTATACTGCATATATATATACTACAGAGGCAAGTATACTGCATATATATATATACTACAGAGGCCAGTATACTGCATATATATATACTAGAGAGGCCAGTATACTGCATATATATATATATATATATATATACTATAGAGGCCAGTATACTGCATATATAATATATATATACTACAGAGGCCAGTATACTGCATATATATATATTTATACTACAGAGGCCAGTATACTGCATATATATATACTACAGAGAACAGTATACTGCATTTACATATACTACAGAGGCCAGTATACTGTATATATATATATATACTACAGAGGACAGTATACTGTACATATATATAATACAGAGGACAGTATACTGCATATATATATATATATATATATATACTTCGGAGGACAATATACTGTATATATATATATCTTACAGAGAACAGTATACTATATATATATATACTACAGAGGACAGTATACTGTATATATACTACAGAGAACAGTATACTATATATATATATACTACAGAGGACAGTATACTGTATATACTGTTCACATGGTGCAGTACTGCGTGGCGGCTGTTGTTTGATGTGGCGCGGCGTTGGGGGGTTGACGCGACCCGGTGTCATGGTGGCATTGCTGATGCTGTGCTGCGGCGGTCAGCTGGGCGGTGCTGCGCCAAATTTAGAGTAGGACCCACTCAAAGAGGCAACCTTGGCGTGGTGAGTGGGCTTATGCCTTTTGATCAAAATGTACACTAATGCCTTTTATATAGCATGCAGTATAGGGGGCAGTATAGTAAATATTGCGCCGAGAGGCGATATTAATTTTGCTGAGAAGCAGTTAAAGATCAGAAGCTGAGCTTGTGGATGTGCGATCCTACCTCTTTTTCTTTCTCTTTTTTTAATTATGTATATAAAGGTCTGTCCAGGATCAGCACTCCTTCCATCCGGTGCAGGTGTTTTTAATTAGCTGGAGCAAGTATATATGAGTGAAAGGGTTCTACTAGCTCTCAGACTTAGTTCCTGAGAGCATGTCATAGGTGAGCTTTACCAACTGTTCACATGGTGCGTGGAGGCCGTTGTTTGCTGTGGCGCGGCGCTGGGGGGTTTGCGGGACCCTATGCCATGGTGGCATTGCCAGACAGCAGGGGTGCTGTTTGGCGGCTGGATCCCACCGCCCGCTGGTGCGGTGCGGCAGTGGTCACTGGGCAGTGCTGCGCCAATTTTAGAGTAGGACCCACTCAAAGAGGCAACCTTGGTGCGGTAAGTGGGCTTATGCCTTTTGATCAAAATGTACACTAATGCCTCTTATAAAGCATGCAGTATAGGGGGCAGTATAGTATATATTGCGCCGAGAGGCGATAATAATTTTGCTGAGAAGCAGTTAAAGATCAGAAGCTGAGCTTGTGGATGTGCGATCCTACCTCTTTTTCTTTCTCTTTTTTAATATACTGTATACTATATAAATTAATATACTGTATATATACTACAGAGGACAGTATACTGTATATATACTACAGAGGACAGTGTACTGTATATATACTACAGAGGACAGTGTACTGTATATATACTATGGAGGACAGTGTACTGTATATATACTACAGAGGACAGTGTACTGTATATATACTACGGAGGACAATATACTGTATATACTACAGAGGACTACTGTATATATATACTACAAAGGAGAGTATACTGTGTATATATATATATACTACAGAGGACAGTATACTGTATATATATATATATCCTACAGAGGACAGTATACTGTGTATATATATATATATATATATATATATATATAAATATATATATTATACTAAAGAGGACAGTGTACTTGGGCTTGGGCAGAGAAGTTGCAGATGTAAGGTTATGCACATGGGAAGGAATAATGCAAGTCACCCATACATACCCAGTGTTTTACCATTTAGTAACACTGACATGAAAAAGGACTTTCAGTGGACAGCAAACTAAGCTGTAGAAACTAGTATCAATAAGATAATGGGTTGCATGAAAAGGGGCATAGATGCCCGTGATGAGAACATAGTCCTACCACTTTACACATCACTAGTCAGACCACACATGGAGTACTGTGTACAGTTCTGGGCTCCTGTGAACAAGGCAGACATAGCAGAGCTGGAGAGGGTTCAGAGGAGGGCAACTAAAGTAATAACTGGAATGGGGCAACTACAGTACCCTGAAAGGTTATCAAAATTAGGGTTATTCAGTTTAGAAAAAATACGACTGAGGGGAGATCTAATAGCTATATATAAATATATCAGGGGTCAGTACAGAGATCTCTCCCATCATCTATTTATCCCCAGGACTGTGACGAGGGGACATCCTCTGCGTCTGGAGGAAAAAAGGTTTGTACACAAACATAGAAAAGGATTCTTTACGGTCAGAGCAGTGAGACTATGGAACTCTCTGCCTGAGGAGGAAAAAACTAAAAGAGTTAATGAGGGGCCTGGATGTATTTCTGGAGAGTAATAATATTACAGGTTATAGCTACTAGATTTCTGGAGAGGTCGTTGATCCTGAGAGTAATTCTGATTGGAGTCAGGAAGGAATTTTTTTCCCCCTAAAATTAGTAAAATAGGCTTCGACCTCATGAGTTTTTTTTTTGCATTCATCTGGATCAACTTTGCAGGATAACAGCCTGAACTGGATGGACTTTTTGACCAGTTATATGTCAATAATACTCTAAATTTTCTATTAATAATGGACAACTTCTATTACAATTTGACATTTCAGGTATGGGTGATTCTGGCCATCAAAGGCCTTCAACATTGAATTTTCTGATAGTAAAGGGTCAGATCAGACGCCATTGGGTCAGGGTCGCTGCTGGTACAACAGATAGAGCTTGGCATACACGTAAGAAAACTTGGCCAAACCTCCCATACATATGTATTCTTGGTTGGACATGCATATATAGTGATTGGGGAGATGGATGAGAGCTGCTAGCAGCAGCGGCTTATCTCTTGAGAACAAAAGAATCGAGCAGTTCAAAGCCAACATACTCTATCCTTATCTTGCCTGGCATCAGCCATCAGGGGAGACTCGGGAGGCCCCATACAGACTAGATGGCCAACCGAACCCGCTAAACATACTCTATCTTTATCTCCCCTGGCATCAGCCATCAGGGGAGACTCGGGAGGCCCCATACAGACTAGATGGTCAACCGAACCCGCTAAACATACTCTATCTTTATCTCCCCTGGCATCAGCCATCAGGGGAGAATCGGGAGGCCCCATACAGACTAGATGGCCAACCAAACCCGCTAAACATACTCTTTCTTTATCTCCCTGGCATCAGCCATCATGAGAGAATCGGGAGGCCCCATACAGACTAGATGGCCAACCGAACCCGCTAAACATACTCTTTCTTTATCTCCCTGGCATCAGCCATCATGAGAGAATCGGGAGGCCCCATACAGACTAGATGGTCAACCGAACCCGCTAAAATTGGCAGGTTCGGCCAACATACATCTAATACATCTTTAACGTCTCCTCAGCAGGCAATGATGGTGACTTATCTGTCCATCTATGGATATCTTTACCTTTTTGATGGACAGCTCTCAAGTGACGGATGGCTATCAATATCCATTACAGCTAATCTACTGTGATCTCCTCCTTGTTAGTCGAAGGTCATTATTCTGTGTGAGGATATCAGATGATCCTGCTTTGTCTACTAATTATACTGATTAGCTTACCTTTCAAAAATACCCCATTCATCCAAAATTAAAGTTCTTTCCGTACCCCTAAATTACTTAGATTGTGTTTTACCTCTACTGCGCTCATCCATTCACCATTAATCTCGGCCTTTCAGATTCCAATTTCAAAGAGACATTAAATCAACATAACAGAGGCCGCTATGTGCTTTGTTGAAACGTCCCGGGGCATTCACATCAGCCCCCTTTAAGAGCAGATTAACAAGACTATGGAACTGAATACGGAGGTCAGTGTCACGTGTCACATGGGACAGACCTCCAGATCATACAATTGGAATATGGCCACTAGATACCCTTCATAAAGTCCATCTGAGGAACATTGATGACACATCGCTAGGATATGCCATCCATGTCAGATAGGTGCAGGTCCAAACTCTGGGACCCGCTTCTATTTCCAGAACTAAAGTGAAGGAGAGTACACTGTGCATACACGGCTACCTCTCCATTCTCTGTAGGACTTGCGGAAACAGCTGAACCAGCGCTCGGCTATTTTTGGAACTTCCATAGCGTTTAATGCTCTCCTTCACTTAAGGGGACCCTGTTCTTTAGATAGGAGTAGGTCCCATAGGTGTTACCCGCAACTATCTGACATGGATGACATATCCTAGCGATATGCCATCGCTGTCGGAGATGGGAATACTTCTTTAGGCCCCATTCACACATCCGCAATTCTGTTCCGCATTTTGCAGAACGGAATTGCGGACCCATTTATTCCTATGGGGAAAGACGATGTCCCGCCCGGGTCCGCAATTGAGGATCTGCACTTCCGCGTCCGCAATCGCGTTCCTGGAAAAAATAGAACATGTCCTATTCTTGTCCGCAATTGTGGACAAGAAAAGGCATTTTCTTGTCCGGACTTGTGAATGGGGCCTTAATCTCCTACAGACAAGTTGTCTTTGTATCAACATGTTCAGAGTTTAATGTAAAAAGGCGCTAAATGACTTTACAACTCCTAATTGAGACTGCTACCGAGACGGTCACTGACTCTAAAGTGAGTGCCCCAACTCATGTTCATAAGGGCTATTTTGTAGTGCTTAAAGGGGTTGTCCTAGTTATGTAAATACAAATAAAAAAGCACTGTAAATCTGATGGTCAGCAGTATATATGTAAGCTAAGAAAGTTTTAGGCAAAAAATAATATATATTTTTCTCATTTCCCTAGTTCTGTCCTTGCCCTTTGTTGACATGCAGTTGCAGAGCTGTGGGGGGTGTAACAACAATCTCTGAGGTTTTCCTCATGAATATTTGTAGGTCCAACAAAGACTGCCTTTCCCCTGCAAATGCAGTGAATAAAATTATTGCCCTGCCTGCAGTCTGACTGCTGGGATATAAATGTTGTATTTGTGGGACTGCAAGTCCTAGCTGTGCAGTACAATAACATTGCTGATGCACACAGGATCTTCCCCCTACCTGTTCTTGTGCAATGCTCAGCAGACACTTCCTCACAGACAGCGGAAGAGTACAGAAAAGAGAACTGTGTTTGCAGGGTGAGGAGGAAGGGTGCACAGCGTTAGTCTCTTCACTGCCTGGAGAAGAGGAAACCCTGCAGCTGCTCAGTACCTGAGGCAGAGCCTCTAGCCCTGAGTCTGTGCTGCTGATGGTTGAAGGGTTTAAGCTTTCCTGACAAATCCAGTGGGAGGGGAGACACAGGGCAGAGAACTCAGCCATAGGATCGACAGTGCAGGGGGCGTGACTAGCAGATCTGTAGTGGAGGGTGTGGCCAGCAGATCACAGTGCAGGGGGCATGGTTTATTCCCTGCTCAGAGGCAGACCAGCTCCCTCCTGCTGCCCACGCTTGCGCACAGAACGTCATCAGAGCAGGGAAAGACTCTGACATCATAGGTCATGTGACGCATAGCAAACTTGGGGAACAGGATCCCTGGAGATGAAGGAAGTGACTTGAAAACCCTTGAGAGTGATGTATTGAACAGCTTAGCTAAACTTTGACGTTCCTGCTTAAACTTTGACTTTCATAGTAAGGCTTTTAGTAAAAACTCGTCTCCTGTCTCAAACCTAAACTAGACGTATGTACAAAGTGTCTCCTATTTTGATTCCCTATAAAAGAAGTTGGTGATAATAAACTAGATGATGCCTGTATGTGATGCACGTCTGTCTCATTGCTTGCCTCTCTCATGAACCACTTCACTTGAAGCACTCGTATGTCCCCGCATTGCTGAAAATGATGTTTTAATGTATGCAAATGAGCTTCCAGGAGCAGGGGGCGTTGCACCTAGAGGCTCAGCTTCTCTGCAATGGCTGCGCCCTATGCACTTTGACAGGGCCAGCCAGTGGAAACATCATCACATCTGCTCCTGTCAATCAAAGATGAGAGGACGCAACAGTTGCAGAGAGAGCAGAGCCTCTAGGTGTAATGGCAACGCCCCAGTTGCTTCTAGAGACTCATTTGCATGCATATTTTCAGCTGCCAAATGCCCATATAAAAGGTCAGCCAGTGTCATAGGTAAAAATATGCTGACTGATGCCCTTTAACCTCTTTAGGATCCTGCCATTTTTCACCTTAAAGGGGTTGTCTGAGTTATTTTTTTTGTTCTTTCTATGTTCCTAACTAGGAAAATATAACAACTTTACAATTAACTCACTTTATCTACAGTGCCTGGTTTATCAGATTTAACTGAGGGTCACATGACCTGTGATGTCAGCTTCTCTCCCTGCTCTGATAAAGTTCGTTGCACAAGCCTGTAAACGAGACGTCACTGTGCTGGCCATGCCCCTCTTCACTGCCGGGCTGTCTGCTCTCTCCTAGGATTCTTAAACCCTTCAGCTGCACAGATTGGGTAGCTGCAGGCAGTGAGGAGACAATGCTGGGTCACAGGAGCTGACAGACTAGAGAGAGCATTGCACAAGAAGGTAGGGGAAGATCATGTATGTATCAGCAGTGTCATTATACAGCTAGGACTTGTAGTTCTACACATACAATAAGCTGCTGATTCTCCCAGCACTCAGGGCAGCTCTTGTATTCACTCCCTTAGCAGTGTCATTATTTAGCTGGGACTTGTAGTTCTACACATACAACATGTTGCTTATTCTCCCATCACTCAGGGCAGCTCTTGTATCCACTCCCTTAGCAGAGCAGGGGAGGGGCAGAGATTGTTGTTATTGCATGTAAACAAGGGCCTTGAAAGAACCAGGGAAATGAGGAAATATATATTATTTTTTTGCCTAAAACTTGCTTAGCTTAGTCATATATTGCTGCCCATCAGATTTTCAGTGCTATATATATTTTTTTTCATAACTCGGACAACCCCTTTAAGGACCAGGCCATTCTGAGATTATTTTCTCGTCATATATTGTACTTCATAAAACTGGTAAATTTGAGTCAAAATATTTCATTTTTATTTATAAAAATACCAAATTTACCAAATTTTTGGAAAAAGTCACGATTTTCAAAATTTCAATTTCTCTGCTTTTAAAACAGATAGTGATACCTCCTAAAATAGTTATTACTTTACATTTCCCATATGTCTACTTTATGTTTGGATCATTTCGTAAATTAAATTTTCTTTTTTTGGGACTTTAGAAGGCTTAGAAGTTTAGAAGCAAATCTTCAGATTACATAATAGAAACCACCCATAAATGACTCAATTTTAGAAACTACACCCCTCAAGGTATTCAAAACTGAATTTACAAGCTTTGTTAACCCTTTAGGTGTTCCACAAGAATTAAAAGAAAATGGAGATGAAATGTCAGAATTTCACTTTTTGGGCAGATTTTCCATTTTACTCCATTTTTTCCAGTAACAAAGCAAGGGTTAACAGCTAAACAAAACTTAATATTTATTACCCTGATTCTGTAGTTTACAGAAACACCCCATATGTGGTCGTAAACTGCTGTACGGGCACACGGCAGGGCGCAGAAGGAAAGGAACACCTTATGGTTTTTGGAGGGAAGATTTCACTGGGATAATTTTAAGTTGCCATGTCACATTTGCAGACCCCCTGATGCACCCCTAGAGTAGAAACACCAAAAAAGTGACCCCATTTTGGAAACTACGGGATAAGGTGGCAGTTTTGTTGGTACTATTTATGGGTAGATGATTTTTGGTTGCTCTATACTACACTTTTTGTGAGGTAAGGTAACAAAAAATAGCTGTTTTGGCACCGTTTTTGTTTTTTACAATGTTCATCTGACAGGTTAGATCATGTGGTATTTTTACAGAGCAGGTTGTTATGGACGCGGCAATAACAAATATGACAACTTTTTTGGGTTGTTTGTTTCAGTTCTACATGATAAAGCATTTTTTCCAGTAACAAAGCAAGGGTTAACAGCCAAACAAAACTTAATATTTATTACCCTGATTCTGTAGTTTACAGAAACACCCCATATGTGGTCGTAAACTGCTGTACGGGCACACGGCAGGGCACAGAAGGAAAGGAACACCTTATGGTTTTTGGAGGGAAGATTTCACTGGGATAATTTTATGTTGCCATGTCACATTTGCAGACCCCCTGATGCACCCCTAGAGTAGAAACACCAAAAAAGTGACCCCATTTTGGAAACTACGAGATAAGGTGGCAGTTTTGTTGGTACTATTTTAGGGTACATGATATTTGGTTGCTCTATACTACACTTTTTGTGAGGTAAGGTAACAAAAAATAGCTGTTTTGGCACCGTTTTTGTTTTTTACAATGTTCATCTGACAGGTTAGATCATGTGGTATTTTTACAGAGCAGGTTGTTATGGACGCGGCAATAACAAATATGACAACTTTTTTGGGTTGTTTGTTTCAGTTTTACATAATAAAGCATTTTTTAAATGCTTTTTTTAGTGTCCCATTGTCTGAAAGCCATAGTTTTTTTTTATTTTTTCGGCATCTGTCTTATGTAGGGGCTCATTTTTTTTGGTATGAGATGACGGTTTGAATGGTACCCTTTTACGGTGCATATGACATTTTGATCGCTTGGTATTACACTTTTTGTGATATAAGGTGACAAAAAATGGCTTTTTTTACTTTATTTTAATTTTTACGGTGCTCATCTGAAGGGGTGGATCATGTAATATTTTTATAGAACCGGTCGTTACATACGCGGCAATACCCAATATGTCTGGAATTATTTTCTATTTTTTTCCACAATTTTATGTGTTTTATTTTGGGAAATTTCATATATTTTTTTTTACTTGAAACTTTCTTTTTTTTAATGAAAAACACTTTTTTTTTTTTGTTCCATTATGGGACTTCAACTTCTGGGATCTGATCCCCTCTGCAATACATTACAATACAACCTGTATTGTAATGCATTAGCTGTCAGCTTTTATGCTCACAGCCTGCCTGTGAGACCTAGCCTAAGAGCTGGATCTCACAGGCTTCCATAGGAGGCAAGCCCCAATGCCTATGGAAGGTATCGGGCTGCCTTCTCTGCCATCGGGTCCCCGCCACTGCAGCACGTGGACCCGATGAAGATGTGGAGGGCACCCACATACCCTCCGCAAACCCTCTGCATGCCATGGTTAGCTTTGACCGCGGCATACAAGGGGTTATTATGCCCGCATCGGTGTCTTCACCGATGTCGTTGTATGCAGCAGGGACCCGTGCCACTGATCGTGCGGCCGCAGCTCCTTCATCCGCCCGATCAGCCTGCCGTACATGTATGTTGCTGGTCCTTAAGTCACGTCCAGCTGTGACCTACACTGTACGGCAAGGGTCTTAAGGTGTTAAGAACAGCTCAGGCAAGATGGCCGCCCCCATAATCATGTTCAGGAAATAGAATAGATAAATCTGCATATGTTACTCTCTGTTTTTCACTGGCATTTTTGTGACACATTTCCTTTAAAGTCTTCATACACATCAGTTGATTGTCGGCTGATCCCAATGTTTCTTTGTCCAGCATTCATGCCAAAAACCCAACAGACCCCATTATAATGAATAGGATCTGGCGGGCCCTAGCAGTGTCAATTCCGGTATTCAGTTTCTCTGACTGGAAAATAATACTAGAAAGCCTGCCGCAGATGTGGACTTATCGTGTGACAGCCACATCTACACTTTGGGGTAAAAAATTGTGGCTTAAAGAAAAGTTTTTTTGCAAGGACAAACAATAGGCAAACTCATTAGTTCATAAAAACTGAGAATTTAAACCAAAATAATTGTTCGTCGGGTGAAATTCAACAACAAACCATCATTTTAGTCACAAACCTCCATCAACCCTTTTCACTGACCATGACTGTCCAGTTTGAACAAGTGTAATAGCCAAGGTGGATTATTGGCTCTTTTACATCTCCCAGTTGTCAGGTGGATTATTGGGAACGAACATTCGTAGGAACACTTGTTCTAGATAATCTGCCCCTGTAAAGGTCCAACTGACCAGCCGATGAAGGAGCGAAACAGTTGTTCATCGGGTGAAGTGGTCTTTGGTGGGTTCACCTCAATCATCGTTTGAGGGCAGCAGATTGTGCTGTGCCCAGAGACAATGGCTGTGTATGAGGACAAGCAATGGCAGTAGCCATCGCTTGTCCCCATACAGTGGTGGTGATCGCCAGGGGCAGATTGGCTATAGACCTTACAGGGAACTTCCCAATGGGCCCATGCCCAGGGGGTCGCCTAGTCCTCCTCACAGCCGGCCGGTGAAAGTTTTTGGGGATGTATTTTGTGCTGCTGGGTAGTATTTTGTGATGGACTGTGGTTTTTGGCTCTGTTGGGGTGGTATAATGTGCCAAAATATGGTATTGCTGGCCCTGCCTTCCATTAATTTAGACCCAACTACAAAACGGGGCTACTTTTAGTATTTTTTCCAGGGCCACTTTAAAGAGGACCTTTCACTGGTCCACAGTTTATTAGGCAAAGCTATGTACATGGAGAGCGGCACCCAGGGATGACCCTGCACTTGTATCCCTGGGTGCTGCTCCGTTCTTCCGCTGTAGCCCCCAGTACCGGCGCTTCTGCTTCTCCAATTTTGCCTGGGGCGGAGACTTCTTCTTTTGCCCTGGACGTCTCCTTCTCCCAGGGTTGGAGCGCTGGCCAATCGCAGCGCTCAGCTTATATTCAGGGTAAGAGCTGAGCGCTGCGATTGGCCAGCGCTCCAACCCTGGGAGAAGGAGACGCCCAGGGCAAAAGAAAAAGTCTCCGCCCCAGGCAAAATTGGAGAAGCAGGAGCGCCGGTACCGGGGGCTACAGAGGACGAACGGAGCAGCACCCAGGGATACAAGTAAGTGCAGGGTCATCCCTGGGTGCCGCTCTCCATGTACATACCTTTGCCTAATAAACTGTGGACCAGTGAAAGATCCTCTTTAAGTTCCCAGTCTATCCCTGGTGATCGCTGTATGTAAATTCAGCTCTTTACTGTCACTGACGAGCAGGCAATTTTTTGCTCATCGGCGTGGTGTAAATGCGCCTTAAAGAGGACCTTTCATGGGTCTGAACATTGTAAGATAACTATCTGGACATGTAGAGCGGCGCCCAGGGATCTCACTGCACTTACTATTATCCCAGGGCGCCGCTCCGTTTGTTTTTTTTCTCCCAGGCTGTGGGCTCTGCGCTGCGATTGGACAGCGCTACAGCCATGGAGAAGGAACGGCCAGGGAGAGAGGCTGATGTCTCCTCCCTGTTGCGAAGTCAGTAGCAATTACTATACATCGCGGGAGAAGGTAACGGGGCCACAGCAGGCAAACGGAGAGGCGCCCTGGAATAATAGTAAGTGCAGTAAGATCCCTGGGTGCCGCTCTACATGTCCTCCATGAAAGGGCCTCTTTAAACTTGGTATGGCTGATCATTTGTTCAACCGCTCTTCAACCATCAACCAACTTCTATCCAATGTGTGGCGCGACATCATGAGGCAGTCACTATCGCAGCTGTCCTACTACAAAAGTTTTTGTGTAACCCTAGCTTGATAATCTCGTTGCTTTTCTTCATTAGCAAGAGATTATGCTGCTAAAAAGAGATTATCGTGTAGTATAGATAATAGGGTATTGGAAGTCACCTCAGTGGACACTGCCTTGTGTAAAAGCTGTCGCCCTGCAGCCAAATCAAAACCTTTTGAAAAAGTTCCCCCATAGGCAGCCAATCAATAGCTGGGCCGAATCAACAAACCTTTATGACATTTTATTTTTGGATCAATACTTTTTGTAATTTAGATTGTCATAGATAATATGCCATAGATACTTTAAGACTATTAAAATTTACAACTCCTATCATGAAAAAGATATGAACCTACTTGGAGATCTAGTTTTCAAAAAGTTTGGATTTCATTTTGTGTGCTGTTGTGATTGTTCTTTGGTGCTTATCTGCTTCTCTGATAAGGACAGATGGAAAAGAGGTCAAGAAACCTCTTGATTGACAGGCACTCCAGGGGACTCCTGAATTTAACTCATATCTTGTTTCCAAAACAAGCAGATCAGTTGAACCTTTCATTCTCGGTCAGCCAGAGAGTTAACCTCTTGTCAGAGATATTTTGTGACCAATGCAAGACCCACAAAGTCTTCCTTGGGTAGGATGGGACTTCTTATGTACTGTACATCTTCTGAAATGCTTTGAGAGTTCTAGATATTTCATCCTTTCTTGGATACAACGTCAAATATTAACTTGTTATACAGTGGACCCTATCAGACCTAATGGTTTATCTTGTATACTGTTTAATCTTCACTCCACAGACCTTATTATAGATCTGCAGTAAGGACCTTATTTCCTGTGATGCCCAAAGAAAGTTCCAACCAGATGGCACAATTTCACCTATATCACCTCTCCTTCCAACAAATTCAGTTAGGGTTGAGGTGCTCAGTTGGACTTTAGGGGACCATACTGATTAGTCTAAAGCTGATCAGAATGAAGGTTTTCAAAGAAAGAAGTCAACCATATTTAAAGTCCTTAGTCCTTGAGCCATCTGTCCATGAAACAATGCTCCCAAAAAGATTGTGCCAAGTAAATGGACCACGTTAGACGGCACCATCACCGTTTTTCCACATCACATTCCAAAACTAGAACTTTTCCATAATGCAGAAAACATAAGGAGAAGACAGTAAATGTGGCAACTTTCCTGCCTATGTATTTATCGAGCAAAGAGAGGTGTACCATGCTAAGTGAATAAAAGTACACAAGGTGTGTGTAACACAAAGTAAAGGCAAACTGTAATGTCCAAGATAAAACATATAAAGTGTGGTCTGAGCGTCTAATCAGCAGAAGCTGGCAGAAATTCCACCTCTGAAATAATTTCCTTTCGAAACTCGTGCAAAGTGGCACTTGATGGTATTGTAAATATGTGAGGTTAATTATTCTTGTGGTGAAGAAATGTAGCGAGATATGGCCAAAAAAATGTACATACACTGTCCTATGGTCATGGTGTGCAAATTCCGAGTGGTAAAGAGCCATGACACAGCATACATAGAAGTCTGTGGGCCCACACTGTACCCCTATTTACATGGCGTCATGTTCCAAAATAATGCTGTCTTAGGCTACTTTTCCATCTGCATCTTTGCTGTCCGGTTTTGAGATCTGGCATGGGATGTCATCCGGTTGTTGTTTTTTTGCAGATATATATTTTTTTAACAGATCCATTGTAATATTGCCTATCCTTGTCCGCAAATGAGAAAAAAATAGGACATGCACAATTTTTTTTTGCGGAAAGGAACCACGGAACGGACGCGGAACACAAATGGTTGACTATCAGCGTTTTTTTGCTGACCCATTAAAATGAATAGGTCCCCATCCTATCCACAAAAAAAAAACCTGAACGGACGCAGAGAAAAACAACTGTTGTGTGCATGTAGCCTAAACCAGATCCGACACTAAAAACCATTGTAAGCCAATGGGCACCAGATCCCGTTTTTTTTGTGCTGAAAAAAAACGGATCCGGCACTATCGACCCACGTGGTTTTTGGTGACGGATCAGGCTTGTTCAGATTCCCATGCCACACACAAAAACGCTGCATGCAGCGATTTTTTGTCCGGCATGGGAACACAACAAACCGGAACGGAATGCATTCTTTTGTACTACGTTCCGGTTTGTTCAGTTTTGTCCCTATTGCCAATAAACGGGGACAATACTGAAGCGTTGTGCAGCGGTTTTCCAGACCCTGGATCTCAAAACTGGACAGCACAACGCAGATGTGAAAGTAGCCTTACAGAAATAATATCCCCCTAATGACTATGCAGTGGCCTGGAGTTCTGCAGTCTGTACTCTGCACGCCGTTGTACAGTTCTCCATACACTTGCAGTCAGTGCTCGAGTGCTGGTCAAGCACATTAGATAGCTATTGACCTCAACTGTCTGATTAACATGCATGTTATTTCAGTACAGCAGGGGGGTAAGTGACTTGCAGACACCTCTGGTGCCACTTATCTCAGGGTGCAATCAAAAGATTGGACATGTAAGAATCCAAGCTGTCAAGTGACTGTCTCTCCTGACAGTAGACATCAAGGGACTATGGGGAGAACTGCAAAGACTGGGTTGTTGAGGGGGGGTCCCTTCAAATTCAATGAATCTGGTGACTGTAATAAACTGTCTATGACCAGCTTTAGATGAGTAATACCATAGGAAATGTCAAGTTGTTTCTCTTCTCTAGTGTTTGGTTAGAGCTCTTGTTAAAGGGGTTGGCCAATTTATAGCTAAATTCCTAAAACTTCCATAAAAAGTCATGTTTGATCAATGCAAGCATAGATGACTTTGTGCTGTACCCCAGCTATGACCGTAAAGGTCCCTTGATGCCCTGGTAAACCGAGACAGCTGTCATCCTTTCCATCCATAGGATGTCCCGTAACTTGTTCACGTGATAGCTGCCTCACATTAGCTCACGGCCTTTACACGGGCTGACAATTGCATCATTTATCAGGAAGGAGAGTGCCTAGAAATGCTTGTTCCTGATAATTGCCCTGTGGAAAGATCCCACCGATCCCAGGTGAAAGCATCATTGATGCGGACACCAAAATCATTGTTTCTGGGCACCAGATTATCCTACGTAAAGAACCATCTGCTGCAGCGATCATCCGCCCTATACAGAGGAGATGATTGCTGCATGGAAATGCATCTCTCAGCTCTTCTCAAGAGCAGGCAATTATCGGGAACTAACCATTCAATTGTAAAGAGGCTCTTAATTCCAAGGGAGCAACACTAAGGGCCTATAACCAGCACTCATCAATGATACGGAAACTCAATCGGAACTCGATTATTTTCATTCTAACTTGGCAATTATAGGGAGGGGTTGGAACAGACGACCATTCACAAGATAGTCCTTCAAACCCCTCCACTCATAGAGTTGCATTGTTTGTCAGCGGCACATCCCTGTTCACATGAGGACATGTGCTGCCGACCATAACGACGTGATGCAAGTGAGCATTTTCTCTTTCGTCTGCTGATCTCGTTGAGAAGGAGCAATGTTCAGGGACGAATACTTGTATAAACTTTCATTTGGTCAGACATCTTCCAGCCTAAAGGAGCCCTTATGACTTGGTTAATGTGAAACATAGCCGATAACTTTCTGATATCCACTGGCTCAGAACTGAATTACCGAAGAGGACTTCACATTTGAGTGTCTCGGCAATAGCCCATGCCATGGTTTGGACAGCCCAAATTGTCAACACATAATTTTTTATCAAGGGATTTGCAAATTCCTAAACACATTTACTCCGTGGTCTCGACAAGGAACCAAAGTGTGGAGGACATGTAGCTAAGCATTATCACACACCTGTATTTTCATTTACCCCATGGTATTGCATTCCTGCTAGTTTTTCAGTTCTTGGATGGATCCCATGTTGCAGACCCAACTTGACTTTGCTACTATTAGTGCTCAATCAGATGGCCGTATGAATGAGTCCGCAATTTTGCGGAACAGGTGCGGACCCATTCATTTCAATGGGGCCTCAAAAGATACAAACAGCACACAGTGTGCTGTCCGCATCCGTAGTTCCATTCCACGGCTCAGCGGAAAAGATAGAACATGTCCGCAATCGCGGACAAGAATAGACATTTTCTGTTATGGTTGCGGCCATGTGCGGTCCGCAAATTGTGGAACACACGCGGCCGGCATCTGTGTTTTGCGGATCTGCAATTTGCAAGTTAAAAGATATACTAACTTTTCTAACCAAGCAGTCCATGTCCTTAAACAACTCTGGAACTGGATCTATTTTTACGAGTCTCAAAGGACCTCATTCTGTATTTAGATTTTGAAGCAAAATAATGTTTATTTCATTTTAGCATTTTCTTGGTTGGGTAAGCTCATTTATCCAATGTTTAATTCATTTGAAGAAATTCCCAATTGATATGCAGCTCAGAATGGCAAAGTACACGTGCCAACTCGGAGATGACCAAAAATGATGGTATGGTCATAAAATAACTGTATTAGAGGGTCTAAAGCCCTGTTTACATTGGGCAGTTATCATCAAGATTTGCAATAAAAGGAAAACAAAATGGTTACCGTATTTTTTGCCCTATAAGACGCACTCCCCCCCCCCCCAAAAAAAGTGGGGGGAAAATGTCAGTGCGTCTTATGGGGCGAATACTAATGAGTAGAGTTGAGCGAACTTGTGTTTTAAGTTCGGCATCCAAAGTTCGGGTTATTCAAGCATCTCGTTATGGATTCCGCTACCACGGACCGTAACGGTATTTGGAACATGGGGTGAAGGACCTGGGGTGACGTCACCGTCATGTGATCAGTGCAGGGGGCGTGGCTCAGTACTGGATTGGATAAGAGGTCGTAGGCTACCACCTCTTATCTTGTATAACCCGAACCCGAACTTTGGATGCCGAACTTAAAACACAAGTTCGCTCAACTCTACTAATGAGCGCTTCCATTATGGAAGCACTCATTAGTACCAGAGGACCAGGAAGCGGTGAAGGCTCTGTACCCATCGCTTACTGGTCCTCTGCCGCCAGCTGTGCCTTCATTGTGCACGTCGGGTCACAGCAGCGCGCGGCAGGAAGAAGAAGAGAGCTGGATCCTAGGAGCGATGGCTTCCGGAGCAGGAGAGGTAAGTTGATTTTTTTTTTTTTTTGTTCTGTGGCATGGGGGTCTGATCTGAGGTCTGAATTGGCGGTCTTATTTATATTGGGGCTCTTATCTGAGGTCTGATTGGGGGTCATTCACATTGGAGTCGGAGCTGAGGTCTGATTGTGGGTCTGATCTGAGGTCTCTTTGGGGTCTTATTAATGGTGAAGGTCTGATCTGAGGTCTGATTAAGGGTTTTGTTAACATTGTGGGGGTCTGATTAACATTGAGGGTCTTATCTGATGTCTAATGAAAAATATTTTTTTCTTATAGTCCTCCTCTAAAACCCTGGTGTGCCATATAGGGCGAAAAATACGGCAATTGTGGATGTTCATCATTTTCGCCAGCATTGCTGCCTAGCCCTCATCTCTGACCAGTACTACCATCAGTGATGCTCCTCACCCTATCGGAAGGTGTTTACTCCCTGCCAACGGTGCGGACCCTACTGACTGAAATTAATGAAAAAACGGTGTGATCTAAATCCACTCAGATACATAAGATAGCTGTCCACCAAACCATCGCACTTCCAGTACCATCATACACATGCCAGATCAGCCAGGAAAACATTTATTTTCAGTAGGAAAAAGGGTGAGGAAACCACCGCTGGACTCCTGGCAGCAACTTATCTCTCTGAGAACAAAAGGATAGGACAATTGAAATCCAACATGCTCAATCCTTATCTAATGCATATGTGGGCCTCTCCATTCTACCTCAACGGTAAAGGTGGAGACAGCGTCTGGAGGTCACCATACACATTAAATCGATGGCCTATCCCACCAAAATCTGCGTGGTTTGGTCAACCCAATCTTATGTGTATGGCCAGCTTAGGCTACTTTCACACTAGCGTTTTTGCTGGATCCGGCAGGGCTCAACAAAAACGCTTCTGTTACGGATAATTCAACTATCAGCATCCGTTATGAACGGATCCGGCTGTGTTATCTTTAACATAGCAAAGACGGATCCGTCATGAACTCCATTGAAAATCAATGGGGGACGGATCCGATGGAAAGCAAAATACAACATGTTGCGGTTTGCTCTCCGGTCTGGGGACGCAACTAAACGGAACGGAATGCATTTTGGAGCACTCCGTTCTGTTCAGTTCAGTTTTGTCCCTATTGACAATGAATGGGAACAAAACTGAAGCTTTTTTTTCTGTTATTGAGACCCTATGACGGATCTCAATACCGGAAAACTAAAACGCTAGTGTGAAAGTAGCCTTATAGGGGTAAGCCATCAATATCTGATCAGCTGTTTCCACCCATCTAATGTGTATGGTGGTGTCCTGACCCTTACGCAGTGCTAAATGTCAGGTGAAAGAAGGTCTGTGTATTCTGTGTGACCTGATTGTTCCCATGAGATATCTAAGGCTACTTTCACACTGGCGTTTTGGCTTTCCGTTTGTGAGATCCGTTCAGGGCTCAGAATGCATCAGTTTGCCTCCGTTCTGTCTCCATTCCGATTTGCAAGCAGCGTTTTGCTGTCCGTCTGACGAAGCCGATTGACACAATCTGGCACAATAGAAAATGGATCCGTCCCCCATTGACTTTCAATGGTGTTCAAGACGGATCCGTCTTGGCTACGTTACAGATAATACAAACGGATCCGTTCTGAACCGATGCAGACGGTTGTACTATCAGTAAAAGATCCATGACGGATCCGCACCAAACGCAAGTGTGAAAGTAGCCTAATGTATGCATGAGCAACGTTTGTCTACTGAATGTAAATAATGTGCAATCTACTCAGATGGCCGCGTGGGCTTTACTTCAAACCAATGATGAATGGGCTGACGTATTCATTACTGACTGTATCAGTATGCAGGACCTCCTGGGGCTTTAATTCCATGACCTCACTGTCAAAGGTCACATGAATTGTCTGGATAAGGGGAGCAGACAAACCTGCAAGGTTACTTATAAATGAAGATAGCCATACACAGATTTTTTTGTCTGTGTGTGTGTGGTGGGGGGCGGGGGGTGTTGCCGTTTGATGGTATCTAATCTAATGCTTTTGGGGCCTGGATCTAAAGGTACCCATAGTCCTCCACGAGCCATCCCTTCTAATTCCCTTATATATGTCCACTCTTGGCCGAGTAAGGAGAAAGTTGACAGCTTATCTCCCAGAGGAGGATCAAGTGTTAACATTCAAAGTTCCAGTTACTTTTCTTCCCCAACATCATTTGTGGGGTGACAGTCGGGAGCTTCCCATATACAGTAAGTTGCATGAGTTCTCATCCATCTTTGTAGCTCCCACACAAGTGACTGTAGAGAGCAATGCAAGGATGGCTCGCTTTCCATTTCTGGTGGCAGCAGGCCCCATCATGGAGATAGGAGAGGGATGCCCGAAATGTACAGAGGGGAATTCCCTTTTAAAGGACTTGTCCACTTTATTCAATCACAACTTGGTAAAAAAAAGTCCTTAGTCACAAATTGTCCCTCTGCTGGGACCCCCAGCCATCAGGTTTAATCTGCAGCGGATCATGGCAGTAACTTCTCTGCGGCACCACCACATAATGGACAGGTCCTCCAGAGCAAGAAAACCCCTTCACTTTGGCCAAAAGATGTTAGACAGCCCCCTTAGGCAAAGTAGTGGAGATAACCCTTTGGGTGGATGATTTTTCAGCTAGATGTTATGTTGTCTCTATCCATAAGATAGGTCCCATCTGACAAGTTAACATGTCCATTTGGCTGATGAATTCACATCCCCACCGATCAGATGACATGAAACCTCTGATCATTATTTTTGCCATAATCATTTGACAGGTGATGTCAAGATGTAGAAAGTACAGGGTGGCCCACCAAAAACAGAAAATGGTGCACTAAAATAAATGCAAACATTATGTGGAATAAGCCCTCATTCTAATAACGTCTGAGACACTTAGTCAACATATTTTGATCAAAACACATCTAAGCCCACCCACCAAGCAACACGGTGGTCTCAGTCCAGGCGGGTACCTACGCTAAACCTATTAATGCTGTTGCGCATTTTTTCTACAGGAGCGCAGTCCCGCACATATGGTGTGTTGCCCCTTGTTACCTCCATGTGCTTTAGCAACCGGTGGGAGGAGGGACACACACACCTATATGTACCACCTTAATCAAGGTCGCCTATTAGATGGGCGGGACACTAGTGCACATGAATCTCACCCCTGTATAGGAGCGTATTCACACATGAAGGTGCCACTCCTTCAAGACACAAGGCCCACCAAAAAGTAGCCGTCTCCAATGATAGTATGACAAGATGAACGAGCAAGTGTTTTTTTTTTTTATTACCCACAAGTGACAAAAGATGCTAAAAGTGGTCCCCGTTCACGTCTCTTAAAGGGAACCTGTCATCAACATTATGCTGACCTCACTGAGGGCAGCATAAGTTAGTGACAGAATTGCTGACTTCAGCGGTGTGTCTCTCATGAGCTAAAAGTAAGTGGTTGCTGAGAACCAGCATCATAATCATTGCAGCCCCGGCCTTTAAAAGAGTCAAATCTACTTGAGAAGAGTCCTGGTTATTATAATCTTCTGCTCTCTCACCCACCAGCTGAATATTGGCAGTTCTTTCCTAGTGAGAAAACTCGGTAGAAGGCTGTCAGTCATCAGCAGGTGGGCGGGAGAGCAGGAATTCATCAATAACCAGGACTCTTCTCAGGTGGCCCTGACTCTTTTCCAGGCCCAGTCTGCAATGATTGTGATGCTGGTTCTCGGCAACCACTTACTTTTTTTAACTCATAAATGACCGACCGCTGAAATCAACTCACCTGTCTCTAATTTATTCTGCTGTTAGTATGGGCAGCATAAAGTTGATGACAGGTTCCCTTTAAGCATATTGGATTATGTTGGCCGATACTGCAATGCTGCAGAAGAAAAAACGTCCTTCTTTTTCCAACAAGATGGGTGAACATGCCGCACCTCGCGGAACTCACTGGCACAGGTCATGATCTGTTTATGGAGGAGCAAACTGTAGGTGAGGGGTTATGGCCACCATGTTCCCCGATTTTTTTTTTTCTGTGAGGAAATTTAAAACAGAAAGTGTCCGCTAGCAATCCCCATCTCCTGGATGAACTCAAGGAGAACATCACAAACACTATCCACAGCATTACAAGCTGTATCCACCAACATAATCCGACCTGCCCAAAGATGCATAGATGTGACTTGTGGGTAATTTAAAAAAACAATCCACTTGCTCGTTGATCTTGTCATACTATCGCTGGAGGAGGGCTACTTTGTTGTGGGCCACCCTGTATTTTCCAATCCTGGTAAAAATAGACCAGCATCTAAAGACTATAATGTCTTAAAACACAACTTGCCACCTTCAAACTTTGCGCTGTAAAGTATATGACAAGACGCTATCTCTCAGCCTTCAGCAGTCTAGTATTTCAATGATGTCCTCATCAATGCCAGCAAGGTTGATTGATATAAAACATTGACATGCCTAGCTGCCATCTCATTCTTTGTATGGTCATTGCCTGCTTCATATCTGACTACATCAAGCAAAGTTCAAAAGAGATGACCTACATTCTTTTCTCCAACTTCTCACAATAGTCCTCCAGTGGTGGGGCCCATGGATCAGGCTTGTACCATGGCTTGGTAGACGCATAGTACAAATTTGTTTCACTGCCGTAGGATGACAATCGGTGAAATTTGCTTCGTCACTAGAAAACCAACACAATAGAGAAGATAATTCTCTCACTAGGCGTCTCAATAGTGAGCACACCATGGTGCCCAGTCACAATGTGTGTCAGGCAGGAGCCACATATTAGAGGCAGGTTGGCCAGAACTGCAGGAGGCAATTATCTCTCATGTGGCGTGATTGTTATGACTTGAGTCACTATAGAACCACTCTTGTCTATCACAGATGGCAGACTACTGCATAGACCATTAATATCACCCCACTGCCCACTAAAAGTCTCAGGCACATGCCTGTAGGACAAATCACTGCTAATCATGTCCAAACTGCTCTTCTGAAGTATGGCCCGGTGACCATATGTCTCTTTTTGGTATTCTTTTTGGGTGTATATGAGTTCTATATAGTGCTCCATACCATATATTTTCTATGTAGTGTTCCATTCTGCCACCCTATGTGTTCTATATACGTAGCATATTTTATCCAAAGGATTTTCTGCATCAAAACTAGTCCTACTTGCCAATTGTTTTGGGGTGAAATACCTGTACAGAGGCTTTTGAGCCATACACATGCATGGAATTTTTTAGACTTCATTGACTTTTGTGGGGAAAATCTGCATCCCGACATCCAGTCACCACTGCGGCTGAGCAGGTATATCCTGAAAGTCAAGCCAATAAGTGTCGGAACCAGAGCTATGGGGGATCAATGAGGTTGAGCATCCCTCCTTTCTACTTTTTTTTTTTTTTTAAATACTTCTCATCCTGAAAAGTCTTTTTAAATCTGAGTTGTCCATGAGGTTTTTACTCCCCCTCTAGATTATGTTCCCCATAATTTACTATTAAATTACTGTTAATATTGGGGTCCCATCTGCTATTTCTTCCTTTACACTATACAATTGTGGCAATAATGGTGATCACTTGAGAAAAAATTGGGTTGACTGGGCTCCAGATATTGATGACTTATCCTTACGGTAGATCATCAATATCAGATCGGTGTGGGTCTGACTCTTGGCACCCCCAACGATCAGCCGCCTGCACTGGAGATAACACAGTGGATGGAGCCGGAAGCAGATTGTGTAGAGGCCTCTCCGGGGTACGGATGCTCCACTTCCGTTCAAGTGGAAAGATAGAAAACACTAAAAACAGCTCAGGCAAGATGGCAGCCCCCATAATCTCACACAGAAAATAGAATAAAAAAATAAAAAACAACTACAATCATAAAATGAAAACACTAGAAAAAAGTAAATGTGTCATTATCTAGTAAAATTGGTAGATAAAATTACAGGTTACACATTTCCTTTAACCACATCCCGGCCGCCTAACGCAGGGATGCGTCCTGCGGGCGGCCAGGATGTTCCTCCTTGACGCGCCATCTCGTGATTGCAGACAAGAATAGGACATGCTCTATCTTTTGCGGAGCTGCGACCGGATGTTTCGGGGCCGAAACCCAGAAGTTCGCGGCTGCAGCTCCGCAAATGCTGATGCGGAGAGCACATAGTGTGCTCTCCGCATCACCGCCGGCCTCATTCACACTGAATGGGTCCGCAACTATTCCGCAGAATTGCGGAATAGATGCGGTCATTTTTGCGGACGTGTGAATGGGGCCTTACTTCGCAAGCACTCCTATGTCCTTTCCCCTCTTTTATTTTTTTTGCATATTTTTTAGCAGAGATTTTTTCATCCACATTGATCGATGCGAATAAATAAATCTGTGCCGTTCATTTTTTCTTTCAGCCCAGAGGCTGAACAGAAAAAAAAAATCCCATTACCCGTATGCTCAATATAAGGAGAATCGCAGAAAATCCTAATGCTGGCCATACGTGTAATGATTGCGGAGACCCTCAGATGCCAGGGCAGTACAAACACCTCACATGTGACCCCATTTTAGAAAGAAGACACCCCAAGGTATTCCGTGAGGGGCATGGCGAGTTCATAGAAGATTTTTTTTGGCACAAGTTAGCGGAAATTGTTTTTTTTTTTTTCTTACAAAGTCTCATATTCCACTAACTTGTGACAAAAAAATAAAATTTTACATGAACTCACCATACCCCCCACGGAATACCTTGGGGTGTCTACTTTCTAAAATGGGGTCACTTGTGGGGTATTTATACTACCCTGGCATTTTAGGGGTCTCTAAAGCGTGAGAAGAAGTCTGGAATCCAAATGCGTAAAAATGCCCTGTGAAATCCTAAAGGTACTCATTGGAATTTGGGCCTTTGCACTCAGGCTGCAAAAAGTGTCACTCATGTGGTATCGCTGTACTCAGGATAAGTAGGGCAATGTGTTTTAGGGTGTATTTTTACATATACCCATACTGGTGTGAGAAATATCTCTGTAAATGACAACTTTTTAAAAAAATGTATACAAAGTTGTCAGTTTACAGAGATATTTCTCTCACCCAACAGTAGTATATGTAAAAGTACACCCCAAAACACATTGCCCTACTTCTTCTGAGTACGGCGATACCACATGTGTGCCACTTTTTTGCAGCCTAGGTGCGTAAAGGGGCGTAAAGTCCAACGAGTACCTTTAGGCTTTACATGGCTGCTCACAATCTAGCCCGGCCCAAAATGCTAGAACAGTAAACACACCTCACAAATGACCCCTTTTCGGAAAGTAGACACCCCAAGGTATTCACTGAGGGGCATAGTGAGTCCGTGGGAGATTTTTTTTTTGCCAGAAATGGAAACTTTATTATTATTAATTTTTCCTCAGAAAGTGTCATTTTCTGCTAACTTGTGAAAACAAATGAAATCATACATGAACTCACCATGCCCCTCCGTGAATACTTTGGGGTGTCTTCTTTCTAAAATGGTGTCATTTGGAGGGTATTTATACTATCCTGACATTCTAGCACCTGAAGAAACATGACAGGTGCTCAGAAAGTCAGAGCTGCTTCAAAATGCCGAAATTCACTTTTTTGCACCATAGTTTGTAGACACTATAACTTTTACCCAAACCAATAAATATACCTTTATTGGATTTTTTTTTATCAAAGACATGTAGAACAATAAATTTAGAGAAAAATTTATATAGAAATGTATATACTTTTTTTTTTTACAACCGAAGGTGAAAAATGACATTTTTTTGCAAAACTTTCGGTCATTTTTGATTAATATCAAAAAAAGTAAAAATGTCAGCAGCAATGAAATACCACCAAGGGGTTATCCGAGCGTGGAAATCCAAGCCAGGCCCCTCACACTGATTCTACTTACCTGGCTACCCGGGCCGCTCCTGGTTCCTGCACGCGGGTAACGCTAGGAAGGCTCGTTCCTGTCACCTGCCATTAGCTGCCCCTTTTCCCGACACCGGATGTTTTCTTCCGCACAAGGGGTGAAGCAGCGGCAGCCATGCGGGGAGCCATGTAAGTAGAATTTGTGCTTTTTTAATATGCCGACCCCAGAAAATGATCCTGCTTGGTTGATTTTATTTAATCCTGCTATGTAGTACTGATGCAGGGGAAAAAAAAAAACTTTGGTAAAGAAAAATTTTCTTTTTCTTGTGCAATATATTTTTAGTATTAAGGAGTAGCCCGCCACATCTATACATCATGATGTAAGCCTTTGAGTTATTGTATAGCATTTATTGAATTTATTTGACTGTTTGTACGTCAGTGAAATTTTCAGACAACTATTATTCCAATACCCTTTTATTCTCTGCCCCATGTGTCTTCACATCTCCTCCCCCATTTGATATGTACAAAAGATGCTACAGATGTTTGGTAATTAGCCTGTTTTGACCTTTTTTAGTGGGGGTTTCCAGACCTCCCTTAACACTAAGTTCACACGGTTGAAGCTAAATGAGGCGAAAATGCTGTGGGCAGTGGGTGCCATGGTGACAAATAATGGGCCCAACTAATGAGGAAATACAACAGAACACATGAAGGCTAGATTGTAAGCTCTTCAGGACAGGGATGGCTTCCCTCTGTTTATTATGTATAGCGAATTTCTGAACATTTATTTCACCATGTACAACAATTTAAACTTTATTCAATACTATATACAATGAAAACAATGCTATATATAATGAATATAGTATATACAACCACAATTCCAAAATAGTTGAGGATCTATGTAAAATGGAAATAGGAACACAATAAAATGATTTGCAAATCTTAGACCCATATTTTATTCGTAATTGATCATAGAGCACTTAACAGATGCTGAAATTGAGAGACATTTTACCATTTCATTAAAAAAGGAAACTCATTTAGAACTTGATAGCATCAATGCTTCTTGAAAAAGTTGGGACGGGGGCAACAAAAGGCTGGAAAAGAAAGTGATACTAATAAAAAAACAGCTGGAGGTGCAAATTGCAACTAAGTCCCATGACTGGGTATAAAAAAGAGCATGTTGGGGTACTTTCACACTAGCGTTTTTCTTTCCTGGCGTTGAGTTCCGTCGAAGGGGCTCAATTCCGGAAAAGAACTGATCCGATATATCCTAATGCTTTCTGAATGGAGAGAAATCCGTTCAGGATGTTATCAGTTCAGTCACTGAACAGCGTTTTGGACGGAGATAATACCGCAGAATGCTGCGGTATTATCTCCTGTCCAGAATGCCGGATCAGTTTCCGGAATGCCAGATCCAGCATTAATTTACATTGAAATGTATTAGTGCCGGACCTGGCATTAGAAATACCTGAAGGACATGCACAGACCTTTAAAACTGTAAAAAAATACATGACGGATTCTTCTATCCGCATGATAAGCGGAGAGACGGATCCTTTCTTGCAATGCATGTGTGAGACGGATCCGCATCCGGATTCGTCTACAAATGCATTCAGTTTTCACCCAGATCGACAGATCCGGCAGGCAGTTCCGGCGACGGAACTGCTTGCCGGATCACTCTACCGCAAGTACCCTTAGAGAATCTCGCAGAAGGAAAGATGGACGACGGTTCACCAATCTGTGAACAACTGCGAACAACTGCATCTTAAAATTGTGAAACAATTTCAGAAAAAAATTCCTTAACGTAAAATTATGAAGACTTTGAATATCCCACCATCTACAGTATATAATATCATCAAGAGATTCCCAGAATCAAGAGACAAGGCCGATGGTCAATATTGGATGCTCTTGATCTATGGGCCCTCACTGCATGGATCGCACTGCATGGGCTCTAGAACACTTCCAGTAATCATTGTCTGTGAACACAGTTCATGTGCACTCCACAAATGCTACTTAAAGCCGTGACATAAAAAGAAGAAGCCATATGTCAACAGAATCCAAAAATGCTACAATCTTTTCTTGACCAAATTGTCTGAGTAAAAATGAAAATCTTCTGTGGGTAGAGGATTTAAGATTTTAAATTCTTTTTGGAAACCACAGAAGCGGTGTCCTGTAGACTCGAGAGGAGAGGGACCATCCAACTTTTTATCAGTGCACAGTTTAAATGCCTGCAACTAAGTTGATATGGGCATTAGTGCCTATGGCGTGGGCAGCTATACAGTATATAGAACATATGATCCCATCCAGAAAATGTCTCTTTCAGGGAAGGCCTTGCATGTTTCAGCAAGACAATGCTAAACCACATACTACATTCATTACAACAGCATGGCTTCACAGAAGAACTGTCCAGACCTTTCACCAATAGAAAACATTTGACACATCATGAAACAAACAATTTGGCAAAGAAGACCCATAACTGTTGAGCGGAGAGAATCGTACATCAAACAAGAATAAGGCAGCATTCCCAGAAGGTTGCAGACTGTTCTTAACAGAAAATGGGATGCTACACATGCTTCCTTCCCAACAATCATCTGCTCGTCACCCCCATGCAAATGCAGCATTACTGTCTATACCACCTGTGTGCAGTATACAGAATATCAAGTGTATCTTCTGAGATGCATCACAGTGCTCTCCCCAGACATATTCTCTCTATACCACCTGGTTGTGCTGTGTACAGAATCTCCAGTGTATCCTATTAGATGCAGATACACAGTGCGTTCTCCAGACCCATACTGTCTATACTATCTGTGTGTGCTGTGTACAGAATCTCCAGTTTATCCTATTAGATGCAGATACACAGTGCGCTCTCCAGACCCATACTGTCTATACTATCTGTGTATGCTGTGTACAAAATCTCCAGTTTATCCTATTAGATGCAGATACACAGTGCGCTCTCCAGACCCATACTGTCTATACTAGGGATGTCCCGATACCGATACCAGTATCGGGACCGATACCGGCATTTTCACGAGTACTTGTACTCGTGAAAATGCCGCCGATACCGGAAGTTCCGGTCCGGCAGCTCTATACGCTATTAAAGTAAACCTAACCTGCCCAGTCCCCCTCAGGTCAGGCGCTCAGTCCCTCCATGCTCCTCCTGCCCCGCCTGCCTTCTTCATTCATAAAAGTGGGCGGAGCGAGCAGGCGGGACATGAGGCGCATGGAGGAACTGAGAGCTCAAGCTGCCCGATTCCTCCAAGCACCTCACGTCCCTCCTGCGCGCTCCGCCCACTTTATGAATGTAGAAGGCGCGCTGGGCAGGAGGAGCATGAAGGGACTGAGCGCCTAACCTGAGGGAGACTGCACATTAATAGTTAGTAATTCCGGCCACATTAATAAAGATTAAGTTTAGGTCAATAGTGTATGGGAGATCTCTGGATGACACTATGGGGGGATCTCTGGATGACACTATGGGGGTCTGTGGATGACACTAATGGGGGATCTGTGGATGACACGTATATAGCATAATATGCTATATATGTGTCATCCACATAGCCCCCTGACAGTGTCATCCAGAGATCCCCCATAGTGTCATCCAGAGATCCCCATAGTGTCATCCAGAGATCCCCCATTAGTGTCATCCAGAGATCCCCCCATTAGTGTCATCCAGAGATCCCCCATTAGTGTCTTCCAGAGATCCCCCAGTAGTGTCATCCACAGATCCCCCCATAACAGCATCATCCACAGATCCCCATAACAGCGTCATCCACAGATCCCCCATAACAGCGTCATCCACAGATCCCCCATAACAGCGTCATCCACAGATCCCCCATAACAGCGTCACCCACAGATCCCCCATAACAGTGTCACCCACAGATCCACCATAACAGCGTCACCCACAGATCCCCCATAACAGCGTCACCCACAGATCCCCCATAACAGCGTCATCCACAGATCCCCCATAACAGCGTCATCCACAGATCCCCCATAACAGTGTCATCCACAGATCCCCCATAACAGATCCCCCTGGAGGCACATTGGTTGGAAAACACTATTATATTCCCATTTATCAATTTATTAACACTTGTACAAAGGAAAAGAAAAGCCGTTGTCCATAGCAACCAAATTCCAGCTTTAATTTTTTTCATTGCTATCGGCAACTGCGCCGCTATTTATACGAGGTATCAGTAATTGGTATCGGCGAGTACTTAAATAAAAGTATCGGTACTCGTACTCGGTCTTAAAAAAATGGTATCGGGACATCCCTAGTCTATACTATCTGTGTATGCTGTTTACAGAATCTCCAGTGTATCTTATTAGATGCAGATACACAGTGCGTTCTCCAGACCCATACTGTCTATACTATCTGTGTGTGCTGTGTACAGAATCTCCAGTGTATCCTATTAGATGCAGATACACAGTGCGCTCTCCAGACCCATACTGTCTATACTATCTGTGTATGCTGTGTACAGAATCTCCAGTGTATCCTATTAGATGCAGATACACAGTGCGCTCTCCAGACCCATACTGTCTATACTATCTGTGTGTGCTGTGTACAGAATCTCCAGTGTATCCTATTAGATGCAGATACACAGTGCGCTCTCCAGACCCATACTGTCTATACTATCCGTATGTAGTATACATAATCTACAGTGTATCCTTCCAGATGCAACTTCACACTGCTTTCCCTTGCCTCCTGCTTGTGAGAGTTGACAGAGAAAAAACTAACACAAGCAGGAAGTAGGGGAGACAGGTTGAAGCTGGATCACATTGGATACATTGAAACTCTGCAGTATAGGTTAGAGGGGAGAGGCTCAATGTTCCTGATCTGTAAGTTGCTGCCCTTAGATAGGACTCCCAGAGCACAGCAAGTGCAGTGTAACGAGACTCCTCCACTGTTCTCTGTAAAGCCAGAGGCATCATGGGTAGTGTAAGTTACATTAGGAATGTCATATCAAAAGGAACCAAGGGACAGACAACCCCTAAATGGCACTTTAACTAAAACAGGTATACACAAGAGCCTCTACATTATTCTTTAAAGGGTTTCTGTCACCAACTTTTGACATTATAAGCTGTCTGACATTAGCTATGTGCTAATGTCAGACCAGCCTGATAATGTCCTTATTATAAATCGGATGTATGTATAGTCCGAAAACTTACATTTATTATAGTAGACTAGCCTTTAGGCAGGGCTGCCCTGCTCCTAGCGGCTGCCGCACGCCTGGTCACACTTGACTGAGCCAGTGGCAGCGATCCTCCTGCACTGTCTGTTCTGACAGCGCCGCCGCTTAGCTGCTCGGCGCAGGCGCGGTGAGCAGAGGACGCTGGTGCCTGCTGTCCTCTGCTCACCGCGCCTGCGCCGATACAGAGCGCGCGCGGGCGCGCGATTAGAACGAGACAGTGCAGGAGGATCGCTGCCCTGCACTGTCAATCAAAGTGTGAAGGGGCGTGCCAGCAGGTTGCCGGACGGAGCCGCTAGGAGCAGGGCAACGCCCCCCCTGCTCCTAGAGGCTAATTTACATATAATAAATGTAAGTTTTTCGGACTATATATACATCCGATTTTTATAATAAGGACATTATCAGGCTGGTCTGACATTAGCACATAGCTAATGTCAGACAGCTTATAATGTCAAAAGTTGGTGACAGAAACCCTTTAATAGAAGTTTATGCTAAATTTTAAATATATGTTCCGTATTTTTCACCCTATAAGACGCAACGGACCATAACATGCACCTAGGTTTTTAAGGAGGAAAATAAGAAAAAAAATATTTTGAACCAAAAGGTGTGCTTTTAGTGGGCTTTGAACTAATGGTGGTCTGTGGATGACACTATTATGGGGGTTCTGTGGATGACACTGTTATGGGGGATCTGTGGATGACACTGTTATGGGGGATCTGTGGATGACACTGTTATGGAGGATCTGTGGATGACACTGTTATGGGGGATCTGTGGATGACACTGTTATGGGGGATCTGTGGATGACACAATGTTATGGAGGATCTGTGGATGACACTATTATGGGGGTTCTGTGGATGACACTGTTATGGGGAATCTGTGGATGACACTGTTATGGGGGATCTGTGGATGACACTGTTATGGAGGATCTGTGGATGACACTGTTATGGGGGATCTGTGGATGACACTGTTATGGGGGATCTGTGGATGACGCACTGTTATGGAGGATCTGTGGATGACACTGTTATGGGGGTCTGTGGATGATGCACTGTTATGGGGGTTCTGTGGATGACACTGTTATGGGGAATCTGTGGATGACACACTGTTATGGAGGATCTGTGGATGACACTGTTATGGGGGATCTGTGGATGACACTGTTATGGGGGATCGGTGGATGACACTGTTATGGAGGATCTGTGGATGACACACTGTTATGGAGGATCTGTGGATGACACTGTTATAGGGGATCTGTGGATGACGCACTGTTATGGGGATCTGTGGATGACACTGTTATGGGGGATCTATGGATGACGCACTGTTATGGGGGATCTGTGGATGATACTGTTATGGAGGATCTGTAGATGACACACTGTTATGGGGGATCTGTGGATGATACTGTTAAGGAGAATCTGTGGATGACACTGTTATGGGGATCGGTGGATGACACTGTTATGGAGGATCTGTGGATGACACTGTTATGGGGGATCGGTGGATGACACTGTTATGGGGGATCGGTGGATGACACTGTTATGGAGGATCTCTGGATGACACTGTTATGGGGGGATCTGTGGATGACACTGTTATGGGGGATCGGTGGATGACACTGTTATGGAGGATCTGTGGATGACACACTGTTATGGAGGATCTGTGGATGACACAATGTTATGGAGGATCTGTGGATGACACTGTTATAGGGGTCTGTGGCTGACACTGTTATGGGGGTCTGTGGATGGCACTGTTACGGGGGATCTGTGGATGACACTGTTACGGGGGATCTGTGGATGACACTGTTACGGGGGATCTGTGGATGACACTGTTATGGGGGATCTGTGGAGGACACTGTTATGGGGGATCTGTGGATGATATACTGTTATGGGGGATCTGTGGATGATATACTGTTATGGGGGATCTGTGGATGACACAATGTTATGGGGGATCTATGGATGACACTGTTATGGGGGATCTGTGGATGACACTGTTATGGGGGATCGGTGGATGATATACTGTTATGGGGGATCTGTGGATGAGACTGTTATGGGGGTCTGTGGCTGACACTGTTATAGGGGTCTGTGGCTGACACTGTTATGGGGGTCTGTGGATGGCACTGTTATGGGGGCATCTATGGATGGCATGACCTTGCTATTGGGGGGATCTGTGGATGACAGATAAATAGCATCTTAAACTATGTGTCTTCTACAGATCCCCCCCATAACAGTGTCCCTGTGTAGTCTGAATGACCCCCAATACAGAGGGTGGGGGCTGGAATCTAGTTTTGTAATGGCAGCGGGGCCCGGTGCAGTCACTGTATTCTATTGCATCGGGCCCCGCTCACTATAGTAATCCTAGGCACATTGTTTAACTATAGAATATCTTCAATCCAGCAGCCCGTACTTACTAACGTCCGTAACAGGCAGGAGACCGGGCTTGTGATGTAGTGAGTTACGCTGCCAGTACCCGCCCGCCCTGCCTGCTTGATTCATAAAGTGGGCGGAGCAGGCACGTGACGTAGTAAGTTACGCTACCAGTGCCCGCCCACCCGGCCTCCTGCCTGCTATGGGCGTTAGTAAGTAGTACAGGCTGCTGGATTGAAGATATTCTATAGTTAAACATTGCCTACAGTTAGATAGGATTACTACAGTGAGCGGGACCGATGCAATAGAATATAGTGACTGCAGGCCCCACTGCCATTACAAAACTAGATGCCGACCCCCAGCCCCTCCTCCCTCCCCGCTGATACACCTCCAACCGCGCTGTGCAGCATGCAGTCGGCGGAGTATCAGTGTAAACTGCAGTATTCGCCCCATAAGACGCACTGCCATTTTCCCCCCACTTTTTTTGGGGGGGATGCGTCTTATAGGACGAAAAATACGGTATATCTTGGGCAAAAATATATAAACACCCCATCTAATTAGAGAGATCTGCAAGTTTTAATACACCAAGTGCTAACAGGTGCATAATATCAACCGCACAGCAATGCAATGCAGTAGAATGTATCATACAGGATAGCTCAGTGACGTCATAGGATGTCACCTTTCCAACATTTCCCCCCTCCCCCGCCCCCATTTTAGTGTATTGCAACCAAACCCACAGAGAATTGCAGGTTCGGACAATGGTCTGATGCGTATGGGGAAATTCCAACTCTCCCCAGACAGATGAAATCAAGAGAGAAAAGGATTGAGAAAACAGAATATTTTTGCCTGATCTGTTTATTTTCGCAGGAGAAAAGCCACCGCCAGACGTGTCTGCATCAACCAGGTGACAACACATACAAATACAAGCTCGCTTGAGTCGACTGTTGATGTGTATGGGGTAGTTGGAGGAGATACCTGTTGGCCAGATGATTGTACAGCCACCAGCTATTGAATGTGTATGGCAAAAAATTTGCAGCTCAGTAGCAGCTATAGTCCAACCAAACTGACGGAACTGCTGAGTACTGAAGTATTTCGAATGTTGATTCCCAAGTCCAAAAATACCTCTACAAGTAAAATGAGAACATTTCTTCTAAAGCTGGAGGTTGGAATTCTGTGGCTGACATCACCATGGACAATCCCGACCTGGACATTCACAATTGAAGGCTGTTGGCCGACAGCTGTCCCCTCTGACGCAATATGTACAGTATGTGTTGTGATCGGGGAAAAGGGAGTAAGCTTCTGCTAGTATTGGGCATGTTGAAATCCAATAGCTTGATCCTTCTTTCTCCATCTGCCCTCAGGTTAAAGTCTGGCCCCCCATGCACTCTTAGATGGTCGGCGATTCTCTCAAAACAGTTGGGGTTGGCTAACGTAAGTCAAATGCAGTGGCGTACATAGAGAAGTAAGGGCCCCATAGCAAGGATCAACCCCCCCCCCCCCCCCACAGGACAGAAGGGTTTCTGCCTAAAACCCTTTCAATGCCTCATTTGCTAAAAGTTTTTCCTTTAGAGGGTAGAGTCCTGACCAAGTTTTCACCTCCAGTAGAAGAGTAGATAATCCCAACTAAGACTGGGCCCCATATCAGTCCCATGGTCTGCCGCTATGGTAGTGACGCCCCTGGTCAAATGTGTATGGCCACTTTTAGTTCCACTGATAGGAAACCATAATGCAGTAGCCTACAATAATATTCTAGAGAAATGTTCGCTTCCAGCTTTGTGTCAACAGTTTGAGGAAGGCCCTTTCCTGTTTCAAGAAGACATTGTTCCTATGTACAAAGTGAAGTAAAAAATAAATAAATAGTGTGATATGATGGAATCTGACCGTCCTTTCTCAGAACCTGGATTTGAACCCTGTTGAACACTTTTTTGGATGAATTTGAACACTGACTGTGAACCAGGACCTACTGCCCGATGTCAATGCAAATCCAACATCTATAGTTGAGAGGACATTTCTGTAATCAGACCTCATGCTGTTCCAATGATAAAAATAGGAAGGTTGTATCATCTCAAAGATATTACTAATATCCACACCTTTGATGGGATCGGCAGGTATTCTGATCTGTATGTGGCTTTCCAACTCTTTGTAAATCGGAGATTAGGCAAAGAACACCCAGATGTGTCCAGCCTTTGTTCTCACTGGAGATAAGCAGCTGCCAACGAAGTCTGATGACTTCATATTCTCTTCTTCCCATTTACACCAATTTCTAACGAACCTACCATATTCGTGTATGATCGGTTCAGCCTTCAATGGCGAAAGGGGAATAGGCTGCTGCCTGACACCGGCGGTAACTTGTTTCCCTTTGAGAACAAAGAACCAGACATGCTCAAACTCAACTTCCACAATCACTCTTTCCCGTAATATATGTCCTATGGATGTTGGCCGAACATTTCATACACATTATATAATCAGCGGGTCCTTCCGAAATCCGTAGGTTCTGCCAACCTAAGCCAAGTAGAGTGTGTATTTTTACACTGCAGGATGCCTGTATTATGTGGCACGTACATATTTGTGTGTAGGGGTATGCTCTATAACAGGCATCCTCAAACTGCGGCCCTCCAGCTGTTGTAAAACTACAACTCCCACAATGCCCTGCTGTAGGCTGATACCTGTAGGCTGTTCGGGCATGCTGGGAGTTGTAGTTTTGCAACAGCTGGAGGGCCGCAGTTTGAGGAGGCCTGCTCTATAATCTAGGACATTACAACAGGCAATGTAATCAAATGTTTTAGGAATGTATATTAACTGTTGGGGGCTGCCTGCTTACGTGCAGAGTCATTGCCCTCTCTAATTGTACAGACACACTTCTGTCTGTTGGGCTGATAGTTACCCGGAGCCTTTGGGGTGGATTTTTGTCCATGGTACTGGTCTGTACTAGAGTTGTTTCGATACCAAAATTTTGATTCCGTTTCGATACCATAAAAAAGTATTGTGATACTCGATAAAAAAAAAAAAGAAAACACAGCGTGCATTCCGCATTTTATGGAATGTCCAGCCCATAATCGAACAGTCCGATCCTATTTTTTCACCGCATGGGAGATTTTTTAAAATATTTTAATAGTTTGGACTTTTTGGGTGTGGCGATATGTGATATGTTTATTTATTGTTTATATATTTTATATGTAAAATTGGGAAAGGGGGTGATTTATACTTAATATTTGTATTTATTTTTTAACTTTTTTTTTTTTTTTTACCTTTTATTTAATAACTTTTCCCCCCCTTAGGGGCTAGAACCTGGGATCTTTTGATCCCTTCTCCTATTCACCCTAATAGAGCTATATTAGGGTGAATAGGACATCACACTCTCCCTGCTGCCCTGTGCATAGTACACACAGCAGCAGGGAGATTACCATGGCAGCCAGGGCTTCAGTAGCGTCCTGGCTGCCCTGGAAACCGATCGGAGCCCCAGCATTACACTGCTGGGGCTCCGATCAGAATAGAGGAGGTGAGGGGACCCTGCGCCACCAATGATAATTAACATTAAAATACAGGGGGCAGGTGCGGCACATGAGGGGTTAACGCTGATCGCAGCTCCCCGCCAGCACCCGCCTCCTGTGTGTATTAGGCGTTCATTTTCATTGGTGGTGCAGTGCGCCCGGCCCTCCTTCTTCTCCCGACTCTCCTCATTGGCGGCGGCAGCACAGGGGGGAGGGACAGCTTCTCCTCTGTGCTTAGAGCGCGCTGAGAGCAGCACGCTCGTTCTGTGAAACTAGACAGCGCAGCCAGTATAAAAAAAAAAAGCACACCGGGACAAAAGTATTGAATGGGTATCAAAATTTTAATACCGGAAACAACCCTACTCTGTACTGAATCTTGTATGTCATTTTACGAATTTATTGTTTGTCTTTTCTATAATAAACAATAAAGTATGTATTTAGATTTGGTGTGTGGCTTTCTAATTTTGGAGAGGTGTACAGTATTGCCACACAGTATTATTTGTGTTATTTCTGGGTTATCTAGTATAAAATGCTTAAAGGGTTTCTGTCATCAAGTTTTGACATTATAAGCTGTCTGACATTAGCTATGTGCTAATGTCAGAGCAGCTTGATAATGTCTTTTTTTATAAAAATCCGATTTATATTTTGGCTGAAAAACGTACTTTTATAATATGTAAATTAGCCTCTAGGAGCAGGGGGGGCGTTGCCCTGCTCCTAGAGGCTCCGTGCGGCAACCTGCTGGCACGCCCCTTCTTACTTTGAGTGACAGTGCCAGGCAGCGATCCTCCGGCACTGTCTCCTTCTGAAATCCCGCGCCTGCGCCGCCGCTCTGTATTCGGCGCAGGCGCGGTGAGCAGAGGACGCTGGTGCCCCCCTGCTCCTAGAGGCTAATTTACATATTATAAAAGTACGTTTTTCAGCCAAAATATAAATCGGATTTTTATAAAAAAGACATTATCAAGCTGCTCTGACATTAGCACATAGCTAATGTCAGACAGCTTATAATGTCAAAACTTGATGACAGAAACCCTTTAAAACGACACTACCATTGGAAAAGGGCATTTTTTTAAAACGTCATATTCATAGAAAATGTTTTTTAGAACATTTGGCTGTTTTTCTTTTTCATTTCAGCAGTACTATGGAAATTGAAAATGAAATACAAAATCTTGCCCTTCTGTAGCAGTCAGCAAGAATGATAAAACCCTCTTTATATATATATATAGGTAATCTTTTGTCAGTTTGCTGCTGCTGTGAGGGGAAGATGTTTTCAGTAGGGTAATACTCATGATAATAGGTACAGAATTGGCATAACAGCCTAGATAAAGATGTGTGCAGAAGAGCAGTGCATTGACTAGCGTTATGTGTGATGCTGTAACGGGATCACTACAGATGGTAGCGGCCCTCTGGCCTCAGTGATGGCCTCACAGAGAGAGTTAAGGGAATGTATATTTTAAAATGATTTTTGATTATCGGTATCTTATTTTTGATTTTCCATGTCACTTTTTATGTTTAAACTAAAACCCCAAAATCCTGCAGTTTTTGCACTAGACACTATGTCTAATAATTGGCGCCACTTCTTGGTCTGTACAGATCACTTTACTGCAGTTATCTGCTTATCTGTCATTCTAATCATGCCTGTAATGATATCACCTCTGTGTACAGATAAGACAGGATCGACCATTCACAATGGGTGATTGTCAGAGCTTATCTCTTCTTTCCTAATGACCTCTGCACAGGTCACAGAGCAGGCCTAGAAAACTCTAAGTCAATGAGGTCACCTCCTAACCATTGTGTCTATAGACTATGGGGCTGCTATAAAGCCATTTTTTTTTGCTTTGTAAATGCTGTTAAGAACAGCTCTGGCAAGATGGCCGCCCCCATAATAATGTTCAGGAAATAAAATGTAAAAAATCTACAAAAAACAGATTAGGGTACTTTCACACTTGCGTTTTTCTTTTCCGGCATAGAGTTCCGTCCTCGGGGCTCTATACCAGAAAAGAACTGACCAGTTTTATCCCAATGCATTCTGAATGGAGAGAATTCCGTTCAGGATGCATCAGGATGTCTTCAGTTCAGTCTTTTTGACATTTCAGGACGGAGATAATACTGCAGCATTCTCCGTCCAAAATTCCAGAACACTTTCCGGCATTTTTTCCCATTGGAATGTTTTAGTGCCGGATCCAGCATTCAAAATACCGCAATGCCGTATCTGTCCTTTTTTTAAAATGTGAAAAAAATATATAACGGATCCGTCTCTCCGCATGACAAGCGGAGAGACGGATCCGTTCTTGCAATGCATTTGTAAGACGGATCCGTAGCCGGATCCGTCTTCAAATGCTTTCCATTTGCATGCAGATTGCCGGATCACTCTGCCGCAAGTGTGAAAATACCCTGAGAAAAAAAGGAGATGTGTTACTATCTGGTTTTAACTGGCAGATAAAAAATTTGGTGACACATTTCCTTTAGTGAGGCTGGCTGCTGTGCTAAAACTCCAAAAAACTCCAAATAAAAAGGATGTTATAGAGCCAGAAGAGAAAGTAGAATATATGGAGTGACTGCAAAATTAGTTGTCAAAACAGCAAAAAATATAAATAAATGTAATTCCTTTAAAGACATGTCAAAATAAAATAAAAGCTCCTCCAAATTGGGATCTCACAAGCCAAGAGGAAGGTCAAGCATAGATCTGGGGATGCAAACTGAAATCAGTGGACATTTTGAGTTTTAGGATTTATTGCTCTCGTATAATACTTTATTTACCATGTGGTTCTAGCAATAGCAGTTGCTAATAAGAGGACGGGGAAGCCGAGAGGAGCTCACAGTCCTAACTAGACAGCGCTTGGCCGGGTGTACATATGCAGTTTTTTGTTACAGCTTATGAGGCACTGCCGGGAGTGGATGGTACAGGAATAAAAACTGTAAAGTAAGGACTGAGCCTTCTCTTCGATCTCGCTTTCGGGTAAACAAAAAACCCAAAACAGCATCAAATGCAGAAAGTGTGGATGTAGCCTAAGGGTACGTTCACACAACGACAATTGTCGCGCGACAAAAAGTCGCACTATTGTCGCGCGACAATTTTTATAATGGGAGTCTACGGTGTCGCAGTGCGACATGCGACATGCTGCGACTGCGACACGAAAGTCGGAGAAAATCCATTCAAGATGGGTTTTTCTGCGACTGTCGCGTCGCAGTCGCAGCATGTCGCATGTCGCAATGCGACACCATAGACTCCCATTATAAAAATTGTCGCGCGAAAGTCGCGCGACAATTGTCGTCGTGTGAACGTACCCTTAGGCCGCTTTCACTTGGCCTTAATATGGGTGCATTTCATAATGTGTATTAGGTGCACACAACAGGACCACCTGTGGTTCTGCTGAACCGAACTTAGACCTCTTTGACTCCCGCACATGGACATATTTTGGCTCCACTTCGTATGGTGCCCTATTAGGGAACAGGATCAATTTTAATTGTACATCTGGAGCTTTTCTCACTTAGAGGCTCTTCTAGGATAGAAAACCTCCATATCTACTACATCTGACGGATCCGCAAGGCATATAGCCTCCTGCACATGACCATGTAGGATGAAGTCTAAGACAGGTTCTCTGGGGTATAACCATTAGCATCATGCATGTATTTAAAAAAAAAAAAATACACATATAGGGGTACATTTATTAAGGCTGGAATTCCACGCTGGTCTCATTCTATCTCTTGTTGGCATCAGATGCGCCACAGTGATTAAAGGAGTTGTTCTAGATCTTGTCACAGCACTGCGGCCTTTTCAGCCGATCGGCCCGGGTGCTGGGAGTTGGACCCCCACCGATCAGATATTGCTGACCTATTCTGAGGATGGGCCATCAATATCAAAATTTTACAGGACCCCTTAAAGAAGAGCACACCTCCTAATAATTGTGGCGAATCTGTGCAAGTCCGTACACCAGAACTGAAATATATGCCAGCAAGGGAGTGTAGATTTCAGCCATGTTCAGCCCCTGCACTGCAAGCGAAGAGCAAAACACTAAAAAAGTTTCAAAATGTTGTGCGTGAGGAGTGCTCCAAACGTTACTGCTTTGTGACCCCAGTTTTCTGGGATACAGGGGTTGATAAATAATCCTCATAGAGTGCAAAGTACATCTGCACCAACAACCGCTTCAGGCATGAGGTCCACAAAAAATGCCTGGTCTTCTGTATTAAGCAGAAAAGCGGAACAGTCGGATTGGCCCACCAGGGTACCAGATGATCCTCTGGTGCACCCAGGCTCTCATACTAGGGGCCTATCAAGGGGGGGCCTGGGCCGGTTCATTTCCATAGGGAAGCAGGGAGTAGCAGCACTGCTGGCACCGCAATGTGTGTGGGAGCACATCCTGCTGCTGGATGTGCCGATCATCAGGGAAGCAGGTAAGTTTTTGTTTTTTTGGTTTTGATGGAGCTGGAGAGGGCAGTAGGAGCCAAAAGGGGGGGGGGGTCACAAAGGTGGGCATAACTACTGTGGGGGGCACAAAAGTGGGAATAACTACAGTGAGGGGCAACAAGGGGGACATAACTACTGTGAAGGAGCACGAGGTGGCAGGGGTGCACCACCAATAAGGCCAGGTGAGGCGATCACCTCAGGTAGTGACAAGAGGGAGGCAGCGGAAGGGCCATGGCCAATAAGTACTTTTATTGTGGCATAGGGGTTAAGTTAAGAAATTGGCATGGGGGGTTGCCGTTTCAGTTTTCGCCTCAAGCAGCAGAAAGGCTAGAGCACCCCAGCCAGGTGGGCGTAGCTACTGTGAAGGGGCACAAGGTGGGCATAACTACTGTGTAGGGGCACAAAGGTGGGCATAACTACTGTGAAGGGGCCACAAGGTGGGCATAACTACTGCAAAGGGGCACAAAGATGGGCATAACTACTGTGAAGGGGCTACAAGGTGGGCATAACTACTGTGAAGGGGCACAAGGGTGAACATAACTACTGTGAAGGGGCCAAAGGGTGGGCATTAGTACTGTGAAGGGGCACAAGGGTGGGCATTAGAACTGTGTGGTAGCACTAAGAGGAAATGCCCTAGATTACCCTGTTATACATTGGGGTGGTGCAGTCTTACAGGGCAGCACAGCGCCCCCTACTAGATATTTAACATGGACAGTCACCATTGCTTCCTTACGTGATTATACTTTTTTCTCTATCACCACAGGGACCTTATTCCGGATCCAGTGGACATCATGCCGATGCCAGCGACACCCTGGATGAGGGAGCAGCAGTTGGTTCTTTCATTTATTGCACAGTGTATTGGTACCGCTGTGTGCCCTATGATAGATTTTATTAAGTGGGACTGGGTTATGCATTGGGTGAAGTTAGAGGAGCGGCTTAGTGTAAAAAAAATGTGTGCGCCGCTTAACTTTTTCCTCTGTATGATAATTTAAGTGGCATGTGTGCAGGGTTGGGGCGCGATCCTGAATCCTTGCCCAGCCTAGCTGCACCTCTGCTCATACTAAAAGTCCGGGAGAATGAAATATATGAAGTCATTGACTTGCCACAACGGTCTATCTCTCTGATTCAAAAACTGTTAGACATTATTGATGATATATGAGTTGGGCCCCGAGAATAATTTCCTTTGGTGGATCCAAGGAACCCCGGTCTGATATTGAAGGGACATAATGGTTCTTTCTACTACCTAGTCCTAAGGGACTGACCGTCGCTGCTGCTATTCAACTCTCAATTCAATGCAAGTATACATTTTTGATACAAACTAAATTTTTATTCAGATCATAGGAGAACATTTGTCTTATATACGTTCCTCCAAAAATGAAGAACCGATCAAATAGTTGTTTGGCCGCCGTTGCCAGTCACTTGTCGGAGCTTCCACATAGTGTAATATGAGCATAGAGAAAACCCGTAAAGAAATCCTTAGGAATCCTTAAATTATAGCCTGTATGGTTTATCTGATACCAGTGTGAAAATCTCTAGAGAGAAAGTCCCTGAACACCAGAGGAAGACTCATTAACCCTTGAGGTCAATCTGGAGACAATGTAGGGAGGGCTTCCTCCCCTTGCTGTGTTGGGTCAGGCTGGTGCGGAGAGGGTTAATAAAACAGTGCAGGGTGAGCTGAATAGAGTGGAGGAAACATGAGAACCTGCCTGTACTCAGCCTGTATGGAAGTTGTAGCCTCCTTCATCCTCCCTCCCTCTCTTGCCTCCTCCTCTCCCAGTACAGTTAGAAACACAAGAGCAGAGCCCAGAGCTGGTTAGATGAGCCAGTGATCAAGTCAGGAACTGAATGCAGCAAGCTGCCTCCGGCCACACATCTTTCTAGGGATGTCATTTTTGAGGTAACTTTTTGATTTTACACAATATCAACTTCACCGAGAGCATTGGTGGATGGCAACGAAAGTCCTTGGAATCTGCAAGAAGGAATACAAAGAAAAGTTAAGGAAAAGTTCCTGCCAACTTTTTCTTTCCGCCTGAAACTGATCTTCGCTCTCTGACCTGGTTCTTCTCTTTCTTTTGAGGATCTAACTTTTTGGATAAGGGATTTTTAAAGGAACTGATAAGAAGATGGGAGTAAAATCCAAGCACTGGTCGGTTTTATTGTATCTGCCTATCCTCTACTGCTTGGCAGGGGAAGTCTACTCCTTTGGCGACGAGGAGGAAAGGCGATGTGACCCTATCAGGATTTCAATGTGTCAGAACCTTGGGTACAATGTCACCAAAATGCCCAATCTGGTTGGGCACGAATTGCAGTCGGATGCAGAACTTCAGCTCACCACGTTTACCCCTCTCATACAGTATGGGTGCTCCAGCCAGCTACAGGTGGGTAGGTTCATCCAAGGGCGTACTGCAGATTGGTCAGAAACAGATTGACCCATCAAAAATATATTTTTCTGAAAGAAAGCTTTGATACTTCTAGTTATCCCCATTGAATCGTCATCAAACCGAGCATCTTGTAGCTGTCCAGTTGATGGGGGTCCATACGTGTCCTCATACCTTTATAAGTTCCACAACAACTTAAACAATTGAAAAGTAAAATCTAAAAATTGCTTCTTCCTAGTATTTTTGCATATGTTTTTGAAAAAAAAAAGTATCGTTATGTTAGTTGTAGATGCAGCAAGGCTGAGTTTGTCGTGTGGCACACCTTGCAGCGAGATCAAAAGTCTTCTGTAGTGGGTCAACCTCCTACAATATCTCACCGTGGTAAAATGAAACAGGTAAATGACACCTACAGCTCGGCTTCATCTATACATGATTTCTGATTGTGTTTACTTTCATAGAAAAATACTTTGAAGTTTTTTTGAAATTTATTATCCCATGAGTCATTTAGCAAAAATACTGTGTATTACCGAGGAAGACAAAATGTCACTTTTGTTAATAATTAACTTCAGGTCCTAAAGTTTACCTAGTCTAACCGCTTGTAAACATCAGATGCATGAAGTTTTTGACCTACTAGTGCAGGTAGTCAACTTTTCTTTTTTTTCAAAAAGTTGGAAAGTTTAATGAAAAAAAAGTAGATGTATATACAGACAGGCATCACTGCTGCTGAAAGTTAAGATGCAGATGGTCTTATTGTGGTGAGATCATGGTTCCCTCAAGGGCAATGCAGGTTTTTAATTGCCTCTACCGTCTGAGAGGGAGGTAAAAGGCATTTACATACCTTAATAATGTCAACACAGAGCAGCCCGGGCTTTAGTGTCCCTATCGCCTTTCAATGAATGCACAGATTTCTTTGTGAGATGGTGTTTACAGTAAATATACCTGGGCAATGGGAGATTTAATTTGCAAAAAAAAGTGGCAGAGTATTTCGGTTTCAGGTAAATTTCCATGTCTATTACTAAAAAGTTATGTAATGGCCCGACTTGTAAGCCCTCATTAGAATGGCAAAGAAAGAAGCTGTGTATGTTAATGTCATTGTTATCACCATCATCATCACCCTCATCATTGTTAGTAATTGCTAAATCTGGTTCCACAAGGTGTACACCGCAACATAAAAACACACATGCAACAAAAAAATCCCAAAAGGGTCAAAACGATTGCCTATGAGGGTTTGTAGTTAATGGCAATTCCCTGAAACGTACCTACTGAAGGGACGAATTGAGTGATAGGTGGTGAGCAGATGTGATATAATCGATATTCCCCACATTGCCCTCCCTGATGCCATCATCAGGAATATAATAGTGCCCATAGGGGCCTCCACGTAATCACAGCAGCCCCTCATCTCTCTCCACTTCATGACCACTTTCACATGGTCATTATTTGGTCAGTATTTTCCATCAGTACTCATACGGCTCGGGTTTTGGCTTACCAATACTGATGCAAAATACTGATCAAATACTGACTGAGTGAAAGCAGCCTTTGAGTGCCAAGGACAGGAGTAACAGGGAATTTGATATCGCCACACCTGCTCCTCCCTATTGCCAAGTGAACATCCCAAAAAGGCATTTCCATCCTAAAATTAAAAAAAAAATGCAAAAATATCAATCCACGTGAGTGTATAAATATAATTTAGAAGATGAAATCTCATACGTGGCTAGTTTTTGGCACATAGATGACAACTAATGCTGGCATCAATAGGAGAGCCCATAGGGATGGCCAACCATTCAGATCTTAAGTTTTTGTTTGCTTTAACACAAGGTATTAAGAGTAGATCTAGAAATGTTTGGGCCCCAATGACAAATTAGCAATGGTGCTCCCCATCTACCATGTGCTGCTCATAATACTGGTGTCTTATTATGTCACTTAGGGGCCCCTGCAGACTTTAGAGCCCCAGTGGGTCTGTTGTCTCTGCTCCCACTATAGTTACTTACATGTCTGTGTAGATTCTAAACAGAAGTATAAAAAAGACTCCTGTCTCTTTTGGAATCAAAATCCTGAGAAAAACACCCTCAAAACCTATACCCAAAACTGCACTGTGTGAACACGGCCTAAGAATGTAGATATATGTGCCCTTAAGGGCCTGCAGAAAGATGGGTGACTATGGTCAGTGTAATGGAAGTGGTTACTTGTCAGGGTCTGCAGTGGGCTTAATAAAACATTAGGGCCAAGTTTCGTGCTGTTGCTAGAATAGTTTGTGAGATTTATTTTTTGTCAAACCCTAAAGGGAAGAAAAATATAACTGAAAGATACTCATTTTATTAATACTGTGCCATAGGGATTCGACCTTCACACAAGAAGAAATACCGGTACATTTTTTATTTTAGGGGAAAATCCATCAAAATAGGACAATTTAGAAGTGTAAGTTATATGTCGGAAGATACACATTGAGGTTATATAGTCAGAAGAGTTTTTAAGGTCTCAGCCTTTAAAAAAGTTTCAAAATGCAAGGTTTTGACCATTCCGCCTAGGACTCTGTGAGGGTTGTGTAGTACTCTTTATATTTTCTTTTTTGGCTGCCATAGCCAGTGTCTTTCGCGGTTTTTGAGATGCTTGTTGGCACAGACTTGGTGGAATGCTCCCCGCGAGCAGATCTTCTCTTTGACACTTTGCACACACATTGTTGATATAAGGATTTTAGGTCTTTGTGAGAGTGACATGCTGCATGGCAGGAATGTGAGGGCTGATCCATTTACTCCTCATTTTTTTTCTTCTTGTGAGAGTCTGATTAGAGACCCTGCTAATTTGAGCTTGTTAAAGAAAACCCGGGCAGATTGAATTCCCCATTAGTGAGATCTTTGCGATAATTACTTAAAGAAAAGGGAAAGAAAGTGAGTATTGAGACAGGAAGGGAATAAGGACATTAAAAAGAGGCACAGCTGAAAAGCTCCCAAGTGGGAACGTCTTAAGGTGGTTCTAGTCACAAATAGACTTGCCCACGACCAGGCAAATGATCCTATATTTTTATTTTTGGTAAACGTTTTTTTTTCTTTAAAAGAGGACTAAACAAATATATTTCCGTATTCAAACATTTTTGCAATTCTCTCCTGAATGGGTAAGCAACCAAAAACAGTTTTGAGCAAATGTTTTGACCCTTGAAAATACGGTGTCCTCCTGGTTGTTGGCATTAACAAATGCATCTATGTCATCTTTAGAGTACATCCATATCTGTAAAAACAGCCACGTAGATGCCCTTTAAGCCTTGTACTACTGCATAACTTGCAGATTGTGTTTCTCCCGTGGCACCAAGTCCAACCATGGCCATGGTAACACTAGACAACCAGTGTTAACATGAAGTTACTTATGGTTAGAACATTGTAGTTTGACCACTCCTGAATGTTCTTGCCACACTGAACTGACTAATAGGCCGCATTTCCAAAAATTAACCAAAAGTGGGACATATACTAGGGGGAAACAGTTTTCAGCTGAATTTTTTTACAGGGTGGGTGAGAATATAAGTAATGAGGTTGGTGGCTAGTTTATATCCACGTGGCACACAACTTTATTGACACATAGGAGTTGCCCAGTTGACATCCAACATCAGTTTGTAGCCCTAAGCTGGCCAAACACATTAGGCTCTATTTACATCTCCGTAGCAAATTCCGGTAGTTTGTTCTGACCGAGGAGCACACTACTGGAGTTCGCAGTATATGGCATAGCTTGATGAGGCCATTCACGCCAGATCCCTGGTGACGCTAATGAGAATACGGCTGGATGCAGGACTTTTTGTCTATCTGAAAGCCAGCATATATGCTGGAAAATGACCGCATTCCATTATAGTCAAAGGGGATCAGGCGGTGTGCGGCCTTGTCTGGCTATGCCGGATATGGTGAACTCCGGTAGTCTGTTCCTCTTTTTTCAGAACATGTGAACATAGCCTAAAGCCTGTAATAGACCTAGCGATTGTTGGGAGGGAAGCGTTCCTTCCTGGCAATCACCTGCTCCCTTGCGGAGGAGACCGCTGCTATTACATGCAGAGATCTCCTCCACAGCATGGGCAGCAGACCGTTATTAGACAGCACGATCTGCCGCCAAAAAATCGTGATCTTTTAGCATGCTGAAAGATCACGATTGCCCGATGAATGAGCATTTGCTCATTCATGGGGTAATCGGTGGCAGTATTACACTGCCAGATGATCGCTACCGAGCGTTACTGCAAACGCTCGTTAGCGATCATCTGGCAGAAAATCTGTCAGTGTAATACAGGCTTTAGATAAATATTGACTCGTTTATGGGGCTGGTAAGCTTTGTTAAGTTAATTTCAACTGCCCAATCTTTTTGTTCTCGGGGATATAAGCCAATACTAGAGGTGTCTAGTCGCAGCTTTCACCCCTCTCCCCGTTAAGTACACATGTATGTTCAGCTTTCCCAATTATGCATGTGTATAGACGGGTGAGGGGGAGAGCTGTTGGCCAAAAAATCTAATGTGTATGGGAAGACTGCCGTAATATTTGCTTAAAGAAAGGAAAATAAAGCCAGTATTGAGACTTTGAAGGGACAGAGACAGTTGAAAAGGTTCCAGATGGAGACTGCTTACTGATCCCAGGTGGGAAGCTTGCTGATAAGAACATGATAATTCACAGCACTTAATCAAACAAAAGCAAACAGTTTATGATACTGGGGATTACCCAGAACACAGGCCTATGGGATGGCTGAGGAGGAAAATGCTTTAAGTTGAAAGGTCGAGCAGGAATATAAAATAAATCATTGTTACTGAGAAGCTCTTAGTCGTGTTTACCTCTTACTTGATTAGTAAAGTATTTCGTTTACATTAGTCCTTGTATTACATTTCTAAACCTACAGGGGCGGTTTTCTTTTTCCCTTCCTTCAATTGGACTGTGCTCCTTAAAGGATAAGAAAGGGGTATTTGAGTTTGCCAAACAAAATGTCACCGTCCTAAAGACAGTATAAAAAATGGTGCCAGATGGTGGGACTGTTTAAAAGTTTAGTTCTTTAATTTTTTTTCTGAATAAAACTTTCACCATTCACAGTCTACGTTATTACATACGATGTTCTGTTTGTTTTTGATTTGCCGAACTATAAAGAATACTAGAAAAAAATTGAATTAAAAAAATATATATTTATTGAATATCTGTTTTAATTCCTAATTTTTTTTTTTTCTGATTTCAGTTCTTCCTCTGTTCTGTGTATGTTCCCATGTGCACGGAGAAGATTAACATCCCCATTGGTCCTTGTGGTGGCATGTGCCTTTCAGTCAAGAAAAGGTGCGAGCCTGTCCTTAAGGAATTTGGATTTACTTGGCCTGAAGGTTTAAACTGCAGCAAATTTCCTCCTCAGAATGACCACAATCATATGTGCATGGAAGGTCCTGGAGATGAAGAGGTCCCACTGCACAGCAAGACCTCTGTGCAGCCTGGAGAAGACTGCACCGTATTTGGTCCAAATGCAGAGCAGTATACTTGGGTGAAAAGAAGCACGTCTTGTGTCTTGAAGTGCGGCTATGATGCTGGGCTCTACAGTCGTCTGTCTAAGGAATTCACCGATATTTGGATGACCGTATGGGCCAGCTTGTGCTTCATATCTACTGCCTTCACTGTCCTTACATTTTTGATTGACTCTTCCAGGTTCTCCTACCCTGAGAGGCCCATCATCTTCCTGAGCATGTGTTATAATATTTATAGCATTGCTTATATTGTGAGGTTAACAGTGGGTCGAGAAAGAATATCCTGTGATTTTGAAGAGGCGGCAGAACCTGTCCTTATTCAGGAAGGGCTGAAGAACACAGGATGTGCTATTATTTTCTTGCTGATGTACTTTTTTGGGATGGCTAGCTCCATCTGGTGGGTTATTCTGACATTGACCTGGTTTCTCGCTGCTGGTCTCAAATGGGGGCATGAAGCAATCGAAATGCACAGTTCCTATTTCCATATTGCTGCTTGGGCCATTCCGGCTGTGAAAACCATTGTTATATTGATCATGAGACTTGTAGACGCCGATGAGTTGACCGGGCTATGCTATGTTGGCAATCAAAACATTGACGCCCTCACCGGATTTGTGGTTGCTCCACTTTTTACCTACTTGGTGATTGGGACTTTGTTCATAGCTGCTGGCCTCGTGGCCTTGTTTAAAATTAGGTCAAATCTTCAAAAAGATGGGACAAAGACCGATAAATTGGAAAGACTGATGGTAAAAATTGGCGTCTTCTCGGTTTTGTATACAGTGCCAGCCACATGTGTCATCGCCTGCTATTTTTACGAAATCTCCAACTGGCCGGTTTTCCGTTACACTGCTGATGATTCCAACATGGCAGTGGAGATGCTCAAGATATTTATGTCACTCTTGGTGGGTATTACATCTGGAATGTGGATCTGGTCGGCCAAGACGCTGCATACGTGGCAAAAGTGTTCTAACAGATTAGTAAATTCAGGAAAGGTAAAAAGGAAGAAAAGGGCGGACGCTTGGGTTAAGCCAGGAAAAGGGAACGAGACTGTGGTATAGCTCGAGGTTAAGCACAATTCACAAAGTGAACACCGTCCTACATTGAGTTCTTGGAGACATAGGGCTTACATCTTTCGGAATAACTCTTCGGGCTTCTATGGGATGTTCATTTTGGTTCCTAATGGCTCCCCAAAGTTGGCAAAGCCTTGATGCCTTCTGTCCATGGTTTCAGAACTAAAGGTTGTCCAAGTGGTAAAAATGAATGACCTCAGGAAACAGAGAGCTAGACTCGGCCTTGTTCACTAGCTCCAAAGGATTTGTCACCCATGGGCCATTTTAGGGCTTTTTTATATTTCAAAAAATAACTATTTTTTATAGGTTACATTGTGGTAAAGTCTTATATCTTGTACACGACTGGAAGGTTGCTTCCGAGACAATGGATTAACGAATGTGACTACCAAGCAAGCGAACATGCAAGGCACATTTTACCCTATTGCTTCACCAGTGTTTTGCCCCACTACGAAACCACTGCCCAAGGTGTATTTTAAAATGTCTGACAAAAGGAGAGAAGCCTCTGAACACTGGAAACTGTTTTAGACTTTTTGATGCCTTACTAACTGAAATATTTTCATTTGTGTGTGTTACTGCCTAACATAGCCAATCACCGAATGAGGGAAGATCTAATCTCCTGATCATTGCTGTCTGTAGTTATGGGCAAGGACAAACAAAACTTTGTAGACCAATTAGACCACTTCAGAAGACAACTGACCTTTTGTTTGGCAGACATCTAAAAAAACATCAACTGAAAAAAAAAAATCAAAAATGTTAGGCACCAACATTAAACTTCTAGGCACATTGGCTATGGATTTGTCCAGCCCGTTTTAAAGAAAGTATAGCTGGTCGTAGTCTTATTTTTGCCATACTTCTAGACATGGTGGGTCTAGACTCTAGAAGATCAAGGTCTGTGGACTCTTTGTGTTCATAATGCACTAAAAGTGAACATATATATATATATATATATATATACACACAGAATAGGCTCATATGGATTGAAAAGGAAAGAGAAACAATGCACTATTTGCTCTTTGTATATAGGATTAGTATATGTGTGGTGCGTTTGTGAATTATAAGATAAAATATTGAAAAAAGTAAAGTATTAGCATATGGAACATTACAACTCCTATATAGATAGTGATGTGGTCGGCTGCTGAAATAACGTCTGGTAGCCATTTTATCAGGTGAGGTCACCAGCAGCTAGTGATGTCATCGGGGCCCAAGGCACATTTATAGTTTCATGTAGAGTATGCCTTGTTGATGTCACTAGTTCCTATTGATTTCATAAGCTGCATATTTGCCAGTTTTCACCCCATTTTTGATACCTGAGCCTTAACGCCCAAACATTTCAGAACTTTAAAATGTTTTTTCCTATGCTTCATTTTAATTATATTGATTCATATTGAATGTTGGGATTTTTGTTTTAATAATGACATGCAATGTGTTGTTTTTCACATTAGGGGTGAATGAAGGGGGCATGCCGCTACTCTATAGGGTGCTGCCTTCTACAGTAAGTGTCAGTGATGGGTCAGTCAGCAAGTTGATCCCCTCCACTGACAACAGTGACACCTACTGTAGAAGGAAGCATACTACACCATATTGGCTTTCAGTGTTTTGCCCCCGTCCATTGACAATATGTACAAGCCTCTACTGTAGGTATCCATGTTACCAAAAAGGAGCAGCCTATATTGCAGTGTACTAACCTCTACAGTGGAGGGAACATGCAACTATGGTATATTACAGTGCATTGCCCCTATGTTCAAGTATGCTGGCCTCTACAGTAGGGGTCACTATTGTCAATGGAGGAAACAAGCCACTATATTGCAGGGTACTGACTTCTACGGTAGGTGTCACTGTTGGCGTGCAGTATATTCTCCTCCATTGACAACAGTGACACCTCGTGTAGAGGCCAGTATTGGCTTGCCGATCCATGATGCAGTGTGCTTGTCTCGGTTGTCAATGGATCTTATGCCAATATGCTGCAGTTTCTTGGCCCCTACAGTAGGTGTCACTGTTGCCAATAGAAATTTTAGTATCTTATTTCCATAGGTAATATAAGACGTTTCCCATTTTTTCCAATTCTTTAAATTCACGGCTTGGTCACCTTATGTATCATGCTGTCCTATGTTAGCTGTCTTCTTTTATGCCCTTTAAGGAAAAGAACAGGGACTAGAAGGTCATTGACCGTTTTATAAAATCTTAGATAACATAAACCATAATTATATGGTTAAAAGAGTCAACTTTGGACTTTTTCCATAAATTTTTAACCAAGCGCCAAACTGCGTAAAACCTGTCTGTATCCAGTATGTAGGAGGCTGCCGCCGGAGTCTTAGCAAGCAGCTAGGCCATACTGGTTAACCCTACTAGCTATGACAACTAGGTAAGGGCATGCTGAGAGTTGTAGTTGTGCAGTTGGAGAGCCATCGGTTGGATCACGTTGATCTACAGGGGTCCCGAATAGAGGGGAGTCTTACTCTAGTGATTGTGTGCAACTTTCTTGGCCAATCGCATGAGAGTTAACCAACTCAATCGTCTGATTGGCTAAAAACCTTCACTTGACAGTTTTATCCAGATGTAGGCCCTGGTGGTCATGCTTGATCCCGTGAGGTCACCTTCCTGTTTTAGGATGTTGGAGTGAGGGTCCTGAAGCCCCCAAAGACATTGCACAATCAGTGGGATCTGCTGACAAATATTTAGTTTCAGTAGTAATTCTCAATCTGATTGGTCGCTATAAGCCACACTTCTATTTTTTTTTATACCTGATTCCGACTCATTTTCTATATAGGAGTTGTATTTTCTATGTGGGAATTTATTAGTGTGAAATGGAAAAGCCAACGTCCTTGTGCCTTAGAAGTCTATTTTGTGGAAGAAATATAGAATAAATGCTTTGACAAGGGTGTATGAGGCTAGAAAAAAAGGTCTGCTTTTTTCCAAGAAACAGCACCACTCTTGTCCTCAGGCTGCGTCGGGTATTGCAGCTTAGACTCGATCACTTAGGGGCAATACCAGACACAGCCCACAGTGAGGGGCCGGGTTATATGTGGAAATGGCTGATCTTTTTTTTTAAATCTCATATTAAATGAAATGCCCATTCTATACCTGCTGACGAAACATCATGTGATACGTCGACAAAACTTCCAGGTACAAGTAATATACTCATGTTAGACATGAATTTGTGAACTTCTGTGGAAATAGACACTGCTTTTATGGGTGTTGCATTTTGTATATGTGTTTAATGGATATGTCTTGTAAATGTATAATTTATCACTGTACAAATCTTTTATATTTAATTTTTTATCAAAAAATAAAACACATTTTCAGCTGATTTTTAGTATTGTGTGAGATGGCTCACCCTCTGTCAATCTGGCCCGGTGGTCTTGTCCTATTTGAATCACCCTCTTCACAGTGCCTGATTAAGCTATATTTCTCCCGTGATCCCATTTGTATGAGTGCCTGTCCATTTCTACATTGTATTTTCAGCTGAGCTTTGGAATATTCCTTTATAATATAGATGTTTTATGACTGTCCTACAGGTAAGAGCCGGACTTCAGACTATACCTATTAAAATACTGTCTCCTATACAGTATACAATAATATAACTACTATAATACTGCTCCTATGTACAAGAATTTAACTACTATAATACGGCCTCCTATACAGTATACAATAATATAACTACTATAATACTGTCTCCTATGTACAAGAATATAACTGCTATAATACTGCTCCTATGTACAAGAATATAACTGCTATAATACTGCTCCTATGTACAAGAATATAACTACTATAATACTGCCTCCTATGTACAAGAATATAACTACTATAATACTGCTCCTATGTACAAGAATATAACTACTATAATACTGCTCCTATGTACAAGAATATAACTACTATAATACTGCTCCTATGTACAAGAATATAACTACTATAATACTGCTCCTATGTACAAGAATATAACTACTATAATACTGCTCCTATGTACAAGAATATAACTACTATAATACTGCCTCCTATACAGTATACAATAATATAACTACTATAATACTGCTTCTATGTACAAGAATATAACTACTATAATACTGCTCCTATGTACAAGAATATAACTACTATAATACTGCCTCCTATACAGTATACAATAATATAACTACTATAATACTGCTCCTATGTACAAGAATATAACTACTATAATACTGCTCCTATGTACAAGAATATATCTACTATAATACTGCTCCTATATACAAGAATATAACTACTATAATACTGCTCCTATGTACAAGAATATAACTACTATAATACTGCTCCTATGTACAAGAATATATCTACTATAATACTGCTCCTATGTACAAGAATATAACTACTATAATACTGCCTCCTATGTACAAGAATATAACTACTATAATACTGCTCCTATGTACAAGAATATAACTACTATAATACTGCTCCTATGGACGAGAATCCCTTTTTATCATTAGAACTGTCCACAGTCATATAGTTTGTGATTGCAGTAGGGCTAATATATTCCACGCTGCACCTTTGGATTCTCTCCTCCTATGTTTACGGCATATTGTGTATGTTCTTGAGCTTGAGTATCATCAGGTTCAGTGGCAGCCCTGTCTGTGACAACAGTTGTCACGTTTGGGTGTGGGAGGGAAACACCACACCGAACATAGGAGGGAAAGGGGTGAGGGAATAAGGCCTAGAAACTAAGAAAAGGAGATAAACACCTCCTAGTAAAACCCTAATCAAAGTCCTGACCAACTACCAGTATCATACACAGGAATACCTAATGTCCTAACTCACCCTATAGGACCCTGGTACTAATGTCAGGACTGAGACAACCTGTTCCTCCAAAAGGAAGGATGAACAGGAGTCTCCTTCAGGCCTTAAAGGGGTTCTGCAGTAATTTTAAACTGTTGATCTATCTTCTGGATAGATCATCAGCATCTGATCGGCGGGAGTTCGACACCCGGGACCCCCTCCGATCAGCTTTTTGAGAAGGCAGCGACACTGGCAGTAGCGCCGCGGCCATTTCGCTGTTTACTGAAGGCCCAGTGACATCACGACTTTTATCACTGGCCTGGGCACGGCTAAGCTTCATTCGAGGGAACAGAGCTTAGCCCCACTCAGGCCAGTGATACATGTCGTGACGTCACTGGGCCTAAGGTAAACCAGTGAGAAGGCCGCGGCGCTACTGCCAGTGCCGCTGCCTTCTCAAACAGCTGATTGGAGGGGGTCCCGGGTGTCGGACCCCTGCCGATCAGATGCTGATGACCTATCCAGAGGATAGATCATCGGTTTAAATAAAGTGGAGAACTGCTTTAATACAAATGACAGGGAAATGCAACAGACAAAATACAAAAGGGAAAGAAAACACTTAACTTTAAGTGGCTATGGCAGCACCAGGAACTCAGCCGAAATCCACACACCAGCTATCCACAACTCAAACTGAAGCTATAAACCACACAGCATAGTGGGAGAAGCAACAATAAATAGACACGGTTAAATGAAGGTTATTCTTGTGTTACTTTGGTGGTAGTGGTGGTGGTAGCTGAGACCACCCAACACCAAAAAAAAGGAAATAAGTGGCAGAAGTAGGATGGAACTGGACTACACAATGCACATCTTAACGTACTGCCCTGTGGAACCCTGTGTTACGATTCTCAAGAAGATTATGTACATTACACCCTGGCTGCCTGGCTCCTCCACCAGCTAAAGGCTGGAGACTAGAAACACGACAACCACTGACCTAAGCCGGAAATGTGCCTGAAACAGTAGTCACTGTCATAGCAGTTAGAAGTTTGATTGCAGTACCCTGCGGCAATGCATCACGGGATCAATTGCAGTGATGTAGTGTGAAAAATACATATACAGTTATGTTAAGTGCAGATCCTGAGCGTGCGAAGCATGATAAAGAGATTCTCTGATATTTTTTTTAAACCCTTCCCCCTCCCGCTATACTAGGCATAGCGCAGTGTATTATCTTTGCCTGGAGGTTTCCTTTAATAGGAAGAAACTTCACATTATTTTAGGTATTTCTAAATTAAATGGGTTGGCTCATTTGGGGCACTGATGTCCTATATCGCTATGACATGTCATCACTGTCAGATTGGTGCGGGTCCCACCTGAGCGAGGTATCCTGAAGTGAAAGCGAACATACGACGCATGCGCAGCGTTCTGAAAATAGCCAGGTGAGTGCGTGAAGCTATTTCTAAAAGTCCCATAGGGGTGAATGGGGAGCAGAGCACACAAAAACGGGCCACCCCTTCCTTCACCGCTATAGGACTGCTGGAAATATCCGAGCCAGTGCTCATCTATTTTCAGAACTCCCATAGCGCTGAATGGAGGGAGGTCGCTAGGGCTGAAACGATTACCCGAATCAATCCAGTAACTTGACACAAAAAAATACTCTATGCAATTTTTTTGCATCAAGGATTCGTTGGTACCATGTGACCACGGAGCGTGAGTGAAGCGCTTGCTATTGCTCACTGCTCCTCCCAAACCACGCTGTATCCTAGCGTACACACATCGTCAGGATGTAGCGCACATAAGCGCGCACTATGACCTGACACTGTGTCAGCACGTTAAAAAAAGGCTGGAAGAGCTGTGGAATGTCGGGGGCACCTCTAGCGGGAAAGGTAAGTATTTGATTTGAATGGCGCTGAGGACTGATGGCGAGGAGGGGAAGATGGTGGCACTGGGGGGGAATGATGGCACTGCAGACTGATGGCATGGAGGACAGTAGGAGAGAAGTTCATCGAGTGCCCCACCTTACTGGTGCCTCCTTTTATCTAGAAGAAGAGGGGTTAAATCTTGCCGGTTTTCCCCTTGCGGTAACTTTCTCCTCTAGACTGCGGGGTAAAACCTCCATGAGCCCGATAAACCAGAGCGGTGGCCTCTCCGCACATAGTTTACAGGTCCTGTGGGGGAAACATTCTTTCTGCAGCTCTCAAGTTAACGTTTCACATAAAGGGGTAACATAATCTACTTAGAAGGGGCCGAGCGGATTGGGTTACCCCCCTAAGTGTGACAGACCTTTTCCCTGCAGAAGTCAATATGTTCGTGTTTTTCTTGCCCTACAAAATACGTCTGCGCTCTAATCCCTCGCCACCGGAGCCGCAGACGTGTCTATTATTCATCCTGAAGTAATAAAATGCGGTGTAAACGCTGCACAGCGAGGTCTCCTCTAGACTGAGAGCGTCCGACCGATTGCACCGACTCCATGTGCACTGGTAGAGAAGAGTAATATACAATGCCGTACAGACGTGTAACACTTATCTCATAATTAATAGAAAATATGAAGATCAGACATCACATAGTACATGACAGTCTCTGTCTAACAGAGCTAGAACCAGCCGTGTACCTCACATGGATCCAGAGATCGCCCTAATCATTGCTCTACTAGATTTATATCAAGCTGCCAGCTCAAGGGGGCATGTCCTTTCATAGGGGGTGTGCCCTTTCTGCCACAGCTCTCATCCTATCCATACTTTACCTGGCAGCTCTCTTCCTATCGCAGCTCATGAGGCGTGTTCTTTCTGCTGCAGCCCTCTCGCTATCACAGCTTGAGGAGCTGGTCTTTTCTGCTGCAGTCTTCCCCCTATGACAGCTCAGGGGCGTTTCTTTTCTGCTGCAGCTCTCTCCCTATCATAGCTCAGAGAGGTGTCCTTTCCGATGCAGCTCTCTCACTATGACGGCTCTGTGGCAAGTCTTTTCTGCTTCTGCTTCAGTCAGACTGCTGACTGCTTCTCTTTAAAGGGGTTGTCCCACCATATGAACATAACCTATCTACAGCATAGGGGATAAGAATCTTATCAGTGGGGGTGTGACCTCTGTTCTCCATCACAATAATAAGGTGCTGGACGGATGAAGAGGAGTGCAGCGCTCAACTATCTCCAGCAGTCCAACAGAGTTGAATGAAGTCGGGGCACATATGATCGACTGCCTCATTCTTGTGATAAGTGGGGGTCACTGCGGTCAGACCCCCTCTTATCAGATATTTATCGACTGTGGATGGGGGCAGGGGCGTAGCTATAGGGGGTGCAGAGGGAGCAGTTAATACTGCGCCCAGGGGCCTGTGGGGGCACAAAGACTGAACTCTTGCACCAGGGCCCCATAGGAGATATGTTCTTATGGTGGGACAACCCTTTTAAGGCCTGTTGCAACTCTTACTCCAGCCCAGTAGGCCCTTGTGTTTTTGTCTTCCCGAAGCGTATTCACCTGCTCCCCACCGATCATCAATCTTTTGGTCTTCATCTGTAAACGTTTGGACGGCCAGGGTCACATGCACCTCTGTAGCTGAGGCCAGCCATTGGCTGCAGCAGCGAACGTGACAAGTTCCATCTAGAAGTTTACAGGCCGGGGACCAGTAGAAAAGAACGCAGCCAGGGAACCGGTACGAAGCATCGGGGGTGCAGGGGAGTCTGATTTTTTTCAACAGGTGTAACTGGGCAATGCTAAAAAAAAAAATCTATAAATCTGGACAACCTCTATAAATTTGCTAACTGCAAGAAAATTGCTAAAACAACCAAAACTCACCTATTGGTCCACCACAGGTCCTCCATTGGTCCGTCAGTCCTTCTTTACTCCCCTTCAGCAATGATCTGCCGTACATGCACATGACCACCACAGTCACTGCATCTCTACAAAGAAGTGATAGATTGGTGGGGACTCCTGGAGCGGCGAGGCGTCGAGTGAGTATTAAGTTGTTTTTTTTTTACATATCTATATATATATTTTTTTTTATTTGATGATTTGCATCAAATCAATCCGCCACTCCAGCCTGAATATAATTCCCAGTGACATCTTAGATATCTAACACCGAGACCACGCTTACTTGTTAAGGTCTTGCAATGTGGAGTCACATTCACGAGTATTTTTGGAGCTTCATCTCAAGCTAAAGTTAGAACCAGCAAGTTATGGGAGAAAGTCTCCATGGTGAGGACGTGAAGACGACCATGTAAACAGCACACGTATCACACAGCTTCCTAGTTACCCCGACCCAGAAGTCTGATCAGATCTGTTCTCAGAATTCCAGATTATTGGGTGAGAAGTCTGATCAGATCTGTTCTCAGAATTCCAGATTATTGGGTGAGAAGTCTGATCAGATCTGTTCTCAGAATTCCAGATTATTGGGTGAGAAGTCTGATCAGATCTGTTTTCAGAATTCCAGATTATTGGGTGAGAAGTCTGATCAGATCTGTTTTCAGAATTCCAGATTATTGGGTGAGAAGTCTGATCAGATCTGTTTTCAGAATTCCAGATTATTGGGTGAGAAGTCTGATCAGATCTGTTCTCAGAATTCCAGATTATTGGGTGAGAAGTCTGATCAGATCTGTTCTCAGAATTCCAGATTATTGGGTGAGAAGTCTGATCAGATCTGTTCTCAGAATTCCAGATTATTGGGTTGAAAAAAAGTTAAAAAACCAGTAGAAAGATCAGTGGTGGTCAATTGACCTTCACGCTTATTTTTGCAGCTCGAAAGAACTTTTTTGAAATTTCAGTGTTTCACTCTTGTGGATAAAAATTAATTGAGGACTGAAGAACAGGTCCCCAAACAAGGAACACATGGAGATTTGATGGAACATTTTTGGTGCATCTCATTTTACATGGATTTATAAAACATGGAAGCCAAAAAGAATAATCCACTTGCCCACCAATGTCTCTTTTAAGAACCATCATTTTGTTCCAAAATTTTGGCTGACAATTCTGATGTAAAGTAGGTGTAACACCAGAGGTCTGTGCCCGCAGGCATCTTTCTGCTCCTTTCCTGCAGGCACAGTGGCTGGAACGCTCACCAGTCTCTTCATCCGTACCCGCCAGCATCTCTTTGCCCCTTTCCATGGCCACTGGTGCTGGAGTAATGTTCAGCCTGTACACTCCACATTGGGCAGCCTATTTCCTCCGTCAGCGGTACTCCCTGCCCATATGGTGCATGCATGCTCTCTCTGGCTCTTTAGGAGTCAGATATGCATCCTAATCTGCCCCAGCCTATGGCTAGCCTTCGCAGGGTATCTAAGGCACCTTCCACTGTGATTGGGTGCCTGAACAAAAAGGTTCTTAGGTGGCTAGTTCCTGGAAAGGCATTTTGGTGTCTTCTGATCTTTTGTGCCTAGTGCTCTGCACAGCCGTTGCTTCACATGCCCGGGTAAGCTTTCACTGAACAGAGACTACTTCAGAAGGTAGTAGCGACCCTTGTGGTTCCCCTGCAGTGGAGTCCAGATCCCTGTATAGGGTTGAAAGGATGAAGATAACCCCCTTAAGATGAGTCCTAAGCCAAATCCATTCGCTGACACAGTGGATCCACACCTGCAGTCAAACAACCTCTGGAACAAAGTATCTAGAAGTGAACCAAATTTATCATCCAGCCTGAGCCACTGTGATAAATTTGGGACCATCTATAGGATTAATAAATCTACCCCTGTGGAGACCATGCTAGATTGTGATGGAATGTCATGTTCATAATTTTATATCCAACTTAAAGTGAATGTCCCCCCTTGTAGCACCATCTTGCTTTCAGGCCCGGCATTCTGTGCTGATTCATTTCATACTACAATACATCTTTATAGCGGTTGTTTTTCTGATACAAAGCTCCAAATCCCCAAAATAGACAAAGAGGTAGGTAAGATTCTGACTTCCTGCAGCCACCACTAGAGGGAGCTGAGGCACTGACTGCATACTGTGTTATTGGTGCGTTCAATGTACAGACAGTATGCAGTGAGCTCCCTCTAGTGGTGACCGCAGAGATTCAGACATTCATTTCATTCTATATCTGGGCAGAGGATTTGGAACTCTGTATTAGAAAAACGGAGCTCTGACCTCTATAATGATATATGAAGAAATTAATTTGGACATCATTTTTAACTCTTTCATTTCAGAGTTGACATATATTTTAAAGCTAATTTCAAATGGTCGGCATTCTGACCAGTAAGCCAAAACCAGGAAAAGTATAATGGAAAAATCTGCACACTGGGGGGAATTTATTAAGACCGGCGTTTTGACAATGGAGAGGAGTTAAAGAGTGCCTGTTAGATCAGTTGTACTGCCTGGTAGGGTTGATCCTGATGAATAAAATAATACCTGTCTTGTGAAAATCTGTTGTGGGAAGAAAAGGCTTTTATTCATTCTTTACACAAATGAGGGCTTCAGTGCACCCCCTAGTGCACTGAATCCCTAATTTGCATAAGAATAAGAGTCTTTTTTTACTTCTTTTTTTGCTACCACTGATTTTCACAAGACAGGTATCATCATTTTAATCAGCAGGATCAACCCAACCCACTGGTATATAATTTGGGTCGATCCTGCTTTTTTAAACCACTTTGCCTTGCATTTCCCTTCTTTTTAGGATCTGTCCTTACTAATAGTCTAATTGGTCATGATTCTGCTTTCCTTCTGCTCCTTCATCTAAGACCCTTGTAAGATAAGGAAGTCTTTTATCGCCCACCGCCAGGAGAAAAAACGTTAAATATATTTATACCGCTCGTAACATGAGCAAAAGTCCGGACATCAGATATGAAAAGACCCCTTACCTCCTGTGTAATGATAGACTTCATGGCTGTAATTAGCATCGGAAGTCGGGCATTGGAGTCATGATTCATAGAGAGCGGCCGCCTGCAGGTCCCTGCCATACAATATCCACCGCCAGCTCCCATCGCCTTAACCCTTTCAGTCCCACAACCTTTTTCCCTATGGAAATGCTTCCATGGATCAGGGTTGCTAAAACTGCAGCATTAGGCCTCATGCACACGATCGTATGTAAATTGTGGATCTGCACAATACAGATACCATCCGTGCTGCATCCGTATTTTTTGAAGACCCAATGACTTTAACAGGTCCGCGGTCCGCCTTTCGCGGCCAAGTATAGGACATGTTCTATCTTTTTTGTGGAATGGACTTATGGATGCAGAAACGGACTTCATCCGTGGTCCAAATTTGGACCAACGACCCATTGAAATCAATGGGTCTGCAAAAACAAATGCAGACGGCATGCGGACCACATCCGTATTTTGTGGCATATTTGCCGTGGGGGAGGGCGACATAGAACAGGGACAGCTGCTAAACTTCCAGCTGCATTTACTATGGAAGAACAGCCAACCAAGTGTGCATGCTTTTTTCTCCAAAACAGCGCCACTCCTATCCACAGGTTGTGTGCGGTATTGCAGATGAGCCCCATTCTCTTTAAAACGGCTCTGTCACCAGGATCAACCCTATTAAACCAGACATAGTGGCTGGTAGGGCTCATCATGCAGAGCACAGGAGGTGTTACAAAGCGGTGCTCAAAGGGTTCAGACCTGCCTCCTGGTGCTCCAATTGCTCATTTGCATATGGATAAAAAAACGCGGCTATCTCTGCAGCAGTTTAACATACAAAAGAAAGGTATACTTTTAATCAGCATGATGAGCCCTACCAGGCAGTATGTCTGGTTTAATAGGGTTGATCCTGGTGACAGAGCCGCTTTAATGGAGCTGAGCTGCAACACCAGACACAACCAGTGGTGAAGTATGACAATGTGTTTTGGAATGAAGCAGCCATGTTTTCCCATGGACAACCCCTTTAAGTACATCCAAAATCACAGACACACTTCTGAGGGAGGGGAGGGGACAGGAGCGTAGCTAATGGCTCATGGGCCCTGGTGCAAGAGTTCAGCTTGGGCCCCCCTTCCCTCAGTGCTTTGTGTGTCTTCTTATGTGGCACAAGGGTCTTTGGGCCCCCTCAGGCTCCTGGGCCCGGTAGCGACTGCTACCTCTGCACCCCCTATAGCTACGCCCATGGGAGGGGAGGTGGGCGGGGGATGGGGGGGGAAGAGTATGACATTTTTGTTAATTTAGAACAAGTTGCTGCCAATCTCAGTAACGCCATGTTTATAGCTATGTTTGAACAGAAGGTTTTTGCTAGTTTATTTTTTTTTTTTTTAGAAGCTATAGTGGGAAGTGCATACACGCTCTAGGGCTGAAATACGTTTTCAATGGTCAACTACTGACATCTAGTGGCAACTCTAAGTATTACATCAGGACTTTTACAGAGCCGTATACTTAAGGAATTTTGAGGCATTAAAGTAGGATCCATTGATTGGGATCCAATTATATTAGCAAGAGGTGATAGCTACAGAAATAATTTTTATTTCTGTGGAAAAAAGCCAAAGGTGGACAGCACTCCTAGTGTTCAAGTTGTACGGGTGCATGGCCCTACATGGGTTTGGTCCAACTCCCCCCTAATGATGGAAAATCCAAAACAAGCATGGGCATAACTAGAGCCATAGGAGCCAAAGCATGGGCATAATGTGCTATGAGGCAGAGGCTGGGGGCCCATTCAGATGCTTTCGTCACTTTCCAAAAGCTATAACTTTTTTATTTTTCTGTCGATGTAGCCATACGAGGGCTTGTTCTTTGAGGGACAAGTTGTAGTTTCAGGCTAGGTCTACACTACGACATTTGTTCGTGCGACACATAGGACACAACTACACTGCAACATTCGTCACGCAACATTTTGTCGCATTAATGTCGTGCGACAATTTATATAATGGTAGTCTATGGTGTCGCATCGATACCATAGACTATCACTATAAAAATTGTCACGCGACAAATGTTGCAGTGTAGTTGTGCCCCATGTGTCTTGTGACACATGTCGTCATGTAGACCTAGCCTTAATGGCACTATTTTGGGGTATATATAACTTACTAATTAACTCTTTTTGGGGGTCATAGGAAAAAAACCAACTCAATGCTACTGAGTTTTTAAATTAAAAATGTTGCGGCATTCATTTTTCGGCATAAATAACACGATAACTTTATTCTCTGGCTTGAAGAACGATTACAGCGAAAAGAAATACATATACGGTAAGTTCTTGTTTGTTTTACTACTTTTGCACAATAAACCTCCTTTAAAAAAAAAAAAAAAAAAATGTTTTTCCATCGCAGCATCCCAAGACCCATAACTTTTTTATTTTTCATTCTAAGGAGCTGCGTGAGGGCTTGATTTTTGTGGGATGGCTTGTCGTTTTTATTGGTATCATTTTGGAATACATAACACTTTTTGATAGCTTTTTTTTTTTTTTGGTGGCCAGTTAGCAAAAAACTGCAATTCTTTCATTGTTTTTATTTACTCATTTTTTTAAGACGTTCACCATACAGGATAAATTACTTATTAGTATTGTATAGTGCGGGTCATTACGGATGCGGCAATACCAAATATGTGAAGGAGATTTTATTTTTGCAATTTTTTTCCATTAAAAAGCTTTTTTTCAGTGGAAAAAAGGAGACATCCATTTGCAGGGTGCTGTAGGGAGGCGCTACTAGAAATACATTGTAAAGCAGGCCTGAGCCTCCGCTAGGGCTAGGCTGCAATTCCAATTAACCACAGTATCTAAGGGGTTAAATGGTCCAGGTCATTAGAGCAGAGCCCCTGATGTATGCTGAACGATTCTCCTGCAGAGCTTAGACTGGGCCGCCATAAAAAGGAGACAGGATAGCCCAAGGCCCCTTAGTGACTGCCATAAAAAGGCTTATGGATGGTCACTAAGAGGTTAATTATTGCTACTTATACTTAAGTTCCGTCCCCCCCTGCCAATCAGTTGTTTCAAGGAGCCGCTGCGCTCACAGGAGCTCTGGTGAGTGATGCAGACTCCCGGCAGGTTTCCAAGGACAGCGCCTTACATTGTATAGTGGCAGTGCTTGGTATTGCTGCTCAGCCCCATTGACTTGAATGGGGCTGAACTGCAACCAGGCCATGTGACTGATGTACAGTGATGTCATGCGGCCTAGGAAGAGGCTGCAGAGCGCAAGGCCTCTTCTAACAGCTGATCGGTGGGGGTCCCAGGTGTCGCACCTTTGCAGATCTGATACTGATGACCTATCCTGAGGATAAGGACTCATGCACACAAATATATATTTTTTTCTGTGTCAATTCAGTTTTTTTTGCATCCTGTATGCAAAACCATTCACTTCAATAGGGCTGCAAAAAAACGGAAATGACTCCTTGTGCATTCCGTTTCCGTATGGCCGTTCCGCGATGAATTGAACATGTCCTATCATTGCCCTCATTACAGACAAGGACTGTTCTATTAGGGGCCAGCTGTTCCGTTCCGCAAAATACGGAATGCACTGGACCACAAAACACAGTACAGCCGCGTGCATGTGCCCTAAGTCCAGGGCCAGAGTTGTGTGGGGGTGGGGGGGGGGCAAACAGGGCAATTGCCCAGAGCCCCCTTCCTCTTTCTCACCAAAGGCCCCGCACTGTGAAGGTAATGGCCTCCTCTGCTCCCGAGGTTTACTGTGTCTCTGGTGCGTTTAGAATGCCACCCTTCTGCAGTAAATTACAAGGGCTGCTTGTTGGCAGATGTGCCCTGATAGGGACAGCTGAACAGCCCAGACCCCGAACTAACACCATACTTCCCAACAAAGAGGGACACATCGTGCGGCGCACACATTTTTTTTCAGCACTAGGCCACGCCTCTAACTCTTCCTAAAACACAATTATGCACCTAATCCCAACAAGTCCTCTTAATGCCCCAACATAGTAATTATTCCCCCTTCATGCCACCGAACAGTATTTATGCCCATATTGCCCCCCCTGTACAGAATTATGCCCAGCTGTTCCCCCAGTCATATGCCCTGTTATCTGCCCCCAGTAATATGCCCTGTTTACCCCCAGTAATATGCCCAGCTGTGCCCCCAGTAATATGTCCAGTTTTGTGCCCCAGTAATATGCCCAGCTGTGCCCACAGTAATATATCCAGCTGTGCCCCTAGTAATATGTCCAGTTATGTGCCCCCAATAATATGCCCAGCTGTGCCCCCAATAATTTGCCCAGCTGTTCCCCCAGTAATATGCCCAGTTATGTGCCCCCAGTAAAATGCCCAGCTGTGCCCCCAGTAATATGCCCAGCTGTGCCCCAGTAATATGCCCAGCTGTGCCCCCAGTAATATGTCCAGTTATGTGCCCCCATTAATATGTCCCGCTGTGCCCCAGTGATATGCCCAGCTGTGCCCCAAGTAATATGTCCAGTTATGTGCCCCCATTAATATGTCCCGCTGTGCCCCAGTGATATGCCCAGCTGTGCCCCAAGTAATATGTCCAGTTATGTGCCCCCAGTAATATGCCCAGTTATGTGTCCCCAGTAATATGCCCAGCTGTGCCCCCAGTAATATGCCCAGCTGTGCCCCCAAGTAATATGTCCAGTTATGTGCCCCCAGTAATATGCCCAGCTGTGCCCCTCAGTAATATGCCCAGCTGTGCCCTCAGTAATATGCCCAGTTATCTGCTCCCAGTAATATGCCCAGCTGTTCCCCAGTAATATGCCCAGTTATGTGCCCTCAGTAAAATGCCTAGCTGTGCCCTCAGTAATATGCCCAGCTATGTGCCCCAGTAATATGCCCAGTTATGTGCCCTCAGTAATATGCCCAGCTATGTGCCCCAGTAATATGTCCAGTTATGTGCCCTCAGTAATATGCCCAGTTATGTGCCCCCAGTAATATGCCCAGCTGTGTCCCCAGTAATATGCCCAGCTGTGCCCCAGTAATATGTCCAGTTATGTGCCCCCATGTAATATGTCCCAGCTGTGCCCCAGTAATATGCCCAGCTGTGCCCCCAGTAATATGTCCAGTTATGTGCCCTCAGTAAAAGGCCTAGCTGTGCCCTCAGTAATATGCTCAGCTGTGCCCCAGTAATATGTCCAGTTATGTGCCCCAGTAATATGCCCCAGTAATATATCCAGTTATGTGCCCTCAGTAATATGTCCAGTTATGTGCCCCCAGTAATATGCCCAGTTATGTGCCCCCGGTAATATGCCCAGCTGTGCCCCCAGTAATATGCCCAGTTATCTGCTCCCAGTAATATGCCCAGCTGTTCCCCCAGTAATATGCCCAGTTATGTTCCCTCAGTAATATGCCCAGCTGTTCCCCCAGTAATATGCCCAGTTATGTGCCCTCAGTAATATGCCCAGCTGTTCCCCCAGTAATATGCCCAGTTATGTGCCCTCAGTAATATGCCCAGCTGTTCCCCCAGTAATATGTCCAGTTATGTGCCCCAGTAATATGTCCAGTTATGTGCCCCAGTAATATGTCCAGTTATGTGCCCCTCACAGAAAGTTAAAAAAAATAAACACCAACATACTTACCCTGTTCTTAGCAGCAGCAGCAGGACATCAGCTGCTCTGGTCTGTGGAGGAGGCAGAGCCGAGTCTGACTGCTGGGCGGCCCTGCCCCCATCACAGACAACAGGTGTGGAGAGCCAGCAGGGGGAGGAATGATGAAGCAGGGAGCGGATGCTGGCGATGGCTCTCTGCTTCATCATTACTGGCAACTGTCTCAGCTTCCTATGGAAGCAGAGACAGCTGCCAGAAAGCGAGACATACCTCCCCTGTACCGGGACATCCACTGACATCCGGGACTGTCCCGCCGGATCCAGGACGGTTGGAAAGTATGTAACAGGAGAGCAGCCAGCCTGCAGACAATATACAGGACCTGTCTTCTGCATGCCTCCTTCCCCCCACTGTAGCTTTTTTTTTTTTTTTTTTTTACTATTTGCTGCCTGGAACACAGTTGTCTAAATATGTAGCATCCCCAAGTCAGGGGAGTGTGAGGGACTGACCTGGGGAATGCCAGTGATGGAGAGTCTGGCATGTGGATCCTCTGGGGCACTCTCTGGGTTCTTGAGGGACACAGCCAGGTGTAGTGTGAGGTGCCCTTGGTGTTTGTAGATTAACGTGCCTGTGGCTGTGTGTCCCTGATGTCCGTGACGCCAGTGCCGGTAACGGTGGCACACCGATTTGATAGGAGGAATAATTGAGGTGCAGGCTTTGATAGTAAACCAGAACTTCACTTTACTGAACAGTAATAAACAGCAAACACTCTCTTGACGGTTCCTCAGAAGACGATTGGTTTCAGCAGGCTGTAAGTTACAGTACATTAATGGCAGGCTTATATTTAGCAAGGTGATCACAGAGGGTTAAAGCAGGACTTGCAGTACAGGCGGCTTGCACACTATTCCTGACTGATCCTGACTAGGAATATATTCTTCTCCAAGGCCCCAATGTCCTCTCTCGGCTTATACCCTTGGGATAACAATTACTGAGTACCTCCTCTGGTATTTGTAGTACCTCTTGCTGTCTTGGTTACTGCTCTGCCTTCCCTCAGCTCACTCAGGCTGGTGACCAGTGATGTTCCTGCTGGGATCCTTATCCTGTTTGCAGCTCGACTAAGGAGGCAACACTTCTCCACTAGTCCTAGGGTCTGGACTGCTCCTCCCAGGGAATGACTCTTCCTAGGCCGGACCCTCTCAGGCTATAGGGCCTGGGCTGACTTCAACAGGCTCAGGGCCTGAACACTGAACACCTTCGCAGGCTCATGGCCTGGACTGGACTGCCTTCAACAGGCTCAAGGCCTGAACTGCCTAACTCCTCCCCTGACTGGGCCTATATTAACTAGGGCTCCCTAGCTCCCTCTAGTGGACATAACTGAGATGACACCCTAGCTGGCCTGCACAATGGCACATAATAGCAGTAACAGGGGGATAGGATATATAAATAGGCATTACATTACATAGCATTTACTAAAAATGACATTCACCAATCTCCCCACAAATGATGGGAACGTACGCACTCTAGTGACCCTTCTGTAGTGTCGGGCATCACAACTCCCGTACACTACATACCCCGCTGCTTTAACCCCTTAAGGACCGGGGGTTTTGGGATTTTTGCGTTTTTGTTTTGCGCTCCCTGCCTTCCAAAAGCCATAACATTTTTATATTTCCGCTCACATAGCCATATGACGGCTTATTTTTACAACGTTCGATTTGCGATAAAACTGACTGGTTAATTTTATTCTTCAGGTCAGTACGAATCCGGCAATACCTAATATGTATAGTTTTTCTTGCGTTTTGATAGTGAAAAAAAAATTAAAAGTGGGAATTTTTTTATTTTATTTTTTGTCGCCATGTTTTGACCCCTATAACTTTTTGTAATTATGCGTACGGAGCAGTGTAGGGGCTCATTTTTGCGGGGCAATCTGAACTTTTAATTGATACCATTATGGGGTGCGTATGATGTTTTGATCACTTTTTATTCATTTTTTAGGAAATGAAGCGTCCAAAAATGGCGAATTAGCCATTTGGACGCTTTCTTTCCGTTTTTATGTTTACCGTATGGTGAATATTTTTAATATTATTATAGTATGGGCGTTTTCGCACATTGCGACACCATTATGTGTAATTTTTATTTTTTATTTATTTTATTTTCATTTTGGGGAAAGGGGGTGATTTGAATTTTTATATTTTTTATTTTATTTATATTTTTAAACTTTTTTTTTTTTTTTTTACCACTTTCTTATAGTTCCCATAGGGAACTATAAGATACAATCATCAGATTGCTATTCTCATATATTCCAATGCAATAGCATTGGAATATATGAAAAAATCGCATATTTCCTATGGAGCCTATTACAGTCATAGGCTCCATAGGAATACTATGTAGTAACCTAGGTTTCATTCACAGAAACCTAGGGTACTACATGCATGCTCCGGCTCCCCTTGTGGCCATCAGGGGCCGGGCAAACCAAAGTGAAACTTTCGGTTTTGCGCGATCAGATGCCGTGGTCAGGATTGACCACGGCATCTGAGGGGTTAAATGTCCGCGATCGGCATCGCTGCCGGTCGCGGACATGAGCTGCGGGTGTCAGCTTGATGAATCAAGCGTTTACCCGCAGCTCATGCGCCCGCTCCGTGCGGGAGCGGGCGCCATCTTTAAAGTGCGGACGAAGGGCGTACATGTACGCCCTTCGTCCTTACCTTAAGGGGTTAAGATGAGTACGCCCTTGTACTCAAACAGGGTCCGCCCAACTGGATTCTTCACCTTCAAAAAGAAGATGCAGGCATACATGGACATATATATCAATATCATCTGCATACACTAGAATTATATCAGGTCCAGTTGGCAAAGGTGAAGTGCGGTGACAAGGGGCGTCGTTCTCTACTTACAGGATAGTGATGTGGAACAGGGGCGCTGACCTGGCACAGCGTATAAATTGGGAAAACCAGGATAGTCCATGACAGTGTATGATAAGTCCACAATAAGACAATATCACAGAGGCTCGCACCTGGGGAGTCCATCTCTGGGCACCTTGACTTGAATAAAATAGCAATAAATATGGTCAGCGAGACACATTACTTTTCTTTACATCACAGGACTCTGACAATACCAGGGCCAAGTTATCCTGGCAAGTCCTGCGTACCCCTAGAATGCTGACATAAAGATTCCCCTTCAACCTGAAATGGGGGTTAAAAAGGGGATAAGGTGCAATAGTAAAGGTACAACTTGGGTGAAGAAACTTTTCAAAGCAGGCAGGGTGTCCTGGAAACCAATAGGGCAGGCTGGGAGTAGTAGTTCCACAGTGGCAACTTATCTTCCCAAAAATGCCACCGGCCGTGGGGAACTGGCAGCAAGCTCCACCAGCCTGACAACATATAGGACAGCTCCTGCAACATGATGGATCCCTCTGTAGCTTCTGGCAAATGGGCCTAGCAGGCCGGACCACAGGTAAGTGTCATAGGACCCTTGTTCATCAGATGTGGTGCAGCCCAGTACTGCCCACAGCCTGGGCCATGTACAAGGGACACCTGAAGGTTGTGCCCACCAGACAGAATGGGCCGGTATCATCACAGGGACTGGGCCTATCCATCCCACCAGTCCGACAGGTTGGGAATTAACAGGAGCTGCAGATATTGGGACACTGGCCGGCACTGGGGCAGATACCTCTGCTGGCCGGGATAAGGAGGTCTCCTCACGGCGGACTCGGCTCCTGGAGTATTTTAATCCTAGGGGGGTTTGGAGGTCTGACTGGGGGGTCTGGAGGTCTGACTGGGGGGTCTGGAGTGGTCTAATGGGGGTCTGGAGGTCTGACTGTGGGGTCTGAAGGTCTGAATGGGGTTTGATTGGGGATCTGGAGGTCTAATGCGGGTCTGATTGGGGGTCTGGAGGTCTAATGGGGGTCTGATTGGGGGTCTGCACGTCTGACTGGTGGGTCTAGAGATCCAATGGGGTCTGATTGGGAGTCTGAAGGTCTGCAAGGGGGGTCTGGAGGTCTAATGGGGGTCAGATATGGGGGTCTGTAGGTCTAATGGAGGTCTGGAAGTCTAGTGGGAGTCTGGAGGTCTAATGGAGGTCTGGAGGTCTAATATGGGGGTCTGGTCTGAGGTCTGATATGTGGGTCTGGAGGTCTAATGGGGGTACTATATGGGGGTCTTATCTGAGGTCTGATATTGGGTCGGGGTCTTACATGGAGGTCTAATGGGGGTCTGATCTGAGGTTTAAAAATGGTGTCTTATATCGGGTCTGACATAAAGGTCTAAAGGGGGTTTGGTCTGAGATTGGGGGATCTTATTTAGGGTTTTATATGGGGGTCTGATCTGAAAGGAAGGTGTTTTTTTTTTTATTACTAGCGCACAATATAAAGGGGTTACCAGTATTTTCAGGGGGACTGTTTCTGCAGGAAAGTATTGGGGAGCACAGTGGACACAGTATATTCAGAGGGTGGGAGGATGATGGAAAAGTAGGAAAGATGTCCGTCTCTGCAGAGACGAGGCGCGGCTGAAAGAAGTCACCATGGTGGTCTGGTCTAACAGGAGAAGAAGAGGAAAGAGAATATCTACATCAGAGGAGAGAAGTCACTGGATGTAAGAGGTATGAGGCGCTGTATGACCCTGTGTGTTCTGTATCGCTGTATGTAATGTTTTCCAAGTATGTCATTAAAGGGGTTGTCCGCTTTCTTTTTGTATGAGCGCTGCCTTCTCTGCTCTGTTTACCTGCTCATCACTGCAAATGCTACGGCAGGTGAACAGAAGAGAGAAAGCAGCTCTCATATAAGCGCTGCCCTCTCTTCAAACAGCTGGGGGCACAGAGAGCATTACTACTATGGAGGGGGCACAGAGGGCATTACTAATGTGAAGGGGGCAGGATGGGCATTTCTACTATTGAGGGGGCACAGAGCCAGAGGGCATTACAACAATAAAGGGGGCACAGTGGACATTATTACTGTGAAGGGGGCCCAATGAACATTATTACTGTGAAGGGGCAAAATGTGCATTATTACTGTGAAGGGGGCATAGTGGGCATTATTACTATAAAGGGGACACAATGGGGATTATTACTGTGAAGGGGGCACAAAGAGGGCATTACAACTGTGAAAGGGGCACAGAGAGAGCATAACTACTGTGAGGGGGCACACATCTGTAAAAAAATACTGTGAAGGTTGTACAGTGAGGGCAATACTACTGTGAGGGGGTACAATATTTTTAAAGTATTGGGAGGGGGGGTGCCAGAGAAAGGACCTGCCCCGGGTGCCAGGCACACCACTGAATTATAATGTATCTAATGTTTGTCTATCTCATTAATATCTTCCTTTCTGCATCCTCTATCTATCTACTTTATTTAATGCGGTAAAAGTTAATGAGTAAGGACCATGACTGATAGGTCTAAAACGCGTAGACCGCATACCAGTCTTGTGTTTAGACTACTACTAGAGATGAGCGAACACCTGAATGTTCGGGTTTGAGAAGTTCGGCCCGAACTTCCTAAAATGTTCGTGTTTGGGATCCGAACTCGACCTGAACTTTTATCCCGAACCCGAACCCCATTGAAGTCAATGGGGACCCGAACTTTCAGGCACTAAAAGGCTGTAAAATAGTCCAGGAACGGGCCAGAGGGCTGCCAAAGGGAGCAAAATGTAGGTAAATCCCTGCAAACAAATGTGGATAGGGAAATGAATTAAAATAAAATAAATAAAATTTAACCAATATCAATTGGAGAGAGGCCCCACTCCAAGGAATCATGCGTCATATCACTCAACACTGGAGAAGGCCACTCTCAGTTATTTCGGCCCAGCACCCAGACAGAGAAGAGAGGTCCCACAGCAAGGAATCATGCGTCATATCACCCACCACCGGAGAAGGCCACTCTCAGTTATTTCGCCCCACCACCCAGACAGAGGAGAGGTCCCACAGCAAGGAATCATGCGTCATATCAACCACCACCGGAGAAGGCCACTCTCAGTTATTTCGGCCCAGCACCCAGACAGAGGAGAGAGGTCCCACAGCAAGGAATCATGCGTCATATCACCCACCACCGGAGAAGGCCACTCTCAGTTATTTCGGCCCCACCACCCAGACAGAGGAAGAGGTCCCACAGCAAGGAATCATGCGTCATATCAGCCACCACCGGAGAATTTTAGGCCCTGGATGAAAGGTATCCTTTTATGGACAGATTTACACTTGGCCTGCAACAGCTGGGACACCAGATTCAGGGTATTGCTATTTTGGCAAGTGAATTACACCCCAGAACAAAATATATGTTTTGGCAGACACTATGAAACCTGGCCTGCAACAGCTGGGACACCAGATTCAGAGTATTGCTATTTTGGCAGATTAATTTCACCCCAGAACAAAATATATGTTTTGGCGGACACTATGAAACCTGGCCTGCAACAGCTGGGACACCAGATTCAGGGTATTGCTATTTTGGCAGATTGAATTTCACCCCAGAACAAAATATATGTTTTGGCGGACACTATGAAACCTGGCCTGCAACAGCTGGGACACCAGATTCAGGGTATTGCTATTTTGGCAAATTAATTTCACCCCAGAACAAAATATATGTTTTGGCGGACACTATGAAACCTGGCCTGCAACAGCTGGGACACCAGATTCAGGGTATTGCTATTTTGGCAAATTAATTTCACCCCAGAACAAAATATATGTTTTGGCGGACACTATGAAACCTGGCCTGCAACAGCTGGGACACCAGATTCAGGGTATTGCTATTTTGGCAATTGAATTTCACCCCAGAACAAAATATATGTTTTGGCGGACACTATGAAACCTGGCCTGCAACAGCTGGGACACCAGATTCAGGGTATTGCTATTTTGGCAATTGAATTTCACCCCAGAACAAAATATATGTTTTGGCGGACACTATGAAACTTGGCCTGCAACAGCTGGGACACCAGATTCAGGGTATTGCTATTTTGGCAATTGAATTTCACCCCAGAACAAAATATATGTTTTGGCGGACACTATGAAACCTGGCCTGCAACAGCTGGGACACCAGATTCAGGGTATTGCTATTTTGGCAAATTAATTTCACCCCAGAACAAAATATATGTTTTGGCGGACACTATGAAACCTGGCCTGCAACAGCTGGGACACCAGATTCAGGGTATTGCTATTTTGGCAGATTGAATTTCACCCCAGAACAAAATATATGTTTTGGCGGACACTATGAAACCTGGCCTGCAACAGCTGGGACACCAGATTCAGGGTATTGCTATTTTGGCAAATTAATTTCACCCCAGAACAAAATATATGTTTTGGCGGACACTATTATACTTTGCCAGCCACAGCTGAAACCACTGATTTATGGTATTGCTATTTTGGCAATTGAATTTCACCACAGAAAATAATCTATCCTTTGCCAGACAGCAGACAGTATTATACTTGTCTAGCCAAAGCTGGAACACCAGATTTAGGGGATTGGTATTTGGGCAATTGTATTTAACCCTTAATAAAATATAGAAATTGCTATCCTGAGTTTCTAGGGGTGACAATTAGCACAGCCAAGCCCCTGATGTAGGATATAGCAAAAAAAAACTAGTATTGATGGATTGATGGACTTGGTGGCAGCTTGTTCTGGTGCACCACAAGTCACAAAATGGCCGCCGATCAACCCAGAAAATAAGTGACAGAAAAACGCTCTGTGCAGCCTAAAAACCAGTGAGCAAGTAACTAGCAGAAGTTCAATCATTCACAGCTGTAGATCGATCCGTTCATTAGGTGCTGTTGCTGACTTTACCCTGCCTAATCTCGCCCTGACAGAAGCTGCGTCCTCTCCCTACACTAATCAGAGCAGTGTGACGTGCGGCGCTACGTGACTCCAGCTTAAATAGAGGCTGGGTCACATGCTGCACTGGCCAATCACAGCCATGCCATTAGTAGGCATGGCTGTGATGGGCTCTTAGGGCAAGAAGTAAACGCTAGCTGATTGGCTGCTGTGCAGCCCTTCAGAAAGCGGGAAGTAATCGACGAACAACGAACCCGAACCCGAACTTTTTGAAAATGTCCGGGTTCGGGTCCGTGTCCCGGACACCCCAAAATTGGTACGAACCCGAGCGATGCTCGAACTGTTCGCTCAACACTAGCTACTACCCTTTTCTTTCTACAGTTCAAACAGCAGAGTCCAGGCTGTGTCCGTGCCTTTATATCTATCTATCTATCTAAGAATTTTCCACACTGCTCCCAAAAGTTGTTCAATAGTAATGTTCTTTAATCACCAATACGACCAGGGGCGTAACAATCGCGGTCGTAGAGGGTCCCGGGAGCTGAAGGGTGCCCGCTGCGCTCACATGTAATGGGAGCGCTCTGACGTGGCCCGGCATTAAGTACAGTGACAATGCCGGGCCCCGTTAGAGCGCTTTTCAAACATGTACTGTACATTATGCGCCCCGTGTGTGCACAGAGGCCGGGGGGGGGGGGGGTTGCTCACTTACCCTCCTGGCAGTTCTTGTCACTGCCGGGCTGTTTGTCTCCAGAGTGAAGCAGGGAGTCCTCTCCGCTCCCTGCTTCACTTTTCTTCTGAGCTCCAGCGCTCCCCCTGCTGGCCGCGCATAGCGCTGCTGGCTGTGGGAGGGGCGCTGAAAGCCCGGGAATCAGCCTCCTGCACAGCCAGCAGTGCGATGTGATGGTGGGAGCGTGTCATCAGGGAAGAAGGTGAGTAGGTGTTTTTTTTTTTTGTTTTTTTTTCATGTAGACTGGAGGCAAAAGGGGGGCCATAACAAGAGTGAGGGGGCACCTGATCTGCCATAACTACTTTGAGGGGGCATATATGTGGGCATAATTACTATGAGGGGGCACATATCTGGGCATAACTACTGTGAGCGGGCACATATCTGAGCATAACTACTGTGAGGGGGCACATTTCTGGGCATAACTACTGTAAGAGGGCACATTATCTGGGCATAACTACTGTAAGGGGGCACATAACTGGGCATAACTACTGTAAGGGGGCACATAACTGGGCATAAATACTGTGAGGGGGCACATATCTGGCCATAACCACTGTGAGGGGGCACATATCTACGCATAACCACTGTGAGGGGGCATATATCTGGGCATAACTACTGTGAGGGGGCACATATCGGCATATCTACTGTTAGGGGGCACATATCTGGGCATTACTACTGTGAGGGGGCACATATCGGCATATCTACTGTGAGGGGGCACATATCTGGGCATTAGTACTGTGAGGGGGCACAAAAGTGGGCGTAACTACTGTGACAGGAACAAAGGTGGGCATAACTGCTGTGAGGGGCCACAAGGAGGACATAATTATTGTGAAGGGACCACAATATGGGCACTAGTACTGTGTGGTAGCACTTAGGGGAAATGTCCTAGATTACCCGCTATACATTGGCATGGCTCAGTCTTACAGGCCAGCACAGCGCCCCCTGCTGGGGATTTCACAGGGGCAGTCACCATCCCTTGCTTATGTGATTATTCTTTTTTTCTCTATCACCACAGGAACCTTGTTCTGGATCCAGTGGACATCACGTGGACGACAGCGACACCCTGGATGAGGTAGAACCAGATTTTATTAGGACTGGGTGAGTGTAGGCATGCATTGGGCTTAGGGCTCTTAAACACGAGCGGATCCCGTGCAGGTAATCCACTGCGTAAATGAGAGCCAAGCCCCACTCCGGACAGCAGAGACACGGAGTATTAAGGGTACTTTCACACTTGCGTTGGTGCGGATCCGTTTGTTTATTTGCACAGACGGATCCGCACCTATAATGCAAACGTTTGTATCCGTTTAGAACGGATCCGTTTACATCAGGTTTAAAGAAAAATGACGAAGTCCAAAACGGATCCGTTTTGAATTACATTGAAAGTCAATGGGGAACGGATCCATTTTCAAATGCACCATATTGTGTTATTGAAAACGGATCCGTCCCCATTGACTTACATTGTAATTAAAAACGGATCCGTTAGGCTCCGCCTCTTCAGACGGACACCAAAATGCTGCATGCTGCGTTTTGGTGTCCGCCTCCAGAACGGAATAGAAGCGGAATGGAGCCGAACTGATACATTCTGAATGATCCGTTTTGGACCGTTTGTGAGAGCCCTGAAACGGATCTCACAAACGGAATCCAAAACGCTAGTGTGAAAGTACCCTAACATGACTAATAACGCTCCGTGCCTCTCTGTGATCTTTTTACTACAAAATGCCGGTGACAACTTTATCTCACTGTGATTTTATAGTAAAAAGATCACAGAGAGGCACGGTGCATTATCAATCATGTCACTACTCCATGTTTCTGCTGTCCGGAGCGGGGCTTGGCAATCTTTCATGCAGCGGATTCCACGCACGGCATCCGCTCGTGTGAAAGATTCCTTAGTGTATAGAAAATCTGCCACCTCTTTGTAAAAATGGGGGGGGGGGGGGCCCGATCTAAGGTTTGCACTGGGGCCCATAACACTCTGGTTACGCCACTGAATACGACGTTTCAGTCCTCTTATCGGGACTTTTCTCACACAGTATTTTTATACTGCTTAAAAAAATGTCCTGTTTGGAGGACTGAAGCGTTGTATTGGTGATTAAAGAACATTACTATAGAACAGGGGTCGGCAACCCAGAGATGGCACGCAGTCACACTGCACCTTTAATAAAAATAAATAAAAAATCTAACTCGCTACACAGTGTCTGCTAGGCCGCCCCGCATTCTTCCCACAGTGCCAACCAGCTAAGAGACTCCACTGCCCCACGTTGGCTGGCTGAGTACTGATGCGCTACACAGAACCCATCACCAAGGCCCACCCCTCAGGCTTCCCGCCGTGCCAGCCATCTTCAGACTCCGCTACCTCATGGGCCGCTGCTGTACCGCTTATGTTCTTCGACTGCTGTTCTGCTAGCGCAGCTAACAGCATAGAGATGGGATTAATTACACAGATGACAAGGATGGGAGTAATAGTGACACATGACAGTTAGGAAGATGGGAGTGGTAGTGGCACAGGTAACAGCAGAGGGTAAGGAGTAGTAGTGGCATAGGGGACAGCAGGGGATGATGTGCTGGGGCAGTCAGATGGAAGGTTAATAGTGAGCTTGGGGAATGGGGGAAGATTTGTGACTAAATTGGGGATGGGTTCAGGGTCGAGCCATGTATGTGCTCACTGCTCTGGTTATGCGCGGGCACATTGTATATGGATGTAGCAGAGCTTGTATGTGGGACTGCTGTGGGTGTATGGAGACACTATCAAGTTCTGGGTGTCTGGAAGGTCATGCTTTCATATAGACTGCTGGGGATGCAAGTTTCTGACATAGCTTTGGGGGTGTGAGGATGTCTGAGCCTGTCATCTTAATGGTCATGGGTTCGATGCCTCTGACAAACTTTTCTGAAAGTGACAGGATGAATGATGAGCCTGCTATAACATGGAGGAGTATATGTGGTGTTATTTTGAATACTGGACTTTTACTTTGACTGCCTGCAGGAGGAGGGGCTATTGGCAACTATGATATTGGCAAATGTGAGATAGGCACTTCATATTGGCAACTACATTAGGTGCAGGGAGAGGATGGCACTATGATATTGGGATGGGGAAGACAGAGGCACTTGATATTGGCTACATTATAGGGGCACTATGGGGAGAGGAGCACTATGGGGGCATCTGGTGCTATATGGCTGGCTACTGGCACATTATAGGGTGGAGTTTATATGGCTGACTACTGGCACATTATAGGAGGTTACATGGCTGACTACTGGCACATTATAGGAGGTTATATGGCTGGCTACTGGCACATTATAGCGGGCCTGGGGGGCTATATGGCTGACCACTGGCCCATTATAGGGGGCTATATGGCTGGCACATTATAGAGTGAGTGGTAGGCCTCGGGCTAGTGGGAGCCCAATACAAAAATTTGCTGTGGGGCCCAGTCATTTCTAGCTACGCTCCTGGTAGATAGTGAGCTGGGAATCGGGAAGATTTGTGACTAACATTGGGGATGGGTTTAGGATGGTGAGCCTGCATGTGACTGCTGGGGTTATGGGAGGACAATGTGGGGCAAGTGTTACAACTTTAGGGGTGTTGGAAGGAGTAGCAAGCCTGCATATGATTGCTGGGGGAGTGGCTGACAAGCTTCTGGGGGTGGGAGGATGTTGAGATGCAACTGCTGGGAGTAATGGGGTCAATGTGGCCAAGCTTCTGACAACTTTGGGTGGGTAGAATGGTGAGCCTGCTTGTAACTACTGGGGAAAATGAGGGACAATGTGGAGCGAACTTCTGACAACTGTGGAGCGAACTTCTGACAACTTTTTGCTGTTGATTGCCATCAGCAACGGACTATAAGTGCATTGCCTAGGGGGTGTGGAGTATAGTCAGCCTACAGAGGTAGCAGTCGCTACCAGGGCCATGAGCTTGCTGCGCTGGGGGAGCAAGCTTATGACACCCTTAGGGGGTGTGGAGGATAGTGAGCCTACATGTGATTGCCAGAGGGGCCTAAAAGTCTCCTTATATGAACTAAAGCTGGATCGTCTTTGCAAAGAAAGTCAGAAACAAGGGTCGCATTGTGCGGTAAGTAAACGGATTATTTGTTTTTTTGTCACATGCAGTTTGTGTTATATGACTTTTCTGTATTGCCCGGCACGCTGAGCGCTTCAACTAAGATTTTTTTTTCTTAAATTGGCACTCTTAAATTGGCAATCCTTAAATTGGCACTCAGACCCCTGCTATAGAACAACTTTTGGGAGCAGCGTGGAATTTTCTTTTCTATTTACTTGGATGCTGGATCTCTTTCACAGCCACTGACAGAGCGTCATTCACATTACTCCTGCTGTGTCGCTTTTTTTTATTTTTTTGATATCTCATATCTATCTATCTATCTATCTATCTATCTATCTATCTATCTCATATCTATCTATCTCATATTTATCTCATATCTATCTATCTCATATCTATCTATCTCATATCTATCTATCTCATATCTATCTATCTATCTATCTCATATCTATCTATCTCATATTTATCTATCTATCTATCTATCTATCTCATATCTATCTATCTCATATCTATCTATCTATCTCATATCTATCTATCTCATATCTATCTATCTCATATCTATCTATCTATCTATCTCATATCTATCTATCTATCTATCTATCTATCTATCTATCTCATCTATCTATCTCATATCTATCTATCTCATCTATCTATCTATCTATCTATCTATCTATCTATCTATCTCATCTATCTATCTATCTCATATCTATCTATCTATCTCATATCTATCTATCTATCTATCTATCTATCTATCTATCTATCTATCTATCTATCTCATATCTATCTCATCTCTATCTATCTCATCTCATCTATCTATCTATCTATCTATCTATCTATCTCATATCTATCTATCTATCTCATCTATCTATCTATCTCATATCTATCTATCTATATCTATCTATCTATCTATCTATCTATCTATCTATCTCATATCTATCTATCTCATATCTATCTATCTATCTATCTATCTATCTATCTCATCTATCTATCTATCTATCTATCTCATCTATCTATCTCATCTATCTATCTATCTATCTATCTATCTCATATCTATCTATCTCATATCTATCTATCTATCTATCTCATCTATCTATCTCATATCTATCTATCTCATATCTATCTATCTATCTCATATCTATCTATCTATCTATCTATCTATCTCATATCTATCTATCTATCTATCTATCTATCTCATATCTATCTATCTATCTCATATCTATCTATCTATCTATCTCATATCTATCTATCTATCCTATCTATCTATCTATCTCATCTATCTATCTATCTCATCTATCTATCTATCTATCTATCTATCTATCTATCTATCTCATATCTATCTATCTATCTATCTATCTATCTCATCTATCTATCTATCTATCTATCTATCTATCTATCTCATATCTATCTATCTCATCTATCTATCTATCTCATCTATCTATCTATCTATCTATCTATCTCATCTATCTATCTATCTATCTATCTATCTATCTATCTATCTATCTATCTATCTCATATCTATCTATCTATCTCTATCTATCTATCTATCTATCTATCTATCTCATATCTATCTATCTCATCTATCTATCTAAAATTATGCTGCCTTCAGTGAAAAAAAGTAGATTCCTTCATTCACCTAATGCCATTAAGTGTTTGGGTGAATAAAGAAATGCACTTTTTTAATTTTTAATTTTTTTTCATATTTCTTTCTATTCGTTATTTATTTTTTACTTTGGATATATAATCTAGTGTCGCTGCTGTCTCCATATACAGAGCACTGGTAACAGTGATTAGTATGAGCGCTATTTTCAGGTGTTTTCTGTTTTTTTTAAAAGAGGGTTAGGGCTCATGCACACGACCATATGTATTTTCCGTTTACATTCCTTTTTCTGCATTCCGTATACGGAACCATTCATTTCAATGGCTCCGCAAAAAAAACAGAAGGTACTCCGTATGGCTTCCGTTTCCGTTTTTCCGCTCTAGTCAAAGATAGAACTTGTCCTATTATTGTCCACATAACGGACAAGGATAGTACTGTTCTATCAGGGCCAGCTGTTCCATTCCGCAAATAACGGAATGCTCATGGACATCATCCGTATTTTTTGTGGATCCGTTTTTTGCCAAACGGTCGTGTGCTTGAGCCCTTAAGCAGGTCTCCTTGCTAGGGGAAGCACACTTAGGGCTCATTCACACGGCCGTTGTTTGACCGTTCTGAGCATTGGGGACCACAATTTGCGGTCCCCAATGCACGGGCACTATCCATGCGGTTGCCACGGATGGATCCAGACATGGGTGCGAATCCGTGATACAGTGTGCACAAACGTCCGGGGCCCATATATTGCGGACCTGCTGTTTGCAGGCCATAATATGGCTGGGTTCACACTTTAGTTATTTCCATCAGTTATTGGGAGCCAAAACCAGGTGTGAGTCAAAAACACAGAACAGGTACAGATCTTTCCATCATACCTTATCTCTATGGAGGCTTCACTACAGGTTTGGGCTCACAATAACTGATGGAAATAACTGACTGAATAACTGAAGTGTGAACTGGGCCTTACCTTCTTCCTGACACTGGCTGTCGGCTCCGGTGCTCTACGGCCACTGCTCGGGCGGGTGCCTGGATGTCATCATCCATTTTGACGCTGCCTGAAGCCAATTGTGAGCCGCGCGGTGACTTCTCCCCTTGCGTCAAGTGAATTAATGCGACTGTTGATACAGTACTTCAGAATTTGGGGCCTCACTTTTAATTTTGCCCAGGGCCACATTAAAACCGGCCGTGCCTAAGTCATGAATATCTTTTCCTGGAAACCCCCTGAAAACAAATGATAGAGGCAGCACTCCAAATATCTTGTAAAAAGTTTTCATATACGCAAATTAACCTCTAGGAGCAACGGGGGCGTTACCATTACACCTAGAGGCTCCTCTTTCTCTGTAACTGCTGCGCCCTCTGCTCTTTGATTGACAGGAGCAGGCAGTGAAAATGTCATCATGCCTGGCCCTGACTTCACCAAAAGTCTCGTGCTGCGCCGTGTGCTTCAGTATCAAAGTGCAGCGGGTTCGGCAGTCGCAGAGAGAGCAGAGCCTCTAGGTGTAATGGTAACGCCCCCGTTGCTCTTAGAGGCTCATTTGCATATGATAAAACCTCATTTTTGTCAGCGATGCCGGACACATATGAACATGGGACCAACACAGATGCCTTCAGCTACTAAGAGCACATGTAACAGGTCAGCCAGGTGTCATAGGGACAGATCTGCTGACAGATGACCTTTAATGTAACATGCGGTGGAGAAGAGATACTGGTCTTGAGGGTGGATTTGTTCCTCTTACTTCCGGTGATGTTATTGCTGCAGCCTATAAAGATATTTTACATGATTGCTGCTTTCAATTTCTGGTAACAGTTTGGGGACAGACAGGCCTTCCCTGTTCCATCCATACTGCGCCCCTGTGCACAAAGCACAAGCTTCATAATGACTTGAGGCGACAAATTTATTGTGGAGGAACCTCAGCCTCATCAAACATCTTAAAGGGGTTTTCTGGGAGTACAATATTGATGACCTAGTCTCAGGAGAGGTCATCAATATCAAATCACTTTGGGTCCAGCTCCCGGCAACCCCACCAATCAGCTGTTTGATAAGACCTCAGCTCTCTGTTGAGAGACGTGGACTCTTCCTAGGTGGACTCTTCCTAGGTGGACTCTTCCTAGGTGGACTCTTCCTAGGTGGACTCTTCCTAGGTGGACTCTTTCTAGGTGCACTCTTTCTAGGTGCACTCTTCCTAGGTGCACTCTTTCTAGGTGCACTCTTTCTAGGTGCACTCTTTCTAGGTGCACTCTTTCTAGGCCATTGTTGTCACAGTCATCGGTCACATGGCCTATGTGCAGTTTAGTCCCAGTCAAGTAAATGAACCTGGTCTGTAATACCAAGCACAGACATACAATGTACAGCGCTGTGCTTGGTATGCTGTGAGGAGGCTGCAGCACTCACCAGAGCTCCACAGCCTCTTCAAACACCTAAGTGGTGGGGTGCCTGGAGTCGGACCCCCACCGATCAAATATTGATGACCTATTCTGAGATTAGGTCATCTATATTGTACTCCTGGAAAACCCCTTTAATTGTATTACCAGCAATTTCCTAATTTATATTTTAATCTCGTACCCAAATAGTCAGCTTACCAGTAGGAAGCAGTAGTAGAGGAATGTGTCTTGTAAAACATGCTGCCTCTACGTAGCGATGGAGAATACATAAATGATGAGTCAGAGCCGTCATGGAGAATTCAGATTCTTTGCTGCTGCCCGTCTGACTCTGTCAAGACAATAACATTTTGCCAGTATACAGTGCATTCAGAAAGTCTTCAGACTCTTTCACCTTTTGCACATTTTGTTATGTGGCTCCTTGTGCTAAAAAAAAGAAAAAAAAAACTGTTTTCCCCCCATCGTTCTGCACTCAGCGCACCATAATGAGAAAGTGAGAAGAGAAGGTTAGAAATCTTTGCTAAGTTATTGAAAAGGGAAAACTAAAATCCTGCATTGACATAAGTCTTCACACCCTTTACTCAGGACTTAGTTGAAGCCCCTTTGGCAGAGATTACAGCCTGATGCCACAAGGTTCACACACCTGGATTTGGGGATTTTCTGGCATTGTTCTCTGCAGATCCTCTCAAGCTCTGTAGGTTGGATGGGGACCGTCGGTGGACCACCAATTCCAGGTCTCTCCAGAGATATATGATTGGGTTCCAGTCAGGGCTCTGGCTGGGCCACTAAAGGAGATTCGCAGAGTTGTCTCTAAGCCGCTCCTGTGTTGTCTTGGCTGTGTGCTTTGGGTTATTGTCTTGTTGGAATGTGAACCTTCCGCCTAGTCAGAGGTCCAGAGCTCTGAATCAGGTTTTAATCAAGAATATCTCTGTACTTTGCCCCCTTCAGCTTTCCCTCAAACCTGAATAGTCTACCTATCCCCCCAGCATGATGCTGCCACCACCAGGCATCACTGTAGGGATAGTATTGGACAGGTGATGAGCAGCGCCTGGTTTCCTCCAGACATGACATTTAGAGGCCAAAAAGTTCAATCTTGGTTTCCTCAGACCAGAGAATCTTGTTTTTCACAATCTTTTACTGAAGAGAGCCTTTTTTGTGGCCACTCTCCCATAAAGCCCAGATTGGTGGAGGCTGCAGTGATGGTCGACCTGCTGGAAGTTTCTCCCATCTGCACACAGGATCGTTGAAGCTCCGCTCAGCCAGAGTGACCATTGGGTTCTTGGTCACCTCTCTTATTAAAGCACTATTCTCCCAAATACTTAGTTTGAGATGGCCAGCTCTAGGAAGAGTCCTGGTTGTTCCAAACTTAATCCATGTAAGAATTATGGAGGCCATTCTGCTCTTGGGAACTTCCAGTGCAGCAGAAATGTTTTGTCCCCTTCTCCAGATCTGTGCCTCCACACAATCCTGTCTCTGAGCTCTACAGGCAGTTCTTTCCTCCTCATGGATTGGTTTTTGCATTGCAAAATTTGTTTTTTTCTTTTTAATACATTTTCAAAAATTTCAAAAATTCTTTTTTTACTTTGTGATTATGGCATATTGAGTGCACAATGATGGGGGAAACATTTTTTTTTTTCATTTTAGCACAAGGTCACAACGAGAAAAAAAGTGAAAGCGTCTGAAGACTTTCCGAATGCACTGCAGACATAGGACATATCATCAATGTGAAAGTCTTCTCCAAATAGGGTTGAATTCTGCTGGACCTTTGAGGCCCCTTTTTGTCTCGGAGCCTTAACCCATTGGAGGACTGCTGTTACTGGCTACTTGAGCCCAATTGATGATAATTTAAGTTTAATTTTGTTCCGATATCCTCTTCCCTGTAGTAATCAGTTATGACCACTAGGTGTTGCTGTTGCTCCCTGTAACGTTTTCCTCCACATAAACAGCAATAAAAATAGAAAAAGTTTGTTCTTCGTAATCAGCGGCCTCCTGGCTACAAATCCAAAAGCCAAAGGCTATCTTAATCCTGTTTCAGGTCATTTTACCATATTTGTTATAAAACATAACATTTAATTTGTATCTATTAAAATCAAAAATACCCTGGGTGCCGATGCATGCTGTCTGACTGTGCCACTAACTCCTTGCGACGACCTCCCCCTGCTTCCAACTCGTCTCCTCATTCTCTCTGTCTCCCCTTCTGAACTTTCCCCCTCTTCTTCTCTTCGAGCAGGCACCCACGTGGCATCCGTGGACGCATCGTGATCGTCAACCGCTTCACTTGTATCTGACACCTCAGCAAAGGAAGCAGCAGCGGGTACAACATCATCATCATCATCACACTGTACGTCCATGTGTGTAATCCTGCCAGACTGAGACATATCCCTGTAATCTACATCATCTGGCAATAATGGTTGCGCATCACTAATTGCATCCAACTGATGTGTAAATAACTCCTCTGACAGATCGAGTGAAGCGGCTGTGGTGGCTGTGGTTGTAGTGGTGGTGGTGGCGCGGGCGGGAGCGTGGTAACTTGAGAGCAGGTGACCGAAGCTGAGCTGGAGAAGGATGGTGCGTCAAGGTTCTTAGCGGAAGCTGTTGAAGATTGGGTGTCCTGTCTAAGCCAGTCAACTATGTCCTCAGAATTTTTCGGGTTCAGGGTACGTGGCCTCTGAACACTAGGCATTATTCCAGGGACAGTGGAAATCACAGCACCACGACGGCCCCTGCGGGGTGGCCTGCCTCTGCCTGTCATTTTTTTTTTAGATAAGTGGTACTACGCGTGCTAGGTACTGTGCCACCCGGTATGAGTGGTGGGCACTGGCAGTGGGCACACTACAGTCAGTGGAAGAGGGCCTGACACACACTGGCTGCAGGCAAGCAACTGAAATTAGACTAATGTGTAAAAATTAAATGCCTTATTTATCGGCAAGCTACTGTGCCACCCGGTATCAGTGGTTGGCACTGGCAGTGGGCACACTACAGTCTGTGGAAGTGGGCCTGACACACACTGGCAGCAGGCAAGCAACTGAAATTACACTAAAGTGTAAAAATGAAATGCCTTTTTATGCAAAGTCCTGTGCCAGCCGGTATGAGTGGTGGGCACTGGCAGTGGGCACACTACAGTCAGTGGAAGTCAGCCTGACACACACTGGCAGGCAACTAACCTTAGATTAAAGTGTAAAAATGAAATGCCTTTTTGTTGATGCAAAGTCCTGTGCCACATGGGATGACAGGGGTGGGCACTGGCAGTGGGCACACTACAGTCTGTGGGCCTGAAGCTCCTCACACACAGGCAGGCCAGGCAACTGCAATATGTATATAAAGGGAAAAAAAGCAGACTAATGTAGCAGCCCTAAAAAGGGCTTTTTGGGGTGCTGTCAGGACGCTGTCCTTACAGCAGAGATCAGATGAGTCTTTCAGGACTGGAGTGAACACTGAATACACTAGCCTAGCTATCGATTTCCCTATTAAATCAGCAGCAACTACACTCTCCCTCCTCTCACTAAGAAAGCAAATTCCGAATGAATCTAAAATGGATGCTGTGCAGGAGGTGGGAGGGTCTGGGAGGGAGGTTATGCTGCTGATTGGCTGGAATGTGTCTGCTGACTGTGAGGTACGGGGTCAAAGTTTGCTCAATGATGATGTATGGGGGGCGGACCGAACATCGCATGCGGATCGAACAAGCTATGTTCGCCGGGAACTGTTCGCAGGCGGATAGTTCGGGCCATCTCTATTCATCGCATTGAATCCTGTCTGCGTAAGTCTGGAGCGGATGGTCGCTACCATCCGCTCCAGACTTAAGCAGACAGGATTCATCCTCGTGGTTCCGTGAGTATAGTAGCTACAATCCCGTAGGCCTGGTAAGTGCGCTGTTATGGACGCAGGATTATATGTTTTGTCCCTTTGCACAATTGTCCGTATGTGCCTTATGTAGGCCAAAAGGCTGTATTTGTACAAGCATCTCGGTCTGTATATGATTGTTAACCCACACAGGGGTGGGCTTATTATTGCCCTTTGAGAGTGCTGCACTTACCTAGTAAATACTGGCCGCATTAGATTCTATCTACAGCTTCTTCTATCTTATAAGTGATGTGCATTACAGGATTTGTCATCACGGTTCCATGATTATGGGGATAATAGCCTCTGCGGTATGTAAAGTGCAGATACTTGATTCCCAGTATATTTTATACATATCTATATTGCTGCACATACTCAGGATTTATTCTTGGGCCGTGGATCCTCTCTATCTGTATACTCATGTAGTGTTCTTGTCACAGCCGCTATCTCTGGCTGTGACCTTCCGTCCATTCTCGTATGGCAGCTCCTCGCTGTGGTTTAGTTTCTGTGTGTTCTTTGTGATTCTGTATGGGTTAACTCCCCTATGTTCATATAAGGAGTTAATCCTCTCTGTCTGCTCCATGGGTGTGGCCTCTCTGCTGCACCCATGGAACCTATATATAAGACTGACTTTCCCTCAGTTCTGGGTCAGCTCTCCTGGTGTGTGTTTGTCCCGTCCTTCTCCTGGTTTGTACTCTGTCTCCCATGCTGCTGACCCATGGGATCCGCGTTTGTGCTCTGTGGGTTCGCCTTCTTGTTCATTGTTGTCCGTATTCCATGTCTTGATGGCTTTGCCCTGATTTGTTAATGTTTGAGTCACCTTGTGATTATTATGTCTTCGCCTTGCTTTGCTTTTCCTGTTTCCCCCGGAAGGGGGTCTGTCATTCCTCGGAGGGGGAATGTTATCGTCTCATGGTTATGCCCTCGGAGCAGCTCTCCTGCTGCTGGTGCAGCGGGCATCGCCCGTGCAGCAACTGTCATGTTGCTGGTAGCCATGAGCTATGTCTGTGTTACTTTGTCCTCTTGGTTATGCCCTTGGAGCAGCCCTTCCGCTGCTGGTGCAGTGGGCATCACCCGTGCAGTAACTCTCATGTTGCTGGTAACCATGAGCTGTGTATGTGTTATCTCTCTGCTCAGCAAGCCCTTGCTGCTGCTTGCCTTGCTGCAGAGTGCAATGGGCTAGGCCCCGCAGTATACCACTGGTGGAGCAAGTACTTCTCTGCTCATTGCCACTCCTGGTTCCTTGCTAGAACTCCTGCTCGTGTTATTAGTTGCCTTTGTATTCGCCTGTATATGTCATCTCTGCCTATGTACTGTTGGTACCTTCTGGTACCTGTTGTCCCTTCGTTCCTGTTGTCACTGTCTAGTTCACGCCCCAGAGTGGACCCTGGCAACTTCCTGCGGCAAAGCCTAACCCTACCATCTGGGGCCCTAGTGAATACCAGGAGTTGCTTAGTCACGCCCCTCTGGAGTATTACTAGATGGTGGCGCAGTGGGGGGTTTCTTCACAGTACATAGAGCTCATGTTTTCCCTGTGCTTCCTTCCTTGTCTTTGTTTGTGCAATAAACTCTGATGTGACTGTGCCTGTTTGCCGAATGTTTATTGCTAGACGACGCGGAAGTCTCTCGTGGGACTTCCAACTCGTAACAGTTCTGCTCTTGTTATTTGTATGTTATATACGTGTCCTATACTGGGTGTATTATTCATTTTATTTTTCCCCTGATGAACCCTCTATTCATCGCATTGGGGGGGAAACGCGTCGGGTTCACACCATAGTATTTTGGTTGGCTCTATCTAGGCTAAGGACAGCATAAGGACAGTAGAGTCTTAGGTACGAGGACGCGGAACACCTACCATCAAGGTGTGTCCCCGGGCTGAGCAGTGTGAGGGACTAGCGGAGGAAGAGTTTTATCCTTTGGTGATCCCGGCGACGTCCTTAATTTACTGTTTCAGTCGTTAGTCTGTTTGTGGTTGATAGCTCAAGCTGCTTTAAAGGTCCCTAGGGGACCCAAGGATTATAGCTATATTGAATTAATCGTTGTAAGGGAAATACATCTACAGCTGCCCATAAAATAAAACGATATGTACCCTTTAATCCGATATCAAATAGTCTAGAAATATGGATAGTTTATTTTTGGTTTCTAGCAGCAAACATCTGGACTGCAACAGAACCAGAAGGAGAAGATGGTGGTTTTCCACAAGTGTTTTATATTGTTCTATGGTCATCTGATAATCCAGAATATTTGATAATCCATAACCCATTTTACCTGGTGAATGCCAGATAGGATGAAATGAACATTTTTCCTGAGCACATGAAATAAGCTAAGCATAAGAGGACAACGAGCTGGAGGCAACATATTAATATCAGCAGATATCCTGCTGAGACTTTAAGGAGATGTGAAGATGAGAAGCTGTTTATTTTATCGCATCTGCTACAAGAAGAAGCGAGCAGGTCATTGAGGGGGAGGGCCATATTGTCTAAACTGAGAGATATTTCTACTGTGTGTTATGTGATGTTTCTCAGCACACTCATACATTACTTTACATAGGACTGCAGATTTTCTTTACAAAATAAATTTATCATTGGATGAAATCCCACCTGACAAAATGTTCACCTTCAAACAGCAACACAGATATTGCATGTATAGATTTAATCTCAGTCCGGTTTGCTTTGTAAGTACATTTTATAACTTCTTGCACTGGTCCTGAGTAGGGATGAGCGAAGCCGTGGAAGTTCGGGTTCACCTGGTTCGGCCAAACTTCAGGTCAAAGTTCGGGTTCGGGACCGGAACTTGACTCGAACTTGACCCGGAACCCGAACCCCATTAAAGTCATGGGGGACCCGAACTTCACTTTATTATTTTCCATTATAACGGAAACTAATAGCATTCTTAAGACAGGTTGCTAAATAAGATGGCCATTGAGGGGTTAAAAATAATTAAAAAAAAACCTCACCTCATCCACTTGATTGCGCAGCACGCAGCCAGTATCCTCTTCTTTCTGCAGAACCTACAAAAGGACCTGCGATGACATCACCACGCTCACCATGTGGTAAGCGCGGTGACGTCACCGCAGGTCCTTCTATCTTCATGGACATAGAAGGACCTGCGGTGAAGCCACCGTGCTCACCACATGGTGAGCGTGGTGATGTCATCACAGGTCCTTTTGCAGGTCCTGCGAAAAGAAGAGGATACCGACTGCGCGATCAAGTGGATGAGGTGAGTTTTTTTTTATCATTTTTAACCCCTCAATGGCCATTTTATTGAGCATTCTGTCTTAAGAATGCTATTATATTCCATTATAACCATGTTATAATGGAAAATAATAAAATCACCCAAACACGGAACCCGAACTTAAGTGAAAAAGTCCGGGTTTTGGGGTCGGGTACCCGAACTCGCAAAGTCCGGTACGAACCCAAACATTGCAGTTCGGGTTCGCTTAACCCTAGCCCTGAGTTAAAGCCTGTAATATACTCCAGAGCTGCATTTGGAATTCTGCTAGTTTCAGAGATGAAATTTGTTAACACTTACCAAAAGTAACTTGCTGGTTCTGTTTCCGAATGGAAGCTCCTTCAGTAATTTACAGTCTTCAAAATTATCATCCTTACATCCGGATCAGTACAAGATAAGTAATGTATTGACAAAGCTCTTCTGTGCGGTGTAGTATAGAGGATCTGTCGGCTCTCCTGTGTAGTGTAGTATAGGGGATCTGTCAGCTCTCCTGTGTGGTGTAGTATAGAGGATCTGTCAGCTCTCCTGTGTGGTGTAGTATAGAGGATCTGTCAGCTCTCCTGTGTGGTGTAGTATAGAGGATCTGTCGGCTCTCCTGTGTAGTGTAGTATTGAGAATCTGTCAGCTCTCCTGTGTGGTGTAGTATAGAGGATCTGTCGGCTCTCCTGTGTGGTGTAGTATATAGGATCTGCCGGCTCTCCTGTGTGGTGTAGTATAGAGGATCTGTCAGCTCTCCTGTGTGGTGTAGTATAGGGGATCTGTCGGCTCTCCTGTGTGGTGCAGTATAGAGGATCTGTCAGCTCTCCTGTGTGGTGTAGTATAGGGGATCTGTCGGCTCTCCTATGCGGTGTAGTATAGAGGATCTGTCGGCTCTCCTGTGCGGTGTAGTATAGGGGATCTGTCGGCTCTCCTGTGCGGTGGAGTATAAAGGATCTGTCAGCTCTCCTGTGGGGTGTAGTATACTGGATCTGTCGGCTCTCCTGTGCGGCGTAGTATAGAGGATCTGTCGGCTCTCCTGTGCGGTGTAGCATAGGGGATCTGTTGGCTCTCCTGTGCGGTGGAGTATAGATTATCTGTCGGCTCTCCTGTGTGGTGTAGTATAGAGGATCTGTCGGCTCTCCTGAGTGGTGTCTTATAGAGGATCTGTCAGCTCTCCTGTGTGGTATAGTATAGAGGATCTGTCAACTCTCCTGTGTGGTGTAGTATAGAGGATCTGTCGGCTCTCCTGTGCGATGTAGTATAGAGGATCTGTCGGCTCTCCTGTGCGGTGTAGTATAAAGGATCTGTCGGCTCTCCTGTGTGGTGTAGTATACAGGATCTGTCGGCTCTCCTGTGTGGTGTAGTATAGAGGATCTGTTAGCTCTCCTGTGCGGTGTAGCATAGGAGATCTGTCGGCTCTCCTGTGCGGTGGAGTATAGAGGATCTGTCGGCTCTCCTGTGCGGTGGAGTATAGAGGATCTGTCGGCTCTCCTGTGTGGTGCAGTATAGAGGATCTGTCGGCTCTCCTGGGTGGTATAGTATAGAGGATCTGTCAGCTCTCCTGTGTGGTATAGTATAGAGGATCTGTCAGCTCTCCTGTGTGGTATAGTATAGAGGATCTGTTAGCTCTCCTGTGTGGTGTATTATAGAGGATCTGTTAGCTCTCCTGTGTGGTTTAGTATAGAGGATCTGTTAGCTTTTCTGTGTGGTGTAATATCAAGGATCTGTTAGCTATGATCACTGGTCCCCTGCGGCTTCTTCTTACGAGCTTACGAGGTTCTCGCTGTACTCTACTTCCTGATCCCTTCTCATCACACTATAAAAAGCAGGAGATCGCAGTTCGGGCAGTGACTGGCTGCAGTTGTTACTTCGATCATTTCCTGCCATTTCTTTTGTATCGGGCTGAGATTTTGAAGCAGGGATTTGCTTATTGCAATGTCATCAGTAGAGGATCGGCGAGTGCTATTGTTTTTTTTTTTATCATTCTGCTGCTTTCCTAACAACAATGTTTCACCTTTTAAACATATTACATTTGGAATGATAATTTCTATGGGTAGGAACCTATGAGCTGGACTATGGAGTCGGTACACCAAACTTTCACACTCCGACTCTTTTATAATTAGCCCATGTATGTTAATTAGCATTGACAAATCAGGCTATATATCAGAGGAAAAATTTCACTACTGAGCATGTGCAGCACAGATTCAGACAATTTAACTTAAAGGACTTGGAGATGCAGCATGAAGATATCAATGGAGCACTATCACCTTCATCAGATTGCAGCCGAATGCTCGCTGTTTTTCCCTACACCCACATACATACAAGATAGAGCCGAACCTGTATGTGTTCTCAATAGAGAGAGAGAAGAAACATGCTGCCATATATCTCTTGAGGCAGCTGATATCCAAGGAGAACAAAAGGATAAGGTGTTAAAATTTAAAGTAAGTCACTAGACCCCTATACACATTAGACTATCATGTGGTCTTACCGAAAGCAGCAGTTGCATCCAACAATAGCTTAATTTCTAAGGAGGTCTTAAGTCGAATGGATGGTAGAAAACAAAAGAGAGGTGATTTTTGGCCTTAGATGGATAGAACGTAACTAAAGATGAGTGAACTTCTCAAAAATTCAATTTGGCCTGTTCGCCAATTTTTTTGAAAACAGCTATTTCCTGGCTACTGAGAGCCTTTATAGTGGTGTAGAACAGTGTGCATTGCAGTAACACGAATAGGGAGTCTGCTGTGGTAGTGAAACAATACTGTGAGTCAGTATGACATGCAGATGACAGCAATCGCTTTTAGAATCCCTGCACACTTCCCTTATTTGGGCAGTCACGGGGCCAAAACTGACCAAATATCTCAAGTCTGAACTCAGCCTTACAGGTCAATGTTAGTGTAAAGAAGATGCACACTCCTTTTACACTGTCGGCAGCTGATTCCACATAGATGTCTACAGAACCTGTTCTATTAAATGCTTATACAAGTAGAGACGCCCGACATAGTGGAGAGGGTGTCAGCAGTAAGTTTGTGTTGACGTCACTGATTATTTTGCCCTTTTTCTGATCCGTCAGAACAATAACCCCCATAAAACGGATCCTGTCTGTGGAGCATCTGCCTCCACTCGGTCAGCATTTGGTCAGTAATCCATCAGTATTATTAAAGCCAAAAAAAAAAACAGGAGTGGATACAAAACAATGATGACACGTGAATGGAATATTTGCATGTCTTCTGTGTTTTGTACCCACTCCTGCTTTTGGCTACCAAATCATAGGCCAATTCTGATACAAAATAGGGACCATGTCATGCAGGCCTTACAGCTGCTACATAGACAGGATCCGTTGTTGCGTCTCATTTTTTCTTCCTTCTGACAGATCAGAAGAAGGGTCAAATAAATAATGATGTCAGCCAGGCCGAAGGAGGTGGCAATAGCATCAGGAGACCACAGAGTGGCAAGGTGACATAGTGTGAAGGTGGCAGCAGCATGAAGAGACCACAGAGTGGCAAGTTGACATAGTGTAGAGGTGGCAACAGCATCAGGAGACCACAGAGTGTCCCGGTGACAGAGTGGGGAGGTTGGTGGCAATACCAGTACCAGCTGAAGATGGTGGGTGAAAGAAGGAGCACTTGGCATCAGATGTGTGGCATCAGGCGGGTGACAGTATCAGAATAGTAGCTGAGGCAGGTAGCCAGAAGAAATCTGTCTCTTTTGTCAACGTGTTGGTGTGGCACCATGGATGATCTAATCTGATACATCAGGCATTGGTGGGTGGAAATCCTGGTTGATCCATGCCCCCGCCGCACTAAACACCTGCTCTGATGCCAAACTACTGGCCGGGCAGGACAGCTTTTCAAGCGCAAACTCTTCCAGTTGCGGCCACAAGTCCAGTTTGGCTGCCCAGTAGTCCAGTAGATCTTCAATGTGGGGTGGCAGGGTGCTGTCTATGTATGCCACTACTTGCTGGTTCAGGTCCTGCTCCAGGTCAAGCTGCTGCTAGTGAGTAGTTTCTTCACTAGGCGGGTGAAGAAAGCTGCTCATCAGCGACTCTCCAGGTCAAGTTGCTGCTGATGGAGCTGGAACTGCTCCTACCCCCCACCCTGCCACAGCAGCCATGGCAGAGGAATGTGAGCACATAGGGCCCCCCCGGTCAGACCTGCGAGAGGATGGACGATGGAGCAGATAGGCAGCGGCCAACTGACTACATAGGATGTCTCTATAGTAGTTCAGTTTGTCCTCCCCCCTGCCGCTGGAGCTCAAGGAGGGTGTGCTTTGCGGTGTACCAGTGGCTGAAGTGCATGCAAAGTTTCCTGGCCATTTTGAGGATGTCTTGCAGATAGGTGGAAGACTTCAGGAACCGCTTGACAACCAAATTGAACACGTGTGCCATGCAGGACCCATGGCTAGGCCCTACTTGACACAGCGCCGACACCATTTTCTTCCTGTTATCGGTCACCATGTCTCAGATTTGAGTTGTCCGTAGAACCCTGCACCACTACTTTCCAGGCTGGTAGGCTCCTGCTAAGCGGGTGGTCTACCCAGGGCACGTTTGGCTCCTGACCTCCCACTGCTGCCACCCTGCTGACTCCCGTACACGCTTGCTACTTACTGGCTGCGCCGCTGCCTCACAAGCAAGCTGCCACCCTCTTCTTCCGATGATGATGAAGCCCCTAATACACCCGGCTCCCAAGTGCAATCAGCTACATCATCATCATCGAGTACTGTCTGCACGTCACTGATGTCCTCCTCAACAGTCTCTGGGTCAGGAGCCTGACCGCTCGCAACAACAGCTCCCACGCCACTCTCCTCATCACCTCTAGCCCGCCTACCGGAGGAAGCGGCGGATGTCTCCTCCATTTCTTGGCTGGCCAGTAGCTGCTGACTGTCCCTTAGTAGCTCGTCCTCGCTGTGTAGTGGAGCTGAGCCCACAGCATATAATACTTCTCTGGCTGGGGGAAAAGAAAAGGACAGAGGCAGGTTGAGGACAGGTGAGGGCACAGGGCCTGCTCCCCAGCTATGTCAACTAAGGGTTGTGTCTGACGAACCCACCGACTCTTGGCTGGGGGTGTCTGATGTCACTTGGGACGAAGTGGATGACCGAGTTAACCAGTCAAGAACCACTGGGTTGCTGGTCAGGACACGACCCCTAGATGACACCGGGAGCTCAGGCCTCTCACTGCAACTCCTGCTGCCACGCCTTTTACTCTGCTGCGACCTGTGTCTGCGGCATAAACATTTAGTCCCCTGCCACTCCCCTGTGCCGGGCCTGGCACTACTCTGTCTGACACACTGTTAGATCAAATAAATAAATAAAAAGGAAATTAAAACACCCCCAAAAAGTCTGTAATTTTCTCACTTTACACAACGGCTAATAAACCCTTTCTTTTTTTCCACTAATACACGCCAAAAAGGGCTTTAGAATATATAACTGCACCGCTGAACCGCAAATGGGCCTTTATTTTGTCCACTTATATACGCCACAAAAGGCTTTAGAACATATAACTACACTGCTGAACGGCAAATAATATATATTTTTTTGCCACTAAAAGGGCTTTAGAACATATAACTGTAACATATAACATATAACTAACTATAACATATATATTTTTTTACAAAATGAGCTTTAGAACATATAACTGCACTGCTGAACGGTAAATGTATATTTTTTTGCCACAAATACACACCAAAAAGGGCTGTCATTTTCTCACTTCACCACACAACGGCAAATATTGTTTTGTGTGCTTCTAATACACCATAAAAGGGCTTTAGAACATGTGAGAGTGGGAGCAGGTAGATGTGGGGTGGAGCAGGCTTTTCTGCCGCACATGCCTGCTCCGCCTCTGTCTGACATCCTGCTTAGTGCAGGAGCGCACAGCGTTATTGGTTGCTATGATGCCCTGCGCTTCCTGCTGCTGCCGCAGTACAGTGATACACTCGTATAGATCATACAAGTGTATTACTGTACAGCAGCGCCGGCAGCAGGAAACGCACGGCGTCATAGCAATCGATGACGCTGTGCGCTCCTGCACTACGCAGGATGTCAGACACTAGTTGTCACATGATCATGCTGGGTCATGGGTCGGAAGCGAAAGAGGGCACACTGGGGGCACAAAGGGGGGCATTCTCTATATTGGGGTGCACTTTGGGGGCCATTATCTATAGTGGAAGGTACAAAGGGGGCCACTATCTATACAGGGGCACTATGGGGCTATTATCTATACTTGCGGGAGGGGCGACTACACACAAATGGGGCCATTATATATGGAGAGCGAGCTACTATGAGGACCATTGTCTATACTAGGGGGGCATTATGGCGGCCATTATTTACACTGATATAGCACTATGAGGGGCATTAACTATACTGAGGGCACAGCAGGGTTAAAATCTCACCGACCGTGTTCCAATAATAAGAGGCTGGGGGCTGATAAGAGGTATGAGGGCTGATAGGAGGCATAAGGCTGATGATAGGAGGCATGGGGCTGATCTAAAGTCTGAATGGGGGTCTTATTTAGATTGGGGCTTTTATCTGAGGTTTGATTGGGGGTCATTCACATTGGGGTCTGAGCTGAGGTCTTATTGGGGTTTTAGTAACATTGGGGATCTTATTGGGGCTGTCAGCTGAGTTCTAACTAACATGGAGGTTTGATTGGTGGTCTGACCTGATGAAAAATATTTTTTTCTTATTGTACTGTTCTAAAACCTAGGTGCGTCTTATAGGGCGAAAAATACGGTAACTGCTTCACTGAACGGCAAATATATATTTTTTGCCATTAATACATGCCAAAAAGGGCTTTAGAACATATAACTGCACCGCTCAGCGGCAAACATATATTTTCTTGCTACTAATGCAAGCCGAAAAGGGCTGTCATTTTCTCACTTCACCACACAACGGCTAATAAGCCCCTTTTTCCCACTAAGGTGGTGAACAGAGGATAAAGATGAGAAGAAATGTCACTTTATTAATTAGATCTTCAGGGCTTCGAAACCCAGGACAAAGGTCGCTTAGGTGGGGGGTAGAACTCACATGGATGCAAAAAAACAGCGACGGCCGTTTCGCGGCGTCCCGCATCCTCCGGCTGTTATGGACCTTTCCCAGTGTCCATAACCTGCTGACTTATAATATCATTGGTCCATATCCATTACCATGAACATGGTATGTATCCATGCAATCAATTATGTATTAGGATCCTGACTGGCTTACCATTTTAGAATATGTATATTCTAAACTTGTAACCATGTACTTTTGATCAAAAGAACGTATAGCCCGAAACGCGTCAAGTTTGTTCCTGCATGTAATCTTCTAAATAAAGCATACAGTTTTATCAGTGCTTGATTCTTATTATGAACATGACTAAAGTGGGAGTAGATGTGGAACATGTAACTAGGCGATACAACTGGGCAATGGCAATTTCCAAGGACATCATGATCCCGGCTGAAGAGCATTGCATGAAAGAAATAAAGTGCAATGCAGGGAAGCCACCACAAATTGGCCTTCTAGGATGATGGCCCTTTCAAAGAAGATAGGGAAAATGAAATGAGAACCGATTAAAAAAAAGCTGGACAAGTTGGGGATGGTCTTCTCAAACGAGTCGTATTAGTCTTGTTTAAAAGGTTATTCATGAGGTATAGATAATACTCTTTTTCACATAAATAAATCGCTTATAATGGATAGTAATCCTGAGAGCGTTTAACTGATTGCTACCCCATTCTGTGCGACATTTCGGGGGTCATGCCCCCTTAATCATGCGTGCTTGTGGGTTGTAACCATGCATTTAAAAAAAATATCTCTTTCCATCATCATCATAATTTCACATTTACATATATTCATTAGTAAAAACCCTGTTTGGCGGTTTTCAAAACTGTATGGTCACCGTGAATTCATCTACCAACTAACTTATATGATTATATGATTACATGGTGAAAAAATCCTGGATGACGGTTTCCGAAACTGTATGGTAACCGTGAGTAAATCTACCAACCAGCCTACAATGTTTTCTATGTATATCTGCCTAGGATATTGCCCAAAATATTTGCTATTATATATCCAGCCACACCTTCGTGGCATATTTATTACCAGTATACAGAATATTTTGTGTGGTGATTCATTATTTTTCCTGTTTTCATTGGATAAGATTAAAAGTTACATTTTAGAGGATTTTTTTCAGTAAACATTATATTAATTAATAGCTTCAGTTTTCACAGACGTACATAAAATATTTATGTTGCATTTAAAAACAGTTACTGAGATACTGATCATAGAAATACCTTAAAATTGCAAATTTCATTTAACCCTTTAGGATATAGCGTCTCCACTTTTATTATCCATCTAGTCTCGTATTGTAGCAATCTCTGTTTATTTTCTGCCATAGTGCCTTCATTAATGCAATCCAGCACTAGCGCCATTTTAAATCATGCCATTTATGTTTCATTTCATAAGGCCTGCTTGTGTGCCCGTGACCGTATTGCGGGTCCGCATACGGCGGGTCCGCAATACATGGGCACTGGCCCGTGTGAACTCCATACGTGCCTTGCGCAAATGGCGGGTCTGCAATACACGGCACTGGCCCGTGTGAACTCCACATCACAGCTGTGGACCTATTTACTTGAATGGGTCCGCAGTCACGGAGATGCGGAACGGAAGCTAGGGATCGAAACCCCACGGAAGCACTACGGAGTGCTTCCATGGTGTTTCTGTCTGTGTCTCCGCACCGCAAAAAATTCAACTTATTCTATTTTTTTCCTGTGCGGATCGGATCACGGACCCATTCAAGTTGAATGGGTCTCGATCCGTCTCGGCCGCCGCATGGACGTTGCCTGTGCATTGGGGACTGCATACTGCGGTCCCCAATGCACGGAACGGATGCACAATGGCCGTGTGCAAGAGGCCTAACAGTGTTGCAACAATGTAGTTTCGCTATACTTATTTTCCTTTGTTTCACCTGCATTCACCTCCTGCATTTCCATATATCGTCTAATATTAGATTTATGTTCTTATAATAGAACCTTTATTTCTCTTTTTGTCTGTCCGATGTACCATAAACTACACGGACATCGAATGCCGTTGTCATACATGTAGAAAAATGGCGCATTGGGATTTTATATCCCTGTCTTGGGTGATAGATCAAATCTCCTTTTAAAATGGAATTGCAGTTAGTACAGGATAAACATGGGAAAGTTCCTTTCTTCCTTGCAGCTAAAAAAGTCTCTTTATTTTTCTTTTTTGTTCTGATGTATTCCCTACAGTTCTGCCTCTCCAATATGAAAAACTAGGTTTTTCTTTAAATAACTTGCCATATTTGTTTTCATATTTTAATAATCCCCAATATTTATTTATAGCATTTTTTATTAGAGTCGCTTGTCTATTAAAATTGAAGCTAATAATGAATATATGTAAATGTAAAATGATGATGATGATGGAAAGAGATTGTACTTAAAGCGCATGGTTACAACCCACAAGCATGCATGATTAAGGGGGCGTGACCCCCGACACGACGCGCAGCATGGGGTAGAAATCAGTTCAGCACTCTCAGGATTACTATGTATTATAACGATTTATTTATATGAAAAATAAAAGGACTGAGAAAATACAAGCTTCAAAAGAGTGAGTATTATCTACACCTCACAAATAACCTTTTTACCCCTTAAGGACACGGCCCCATTTCACCTTAAGGACCCGGCCATTTTTTGCAAATCTGACCAGTGTCCCTTTATGTGGTGATAACTTTTAAACGCTTTTACTCCAGGCCATTCTGAGATTGTTTTTTCATCACATATTGTACTTCATGACACTGGTAAAATGGAGTCAAAAAAGTTTATTTTTATTCATAAAAAATACCTAATTTACTAAACATTTTGAAAAATTTGCAATTTTCCAAGTTTCAATTACTTTATTTCTATAATACATAGTAATACCTCCAAAATAGTTATTACTTTACATTCCCCATATGTCTATTTCATGTCTAGATCATTTTGGGAATGATATTTTATTTTTTGGGGACGTTACAAGGCTTAGACGTTTAGAAGCAAATGTTGAAATTTTACAGAGATTTTGAAAAACCCACTTTTTAAGGACCAGTTCAGGTCTGAAGGTCTGTGAGGCTTACATAATAGAAACCACCCAAAAATGACCTCACACCCTACACCCCTCAAGGTATTCAAAACTGATTTTACAAACTTTGTTAACCCTTTAGGTATTCCACAAGAATTAATGGAAAATAGAGATAACATTTCAAAATTTCACTTTTTGGCAGATTTTCCATTTTAATATTTTTTCTAGTTACAAAGCAAGGGTTAACAGCCAAACAAAACTCAATATTTATTTCCCTGATTCTGTAGTTTACAGAAACACCCCATATGTGATCGTAAACTGCTGTACGGGTGCACAGCATGGCGCAGAAGGAAAGGAACGTCATACGGTATTTGGAAGGCAGATTTTGCTGGACTGGTTTTTTGACACCATGTCCCATTTGAAGCCCCCCTGATGCACCCCTAGAGTAGAAACTCAAAAAAAACGACCCCATTTTAGAAACTAGGGATAGGGTGGCAGTTTTGTTGGCACTATTTTAGGGTACATATGATTTTTGGTTGCTTTATATCACACTTTATGTGAGGCAAGGTAACAAGAAATAGTTGTTTTGGCACCGTTTTTATTTTATGTTATTTACAACATTCCTCTGACAGGTTAGATCATGTGGTATTTTTATAGAGCAGGTTCTTACGGATGTGGCGATACATAATATGTATACTTTTTAAAATTTATTTTACTTTAACACAATAACAGAATTTTAGAAAAAAAAAATAATGTTTTAGTGTCTCCATAGTCTGAGAGCCATATTTTTTAATTTTTTTGGTCCATTGTCCTATGTAGGGGCTCATTTTTCGCGGGATGAGATGGCGGTTTGATTGCTTCTATTTTGAGAGGCATATGCCTTTTTGATCGCTTGGTACAGTTTTTGTGATGTAAGGTGACAAAAAAGGCTTTTTTTACACCATTTTTATTTTTCTTTTTTACGGTATTTACTTGAGGGGTTAGGCCATTATATATTTTTATAGAGCAGGTTTTTACGGACGCTGCGATACATAATATGTGTAGTGTATTTTATATTTTTAATTTTTATTCAGTGATATGTGTTTTTTTATTTTTGCTTTCTTACTTTTTTTTTTTACCCAGACCCACTTGGTTCTTGTAGATCCAGTGGATCTGGTGTCTATCTAATACAGTACAGTACACCATATAGTGTACTGTACTGTATTTGTTTTACTTTACATAGTCTAATCAGACTTTTGCCTTTAGCAGAAGTCTGATTAGACTGACAGTACCATGGCAAGCAGGGCGCCTCTGAAAGCCTCCTGCTGCCATGGTAACCATCACCCGCTGCCATAACAGAGCAGTGGGTGATGGGGAGGGAGGGGGGCTCCCTCCCTCTGTGACCCCATCCTGTCGGGGGGCTGCAAAGGCACAGCAGCCCCGATGGGAGAGGGAGACCGCTCCCTCCCTGTTAACCCCTTCCATAAAGCGGTCCGTACGGACCGTGGCATGGAAGGGGTTTAAACTGCTGACATCTGCACTCTACTAAAGCCACTGGAGCACCAGGGAAACATTACAGAGGAGGCGGACGGGGGATCGCTATTGCGATCCCGCCTGCCTCACCGCCCGTCTCCTGCACCGCCCCCGCCTTCCGCAACCAACCCCCTGCACCCCCGCAGCCACAATATGATTGGGGGCTGCAGGGGGGGTTAAAATATAAAACTTAGTGAACATTTAGTCTCTGATCCCCATGGAGATCAGTGATCGCAGAAAGTGCAGCAAACCTGTGGTTTGCTGCGATCGCTGATACGGAGGGTCACATGACCCCCCTCGGCGTTGTGACAGGATGCCAGAATCTTCTTTTATTCATATGACGTACCGGTACGTCATGTGTCCTGAATGGGTTAAACAAGACTAATATGACTGAGTGGATTATGTGGATATAATTGCGGAGCCTGAGTGATGTTGTGAATCAGGTTGTGGTATACAACAGTTGATGATTGAACTTCTCAAACAAGTGCCTCTGGAAAAGTTTCAAATGATGAACCCTCTCCAGATGACCTTTCAGGAGACCACCTCTGACCTAAATAAGAGGACAAATGAAAACAGATAACACATTTTTCTGCTCACTTATATCATACTGTATGTATATTGATCACTCCTCTTGAAGACCATTTTTCATTGTAGTTGGATGTCAAACTGTATGAAAGTTCTCGTTTAGGTCCGTGAGCGACCCATATGTCCCGGAGCGGCATACATCGTGCACACGGGTGCGCAAAGCATCATAGGTTACTATAATACTGTGCGCATCGGGCTGCCCGCGGGACTATTGTACTGCACTTATAGGATCATATGAGTGCAGGATAATAGTCCAGCAGGCGGCCCAATGCGCACAGTATCATAGTAATCTATGCTGTATGCCACTCCGGGACATATGGCCCGCTCATGGACCGTATATATCTCGGAGGGCATACGGTCGTATGCAAGGGGCCTTAAGAAACCTCCTCTCTTGACCTTTTCATGTCTCCTTAGAGTACGTTTAGTTGTATAGTATGGGCCAATTTAATTTTTCCCATCCCCCACGACAGCACCACGGAGAGATGGCTCCGCCCCTGGGACAGGAAACCTGCAGAATAAAAAGGTGGAGCCACTCTCTCCCCTCAGTGAGGTTTCCTGTCCCAGGAGCGGGAAGCCTGCAGTTCTCTTTCAGGTGTCCTAGCATCTGGAAGTCCCGGATAGTTTCCGGAGGGTGCGTGGACTTACCAGCGGGGGTCTGTCCCTCAGAGTCTGAGGTGTTAGGACCCTAGGGGATCATGGCAGTCTGGGCTGTGATGGTTCCTTGCCGCGGGTAGCGCAGGTCTCTTCAAGGGAGTCAGAGACTGCGCTTGGATTCGGAATAGCCCAGGCTTGGTGAGCTTCCGGCCGCGTGCGGTCCACGAGGAGCACAACTTCCGGGGTTGGTGCGTTCCAGTGATGCACTTCTGGCGGCGACCGGAAGTACGACAAGAAGAACACGCGGCGCGCGATTTAAGGCTGGTGAAGCGCACAAGCAGAGGACTCGGCTGAGACGGCCCTTCACCGCGATCCAGTGCAAAGGGACGGCGGTACAGTGTTTGCCTGGTGTCCGGTATCCCAGAGGTAGGAGCGGGGTTGGAAGCCCTGATTGCTGGGGATGTGGGTGAAGCCTGATTGCATCCTCATATGTTCAGCTGCAGTATGGAGGAGGATAAAGCGGCTGAGGTGCAGGAAGGAGAGGCACAGCCACCGGTACTTGAAGGGTCCTGCTGGGGTAAGTGCGCCTGTATGAATACGGTGGTAACCCTGGGTTTGGCCTGTTTTAATTTAGGTGGGACCTAAGAAGGCGGTGTCTAAGAGGAAAAATAAGGAATGTCCATTGTGTAGGATACCGTTATCATCTTCATATGCGAAAAGGTTGTGCCAGGCTTGTATAGACAGGACTGTGTCAGAAGAGGGACCAAACCTGATGGAAAATATTAGATCTGTAATAAGATCAGAGGTTAAAGAAACGATGAAGCCATACAAGAGACAGAGGAAGTCACATGACGAGCAGGAGCCTAAATCAGATGTATCAGACATCAGTGAAGATGAGTTTTCAGTGGACCGTTCTGAAATTTCCTCTTCTTCTGAGAGTGAGAGAGAAGGGAGTTATTTGTTTCCAGCTGAAGATACGGAAAAATTATTAAAGGTCATTAGGTCAACCTTACAGTTAGAGGATGTAAGGGAGAATAAATCTATTGCAGATACAGTATTTGAGGGGTTAAGAGAAAAGAGGCGTAGATGTTTCCCTATCCATGGTAACATATCGGGAGTTATTGATAAGGAGTGGAGTAAGCCCGATAAAAAGTTTTCCTAACACGTAGTTTTAAAAGGAAGTACCTGTTTGATGAGGAAGCATGTAGTTCATGGAGTAAGGCCCCTAAAATTGACGTGGCCATTTCAAAAATAGCTAAACGTGCGGCATTACCCTTTGAGGATCTTGGTACCCTTAAAGACCCCTAGATAAAAAGATAGATGTTTGCCTTAAAAATACCTGGGAGGCCTCCACTTCCACCTTTAAACCAAATATTGCATCCACGGTAACGGCTAGATCAGTGACTATTTGGCTTCAGAGGCTTGAAGCACAAATAAAAGACAGATGTCCTAGAGAACAGCTCTTAGAGTCCTTGCCTACATTAAGGAAGGCAGTGGATTTTATTGCAGATGCATCCATGGATGCGGTGAAATTATCTGCTCGGGCCTCTTCTCTTTCCAATTCAGCTCGTAGAGCGTTATGGTTGAAGAATTGGAGAGGGGAGATCTGGCATCTAAGCAGAGGCTGTGCAGTATTCCGTGTCAGGGCCAGTTTTTGTTCGGGCCAGAGTTAGATACCCTACTTGAAAAGCGGCGGATAGGAAAAGAGGTTCCCTAATAGTCTGCAGGATGTAAACTCTCATCCTTTAGAAATTACAAACAGCCTTTTCAGTCCCTTCTCCAGGTTCCAAAATAGAAAGGGGGATAAGGACCAAGGTCCTAAATATAGGAATGCGGGAAAGAAAGGCTTCTTATTCCAAGACTCATCCTCCCAGCAGGGGAAACAATCCAAGCAATGACGCCAGAGACAGTGTGGGGGGAAGACTTCAGAAATTTACCGCAGCTTGGGATCAAGTAGCGGGTACCTGGGTAAAAGACATTTTTTAAACAAAGGGTTAAAGTTAGAGTTTCAAAGTTCTCCCCCCCACAGGTTTGTAACAACAAAGTACTCCATAGAAATATCCAGAGAAGTAGCAGAACTGGTGGTAAAGGGAGTTTTAGTACCGGTTCCGGACAAAGAGAAAGGCATAGGTTACTATTCGACTCTGTTCCTGGTGAAGAAACCGGACAATTCGTTCAGGACAATAATAAATTTGAAAAAACTAAACAAGTCATTAAAATACCAAAAGTTCAAAATGGAAACAATAAAATCGGTTATGCATCTACTGTTTCCGGGGTGTTTTATGTCAGTGATCGATTTGAAAGATGCTTATCACCACGTCCCGATACATCCGCAACATCAGCAGTATCTCAGGGTAGCAGTAAAATCAGAAGGAATGATTCAGCACTTCCAATTTCAAGCATTACCGTTTGGCCTTTCAATGGCACCAAGAGTGTTCACGAAGATTGTGGCGGATATGGCATCATTCATCAGAAAACAAAACGTCACCTTTCTTCCATATCTGGACGACTTTTTGATTATAGGGAACACTTAGAAAAGTTGCGAGGATGCGGTAACCAAAGTATTGGACATTGTACAGAGTCTAGGCTGGATAGTAAACTACAGGAAATCTCGTGTTCTTTCAGTCATGTCTCAGATATACCTAGGGTTCCGATTGAACTCCAGAGTCCAGAAGATCTTCCTTACAGAAGAAAGAGTAAACATGGTTCAGAAGAGAATAAAAGAGGCTCTAGTGAGCAGAAAATTAAGGATCAGGAAAGCTATGTCGATCCTGGGGACTCTCACCTGTATTGTGGCATTAGAGTGGGCGCAGTTCCACACAAGGCAGCTACAAGTGGAAATTCTTCAGGCTGTGCAAAAAAAGAGAAAGGGAATCTAGAGGCAGCTATGATTCTGTCAAGGAAGGGACAAGAGTCCCTTACCTGGTGGACCAGGCCGGAGAACTTGTGTCAGAGTGTCCCCTGGTGTCCTCCTCCCCCAGTGGTAATTACGACGGACGCCAGCCCTTGGTGGTGGGGGGCTCACTTTTTAGATCAAAATATACAGGGGAGTTGGTCACCTCTACAGAGATCATGGACATCAAACAGAAAGGAATTGTTAGCGGTCAGGTTAGCTTTGAAGATAGCTCTACCCCTCATTCAAGGGAAACAGGTCAGAATAATGTCGGACAATCGGGCGACGGTGGCTTATATAAACCATCAAGGGGGTACGAGATCCCAAGGTTTGATGAGGGAGGCGAGTTTGCTTTTTCAGGAGATGGAAGGCCAGATAGAACATCTTTCGGCTCTACACATAAGAGGGCTGGACAACTTGCAGGCAGATTTTTTAAGTCACCACATACTAAGAGAGGGAGAATGGTCATTGAATCCGGATATCTTTCATCAGATTACGAGTCTTTGGGGGAATCCATCTATAGACCTGTTTGCTACCAAGGGAACAGGAGAGTGAGGCGTTTCTACTCCTGAACCCGAGGGAATTCCCGATGGGGTAGATGCGCTTCTCCAAAGTTGGGATTTCCAGTTAGGTTATGCGTTTCCTCCATTTCAATTGATTCCACGAGTTCTAAAAAGATCAGGTTGGAGAGGGCCAGAGTAATAATGATCGCCTGCTCTGGCCAAGAAGGGGATGGTTTTCGCTAATAAGGGAATTAGCAATAGCGGATCCATGGATTCTTCCGGAGGTGGAGAATTTGATGATGCAGGGACCGGTATGTCATCCCAAGGTGAGATCCCTACATCTAGCGGCATGGATATTGAAAGGTTAATTTTAACTAGGAGAGGATTTGCTAAGCCAGTAGTGGAGACCTTACTCAAGAGCAGGAAAGAAGTTACAAATAACATCTATGCCAGAGTTTGGAGGAAATTTAGTTCCTTTGCAGGGTTACTGTTCGACCAGGATTTGGGAGAACCTCCTGCAGTATACGGGCACTTTAATACCCGTTTACCACCAATCTGTTATGCTCCTAAGTGTTTCATGTTATTGCCTGCAGCAATGTGAAGGGTGTCATGTAGGTATTAGACCACTGGGGGGAGCTGGTGAGCAGGATATATATATAGCTAGGCCAAGGCAGGCTAGAGTGAGTGCAGACCCTGGAGTCTGTGAAGGCCACATGTCTCAGGCCTAAGCGAGTCAGCAGAAGTCAAGCAGAGGCAATCCCTAGAGCAAGAGGTACTAAATGTCAAGAGGAGGTACACTGTCAACTGGAGATTCAAGGATATAAGCCAGAAGTAGGGCATTGGGGCCTTGAAGCATCAATTCCAGTCAGGACAAGTCAGGAAGAAAGTAAGGTTCACCTGCAATTCTAAGTCCTGTTGTCTTTCCCTCTGTTATACCTTGCTGGATGTAAGCCTGCTGTAACTGCGACTGTACAAACGTCTATTCTCTGCAACAAGAACTGTGTTAAGAGGTTGCCTGCTGTATTTTCTACGGTTTTCAGTAAAGTTGGAATTCTGTTTTCAAGTTACAAGTCTGCACCTCTGTTATTCCTACTATAAATACGGTGTGCCACCGTTTACTGGCACTGGCGTCACGACACATTAGGGACCCAGCCATAGGCACGTTAAACTACAACACCAAGGGCACCTCACATTCCACCTGGCTGTGTCCCGCAAGAACCCAGAGAGTGCCCCAGAGGAACAGCGTGCCGGCCTCTCCATCACTGGCATTCCCCAGGTTAGTTCCATACATTGCCTTGACTTGGGGATGCTACATTTTGGCGTCACGAACAGGATACGCACGTTTTACGGACTGTGAGCAAAAAACGTGAACTTTGTGCCTTAACCAGTTTGCCAAGTGACAAAACGCCTGTTTATTTGAAGTGAACTTTGCGGACTGAAAAATATACAAAAAGTGTCCCTAAAACCTCCAGAAAGCGCTGTGCAGTGTTGCGCTATCAAGAGGAAGAAAATCGCCACTTCAAAGTGCATTTCTGTGGACTTTTATGCTGTTTTACTACCGCTGCTTGCTGTCATTGAATTGATGCATCATGGCGCCCAAGATGGCCGCCTGAACTGTGGACTTATCTACTGCGCCATCACTACTCATTGCTGGCGGGAAAACCTAGCGCCAAACTCTGCAGCGTCACCACTTTATTCAAATTTCCCAAGCTGGACTCCACCTACCTTGGACTTGGAAGAACGCAGACGCTGTTCCCCGTCGGAGCAAGTCCGAAGCTCCGCCTCCAGCCCGACGTCCTCGCGGGAAGGGACGCTGCGCAAGGGATTCCCAAGACGCCCTTCCGGATCTCGCGAGATTTGGACCGCCTGCACCGGAGTAAGTACAAACTCCTGGGAGAAATAATCCTACACCGGAGAGGGGTCGCCTGGTTAGTAAGGCCCAAAAAGGGGATACCAGACTCTGTCCATCGATCGCGCTCACCGGCCAGTAACCCCGCCAGCGCGACATCGGACCTATCGCTAACTCTTAAAGGGACCGCTCAACAAATTAATCTGCATCATGTCGGACTCAGAAGTAGCCGAGCAGCCTGCCCCCAGGGAGCCAGTGGCCACCAACGGTATTGCAGCTGCCCACATGATGCCGCTGACGATGCCGTACTACTTTGGGGCTCCATGGTTTCCCGTTATGCCGGGAGGCTCATAATTTAAAAGACTTCCAAGACAAAATCCTGGCTCTGTTCCGGCTCTATCCTATTAACCCGAGCAGCAAATGGAGATTCTGTTAGCCCAGTTGGAAGGAGCGGCCCGTCGAGAAGTCATGTCCTGGCCCAGTTCTGAGAGGAGTACCATAGAGCAGATCTTTGACCGCCTCAGCACTACCTTTGAAGTCAGGACGGTGTCTGAAATAAAGATGCGCTTCTTCAGTAAGAAACAAAAGCCTGGTGAGTCACTCCGTGATTTTGCTTTATCCCTCCAAGAGGCCTGGAGAGCCGTCATTCATATAGACCCTAGAGAGATTGACACCCAGGATCAAACTCTGAGAGAGCAATTTATTGCGGGTGTGAATAGCGAATCTTTAAAAACACAATTGAAAATGTTGTCGGCTCAGCACCCTAACAGTGTTTTCCTGGACTTTAAAGAACTGGCCATCAGTATTCTGGGACAACATCTGCCAACGGAACCAGTGGCCCATCCCGAACCTCCTGTCCGTAATCCTAAGCCAACGGATACCAGCCTGCCAGGGGCCAGCCAAGCCGCCCAGACTCCAGTTCCTGATACAGTAGCTGCTCTGATGGAACAGGTCAATTACCTCACTAAGAGCCTGGAAAAAGTCTGCAGGAAACTGGAAGAGTGGGAGAAACCCTTAATGCTGGAAGATGAGCTCCTTTTGCCTCAAAAGCCTGGCCCCCTGCGTATCAAGAAGTTTATCCCAGAGATCCTGGAAGACGCTCAAGTGACCGGTTTAGGAACCGCAAGCGACCTTCCTGTAATTACTGCAAGAAGTTGGGTCATACTGAATCTACTTGCTGGCAGTTAAACGGGTCACCCTCGAGGCTGAGGACCGCCCTCGGGAGGTAGAACAACAGGTCCAAGGGATCCAAACTGGATGCCCTGTTATGTGGGTCCCGTCCCAAAATAAACGTCCGGATCAATGGAGTGCCTTTTGAGCGTTGCTGGACACTGGATCTCAAGTCACCACTATTCAGCAGTCCACCTTTAATCAGTTCTGGAGTTCCAGCCTGCTTACCCAGCCACCTGAGTCCTGGTTGGAGATAATTGCAAGCAATGGTAAGCCCATAAAAGTTCATGGATACTGGGAACCCTACGCTCCAGGTGGGTGAAGCCACTTTACCACAGCAAGGAGTGATCGTGGTACAAACCGGGGATAAGGGGCCACCCTGTGATTGTTGGGACTAATGTTTTCAAAAATTGCTACCCTGAGGTACTTGAAGCTCTCCATCAGTCCCTGCCTGCAGCTTCCTCTGCCTCAAGAAGGTCCTCCAAAAGACCATCAGCGTACTGTGTGCTCAGCAGAGGTTTGCAAATGAAAAGGAGAGATCTGCACCGCCAGGATCCGTGATAATAGACCAGTGACTCTACCTCCAAATTCCCAAACTCTCCTGTGGTGCCGTGCTGTCCTGGGAGTCCAGGGCCAAGACTATCCGGCCCTGGTGGAACCTGTCCAGATGGAGAACTACCCATATGTGCGAGCTGCCAAGTGCCTGGCGACCGTCTCCCAAGGTAAAGTACCTGTCCGTCTGATTAACCTCAGCGATCATCCTGCTGTGCTTACTAAGCACTGTCCTGTTGCCCAGCTTTCCCAGGTTTCCTTCCAGGATGTCATCCGCCTGCCTGTCACCGAGAAGCCATCAGCTGCCACTCGAGGACCTCTTCCTGCGGACGACTCTCCAGTGCCCTGGTGGAAGGAACTCCATGTCGGGACGAAGCTACCCCGCAACATCAACTAGAGGACTCCTGAACCTAGTAAAGCAACACCATCAAGCCTTCAGTAAGCATGCAACGGACTATGGAGAGGTCAGTGTTATCCAACACACCATACCCACTGGCTCTCATCCTCCCATTAAAGAGAGGTATAGACCCATACCACCAACTTCATACCAAACTGTTAAAGAGATGATCCAAGAAATGAAAGACTCAAACGTAATCCGGACAGTCGTAGTCCCTGGGCTGCCCCCTGGTTTTAGTAAAAAGAAAGATGGTGGCATCCGGTTTTGTGTAGACTATAGAAAGATAAATCAGATCACTCACAAAGATGCTTACCCATTGCCACGTATTGAGGAGTCTCTAACTGCTCTAGGCTCCTCCGCCTATTTCTCCACCTTAGATTTAACCAGCGGATATTGGCAAGTGCCCATGGCCCCTGAAGATAGGAAAAGACTGCTTTCACCACCCCTATGGGCCTGTTTGAATTTAATTGCATGCCATTTGGACTGTGTAATGCCCCGGGACCTTTCAAAGATTAATGGAGCGGTGCTTAGGCCATAAGAACTTTGAGACGGTGTTGTTGTACCTGGATGACGTTATCATCTATTCTAAAACGTATGAGGACCATTTAAAACATTTAGCTGAGGTGTTTGAAATCCTTATTAAATACGGCCTCAAGATTAAACCGCCCAAATGTCACTTGCTGAAACCTGCTGTAAAATACTTGGGACATGTTGTAAGCGCAGAGGGGTCCAGCCTGATCCTGATAAGTTGGCTGCTGTCCGAAATTGGCCGGTTCCCACTACAGTGAAGGAAGTGAGAGAGTTTCCTTAGCTTCGCTGGCTACTACCGGCGCTTATCCCCACTTCGCTCAAATAGCGGATCCAATCCAGGAACTCCTGAGGGGGCAACCAAAAAAGAGCCCAAAGACTCCTGTCCCCATTGAATGGAATGAAGAGAGGGAGGTTGCATTTTAGTTGTTAAAGAAGAAGTTGACTGAACCTCCTGTGCTGGGGTACCCAGATTACAGTAAGCCATTTCACCTTTACACAGATGCCAGTAAGAAAGGCCTGGGAGCAGTGCTGGCTCAAGTGCAAGAAGGGAAAGAGAGGGTGATAGCTTATGCCAGTCGGTCCTTAAAGGGAGCTGAAAAGAATGATCAGAATTATAGCTCTTTCAAATTAGAGTTTCTGGCCTTAGTGTGGGCGGTAACAGAAAAATTCAAAGACTATTTGGCTGCCACTCCATTTATTGCCTTCACTGATAATAATCCTCTGGCCCACCTGAACACCGCCAAACTGGGGGCCTTAGAACAGAGATGGGCCTCCGCCTTGCTAATTACGACTTCACTGTAAAATACCGGGCTGGCCGCTCAAACGATAATGCTGATGCCCTGTCAAGGCTCCCCACTGAGATAGCACCAGATGACAAACGGGATGCCTGGGAAGATGTAGAGATGCCAGCATTTTACAACAGGTTTGCTCAACAGGACCAAGCTCTAGCTGCCAACAGTGGAACCTCTGACCCTCCATCCTTTGATAAGCCTGCATCCAGAGAAGAAAAGTGGATTAAGTTGCAATCAGAGAGTAGAGTTCTCGGTGAACTGCTGGACTTCTCATCAGTGGCAGAACCCCTGAAAGAATTCGGCGAAAGACCGCAGACCCAGAACTCATCAAATTGTGGAAGCAACGCCAACAACTGTTCCTTCAAAAGGCCTGTTGCTGCGACGAAGCCTGGATCCAGTGTCAAATGACAGAGTGCACCAGATCCTCATCCCACGTCGTGATGCAGGTATGGTTCTAGAAATGTATCATGATAGGTCTGGACATTTTGGGGTTCAAAAGACTGAGGCCACTATCCGTAGGCGGTTCTACTGGGTTGGAATCAGAGAGGACATTGAGAAGTGGTGTCGGGAATGTACAGCCTGTGCCCTAAAGAGAGGTGAATATCATGATCAGAGAGCACCGCTGCACCCTATTATAAGTACCCGCCTCTTGAACTGGTTGCGATTGACCACGTGGAAGTTAGAGCCCAGTCACTCAGGGTATGCCTATGCCATGACTATTATGACCATTTCACTAAGTTTGCCGTAGCAGTGCCTGTGAAGGACCCTAACAGCCAAGACGACCGCTGAATTGTTCTGGAAACACTTCCTCCTGCCTTACGGCTGCCCAGAAAAGATCCTCACCGACCAGGGGTTCAAGTGCTCGAGTCTCATCTGTTCCAGGAGCTGTGCCGACTACACAATTGCCAAAGAGTCCGGACCACGTGCCTATCATCCACAAGGTAATGGACTCTGTGAAAAGATGAATCAGACCTTGATTGAAATGTTGAGAGCCGTGCCTCCTGAGACCAGAGGAGACTGGCCTAACCTGCTACCACAGCTCATGTATACGTACAATAATACTATCCATTGTTCCACGGGATACACTCCTTTCTACCTGTTGTTTGAAGGTCAGGGTAAATTGCCTGCAGACCATTCCCTGGACGTACAAGTGCTGGACGACATTAATCCCCTGCCTAAAACTGACTGGGTAATGGAACATCAAAGGCGCTGCTTAATGCCAAAGAAATTGTCCAGGAGCGCATGGAAGGTGCCCGGAGCGACAACAAAAGACTATGATTTGGCGGCCCATGCAGAGCCCTCTTGGCTGTGGGGGACACCGTGTGGTTAAAGAACAATCACCGTACCAGTAAGCTGGACAGTAAATGGGAGAGAACTCCTATCTTGTGTCTGCCATCCCTAATGCTGAAACTCATACCTATGAGATCACCAGAGAGGGTAAGGGTCCCCAAATTGTTCACAGAAACCGCCTAAAAACTCTGCATGACAAAGGGCCCATTGCTGGAGACTCCGACCCCAGTCTCCTGTAGCCAGGACTTTCTGCTCAGCCTGTGGAGCCTATGCAGGCTGTGACAGATCTATTTAATGATGCTGAACCACTCCATTGGTTCCTCACACCCTGGTTAAATTTGTTGGTGCCCGCTCCAGCACCTACTGTGCCTTCACCTCCGGAAGAGCCGGTTCAAAATGTCCCGGATCCAGTCCCTTGCAGAGGATCCTCCGGCTCCTGTTGTCTCCTGACCAGGGTCTCACTGGTGGAGACCCTCCTGTTGCTCCTCTCCCTTCTACCTCGATTCTAAGGAGGAGGACACTCCTGTGCTGAGAAGGTCCACCCGGATGAACAGGGACGTCCGCTCAGTCCGTTTAGGGACTTTGATTATACTGGTGGTGTCTCCTCCCGGGCAGTTACTACTGGAAATACCTTGCTTGACGTTTGTGCGCAAGAATGGACTCCTCCACGTGAGCCCTTGCCTGTTATACACCCCAGGGAATCTCTGTGTGAGCATCATCCTTTTAAGTTTGTGCCCAGAGATGGACTCCTGTGTCTGAGCCTCTGTGATATGCTTTATGGACCCACTCATTGTCATGGACTATCCTGGTGTTAACCATTGATTTGCTGTACCAGGTCAGCATCACAGCTCTGCATTAATAGCCTGCAAGCAGAGGACGTCGCCCTTGTCACCGCGCTCCACCTTTTCCAGCTGGACCTGATATGATTATTTATGCAGATGTCATTCATTTGTGTCTATGTATGCCTGCATGTTTTCCTTTTGTCTTTCAGGAAAAGAATCCAGCTGGGTGGACCCCTGTGGTGGAGTACGAGGTCGTACTCAGTTTAAAGTTGTGGGGTATGCAGTATACGGGCACTTTAATACCCGTTTACCACCAATCTGTTATGCTCCTAAGTGTTTCATGTTATTGCCTGCAGCAATGTGAAGGGTGTCATGTAGGTATTAGACCACTGGGGGGAGCTGGTGAGCAGGATATATATATAGCTAGGCCAAGGCAGGCTAGTGTTAGTGCAGACCCCGGAGTCTGTGAAGGCCACATGTCTCAGGCCTAAGCGAGTCAGCAGAAGTCAAGCAGAGGCAATCCCTAGAGCAAGAGGTACTAAATGTCAAGAGGAGGTACACTGTCAACTGGAGATTCAAGGATATAAGCCAGAAGTAGGGCATTGGGGCCTTGAAGCATCAATTCCAGTCAGGACAAGTCAGGAAGAAAGTAAGGTTCACCTGCAATTCTAAGTCCTGTTGTCTTTCCCTCTGTTATACCTTGCTGGATGTAAGCCTGCTGTAACTGCGACTGTACAAACGTCTATTCTCTGCAACAAGAACTGTGTTAAGAGGTTGCCTGCTGTATTTTCTACGGTTTTCAGTAAAGTTGGAATTCTGTTTTCAAGTTACAAGTCTGCACCTCTGTTATTCCTACTATAAATACGGTGTGCCACCGTTTACTGGCACTGGCGTCACGACACATTAGGGACCCAGCCATAGGCACGTTAAACTACAACACCAAGGGCACCTCACATTCCACCTGGCTGTGTCCCGCAAGAACCCAGAGAGTGCCCCAGAGGAACAGCGTGCCGGCCTCTCCATCACTGGCATTCCCCAGGTTAGTTCCATACATTGCCTTGACTTGGGGATGCTACACTCCTATTAACAAAATTTTGGAATTTCAGGTTTCGGCCCTGGCTGCTCTGTGGGGGGTCGACCTGGCATCCAATGCTTGGATCATTAGATTCTTTAGGGCAGTGGATAGGATTATTCCACTGGAGGGTGATACCTTTCCCCCATGGGATTTAAACTTAGTGCTGAATGCCTTGACCTTAGGACCCCTTTGAGCCCATTGAGAAAGCACATATTAAATTCTTGACTTGGAAATTAGTTCTGTTAGTTGCACTCACATCAGCTAGAAGAATAGGGGAATTACAGGCGATATCCATCAACCCACCTTTATGTCCATCAAAGACGATAGGGTTGTTCTTAAACCAGACCCTAGTTTCCTTCCTAAAGTACCATCCAGGGCTAATAGGTTGCAGGAAATTGTTTTGCCTTCTTTTTGTGTTAACCCCAAAGATGACAGGGAGAAGGTGTTCCATTCTTTGGATGTGAGAAGAACCCTATTGCAATATTTGGAAGAAACTAAGGAATGGAGAAAGGATTCATCTCTGTTCGTTTCATTTTCGGGGATAAATAGAGGTAAGAAGACCTCTAAGAGTTCCATCGCTAGATGGATCAAGTCTGTCATCTCCTTTGCCTACATAGTCTCGGGCTCTACACCCCCAGTGGGGCTGAGAGCTCATTCTACTCGTTCTGTTTCTACCTCATGGGCGGAGAGGGCCAATGTGTCCATTGATCAGATCTGCAGAGCAGCAACTTGGTCTTCTCCGTCCACCTTTTATCGCCATTACAGGCTCCAGTTGGATTCTGTGTCTGATATCCTCTTTGGTAAAAAGGTGCTGGAAGTTGTGACCCAGCCTGTTTAATATCTCTGGAATCTCTCTCCGTGGTGCTGTCGTGGGGGATGGGAAAAGTATCGGTTACACTTACCGGTAAGTGTTTTTTCCTGACCCCACAGGTCCCGCTGAGGAAGGTCACATGTTGACCGAAACGTTCGGGCACTTTATATATGTGGTCTATATGATATTACTCTAACCTGGATGTATACAATTAGCCTGTGAATGAAATTTTTGCACCAATAAAATGTAAATTCATTTTGCAATGAACTAAGGAGTGCCGTGGATTATCTCTACACTTTTTCCTGACCCCACGACAGCACCAGTTGTTCCCTCCCTTTTTTCACACTTTTCTTACTTTCCGTTTGCTGTGTTACACGGGTGAAGCATTTAAAAAAACAAAAAAAAAACAAAACAAAGCTAAACTAGGCGGGAGTCCCTCTCTTGCTCTGAAAACCTCACTGAGGGGAGAGAGTGGCTCCACCTTTTTATTCTGCAGGTTTCCTGTCCCAGGGGCGGAGCCATCTCTCCGTGGTGCTGTCGTAGGGTCAGGAAAAAACACTTACCGGTAAGTGTAACCAATATTTTCGCACTTGATCTTCAAAGATGAGTGACATGTGAATTTGGGAGCGATATGTGAATTTCCGCATGGCCAGGGATTTAAGGCAGCTTACTTTACATTCTCAAATCATCTTCTTTTGATTGATCTTCTGACAGTAAGCATCACCACTGCTTCCTGTACCCAACACAACACAGTACAGTACTACCTGAAGGCAGCATTAAACTTCATGGTTCTGCAGGCAAAATATGAATCCTGGCCCGATGCATCTTAGATAATGTGATTGCTGTGCTGGATTATAATAATGTGTTCAAATATTCACACTTGATGGTAAAATTACTATAGAAAAAAATAGAAGGAACATCACATCATATGTTCTTAAAGCCTCAACCTGCCAACACGGATACAAGCTACAGAGGAATGATGTAAATACGTGAAGTATGAGTCTACTCCTGTATGACTAGGTCCAATGTCCTTGAACATAGAGGGTTGCATTCTATTAGAAAAGCAGGCGGATCCGGCGTCCATTAAAAGAATCTTCATTGTTGGTAACTCAAGAAAAATCCATACAAGCAAAACCGCACTTATTAAATGTTTCCGGTTACAGTTAACCCTTAGTCTTATCGGATTTACCGGTAACCATGATTCTTATAAGAGAAAGAGAATCCTCCTGCTTTTCTACTGCACTTCATGTCTCCAAGACTGTGTCCTACCAGATGAAATGAATACTGTACTCTTCATTTCCTAAAATGTATTTGACTAATCAGCGTGAGGAGACTTGTAGGCCATACATACATTAATAATTATAATCACTAATAATAATCTTATATGTAGAGATGAGCAAAGTTATCTAAAATTTGATTTGGCTGCTTCGCCGAAACTCACAAAGAAATTCCATTGGTTATGAATTACTTCGTCATGAAGCGCATTCCATTGTAAGTAGCGGGCGCAATGAAAGGGAATGGCGATTGCACCACTCACCGTCATTGAACCCCTCAGCGTTCAACGCTGATCATGGCATCTGACAGTCACATTCAGGCCTTTCAGGAGTCAAAAACAAAAAAATATGTACTCACCTCATCCATTTGCTCACGGAGAGGAAGTCGTGGTCATCTTGATTGAAGATAACGCGCCAAATCTCGTGCTTGATGACGTGACGATGCCATCACGTTGGCAGTAGGCCATCATGATGACGTGGTGATGTCACATATAAGCATGGGCACTATTTGGAGTGTTTTCTTCAATCAAGATGGCTGCGATGGCACCTCCGTGATCAAATGGATGAGGAGAGTATGTTTTTTTTTTACCATCATTTAAGGAAAAATTGATTTGTTACCAAGAAGCGCCAGAAATTTCGGCTTCGTGGCAAATTGACTTTTATCTGAAATTCAAAACGAAGTCAATTCATTTAGCTTCGATTCACTCAACACCAATTATATACATATAGAGTGCAGTATGATAGTAGTTATATTCTTGTACATAGGAGGCAGTATTATAGTAGTTATATTCTTGCACATAGGAGGCAGCATTATAGTAGTCATATTCTTGTACATAGGAGGCAGCATTATAGTAGTTATATTCTTGTACATAGGAGGCAGTATTATAGTGGTTATATTCTTGTACATAGGAGGCAGTATTATAGTAGTTATATTCTTGTACATAGGAGCAGTATTATAGTAGTTATATTCTTGTACATAGGGGGCAGTATTATAGTAGTTATATTCTTGTACATAGAAGCAGTATTATAGTAGTTATATTCTTGTACATAGGGGGCAGTATTATAGTAGTTATATTCTTGTACATAGGAGGCAGTATTATAGTAGATATATTCTTGTACATAGGAGCAGTATTATAGTAGTTATATTCTTGTACATAGGGGGCAGTATTATAGTAGTTATATTCTTGTACATAGGGGGCAGTATTATAGTAGTTATATTCTTGTACATAGGAGCAGTATTATAGCAGTTATATTCTTGCACATAGGAGGCAATTTTTATTAGTAAAAACAAGCAAAAATACAATAATACATTTCAGAATCAGAATGAACAAACAATTATTAAACTGAAATCATACATATCATCAAAATAATAAATTTATATTAACTTTAACTTAAGAGTCCATTGCAAATAAATGGGAGAAAAGATGAATAAATAAACATAATTTCAGGATACATGAACCAAAATTACTCCAAATATACATTCCTCCATAATTTTTCATTCTCGCCCTTTCTCCTAACCTCTACAGATTTGATCCACCTTAGCCTTGTCAGGATGAGGTTTACGGCTTTCTCATGATTGAAGGGCTCACTGTGGACGGACACTCTTGTTCTTGTATGCCAGTGATAGTATTTAACGGTGGTAATAATCAGATGCATGGTCCCCCGGTCAATGTCAGCTACCTGTGATGTTACACCATATGCAATGTCTGGGTAGGTTAGAGACTGCAGCCTTGGGATTCTTAACTTGCTGGTTAACTTGCCTGCCATATATGTCGCCCTCCCCAGCACTTGGTTATAAAATGTTCCATAGTCTCCTCCTGCTGACAGCCCAAGGGGCACATGCGATCTGAGACACTCAGGAACTTTAAATTGCCTCTGACAAAAAGCTTCCCATGTAATGACAGCCAGGAGATGTCAAAAAACTTTGCAGAAAGCCTTGGTCCGTTGAGGAACCTAAGACTTTCCTGCAAGGTGGCTGTTGTGCAGTCTCTCAGTGCTGGCTGCAAGTTATAGAAGGTCCTACAGATCTCAGATATAGAGATCCTTCCTGGTCTTAGTCTCCAGATACACCTTGTCTATTCACCATTTCTTCACACACTTTAGACCATATTCCAGGTACTGGGGGAGGAAGCCACGAGTCAACCGACCCCTCTTGAGACTGCCAACTCGCACCCAAGACTCTGCAAAAGGCAATATCCAGTCCCTGACACTGTTCACCCACAGGGAGCTGTTGTTTGAGTCCAGGCAACCAAAATTAACTTTCAGAAACATGGAGTCAAAGAACACCCTTGGATTTAACATATCCAACCCACCCTCTCTCCTCTGTAGGTAGGTGATCCCTCTTTTTATTGGGTTCAACCTGTTCCCCCACAAAAGTTGGAAGAACAGGCTAAAGAGCCTAGCCGAGAAAGGTTCTGGCAAAGGAAATACAACAGAGACGTACAAGAAGACGGGGACCAGGTAAGTCTTCAACATAGTAACCCTTTCTCTATAGGTCAGCCTCCAGTTCTTCCATCACTGAACCTTTGCATTTCCGGATTCCAACTTTTCTTCCCAATTTAGTTTGGCATTATCTTCCCTCCCAAATTTGACCCCAAGGATATTAATATAGGTAGAGGCCTTTGCAAATTGTGGCAGATCAAAGTGTGGATCAGTACTTAAAGTCTAGAGAGCTTGACTCTTCTCAAGGTTGACCAGAGACCCTGAGGCCTCCGAGTAGCTTCTGATGGCTGCAGACATCTCCACCTCACGAGGCTCAGATATCACCACAGACACATCATCCGCATAGGCAACTACTTTCAAAGGCAAGCAGCGGGGGACCGGCACCCCCTGAAAATCACACTCCTGCAGTGACCTCAGGAACCGGTCCAAGGCAAACACATACAGCAGTGGACTCAAAGGGCAACCCTGTCTCACACCTGCCTCTACTTCAAAAGTGTCCCCTTGCCAACCATTGATTAGAGGAAAGCTCTTCGCCTCACAATATAAAGTTTTCAGCCAATCTACAAATTGTCCCGGAAATACCGTACTTTGACAAAGTGGCCCATAGATAATCGTGATCCACTCTGTCAAAGGCTTTAGCCTGGTCCAGACCTACAACATATCTCCCACACCTCAGAGCTGTACATCTCTCAAACATCTTCCTTATCGAGATGACTGCTCCAGAGATGTTCCGCCCTTTCACTGTGCCGAACTGACAGCCTGCCAACAGTGCCCGGGACAAACAGACTAATCTAGAGAACAGAATTTTTATATACAGTGACTCCAATTCTTTCCGCAGCCTGAGATACTGGCTGTACTTACTCTTCCCTCTTTTAACTGACAGTCTCTGTAAGAGGGATCTGATCTCCACCTTGACATCCTCCCACCAGTCGGACATGTTGTTATAAAAGTCCACTCTCTGTAGCTGAACCTGGAAAAGGGAGTGGACACAATCCTGGACATAGACATCATCCAGGAGGCTGGAATTAAGCCTCCATAGCCCCCTACCAATATCAGAGCGTTTAGTGGCTCCCAAGCAAAAAGACAAAGCCAGGTGGTCAGAGTAGGGGACGACCTTCTCACTTATCCCGCTAACAGTCTCTGTAGGGTTCACAAACGCCATCTCGATTCTACTGCTCCTGTCAGCACAAGAATATGTGAAGTTTGGCTTCCTGCCACCCCATGTGAAGACATCACTTAGGCCAGGCTGCGATATTATGTTACTTAAGACTCTGGAGTCTCTGACCACCGCTCTGCCCGAGGACCGGTCACCTGATGACAAAGTGACATTAAAGTCCCCCGCCATTACCACAGGTATAGAGATGAAAAGGTACTGCTTCATATCATTAAACAGCTGGATTCTCTCAGCCACTGTCTGTGGGCCGTAGATGTTAATGAAGCGGAGCAGTCTACCATGGATGGTCACTTCCAGCACCAGGCACCTTCCCATAGCTACCTCCGTTAACCTGTGCACAGTCACGTCATTGGTATTAAACAATATGGCCACCCCGGCATAAGGCTCCACAGCCAGCGACCAGTAAGAAGTACCAGACCGCCACTCACTCTCAGCCTCTCGTAGATGCCCCAAGGTGTTCAAACGTGTCTCCTGCAGAAAGATGACATCTGCATCCAGGTATCTGAGGTGATCGTATACCGCGTGTCTGGTCCTTCTTACTTTGATGCTGTTCACATTGCTCGAAGCAACTTTTAGAGAAAACCCAGCCATCACAAGAAAACAGAGAAAGAGCAGATGCGTGACTCTCATCATCATAGGTCAGGATCAGAGGCTTCCTGCTGACCACCAGTCTCCATATCTGACTCTACAGGGGCTTCTACAGGTGGGGGCTTCTTCTTTGTTGGGGGGTCCCCTGTGTCTGCCTCACATTCATTATCTATTCTCTGTTGCTCTTGCTCATAATCCCCATCAGACTCGGATAACGCCTGATATCTGTTTGATAGGACCATGACTCCATGACTGCACTGGTACTGACTTTTTTCCTGGTGTTTTGGCCCAGGTTATGTTCTTCCTCAGACTTACGGGAAGACTTATATTTTTTCCTCCTTTTGTTCCTCTTGGCCTCTTCATATACAGAAGGTGATACAGAGGCGGCTGCCTGAGGCTGGTCCTGAGTGACCACTTCCATGGTGCCCTGAGTGTTCTCTGAAGGCTGAGGTTCGGGTGTTGTCTCAAATGACCCCTGTTGTACCTCGTGCCTCGTCAGTATGGTCCCTGACATCAAAGCCTCCTCCTCTATGGCGTCTGCGGCCTCCACTAACTCCTCATCTGGAAGCTCCCTACATACGTTATGCCAGGCATCTGGGCAATCCTTATGTGAGTGGCCTATCTGTCCGCAGAGATTGCATCTAACGTTCTTACACGTGGCACTCAGATGGCCGAGCTCACCGCACAGGTTGCACTTGACCACTGTGCACACATTTGCCACATGACCGACCTTGCCACACTTGAAGCACTTTCTAGGTTGCCCAGGATAGAAACAGACGCCCTTCTCTCTACCAATAAAGAAGGAGTTAGGGAGATGTAAGGTGATGTTATTGTGCTGGCGCAGCTTCACCAGCACCTTTCACCCTCCAGTCCAGACACCATCATCGTCCCTCCTCTTGGTGAGGTCGGGCACGAGGTCACAGTGCCTCCGGAGCCACACCACAATGTCCTGGGGAGGAACAGATTCATTCCAGAAAATGACATTGACAATAACTGTGTCTGGCTTGGAAATGGGAATGAAAATGAATTTATTCCAGCCCTCGGTGTCTCTAACCCTGGCAAAGTTTGCCCAGAACCTATCCAGACTAGACATAAGCTTAAAGCTGACATCATAGCCCTGCCTGTCTGGTAGATTTATCACTGCCAGGATGTCCTCTGGAGCAAACCCCATCTGGTGGCACAAGAGTTCCCTCACCACAAACCTCCTATCGGGGAGGCCTTCAAGCGTCTAGGCCGGGGGTCGGCAACCCGCGGCTCCAGAGCCGCATGCGGCTCTTTCACACCTTTGCTGCGGCTCCAGTAGTGTGTCACGCGGGCCGGAGTCTTTCAGTGGCTGTGGCGCGCTCCTGAAGAATGGGAGGCGCCGCCTTACCTGTCAGGCTGCTCGCCGCGGAGGAAGATCTGCGACGTGTGTGCTGCCGCTGGCCGGCAGCCTATCAGAGAGGCCGCCGGACCTGTGCAGGCGGCGCGATGACGTCATCGCGCCGCCAGACTGCCGCTGCTCTGCCGAGCCTGCCGTAAAGAAGAGGACCAGGCTGAAGGAAGGCACGTGATTCGCTCTCAGGAGGTAAGTCACCCTTTTTTTTTTTCCCCCTCTTTTCTTTAATGCCAATGGCTAATTATATGGGGCCTGGACTCATGTGGCACATGTGGGGGCCCCCCTGGACTCTGGCACATTATATGTGGGGGCCCCCCTGGACTCTGGCACATTATATATGGGGCCCCCCTGGACTCTGGCACATTATATGTGGGGGCCCCCCTGGACTCTGGCACATTATATGTGGGGGCCCCCCTGGACTCTGGCACTTTATATGTGGGGGCCCCCCTGGACTCTGGCACATTATATGTGGGGGCCCCCCTGGACTCTGGCACTTTATATGTGGGGGCCCCCCTGGACTCTGGCACATTATATTGGGTGGGGGGTGCCTGGACTCTTGCACATTATATTGGGGGCCACCTGGACTCTGGCACATTATAGGGGGCTATTGGACTCTGGCACATTATAATGGGGGCCTGGACTCTGGCACATTATAGCGGGGGCCTGGACTCTGGCACATTATGGGGGCTATTGGACTCTGGCACATTACAGGGGGCCTGGACTCTGGCACATTATAGGGGGCCTGGACTCTGGCACATTACAGGGGGCCTGGACTCTGGCACATTACAGGGGGCCTGGACTCTGGCACATTACAGGGGGCCTGGACTCTGGCACATTATAGGGGGCTATTGGACTCTGGCACATTATAGGGGGGCTATTGGACTCTGGCACAATATAATGGGGGCTATTGGACTCTGGCACATTATAGGGGGGGCTATTGGACTCTGGCACATTATAGGGGGGGCCTGGACTCTGGCACATTATAGGGGGGCTATTGGACTCTGGCACATTATATTGGGGGCTATTGGACTCTGGCACATTATATTGGGGGCTATTGGACTCTGGCACATTATATGGGGGGCTATTGGACTCTGGCACATTATATGGGAGCTATTGGACTCTGGCACATTATATGGGGGGCTATTGGACTCTGGCACATTATAGGGGGGGCTATTGGACTCTGGCACATTATAGGGGGGCTATTGGACTCTGGCACATTATAATGGGGGCTATTGGACTCTGGCACATTATAGGGGGGCTGTTGGACTCTGGCACATTATATTGCGGGCTATTGGACTCTGGCACATTATATGGGGGGCTATTGGACTCTGGCACATTATAGGGGGGGCTACTGGACTCTGGCACATTATAGGGGGGCTATTGGACTCTGGCACATTATAATGGGGGCTATTGGACTCTGGCACATTATAGGGGGGCTATTGGACTCTGGCACATTATATTGGGGGCTATTGGACTCTGGCACATTATAGGGGGGGGGGCTATTGGACTCTGGCACATTATAATGGGGGCTATTGGACTCTGGCACATTATAATGGGGGCTATTGGACTCTGGCACATTATAATGGGGGCTATTGGACTCTGGCACATTATAGGGGGGCCTATGACTCCTAGCACAATGTAGGGGCGAGCTATGGCTACTAGCACATTGTGGGGGCTCCTATTGGCTACTGGCATATTATATGGGGGGCTTATTGGCCCAGTAATGGTGGTGATTTGTGATTTTTAGCGGTACAGTGGTATTGCGGCAGAAATGCCGAACAATTTTCACACAGGTTGCAGGTAAAGGAAGGGGAAGTGGGCATAGCAAATTGGTATGGGGCCCTGTGATTTCTACTTACGTTGCTGTTTTCAACCCCCTGGTAGGCCAGCCATGGATAAAGGCAAGAAGAGAAAAATTTCTGAAGAAAACAGAGTGTTTAATGATACGTGGACAGAATCATTTGCATTCTCTACTGACGAGACTGGTTTACCAGTATGCTTAATATGTGGTGAGAAATTAGCAAACCACAAAAAGTCCAATGTTGCAAGACATTTCCAGAATAAACACACAGCCTTTGCTGAAAAATATCCAGATGGAGATGAGAGACGAAAAGCTGTTGCAGAACTTATCAGGAAGGTTAATATGAGCAAAAATAATTTCAAGAAGTGGGTGAAATCTGCAAATACCACAACATATGCTAGTTTTGTGGCCGCTCAGGAAATAGTCAAGCACGGGAAGCCCTTCACCAATGGAGAGTATATAAAAGAAGCATTCATTAAGATTTCGGAACATCTATACATGGACGTCAAAAACAAAAATGAAATTGTGCAGAAAATCAAAGACATGCCACTCTCTGCGAAGACTGTCAAAGACAGAACCCTAAAAATGGCAGAAAACATTAGCAAACAGCAAATTCAAGACATTAATTCAGCTGTGGCGTACTCCATTGCCTGTGATGAGTCCAAAGATATCGGTGATATTGAACAAATAGCGCTGTTCTGCCGATATGTGAACTCTTTTGGGCCACAGGAAGAACTGATTGAGCTGATACCACTAAATGACCAAACAAGGGGTGAGGATATATCTGTAAGGCTGTCCTGGACTTTTTAACTGCTAAAAAAATAAACACCAACCACCTGGTCTCAGTAGCTACTGATGGGGCACCGAGCATGAGAGGAGCACAGAAGGGCTTTGTGGCTTTACTGCAGAAGGCTGTGGGTAGAACGCTGCTGTCATTTCATTGCATCCTGCACCAAGAGGCATTGTGTGCTCAAACATTTCCGCCGGAATGCACAAAAGTGATGGATGTGGTCATTCAGATTGTAAATAAGATAATGGCAAAGGGTTTAAACCACCGTCAGTTCCGTTTGTTATTGGATGAGGTGGAAAGCAAATATTCTGACCTCCTGCTCCACAACAAGGTCTGGTGGCTGTCCAGAGGCGAGGTGCTAAAACGCTTTGTCACATGTTTGGAAGAAGTAAAAACCTTCCTGGCCAGCAAAGAGCTCACCTTTGCTGAGCTGGAACAGCCAGAGTGGCTGGAAAAATTACATTTTATGGTAGACATGACAGCACATCTAAACACGCTAAATACAACCCTTCAGGGGAAAGGAGGCACAGCCCTGCATATGCTGGAGGAGGTTTTGGCATTCGAGCGCAAGTTGACAGTGTTTGTCAAAGATTTACAGAGAGGCACACTGTCTCACTTTCCCTCTTTGAGAGAGTTCAAACAAAGTCATGATACAATCAATTTGGAATATTTCAAGTCTGCAATCACCACAATGCAAAGTTCATTTGGGAAACGATTCTGTGAGTTCAGAGAGGAAAAAACCACATTATCCTTCCCTGTCACTCCCCTGGAGATCGATCCATCCCTATTGAATATGACTGCATTTGCAGGTGTAAGTCAACCTGATCTTGAGATGGAATTGGCCGATATAGCTGACAAAGATCTATGGGTGTCCAAGTTCAAATGCTTGACCGCTACTCTTGAGGATGTTGCCCGTCAGAAGGCCATTCTGGCCCAGAATCAGAAATGGACTGATATTGAAAACCTTCCCAAACAGGACAAACTTGTATTCGAAACATGGAATGCCATCCCCAACACTTATATAAACATGAAAAAGTATGCATTTGGAGTGCTGTCGATCTTCGGCTCCACATATGTATGTGAGCAGGTCTTCTCCAACATGAACTATATTAAAAACAAACATCGATCACGCCTCACAGATGACAGCTTGCAAGCCTGTGTGAAAATGAAGGTGACGTCTTACAGCCCTGATGTGCAGACACTGTGCACTGAGGTTCAGGAGCAAAAATCCCATTAACCAGGTAAATTTAATATTTTAGTTAGCTATTAACAATGTAAAATATTTTTGCACATTAAGTGAAAAAGTCCTTTTTTTCTTCAGATTGACAGCTAACTGCACGATCCTGTATATAGCATTAAGCCTTAATGATTAAGGTAAGAAACAATATATGCAGTGTTAGATTTGTTTTATAATGGTTTTGCGGCTCCCAGTTTTTTTTTTCTTTTCGGAAACGGGTCCAAGTGGCTCTTTATTTCTTAAAGGTTGCAGACCCCTGGTCTAGGCAAAAGCTGGGGATAATGATCACCTCCTGACGAGATCCTATCAGCTGACCCCAGACTGCTGTGCACACGTTTAGACCCCAAAGGTGGGAATAAACGTGCCCCCGTTCTTAAGACTGAATTAACCCTATAGTCCCTGAGATAGTGGACAAGGGGGAAAAAAGGTAGCCTGCTTCCTCTAATCCTGGAGGAAGCAGGTGTCTAACTAACAGTCTAGACAGTTCACAAATGGAAACCAAAAACACACTTATCTTAGAAGCAGAGCAGAAACAGCAATCCACCTTTCCTCAGAGTGAGAAAGAAGCAGGGGCGTAACTATAGGGGAAGCAGGGGAAGCGGTTGCTTTGGGGCCCTGACCCAGAAGGGGCCCATCCAAGAGGAGGAGAAGTACTAAAAGATTTTGTCAGGGCCCCTCAACATTATTACACAATGAAATTATATACAGTGGCAGTATAGACAGTGTAGAAAACGGATGGAACAGCTGCCGGGCCTGGTCTGAGAGAGTGATCTTTACTAGCCACAGGAAAGGGGGCGGCATGAAAGGAAGGGGTTGTGAAAAAATTACTGGGGGAGGGGGCCCCATTCAAAAATTAGCTGTGGGGCCCAGTCATTTCTAGTTACGCCACTGGAAAGAAGCTATAACCCGCAAGAGACACTGGGTAGGTGCTTGATTTAAACTCACACAAACGACCCCACCCAGTGCACCTGAAGGGAGGCAGGTACAGCTCACTCCAAGTAAACAGAAAACTACACACGTGCTGCCAACCTGACAGACCTCCGCACCTCACCAGAGCAGAGCATGACAGTCCTATTCTTGTCCGCAATAGCGGACAAGAATAGGCATTTTCTATTATAGTGCAGGCCATGTGCACATGGCTGGTGTTCGTGTTTTGCGGATCTGCAATTTGTGGATATGCAAAACACTTACGGACATGTGAATGGAGCCTAAACTGCATAATTTTGCTCTTGCCCGTATACTAGGATTAAGGCCTTTTGCACATGACTGTATGGCTTTTTCAGTATTTTGCGGTCTGCAACAAACGGATCCGCAAAAATTTCGGATGACGTCAGTGTGCATTCTGTTTTTCACTGAACAGCTGGCTCCTGATAGAACAGTACTATCCTTGTCCGTTATGCGGACAATAATAGGACATGTTCTATGTTTGAACAGAACGGAAATATGGAAATGGAAGGCATTTCTTTTTTTTGTGGATCCATTGAAATGAATGGTTCCGTATACCGTCCGTATACGGAACCCTAAAAAAAGTAACGTAAACAACAAATACATACGGTCGTGTGCATGAGCCCTAATGGTGTATTCACATTACCGTTTTGTTTTTTGTTCTACTGAGCCGTCAGTAGAACGGATGTTATTTTGAGCATCAGTTATGATCGGTCTGCATTCGTTTTTGTCAGTTCTGTTACAGACACGTTATTTTAGACAAGAGAAAAAGACTCCTCGCAGGACTGTATCTCCTATCTACAATAAAGTTCATTCACAACTACCCCGACATGTCAGAGCTGCTGCATAAAGTGCGGGCCGTCTGTGCGCGTTTCCAGCGTTCACATCCTGTCGCTGCTCGCCTGTCTGCGCTACAGCAGAACTTCGGCCTTCTCGCTCACCGCCTCATATGCGACATGCCCACCAGGTGGAACTCCACCTTGCACATGCTGGAGAGACTGTGCGAGCAGCAGCAGGCCATAGTGGAGTTTCAGCTGTAGCACGCACGGGTGAGTCGCACTGCGGAACAGCACCACTTCACTACCAACGAATGGGCCTACATGCGAGACCTGTGTGCCCTGTTGCGATGTTTCGAGTACTCCACCAACATGGCCAGTGGCGATGACGCTGTTATCAGCGTTACAATACCAACCACTTCTATGTCTCCTTGAGAAAACACTTTGGGGCGATGATGGAAGAGGAAGTGGCCCAGGAGGATGAGGAGGAGGAAGAGGGCTCACTTTTAGCACTTTCAGGCCAGTCTTTTAGAAGTGCCTCAGAGTGAGGTTTTTGCAAAAGCAGAGGCCAGGTACAAATGTGGCCAGTCAGGGCCCACTACTGGAGGACGAGGAAGACGAGGATGAGGAGGTGGAGGAGGATGAGGATGAAGCATGTTCACAGCGGGGTGGCAGCCAACGCAGCTCGGGCCCATCACTGGTGCGTGGCTGGGGGGAAACGAAGGACGATGACGATACGCCTCCCACAGAGGACAGCTTGTCCTTACCTCTGGGGAGCCTGGCATACATGAGCGACTACATGCTGCAGTGCCTGTGCAACGACAGCAGAGTTGCCCACCCTGCTGGATCCTCGGTACAAAGACAATGTGCCCACTTTACTTCCTGCACTGGAGCGTGATAGGAAGATGCGTGAGTACAAGCGCACGTTGGTAGACGCGCTACTGAGAGCATTCCCAAATGTCACAGGGGAACAAGTGGAAGCCCAAGGCGAAGGCAGAGGAGGAGCGAGAGGTCGCCAACGCAGCTGTGTCACGGCCAGCTCCTCTGAGGGCAGGGTTAGTATGGCAGAGATATGGAAAAGTTTTGTCACTACACCACAGCTAACTGCACCACCACCTGATATGGAACATGTTAGCAGGAGGCAGCATTTCACTAACATGGTTGAACAGTACGTGTGCACACCCCTCCACGTACTGACTGATGGTTGGGCCCCATTCAACTTCTGGGTCTCCAAATTGTCCACGTGGCCAGAGCTAGCCTTTTATGCCTTGGAGGTGCTGGCTGCCCGGTGGCCAGAGTATTGTCTGAACGTGTATTCCGCACGGCAGGTGGCGTCATTACTGACAAACGCAGCCGCCTGTCCACAGCCAACGTGGACAAGCTGATGTTCATAAAAATGAACCAGGCATGGATCCCACAGGACCTGTCCATCCCTTGCGCAGAATAGACATGTATAACTACCTCCCCTTAACCATATATTCTTGTTCTCCAGGGCACTTCTTTATTGAATCCTCTTTTTTTAATTTTACCATTATCTTGCGGGGCAACCCAAAGTTGAATGAACCTCTCCTCCGTCTGGGTGCCAGGGGCTTAAATATCTGAAAGTGGCCTTCTCCATTGGTGGGTGACATGAAGCCTGACTCTCTGCTATGGGACCTCTCTCCTCTGTCTGGGTGCTGGGGCCTAAATAACTAAAAGTGGCCTTTTCCGTTGGTGGGTGACATGATGCCTCTTTTGCTGCTATGGGACATCTCTCCTCTGTCTGGGTGTCAGGGGCCTAACTTTCACGTACTTGCTTGCTGTCTTGGTGGCAGACATTTAACACTTTTTACTGTCTAATTACCGCACCATTGTCTGGGTGTCAGCGGCCTATATGTCGTTTAATCATTTGTTGTCTTGGTGGGAGATATTAAACTCTTTTTACTGTCGTGACCGCCCCATTGTCTGGGTGTCAGTGGCTTATATTTCGTTTAATTGCTTGCTGTCTGGGTGAGAGACATTAAACTCTTTTTACTGTCAAATTGCCTCTTCTCTGTCTGGGTGTCAGAGGCCTACATAAATAATAATGGCCTGTTCCATTGCAGGTTGACCTGAGGCCTGTGTTGCTGTTATGGGACTGCTCTCCTCTTTGCGGGTGCCATGGCCCAGAGTCTGTGAATGAGGCCTGTGGCACTGCAAGCAGACATGAATCCTTTTTGGCTGTGATGAGAACATCAACTACCATAGCATTCCCACCTGATGCCACCCCAACCTCCTATTCCACCTCCTCCAAGTTGCCAATTTATAGTGGTTAATTTTTATTTATTTTATTTTAAGTCATTTCCCTATCCACATTTGTTTGCAGTGGATTTACCTAAATTGTGCTGCCTTTTGCAGCCCTCTAGCCCTTTACTGGGCTATTTTACAGCCTTTTTAGTGCCCAAAAGTTCAGGTCCCCATTGACTTCAATGGGGTTCGGGTTCTGGGTAAAGTTCGGGTCGAGTTCGGATCCCGAACCTGAACATTTTCGGGAAGTTCGGCGAGCTTCTCGAACCCGAACATCCAGGTGTTCGCTCAACTCTTCGCTCAAAGACTTCTTGAACACAGACATACAGAGAAAATAAGTCTAAACAGTAACAACTGCAGGCACAAGTGCGCACACAGCAGTATCTTCTGGAACCCAAACATACCAGAAATACTGTAGCAAGTAAACATTGCAATGACTTCTGGAACACAGGCAGGAACAGGCAGATACAAGGCAAGTCTTCAGGAACATATTTGAGACTTCAGAGGCACAGCCAGGGTCTGGCCACACACTTCGGACAGAACTTCTCCACAATCAAAGAGAACTCTAGAATTAAATAGCAGGATGAGCACAGAGACAACAGGTTCAGATTCAGACACAGACTGGGTAATTAACAGCTATGGAACCAGATTGGAGAGAATCATATTACAATGGAGCAATTCACCCCCAAAAGTAATCCGCAGCCAGTATGCAAGACAACAAAGTACTTCTCAATAATGACAAGGAAGAGATACGAGTCACGGGGTGCAGTTCACACCAACAAGTATCCACAACCACAACCAGTATGCATAGCGCCAATAATGGCCATTGAAGCGGGCTGTTAACTATGCGTTATAGCTGATACTGCTGCAGATGGTGTGTGCACTGCTTCTGTTCCCATTCCAACAAACTACTGTATATTTACTGTGACATAAAAGGGCTGAAAACAAACAAAATGCTGAGCAGAAACTGTCTTCGCTGAACTAAATCCCTAGTTGCCTCAGGTAAAAGCTATAAGTCTTGGAGAACTATAGACTCCATCCACATCTCCTCCAGTCTGTCACAATAGAAGGCAATATTTTTGTGGATGTATGGTAACTAGTGTTGGGTGCGAATATTCGAATCACGAATATTTATCGCGAATATCACAACTTCGAGAATTTGTAAATATTTAGAATATAGTGCTATATATTTGTAATTTCAAATTTTCTACTTTTTTTTTTTCATCAGTAACCTCCCTCTTGCTTGTGGGGTCAAAAGAAGGCTGCAATGTCTTTATCTGAGCTTAGCAACATCCCTAGCAACTGATAGGAAAGTTCCCTACCCCTTACTATATAAGGAAACTCCCCAGCAGCCATTTTCTTTAGTGTAATGGAGTTCTGAGAGAGACAGCAGTGTCATTGCTGTGCTCTGTGCTTTGCTGTATAATTAGACAGTTAGCTTAGATTTAAAATTCAGATAGTGTAGGTTAGATTGATTTATAGTGTAACTGATAGGTTCGAGTGCAGGGTGTTAGGTAGGGTTCTGCTGTCCATACATACATAGTGCTGTGATGTCACCCAGTTGCACATATTGCGCAAAAATATGCGCATCATTAATTGCCGATTTACACAAAAACAAATATATATTGGAGCACTCTACCTGCATATATAAAGCTATTGTAATGTTCTGCCATGTAAACAATTATCTCAAGTCTCAGTAAACTTCTAGCAGCTTGAAAAATGTACCCAAAGCCTATATTGCGCACACATTACGCGAATATTACATTGCCGATGTTTCGTAATCAAGAAAATAACCACGAATTTGCGAATATTCGCGAAATATCACAAAATTGAATATAGCCCCTGCCGTCAGTGGCGTTGCTAGGGCTGGTGTCACCCGGTGCGGTAGAAAATGGTGTCACCCGCCCCCCAAGCCCCCCCCCCCTGAAGCTTAGAGCCCCAGCACCTCCTTTCCCCCCTGGCAACAGCTCACCTAGGTCAGGTGCACCCCACTTTCACTGGCAGGCTGACCGAGACACCAAATGCTGTTCAAATTCTAGTCCGGGTCATGTAGGGGACTTCCATTAAGCTCCGCCCTGCCGCTGCTGACGTCCCTTCACGTCCTTAACTGGGCGGGGGGGGGGGGGGGGTTGCTATCAGACAGATTACCACAAGGGAGCGGTGGGTGGGGGAATTGGTGCTAGTAGTGTTGGGAACTTAGGTCCGGCGGATGACTCACCCCATTAGACTGGTGTCACGCACCCCCCGCACCCCCCTCACAACGCCACTGCCTGCCGCTCATCACTAATGGTAATGGCTGAATGATCTTATGTGAGAGATCTTCCAATTGGTCTCCACTGACTTGTAGCTTATTGCTTTTTTTTTTTTTTTTCATTCAGAACAGACTTGATTTATGCAGCATAAATAAGACCTAGCCGCTAAAAGGCTTTCAGTGGGCACTTTTTTAATACAAATATTTTTGTAATGTTGTTGTTCCTGAAGGTAACTTAATTCTGCACAGAAATGGTTTCACAAAACATTATTATTATGAGTTTGTTCTGTTCAGAACATTATAACAGCCTTTCATTTCTTAATGTTTCCAAATGATCCATATTAGCCCCATATACACGACTCTCCTGTAATATCTGCAAAAGCAAAACATCTTATCTGAAGGCAGAACAAATCGAATATTCACAACGATCAGCCATAACATTAAAACCAGGTGAAGTAAATAAAGTTGACCATCTCGTGACCATGGTGCCTATCAGTTCTCAAAGGTGATGCAACGGAAGCAGGAAAAATGGACCAAATTTTAATTGCTAGATGAGAGCATCTCCAAATGGCAGGTCTTGTGAAATGTTTCTGATATCACGGGGATAGTAACTACCAAAAGTGGGCAAAGGAAGGACAGCTTGTGACAGCTTTATTTGCCCAAGGCTCATTGTTGAACGTGGGAAGTAATGGCTACATGTCTGTTCCGATACCACAAAAAAGCTACTGGAGTACAAACTGCTTACTATGTTTGGGACCGTGAGGCCACAGACCAGTCAGGACGCTCTCGCTAACCTCTGTCCTCCACCAAAAGTGCCTATAATTCCAGCAGAAGGCAGAGGATGGGAGTCAAAGTAGCAGTAATAATGGAGGTTTCTCACTCTGACGCTGTACTAGACTGTGCAGTGATGGGAAGGGCGTACCTTCAGGGCACTCCTTTGGCTTGGGGTCTGGTCTGGGCACCCGTGATGGCAATACATTCTGAGGTTTCAGGCAGGGTTCCCTGGGGCAATGATGAGGCAGGTTTAACTGTACAACAGTTCTTTAGTGGCACTTGAAATCAGGGACTTCAGTTACAGCTCGGATCTTCAACAATTTTACAATTTCACAGATCTTACAGTTCTCACAGCTGCAAAGGTAGTTAAGAGGCCAAAGTCTTTCTGTGGAGCAATCTTCCTCACACTGCACTTGTTCTCAAACTAACTCTAACCAAGAAAATAAATAGGGGTGCAATAACTCTTGAAGCTTTCTGCACTACATACTTTTTTCACTTTTCTCTTTACTCACAATGTCCTCTGCAGGATGTGTGCTTTTGCAGATCCCCAGTCTGTGTCATAGACGTTCCTGCAAAAGGATATCGGTGAGACTGGCAGCACGTGGTTTGATCTGACAGGTTTTCCTTGTGGATCAATAGGTGTCTGTCTTGTTTCTGATAATGGCTGCAATCCTTGCCTCAGGTGTTGCTAATGTGGTCATTTAACCTTCCATATCTATTGTTGTTTCTCCTACTATGCTGTGTGGTTTATAGCTTCAGTTTTAGTTGTGGATAGCTGGTGTGTGGATCTCGACGGAGTTCCTGGTGCTTCCATAGCCCGTTTTAGTTAAGTCTTTCCTTTCCCTTTTTGCATTTTGTTTGGGTTCTGTGTGTTACATTTCCCTATTGTTTGTAATAGGCCTGAAGGAGACTCCTGTTCGTCCTTCCTTTTGCAGGAACAGGTAGTCTTGTTCCTGCCATTAATACCAGGGTCTTATAGGGCTAGATAGTACTCTAGGTATTCCTACAGATGAACACACTTACCTCTGGGGTCTGTTCATATTGGTAGTCAGTCAGGATTTGGTTAGGGTTTTACTAGGAGGTGTCCATCTTCCTTCCCTAGTTCTCAGGTCTGATTCCCTGTTCCCCCCTTCCCTCTTATGTTCGGTGTGGTGTTTCCCTCCCACACCGAAGGGTGACATTATAAACCGCCTAAACCAGTGATGGGCAACGTGCGGCTCTCCAGCTGTTGCTAAACTACAACTCCCACCATGCCCTGCAGTAGGCTGATAGCTATAGACAGGCTTTGCATGCTGGGAGTTGTAGTTCTGCAACAGCTGGAGAGCCGCACGTTGCCCATCACTGGCCTAAACCATCATTTTTTGTTTGTGTGCAGCCATGGATCCTATTGCTGCACTGACAGGTCAGCTGCAAGGGCTGTCTTTGGAGGTAGCTGACCTCCGCATAACTGTCTCGCAGATGCAGAGACCAAAGGCTGCTGGTCCGAGTGGTGGTGGTGGTTACCAGGCCTGTCTTGAACCTGAAGTTGCCCTCCAAGACAGATTCTCTGGGAGACGTGATAATTTCATTTTGTTTAGGGAGGCGAGCAAACTGTATTTTAGGCTACTTCCACACTCATCTGGGGATAAGAAACAGCGAGTCGGTGTGGTTATTTCCTTGCTTAAGGGGGATGCGCAGTCATGGGCTTTTTCTCTGCTGACTGGATCGCAGTCTCTCCGGTCGGTAGATAAATTTTTCGAAGCTTTGGGTCTTATCTATGATGATCCGGATAGGACCTCTGTAGCCGAAACCAAGCTGCGCAGCCTTCATCAGGGTGATCATTTCACTGAGATTTATTGCTCTGGGTTTAGGGGGTGGTCTACGGATGCAGAGTGGAATGATCCTGCCCTTTGTAGCCAGTTTTGTCAAGGGTTATCAGAGCGGCTGAAGGACACCTTGGTCTTTCATGAAACCCCAGTGTCTCTGGAGGCTGCTATATCTCTAGCATGGATAGACGCCTGAGAGAGAGATCTAGGCCCCACTCTCAGGACGTACTATCACATGATGTATCATCATCGTCTGATACTTTGGGTGAAGCTACTCCTGGGTTTATGTCTGGGGATGAACCCATGCAATTGGTGGCAGCTATTCCTGGATCCGCTCTTAAGCATACTGGTAATAGGAAGGGAGTGTGTTTTTTCTGTGGACAAAAGGGACATTTTATCAGAGTATGTCCATGCATTCAACGGCAAAAAGAAAAAAGAGGGACATTTAATTCCCATCTGACTCTTGGAGGGGTGAGAGGAGAGTCAGAAAATGTGCATTTGTCTTTTACTGGTAGTACCTGATTTCTCCTGGCTGCTGAGGTGGCGCTAGAGTCAAAAACTGTGGGGATTGAGGTATTTATCGACAGCGGGGCCGTGCTCAGTTCATCCGTATGCACGGGTTGTCACCGAGTGCATTATAAAAAAATATTTCTGTTTTTGCTATTGATTCTGCACCTCTAGCTCAGAAGTGTTTATCTGAAACGGTGCATGATATCAGATTAAGAGTGGGTGACTTTCATCAAGAATTTATCTCGTGTTTTGTGTTTGAGAGTCTCCCTGCACTGGTGGTTCTGGGTTTACTGTGGTTAAGCAAGCACAATCCAACCATCGGTTGGCAAGCTAGACAGTTTCTGGATTGGGGTGATTATTGCATTGACAATTGTATGAATACATCTTTTTCTGTTGTAACTACTAAGACATTACCCTCTTTTATATCTAATTTTGCCGACGTGTTTTCTGAGAGTGGATGCCAGGATTTACCTCCACATCGGGAATATGATTGTCCTATCAACCTTATTCCCGGAGCTAAATTGCCAAAATCTAGGTTGTATAGGATTTTCTGAACCTGAAAGACTGGCTATGAGAGTATATTACCAAAAGTTTGGCTAAAGGACACATAAGACCTTCCAAGTCTCCAGTGGCAGTAGAGTTCTTTTTTGTCTGGATTTTCGTGAACTCATTCCGATTACTATCCGTGATCCTTACCCTCTTCCTTTGATTCCCAATTTGTTTAACCAGATTATTGGTGCCAAGGTGTTCTTCAAGTTAGACTTAAGGGGGGCATAAAATCTGGTTAGGATTAAGGAAGAGGGTGAATGGAAGACAGCTTTTAATTCTCTTGAGGGGAACTTTGAGAACCTGGTCATGCTTTTTGGGTTGACCAATGGTCCTGCGGTTTTCCAGCATTTTGTGAATGACATTTTTCATCACCTTGTGGTGAGGTTTCTAGTCATGTATTTGGATGACATTCTAATTTATTCTCCAGCCGTGGAAACACATCAGGATCACGTTAGACAGATGTTACAGATTCTAAGAGATAATAAATTGTTTGCACAGTTCGAGAAGTGTGTTTTTGCTGTACACGAGATGCTGTTTATGGGCTACCTGCTGTCATCTTCAGGTTTTCGATTGGATCCAGAGAAAGTCTGTGCTGTATTGGACTGGGATTAACCCAAAAATCTGAAGGCTCTTATGCGGTTTTTGGGGTTCACCAACTATTACTGTAAATGTATTTAGAATTATTCAACAATAGTAAAACCCTTAAAGGGTTTCTGTCACCTAAAAAATGGGTATTAAGCTGGCTGACATTAGCGATGTGCTAATGTCAGCTGAACAACATAACTATAATGATGCCATCTCCCTGCCTGCAATCTTTATAGAGAAAAACAAACTTTTATGTTCTGCTAATTAGCCTCTAGGAGCAGGGGGGGCGTTGCACCTGCTCCTAGAGGCAACGTTTGCCCACCTCTTTTTACGCCCTTCTTCACTTGATTGACAGGGCCAGGGCAGCGCTGCTCTCCTCCCGCCGGCCATGTCTTCTGCGGAAATCTCACACCTGCGCCGTCCCGTTTTTAGTGTTCAGCGCAGGCGCCGCGAGGGAAGGACGATCTGCGGCTGCTGGCTTCCTCACTGCGTCTGCGCTGAATACGTCACAGTGCACCCGGAAAAGAAGGCAGTCGCCATTGCGCAGTGAGGAAGCCAGCAGCCGCCGTGCTTCCCTCCCTAACTGCGCCGAATACTGAACAGGATGGCGCAGGTGTGAGATTTCTGCAGAAGACACAGCTGGTGGGAGGCACTGCCCTGGCCCTGTCAATCAGAGGTGGGCAAACGGAGCCTCTAGGAGCAGGTGCAACGCCCCCCCCCCCTGCTCCTAGAGGCTAATTAGCATATTACAAAAGTTCATTTTTCTCTATAAATATTGCAGGCAGGGAGATGGCATGATTATAGTTATGTTTATTCGAATGGACCACGCTGCTCCAGAGTAAACAGGAATCTCCTCCCTTCCAAATCACACAGACTTCCTTTGGATATAGGAAAGCGTGCAGGTCACTTGGATTCACCTTTATATTATGAACCTTTGTGGGAAATCAAAGTTGCCACAATAGTAAAGCACAATCACAATATTTGAACTGCACAGGTTTTATTGTACTTGCAGGATAAAAACCAATTTCAGGCAGTGTACATAAATCAGTCACCCGACCCGGGTTTCGCTTCAGAAAGCTTCGTCAGGGGTATATAAGGTTTCTGAAGCGAAACCCGGGTCGGGTGACTGATTTATGTACACTGCCTGAAATTGTTTTTTATCCTGTAAGTACAATAAAACCTGTGCGGTTCAAAGGTTCATAATATAAAGGTGAATCCAAGTGACCTGCACGCTTTCCCATATCGAAAGGAATTCTGTGTGATTTGGAAGGGAGGAGATTCCTGTTTACTTTGGAGCAGTGCGGTCCATTCGAATAAACGCATCTGTATATGTGAACAATACCCACTTCACAATTGGAACTCGCGACGCAACAAAAAGGCAACGTACTAACGGCTGTTATTTTATTTTCATTTTTATATGATTATAGTTATGTTCAGCAGACATTAGCACATCGCTAATGTCAGCTAGCTTAATACCCATTTTTTAGGTGACAGAAACCCTTTAACTGACATGACTAAGTAAGGGACATATGTCTCAGTGTGGTCTGATTCGGCTTTGCAATCCTTTTCTGTGATTAAGGAATGCTTCTCTTCTGCCCCTATATTGGTGCAGCCGAATGTATCACAACCTTTCATTGTGGAAGTGGACGCGTCCAAGGTAGGGGTAGGATCAGTTTTATCGCAGGGCCTGTCACCTGGTAAATGGCGTCCATGTGCCTTTTACTCTAACAAAATCTCTCTTCTGCAGAGAGAAATTAGAGAAATTATGATGTGGGTTACAAAGAGTTACTGGCCATTAAGTTGGCTTTTGCGGAATGGCGTCATTGTTTGGAAGGTGCGATTATTCATCCGATCACGTTGTTCACAGATCACAAAAACCCGGCTAACCTGGAGTTGGCTAAACGACTAACTTTCATTGTCACCTATCGTCCTGGGAATAAGAACGTCAAGGCAGACGCCTTGTCACATAGTTTTCCTGGAGGTGGTGATTTAGAAAATCCTTTACTGTCGGAGAGGTGGAGATATCTGCTCTTTACCCTGACCTAGAGGTGAAGGTGTTAGAGGCCCAGGGAGACGCACCAGATTCTTGTCCCTCTGGGAAACTGTTTGTGTAGATTCTGGTGGCCGGGGTTGCATAAGTGTGTTGAGGACTATGTGTCAGCCTGTAGTACCTGAGGACATGCTAAGGTGTCACATACTCGGCCTTTCTGATCTCTACTCCCATTGCCCATCCCATCCAGACCATGGACTCACTATCCATGGATTTTATCACTGATCTACCTAATTCTTCAGGAAAGAGTTATTCTGGTGGTAGTTGATCGCTTTAGTAAAATGGTGCACTTTAGAGCGTTGCCGGGTCTACCTAATGCTAAAACACTTGCACAAGTGTTTGTTGATAACATTGTGAAACTCCATGGCATTCCCTCTGACGTGGTCTCGGATCGTGGGAAACAGTTTGCTTCCAGATTCTGGAAGGCGTTCTTTACTCGACTGGGTGTAAAACTGTCCTTTTCGGACAGACGGAACCGACTAATCAAAGTCTGGAGACTTATTTGAGAAGTGGTCTTCGTTTTTGTGTTTGGCATAAACAATCGTAGACAGGAGTCCACTGGTAAGTCACCGTTTTTTGGGGCATATGCGTTTCACGCGCAGTTTGGCACATTTTTCTGGTTCTGATACTTCTGGTATCTCTGAGGAGGAACGTTTTTCGTCATCATTGTCTTCTATATGGCGAAAAATTTAAAATAACTTGATAAATATGGGCAACAAGTATAATAAAAAATACATAATGTTTTTTATAGATCTTTGTTGAAGAGATATGTTGAACCTTTGGCGCCATCTTCCTTGCCAACCCGCTCCTGTCATTGTGGACGGTAGTTTGCAATTTCAGGTCTCCAAGATAATTGACTCTCGAGTTCTCCGTAGATCTCTTTAGTGTCTTGTTCACTGGAAGTGTTATGGACCAGAGGAGAGGATGTGGGTACCGGCATCTGACATAAATGCCAGTCGTTTGGTGAAAGCTTTTCACAGGTCTCACCCGGATAAGGTTGGTTCTGGGTGCCCGGAGGTCACCTGTAGAAGGGGGTGGGGGGTGGGGGGGGGGGGGGTTACTGTCACAAACGTTCCCAAAAGGTGGCAGGAGATAGGTGAGACTGGCAGCATGTGGTTTGATCTGCTCAGGTGTTGCTACTGGTCATTTAACCTTCCCTTTTTATTGTTGCTTCTCCCACAATGCTTTGCGGTTTATAGCTTCAGTTTCAGTTGTGGATAGCTGGTGTGTGGATCTCGACAGTGCTTCCATAGCCCCTTTGAAGTTAAGTCTTTCCTTACCCTTTTTGTATTTTGATTGGGTTCTGTGTGTTGCATTTCCCTATCTTTTGTATTAGGCCTGAAGGAGACTCCTGTTCGTCCTTCCTTTTGGAGGAACTGGTAGTCTCCTCCCAACCATTAGTACCAGGGTCCTATAGGGCTAGATAGGAATCCAGGTATTCCTGCATATGAACACACCTACCTCTGGGGTCTGTTCATACTGGTAGTCAGTCAGAATTTTGGTTAGGGTTTTACTAGGAGCTGTCCATCTTCTATCCCTAGTTCTCAGGCCTGATTCCCTGTTCCCCCTTCCTCTTATGTTTGGTGTGGTATTTCCCTCCCACACCGAAGCGTGACAGTCTGCCTGTAAAGTATGTCCAGGCTTCAGAAGCCTTTAATCTCTTGGACAAAACTGCTGAGTTGTCAAATAAGTCTCTCACACACGTTATCTCCACAGTTATTTTACACACACCTCCTCTCCACACTGGAATGCTCCATAAAATTTTACTATTGCTCTGTTTTGTCCCAGAAGCTGATTTTAAAGGTTTTTCTTCAATATCTTTAGCTCCTCTCTGGCTGGTTCTTTAACCAGGTCTGCGCTCTCCATCTGCACAAACCATCAGCTGCATAAGGTAATCCAAGCCACTCCTTATTGGTAGGGTAGACGAGCCCACACCTAGCAATTGTATTTAAGGCCTGTTATATCTTTAGGCACACCACATACAGAAAATGCTGTAACATCGGTTTCTGTTCGCTGATGTCCCCCTGCTTACCACGAGGTCCCGGATTCTGTGTAGGGTGGTGAATTTGCTCCACTGTTTCCTTACAGCCCTGAGCACAGTATTCTTCCGGCTTGTTTTCTGTAACACTTCCTTAGGGGCCGGTGTTCTGCCAGATTCCTATACCTTGGCAGAACGCTATACCTGGAAATGACGCGGACACACCGGAAGTGACGCGGCCGCACATGAATCAGCTGGAGAAGGGTGTGTGCGGCACCGCACAAGCGCACATCCACTGGATTAGTAAAAATCATTGCACCACCATGGGAGAAGCACCAGATTCATGTGCATGTAACACATGCACAGGCATGCATCACTTCCTGTGATTTATGGGTTTAGCACATGTGACCATGCTTACCAATCCTAGCCCTCCTGCACCTATATAAGTGGCTTAACCCCCTTCCCAGGTGCCTGAGTGTTAAGGTCCTTGTGTCCTGCAAAGGTTTTTGTTATCTCTGCTTGAATTGCTGTTTACCTGAACCATGCTTGTGTTTCTAGACTCCGCTATCTGTTTGATCCCTGCCTGTTTGCCTTAACTGTCCTGTTGCCGATCCGGATTGTCTGATCTATACCTGTGCTGCCTGCCCTGAACTATTGCATGTTTGACTTTGCCTCTGCCTCATCCTTCGGTCTTGCACTGTTGCTCCTGGTTACAAATCGGCCTGCTGACTATGTCTGTACCTCTGGTAGCTTGTTCAGGTACCTCCTGGTCCGCCTGGACCAGCTGCCTCATGTGCCAATCCTCCTCAGGAGGTAGTGACCTGGTGTTCCTTTCAGAAGAGTCTATCCCCATCATAAGGTGTACAGCGAAGTACGAGGGGTTTACTTAGACAACTCCCTTAGAGGAGGTAGGACACGTGACACAGTGGGTTCACACCAGCTTGTTCGTTGCAAATGCATAATACACATTTTAACCCTTTAAATAGTGGACTCCTGCTGTAGCAGAGGGATGCTGCATAATGGGCATGTGAACTGGACTATGGAATAATGGAAAGCAGTGCCCTGGTTTGATGAATTATGTTCTCCTGCTTTTTCACCATCTCCTTTGTAACAGTTTGTTGCTGGGATAGTTGCGGTACAACTGCCTAACAGCAGAGAGATCAGTGAGGCGACATAATCACCAATGGGATTCTCTTGATTGGTACTGTAAGCTGTTTGTTAAAACTTCAGTTTTTTTTTATAACATATGATGTTTAATCCAGTCATCCCCAGTTGCTTCCAGTCTCTTCCAGTCTCTTGTTTCAGCCTACTTTGAGTTTGCGATGGTGTTTGATTCCATTTTATTTTTTATTTTTTTTGTAGCACCGATTCAGTTTTATCATTCTGTTTGCTTGTTTTTAGCTTCCCTGTAGGAATCTGTTCCTTGTCTAGTTGCTGATGTTCGGGTCTGCTCAGTTTGGTTTTCTTGTTTCTGGATCTTAGTGCCCTCCTATTTGCATTATGTTCAGTATTTTAGATTAGGGTTTCCATTAAAGGAGTTCTCCAGGAATTTAAAAGGATTAATACTTAATTATTACTTTTTTATAAATATATTCCAAAATACTTTTCATTATTTATAATGGCTCATTTTGTCTGGGGAGCAAATATTAGGAGAAATAAAATGGCCGCTGTCCTATTGGTACACACAAAACCTGTCCTAATTCACAACACCGAACTAAAGAGCTGCATCATCCTCTTTGCTCTGCTTGTCAGTGATTATGATTCTGAATACAGATGATAAGATCTTCAGCTGAATCCCTGTAGGAATGGAGTTTATGAGAAGACATGAAGTACAAAGAGGACTGACAGGACAGACTGCGGTAATGTGGGGCTGTGGCAATGGAGACTGCATACAAGTGCTGCTGCTCATCAGCCACATCCCCACCTACTCTCTGTACTAAATGTCTTCTCATGAACTCCATTCCTACAGAGATTCAGCTGAAGATTTTATCAGCTGTATTCAGGATCATAATCCCTGACAAGCAGAGAGGAGGATGAGGCAGCTCTTTAGCTCAGTGTTGTGAAGTAACTTGTCCTCATTTGTGATTAGGCCAGGGTTTGTGTGTACTAATTTCTCCTAGTAATTGCTCCCTAGACAAACTATATATAACTACTTTATAATAAAGTAAGATTTAAGTATTTTAATTTTCTTGTTTCCCGGAGAACCCCTTTAAGGATGTCTTTAGGCACAATGATGGTCAGGGGTGTCAGGTGTTAACAACATTTAGGGACAGATCAGGGCAATGTAGAGTGAGGTTCAGGGACTGCCGGGTTACATAATTCATCCCTGTTGTATAACAGGAGACACTGTTAGTACCCAGGAAAGGGCATTGCAATAAGTGAAGTCTAGTTCTGCCATCTGTTTCTGGGAGAAATTTATAATTAGGGGAATTTTCAAAAATTGCACACTGTTTGATAAATTTGACACACATTCAAAATAACACTTTTGTCTAGTAATTGTTATGCCTTCCCCCCCCCCCTTTCTGGAGTGAGATTTCAGCATTTTTTGGAACTTTTTAAAAAAGTTGCACTAAAATACTCAACAAAAATGGTGTGCACCAAATTACATAACTTTTTTTTACACCATAAACTGACATATAAGATATATATATATATATATATATATATATATATATATTGTAAGAGAGTGTCTGGAGTGGTAGTGGGTGGAAGATATGTGCCACCGGGGGTCGTGGCCCCGGTGGAGTAAGAGCCGGGTCTTTTGTGTTTTGTCAGCAGTGAGTGCTGTCACACAGCGGTCCGGGCCGGCTCTTACTGGGAACAGGCAAAGAGCAGGGTGGGTGTCTGTTCCCCACGGACCACAACGACTGGACGGGATTCGGTTGTTGGTGTCAGTCTACACTGATCCTGGCAGGTTGGTTATCTCTGGCCTTAGTTGGGTAGGGAAGGAGTTAATCCTTCACTATGCTCGGTGGGTGTGGTCCTCCTGCTACACCCAGGGCTGTGAATATAAGTTTGATGCTCACTGACTGTGGGGTGATGAAGTGTGCTCTCCTGTCTCACTGCAGGAGGCTGTACGGGAGGCTGATCGCATGGTCGGGCTGAGCTCTGTAGTCCGCTCTGCTAACAAAGACTGCCCAGTTGCTGCAGGCTCCGGGAAGGGCCAAAAGAAGGGATCCTGTGGCCGGAGCCATTCCCTTGTCCAGGCCGACACGTGGCCTGTCTAACTTGTACGAACTTGGACAAACCCGCCCCACGACAAGGTGTAGTACTGATCACGGATGTGAGAGACGGTGTGAACAGGCACCAAGACGCCGGCTGCGTTTGGGACTTCGTTGTGGGAGGTGGGGTTTATGAACTTTGCTGTGGTGTGAATTGCACAGTTTTGATGTGATGCACTGGCGTGAATAAAAGAGCACGGTGTGGACACAAAGCCTGTCTCCTGAGCCTCTATACTGCCAATGCTACCATCTGCCTACCAGAGCAAACCCCCACAATATATATATATTTTATTTTTTTATTTTTATTAGTTTTAGTGTCACCCATCACATATTCACTTTTCTAACAGAAAACAGAACAGCTGTGTAATGGCTTCATTTAAAGAGATGATTTCTAGCTTTCATTTGTGGCATTTTGGTGTACAGTGCAGGTATTTTATGGTAGCTTTTTGTTGCACTCTTTGGGAAGCGAAATGAACAAAAACAGCAATTTTGGGCTAAATGCTTCTATTTTTATGTGATTTTTTTTCTTACACTTTTTATTTTTTTTTCTAAATCCCTCTTTGTTACACATTAATATTTTTGCAGCATCTAAGGGCTTAAACTGCCAGGATCAGAGTGAAAGGAGCGCCAGCTATATTTATTTTACTCACTTATATAGCGCTGACATATTCTGTAGCGCTTTAAAGACCTTAGCATGCTGTCCCCAATGTGACTCACAATCTCAAGTCCAACTTAGAACAAAGACCTGCACTGGCTGGGAATCTAAATTAGGTCTCCTGCATGGCAGGTGCAGGAGTCACATTGGTAGAATTTCTACCACTGTGCCACCAATGCTTGCTAGCTAGCTATATAATGCAGCTGGCACCCACAAGTGATGGTGTAGGTGTAACTCCTGAACATGCACCATCATGTAATATGTGTGATAAATTGTGCTGTCTAGCTGTGTGTTACAACTAACTATTATGGTGCTGGGCAGGAAGGCGCTAAAACAGATCAAATTCTTTTTAAAGCATCATAAGTACAGGTTTGCTCAGTTACTATGGAATGTGTAATTTGTGTAATAAGTCACCAAAATGAATATTCAAATTTTCAAAGAGTCTGTTGTAGTCTTAACTAGAGCTGCACTCACTATTCTGCTGGAGCAGAAACTGTGTACATACATTACATAACTTATTAATTACTGATCCTGAGTTACATCCTATAGTATACTTCAGAGCTGCACTCACTATTCTGCTGGTGGAGTCACTGTGTACATACATTACTTATTCTGTATTGATCCTGAGTAGTGTTGAGCGAACCCGAACTGCATAGTTCGGGTCCTTACCAAACTTTTCGAGTTCAGGTACCTGAATTTTGCAGTGTTCGGGCATTTAATAAAGCTTGTTTAAAGGCTGCAGGGCAGCCAATCAACAAGCTTTTAAACTATGGGCACTTAGAAGCCATCACAACCATGCCTAATAATAGCATGGCTGTGATTGGCCGGTGCATCATGTGACCCAGCCTCTATACAAGCTGGATCACGTGTAGCACCACCCATAAGCTCTGAGTAGTGCAGGGACAGGAAGCAGGCAGCTGAAGTGAGGGACAGTGTTATGAATCTCATCTGGCTTTTTATTCTCTGGGTGATCTATAGTGATTTTTTTGTGGGTGCATTACACCTTCTTTACACCCCTGACACAGAAATATAATAATTAATCTGGCTGTTAATTCTGTGGGTGATTTATAGTGATTTTTTTGTGGGTGCAATGCACCATCTTTGTATCTCTGACACAAAAATATAATAGTTAAACTGTCTGTTAGTTCGATGGGTGATTTATACCCATTTTTGTGTGAGGTACACGTGCACTGCATCCGTGACAGGGCAATTAATATAGTTAATCCGTCTGTTAGATTGGTGGGTGACATATACTCATTTTTTGTGTGAGGCACACCTGCACTGCATCCGTGACAGGGAAATTAATATAGTTAATCCGTCTGTTAGATTGGTGGGTGACATATACCCATTTTTGGTGTGGGTTACACCTGCACTGCATACTTGACAGGGAAATTAATATAGTTAATCCGTCTGTTAGATCGGTGGGCGACATATACCCATTTTTGGTGTGAGGTACACCTGCACTGCATACATGACAGAGAAATTAATGTAGTTAATATGTCTGTTAGTTCAGTGGGTGACCTCAAAGAATGAGGAGAGCATCAAATAAGGGACATAGCCCTGGTTATGGTTCTGCTGGTGCTGGTGGAGCTCGTGTTGCAGGGAGAGGATGTGGTCTATTTATGCCAGCTACACGCCCAAAAGAAACACCTTCCACAGGTGTACGTAGGCGACAGAACGTTCAGCGTTATTTTGTAGGCCCGAATACCGGTGTACGAATCGTGAAGCCAGAGCAAGTAGAGGCGGTAGTAGATTGGGTGGCTGACAGTGCCTCCAGTTCCTTCACATTGTCTTCCACCCAGTCCCCTGCTGAAAGCGCAGAGTTGGCACCTGCAGACCATGGGCATCTGTCTTTCACCTCACCCCCTTGCAAATCAGGCAAGCAGTCTGAGCCCCAAGTTATGCAGCAGTCTCTTATGCTTTTTGATGACTGCTGGCGGGGGTTTCTGTGGGCCATCCACCTAGCCCTGCCCCAGAAGTGGAAGAGATTGAGTGCCCTGATGCCCAATGACTTATGTTTTAGGATGTGGACATGGGAGGACCACTGCAGCACGACTCTGATGATGACAAAACACAGGTGCAACTGCTGCGGATTTCTGCAGTGTGCAGACCGGCAAGGAGAGCAGTGGTGAGGAGTGGGTGGAAGATGATGTGGGGGATGAGGAGGTCCTAGACCCCACATGTAATCAAGGTCATGTGATTGACGTGTGCAGTTCGGAGGAAGAGGTGGTGGTCACACAGCGCCAGCCGCACAGCAAAAGAGGAAGCAGGATGCAAAAGCAGAGTGGCCGTCCCCTAACCAGTACGCCTGCTACTGCCCACCGCACCGAGGGACTGAGCACTCCAAAGCCAGTTCCAAGGAGTTCCCTGGCATGGCAGTTCTTCAGACAATGTGCTAACGACAAGACGCAAGTGTGTTGCACTCTGTGCAATCGGGGCCTGAAGCAAGGCATAAATGTTCTAAATCTGAGCATCACCTGCATGACCAGGCATCTAAATGCAAAGCACGAGCTGCAGTGGAGTACACACCTTAAAAACCACGAAAGATCTCAGGCTTTTCCTGCTCCCTCTTCTGCTGCAGTCTCGGCCTCTTCCTCCCCCTCTGGAGTGACAGTGGCACCTGTCACCCCGCAAACAGAGGATGTGGCAGCAACACCACCACCTCCACCAAGCATCTCCACACTGTTCCATGGAAGCATTCAGCTGTCCATCCCCCAAACACTTGAGAGAAAGAGGAAGTACCCCTCTTACCCACCAACTGGCCTTTAAAATGCTGGAGGGGGAGACTTTTAAAAACCTTATGGGGGTAGCTGTCCCACAGTACGTGGTTCCCAGCTGCCACTACTTTTCCAGGCGAGCCATTTCTGCCCTGCCCTGCCCAACGAAGTGGCGGACAAAATCAGGTGTGCACTGAGCAACGCCATCTGTGGCAAAGTCCACAAAACCACTGATATATGGACCAGTAACCACGGGCAGGGACGTTATATTTCCCTAACTGCACACTGGGTAAATGCAGTTGCTGCTGGGCCTGAGGCGGATAGCAGTTTGGCGCAAGTCCTTCCACCACCGTGGATTGCAGGATGCTTCTCATTGCCTCCTCCTATTGCGCTTCCTCCTCTACTCCCTCCTCATCCAGTCAGTGTAACACCTGCACCACCAACTTCAGCACAGCCAGAGGGAAACGACAGCAGGCTGTTTTGAAACGTATCTGTTGGGGGAAAAAACCTACACCGCACAGGAGCTGTGGACGGGCATGGAACAACAGACCAATGAGTGGTTGGTGCTATTTGAGCCTCAAGCCCGGCCTGGTGGTCTGTGATAACAGCGAAATCTCATAGCAGCTCAGGGCCTAGCCGGTTTGATGTACATCCCTTGCCTGCTGCATGTGCTGAATTTGGTGGTGCAGAGGTTCCTGAAAAATTACCCCGATATGTCAAGGGGGGAGCCACGCTGTAGTGCCGTTAATGACTCTTTAATCCTAGGCAGGGAAAAAGCATCCTTTACTGTGGCAGCGTTTAACTTACGGTAGTCCACACAGAACCTCAAGGACCCATCCTTCTTCTGCACCAAGACCACTAGTGTGGCCCATGGGCTTTGGCTCTCTTTTACCACTCCACTATCTAACATCTGTGACAGCATCATTTTCACTTCTTGGTAGAGAGTGGGAGGAATCTGCCGTTACCTTTCTCGAATTGGTGGAGTATCTCCAGTCGGTATTTCGTGTTAGATAGCCGTTGTGCACCCGAAGTCCTCCTCACATCGGGAAAAGGCGGATTGAAACTCAAATAGCACTGCTTCAATCTTCTCCATCTTATTGGTGGTGAACTGGTTCACATTAATCTCCATTTGTTTTAAGATCCGCCGGTCATTCCACTCAGGCGTGGGTTCCTCCACAGAGTTCTGGTCCATTGCCAAAGTCCAGGCATCATTTTCAACAGCCCGTAGGGTGAACTGGCTACCTGCGAGTGGTTCTCCTTGCAGCACATACAACTCAGCCACTTTCTCTCCAACATGGAAGGTAACTTCATGATCATGTACACTGACACATCAGACTAACACATACCCCTCCGTGACTGTCACGATGGTCCTGGTGACCACTGGGCTCCGGTTGGCTTCCGACATGCCTAGGGGTGCTATCAGCATATCTATCCCATTCAGTTTCCGCCGGCTTCCGGCATTCGTATCATCTTCTCCTGTCGCAGAGGTACAGTGCAGGCTCTTCCATATGGGGCATACACTGCTCCAACCGGCTTACCCTCAGGAGTGCTTTTGCAGATTCCGCATATCCAGATCAAACTCTGGAATGCTCTCTGGGTAGGCTTGTGGAAAGTCGTTTTCCTCCAATAACTTTGGCCCTCCTTAGTAAACATGAGCTGATCCAATTCCCACAGAATGTTCATTCCCAATACAACGGGAGCTCTATAATGAGCCGGTTTCTTTACAAGCACCACTCCCTTCTTGCCGACATCTTGTCGGCATAGCTTCATTCTCATCCAAGCCACTCCGAACTGATTTACTGCCATCAGCTTGATCACGGTGCCCTTGTCAGGCTTCATCAGGTGGCCGAAGTATCTGTCAAAGAACTTCCCTGGCATCGTGGTTACTTCTGACCCGGTGTCTACAAGACATTCCACCATCTGTTCTTCAATCTGCACCTTTAAGTAGTGGCTTTCGGTCACCAGGTCCCGGAAGTCGTTAGGGGTAACCTGGCAACTGGCCTCCCCCGTTGTGTGCCTCACTACCACGAGGGGTTCCCGTTTAACGGTGGCCGTTCTGGATTCAGGGCCTTTTGTGGGCATTGACGGGAGATATGTCCTCTTTCTCGGTAAATACAACACTGTGCTCCCTTCCACTCTGGTTTTATTGTGCATCGTTAGGTGGTGACTGACCAGCCCAGTGCATGGGAGAGCCTCTCACTCCAGCCTCTGGAGTTACTCGATATAGTGGGGAACCCAAAGGGGCAGCACCCCTTTTCCAGTAAATCAGACTGAACTAAGGCCATCGATGGAGCCTGTAACTGTGCCAATTGCCTTCCTTGTCTCGGGCCACAGCCTCAGCTTGTATCTTCTGAAACTGCAATGTAGCATCCACCAGGATACCTTTCCTGGGGAAGAGAAGGGCTATGCAATCCAAATGAAAGAAGACCGAGTGCTGGGCCCATTGGTACAGAGGGTACACAATGCCGCACAGACACAGACAACAGTTCTTTCCCAGCAGTTGAGTTTATTGAACAAGAAGCTGAGAATATATAAAACAGATTGGTAACAGAGGATAAACCAGCAGTAAATGTAACACTGTCTAACACTAAACCAGTAAATGTGATGTTTTCCCCAAAGTCCATTAAGCAGCCTAGCACAGAGAAATGGTGCCTATCTTTTGTAACTTTAATCCTTACTCCAGCTCCCAGCATATAACACCCTATGAGCAGCCAGTGAGATAGGAAGGTGTCAGCATATGAATCCCTTAGGGCTATGCATTAGCTTGCAGCCCATACACCGCAATGTAACTGTACTTGGAGTGTTATTGTATGTCCAAATGCCACTTTAACAGTGTGGTGAAATGTTACGCGGCAAAGCCACACTTAAAGTTCCTTGAGCAGGTTCTTGGTGCTTTTTCTTATTTTCTGGTCCACTCCAGAACTTGATCCTACAGAGACGGCACTCCTGGGGTCATCGCTGCAAACCTCCCCTTCATGCCGTCGCCAGTCTCCACCATGAGCCAGTCCATTTCCTTCCAGATTCAGCAGAGATGATCCCTTGTGGTTTCCAGCAGCACCAAGCACAGCCTCTGTCTGCTCACTTCCTGCTTCTCAAGGAACCTCCTCCCCTTACACAGGGAAAGTGTGATGCAATAAGTCATTTGCTAAGTGCCGTGTCAAACCTGCATATTCAGTTTGGTATCACACTTGTAAGGGTCCAAAACAGCCCATAAATTAGCTATTTTACAACTTTGCAAACTAAATAGGTTATTAGTATTCCTCTGATAGGCAGCTCCAAAGTGAGATGTTGCAGTAATTATACAACTTACAACATAGCAGAGTAATACATTACCCTTGCCCCACATCCTTACACATACATTACTTATCCTGTACTGATCCTGAGTTACATTTTGTATTATACTCCCGGGCTACACTCACTATTTTGCTGGTGAAGTCACTGTCTACATACATTACCTTACTTATCCTCGACTGATCCTGAGTTACATTGTGTATTACACTCAGGAGCTGCCCTCACTTTTCTGCTGATGGAGTCAATGTTTATATACATTACATTACTTATCTTGTACTCATCCTGAGTTACATCCTGTATTATACTCTAGAGCTGCACTCACTATTCTGCTGGTGGAGTCACTGCGTACATATGGTACATTACTTATCCAGTACTGATCCTGAGTTACATCCTGTATTTTTCTCCAGAACTTCCCTCACTATTCTGCTTGTGGAGTCACTATGTACATACATTACATAAAAAATCTTGTACAGATCACAAATTACATCCTATATTATACTCCGGCACAAAATAAGTCCCTAAACAAATACCACAGTGCATCACCACTGTCAGCAGCAGTGTCCCCCTTCCCACGTGTTCTCTACTGGCAGCAGAAAATTAAGTTCTAGTGTGTCTACCACCATTATGGAACCATCTTCAATTGGGAAACCGTGTCAGAGTCAAGGGCCAGATACTTAAACTACTCCTCTTGCAAGACATCGCCAGCAGGGACATTGGATTAGTATTGTGCAATCTTCTCACAATAGTAATCAATAATAATGCCAAGTCTGAGAGCATCAGCATAAAAATTAGTCAAGAGCCATTAAATAAGAGAAGCATATGGCAGGGGTATAGCTCTGGGGGGTATGCAAACCCAATGTCAAGTGCTGGGGGGGGGGGGGCAGTAAGCCTCTCATGTGCAGAACCTCAGGGGTAAACTCAACCTCCATGTAGTCAGGCTGCTGCTCATATTGCCACCTATCAACAGCATCATCATATAATCTATAGACAATATAAATGGATGAATTCTGAATGCAGCGCTCCGCTCTCTTAAGTATTTACCCCCCTCCACCATCACGATTCATAATTCTCCAACAGAAAAATACATTTCTTCAGATTTTACTTCAAAGCAACTGCTATCATCTTGTTCCTGATATACTATACTTAATTGTCGAAATCTCGTTCCGCCTCAGTCAATTTAACTAAGTGTATCCACATTTAAATCACCTTGTACTCTCCTGCCACAATTATACCCATTACAGGACAAGCTCTTTTAAAAGCTCAAGATTGCAGGATTTACTTTTCAGTCCGAGATCTATATCAATTTCATCGATTCCATCTCGAGCTCCGAGAACATGAAATAAGAGAGGAAGCCTGTTGTAGACACCGTATGTCCTTGGTAACGCTGCAGGACGCAAAGTTTCTATTCAGGATGATTTTAAGGCTTCGCGAGTTAAAAGCTGTCCTGTTTGTCCGACGCGTCCCTCACTCCAGTTCTTCACAATGCGTCTTCAGCCGCCTAAAAATTAAAGTGTTTCTTGAGAGCGAATTCATTTTCTAAAAGGTGAATCTGTTCCCATCAGTCCCCCTGTGTCACATCTTGTGAATCGTACAAAGCTATCTATCTGATTATATAGTCTACATTGCAATAACCATGGTGCTCACAGCTGCCGCCTCTCGAGAAAGAAAGAACTTTTTCAATTCTATACACAGTAGCTTTCATAGTTCGACACAACCACAACAGACACAACATTTTGTGCTGAATTTTATTAACCGTTAACATATTCTAGGTCTCCTGTTTTACCAGAAGATTTATAACCAGATACAGCCATATGGTGCCTAAATAATACCTGTACACAGAATACATATATTGCTCACATAACACTGCCATATACAGTATTTCCTACAAAATACTGCAGTTTAGTGCCCAAATAAAACTGCTCTTCGATATCCAAATATTACCACCATATCATGCCTAAATGCACATATACCCCTGAATGTACAAGAGGTGAAAGCAACTAAAATTGAAATGGCAATACTTTTTGGACATTTCACTTGCCACCCACGCCTGATAATTTCATGCTAGAATTAAAAATAAAGTGAAATAATTTTAAATTTGCAATTTAGTTTTCCACTTAGGCATAAATAATATGTTACAAAGATAAAATCAAAAGTAAACAAGCCTTGTCATCTAATTTTTATTTTTGTCATTTAACTATTTTTACCCATACCAGTCTTTTATGGTCAAATTAAAATACAAAATTGATAAATATATAACGGAAAGTGGGTAAGGACTCACTGTGCCAACTAACCAGTTTGACTTAGAGCTGAACCTAACTGCATTGTCCTGGTGGTTCCCTAGTATTAAACCCTACCGGAATCTGGTCTTTGATGCAATGAAACAACCAGGCCGCTACCTCCTGGAGTAGTCCTGGTGTAGTTGACAGCCGATCTACGAAGGTCAGAGACACTGTTGCAAAGTAACAAGAACTCAGGCAAGAGGCATAGTCTTGAACAAAGTCCAAGGTCAGGTCAGGCTGAGTATGTGTGTATTCCAGATAGCAGTTCCAAGGTCAGAGCAGGCGACAAGGAATAGAATCTGTAGACACCCAGGGTACAGTACACAGGTAGTCAGACATAAGAACTCATCGTCACCAGTTCCTAGAAACTAGAAAACCTCAAAATTCAGGCAAGGAGGTTGATCCATAGCCTAGTTCAGGGGTCAGCAACCTTTGGCACTCCAGCTGTTCTGAAACTACAACTCCCAGCATGATCCATTCATTTTTATGAGGGTCCTGGGCAGAGAGCAGAGCAAGTATGCATGTTGGAAGTTGTAGTTTCACAACACCTGGAGTGCCGGAGGTTGCCTACCCCTGGCCTAGGTAAATAGGATGGCGGTTCAGCACCTTAATCAGCAGCTAGACAGAGAGCAAGAAAAAAGGATTAACTCTGGCAGTGCTGACAGGAAGTTCACTGAGCATTGGTTCCAGTACACACAGACGGAGAGGAGCAATGCACGCATCTGTTTGGAACTGAAGGACAGTGGCAGGCACGGAGCGCCAGTGTGATAGTACCCCCCATCCCCCATTTACTCCCTCTCTACTTAGAGTCGGATTGTGGCAGGAATTTTTTTAGAATGACTGGAGCATTGATGTTCTCTGTGGGTACCCAAGACCTTTCCTCAGGATCAAAACCCTTCCAATCCACAAGATAAAAGATCTTGTCCCTGACCTTCTTCATATCCAAAATATTGCTGATCCCAAGTACATCTTCAGCACCAACAGGAGCATGAACAGCAACTGAATACTTAGAGAAGCGATTTAATACTAGGGGTCTGAGAAGAGACACAAGAAAAGAATTAGAAATGCAGAGAGATGCTTGGCTTAAACAAAGAAACAAATAGTTCTCTAGAATCTGATTGGTTCTCTCCACCTGCCTGTTAGACTGTGGATGATATGCAGAGGAGAAATCCAGATTCACTTTTAACAACTTGCATAGGGGCCTCGAGAATTTAGAATTAAATTGTACTCCTCCATCAGAAATTATAGGAGACATCTATTAAGACCGGCGATTTAGATGCTGGTCTTAATCCCTCTGTGCTGCTGGTGGATGCGCCAAAGTTATGTAGAAGCACAGGCAACATGCTTTAATCTATGCCCGCTCCCTTTGCTGGCATAGGTTAAGGCCATGGCGTGGAAAATGATGGCTTAATGATGGCTTAAACAAAGAAACAAATAGTTCTCTAGAATCTGATTGGTTCTCTCCATCTGCCTGTTAGACTGTGGATGATATGCAGAGGAGAAATCCAGATTCACTTTTAACAACTTGCATAGGGGCCTCGAGAATTTAGAATTAAATTGTACTCCTCCATCAGAAATTATAGGAGACATCTATTAAGACCGGCGATTTAGATGCTGGTCTTAATCCCTCTGTGCTGCTGGTGGATGCACCAAAGTTATGTAGAAGCACAGGCGACATGCTTTAATCTATGCCCGCTCCCTTGCTGGCATAGGTTAAGGCCATGGCGTGGAAAATGATGAATGACACGGGCCAGCTGACTCGCCTTCTTCCCCGCCCAGGACACCACCCCCCTTTCACTTTGCAAAAATGGCGTGAATGGTGTAAGATCACAGATTTTGTTGCAAAACACCTTTGTGACAAAATCTGCGACCTAAATACTCCAAACAGTGGCGTATAACACATAATAAATGACCACCTATATGTTTAGGGAGACCGTGCAAATAAAAACGGTGTTTGATGAATAAGTGGCCCAGTTGTACATCAGAGTATAGTCCACACAAGGGAATCAAGTGTGCCAACTTTGAAAAGTGATCTACCACTACCCAAATCATCGTACAGCCAGAGGAGCGAGGAAGAGCCATAATAAAGTTTATCTCAATGTGTTGCCAGGGGCGTAGCTATAGGGGGTGCAGAGGTAGCAGTCGCTACCAGACCCAGGAGCCTGAGGGGGCCCAGAGACCCTTGTAAACCAGTAATATAGAAAGTACATGCTGGTCAAGTTACAGCTCTGGCTGGAGAGAAAGGTCAAGTCTTTGGCATGAGGGGGGTGCCATTTCAATTTTTTCCTCAGGCAGTACAAAGTCTATGTGCTTCCATTGCCCTGGCCACAAAGCACTGTGGAAAGCGGGGCCCAAGCTGAAATCTTGCACCAGGGCCCATGAGCCTTTAGCTACGCCCCTGTGTGTTGCCGTGGGGCATCAGGTACAAGCAAAGGAAGAAGTAGACCGGCGGACCTCTACCTGAAAGATTCTAGATATTTTGAACATCTAGATGGAGTGATGGCTACCAAAAGTGCCTAATAATTAATTGAAAGATCTTACACCCCCAGAATGCCCTGCATCCATGATAAAAAAAAGAGTGATAGTACCTGGACCTTCAAGGAAAAGGGTCCCGGAATAACTTAGCAGGGCGCCAAAGGAAAGGCTAGAGAAAGTGAAGGCTAGAGAAAGTAATGTATTAATTATCAGCGAGTTATATAAACGTAGGATGTCAAAAATAATTAAAGTAAGATGTAAAAAATTGAACAAATGGATGACTGGTCCCAACCTAGCCTAGGTAGACTTAGGGTAGGTAGTGAAGAATGAATATAGTGGTGCGTGTGACACGCTGAAAAAAAAAAAAAAAAAAAAAAAGGAACCAGAATTGGAGGCGCCAAAAACCACATAGACAGAATGATATGTTTCAGTGTAACGGAATAATAAAAATCCAATATAATCTAAAACCATATATTCATAAAAACCAATATAAAAACAAAGCCTGAAGGTAAATGACTCACTTCACCCAGGAGGGTAATGTGGGATAAAACTCAAGACACCTACACCACTCCTCCTGCGCCTGGGTCGCTGTCACCACCGGTTCTTGGAGAGAATGGTCAGAGGTTCCTCCCTGTCTTGTGTATGACGTTCTTTGTTAAAGTTTCACTTTGCTCAGTTCCTTTCTCTCCCTCAGCTGCCTCTTATCTTTGATTAATTGGTTTGCTTTATTTCTCTTCCTTACTGCTCCTCCTTGCGGTTTATTTTACTTCCTGGATGAAGTGTGTGCTGCTGGAGGCTGCAGTTGTTTTGCTCTAAGATAAGTGCATTCCGTTTACTTTGTGTTTTGTTTGCTAGCTTGATTCTAGGTGACCCTGACCACCTCCGTATTCAGTGCAGGGAGCCGGTGGCCGTTCCTCTCACTACTATAGGGAATTCAGGTGTCATTCAGTTATAGGTACGAGGGCATGTATCTGTCTACCACCGGGACTTGTACATGTGCACAGTAGTTTGGGAGAGTTCTTAGGAATTTATAGGGCCCTCCTATGTTTTCCTTAGTTTGGGATCAAGCCAGTCTGTCGTTATTTATCAGTTCCTGCTAACTGTCCTCCATCCTTGACATTATAAACCGCCATAACCGTCTCAAGCATGGATTCGGTTTTAGCATTGATTGACCGCATGCAAGGTCTTTCTCTGGAGGTAGCAGATCTCCGTGAAACTGTTTCTCAGCTTCAGGTGATCGGTTCCACTGGCGTTCATGGAGTTTGTTCCGAGCCTAAAATCTCTCTTCCGGATACGTTTTCCGGGGGTAGTGAGAATTTTGTTCGTTTTAGAGAGGCTTGCAAACTCCATTTTCGCTTACGTCCCCATTCCTCTTGTGATGAGGAGCAGAGGGTGGGGATCATCATCTCGCTGCTCAGGGATAATGCTCAGTCTTGGGTCTTTTCGTTGTCGGCGGGGGCACGCTCCCTCCGATCGGTAGATGAATTTTTTTATAGCCCTGGGTCAGATATATGATGATCCGGATCGTATTGCTCTGGCTGAATCTAAACTGCGTCTTTTATGCCAGGGTAAACAGTCCGCAGAGATATATTGTTCTGAATTTCGGAGGTGGGCAGCTGATACTGGTTGGAACGATGCTGCACTCCGAAGTCAATTTTGTCATGGTCTTTCTGAGAGATTAAAAGATGCATTTGCGTTTCATGAGAGGCCGGTGTCTTTGGAGTCTGCCATGTCTCTAGCTGTTCGTATCGACAGGTGGTTGAGAGAGAGAGAGGGGACTACTCTTTCCTGTCATATTCAGCCCAAGGACACTGGAGTTGTCTCATGCAGTGCGCAGGGGTCTCACTCTGTCTCTATACCCTCTGTGGAGGACCCATGCAGCTGGGTTTAGTTGCCTCTGATACTAGAGGATTCAGCTCTCAGAGTAGGGTATGTTTCTGTTGTGGAGGTATTAACCATTTAGCTAATGTTTGCCCTTCTAGGAGGTTCATGGGGTTTCCTGAGGGTAATAAAAAGAAAAAGATGAAGAAACCCTCTAATAACTGTCAATTTGCTACAATTGGTAAGGTTAATGCGGAAATTGAAGATTTGCAGTTTGCTCGTAGTTCCCGTTTCCTCCTACCTGCCAGGGTGGCGCTAGACAGCAAGAACTTTGTTTGTGAGATTTTTGTTGATAGTGGAGCAGCTGTCAATCTCATTGATAGTCAATTTGCTACAACACATGGTTTCCAGGTGTGCACTTTGGAAAAAGCTATACCTGTTTTTGCTATCGATTCCGCTCCACTTTCTCAAAAATCGTTAAAGGGCATAGTTCACAATATCCGTTTGACTGTGGGTGACACTCATGTTGAGGATGTCATGTTTTGTCTTAAGCGGATTACCTACTCCTCTAGTGTTGGGGCTACCCTGGCTCACTAAACATAACCCCACCATTGATTGGCAAGCAAGGCAAATAAATGGTTGGAGTGAGTTTTGCAGAGAGAATTGCCTCATGGCAACTCTTGCAGAGGTTTCTACCAAGACCGTACCTTCTTTTCTTTCGGAATTTTCTGATGTGTTTTCCGAGAGTGGTCTCCAGGAGTTGCCCCCTCACCGGGAGTATGATTGTCCAATTAATCTCATTCCAGGCGCCAAGCTGCCTAAATCACGATTATACAATCTCTCTCGACCCTGAGAGAGCCGCCATGCGTACTTATATCTCTGAGAGCCTGAGAAAGAGACATATCAGACCCTCGAAGTCACCTGTTGCCACTGGTTTTTTCTTTGTTAAACCAGTTTGACTTTGGGCTAAACCTAAGGGCACTGCCTTAGGTTGACAGCTGACACCTGTGCGAAGCACCATGGATGTCACGCTTCAGTGTGGGAGGGAAACACCATACCATGCATAGGATGGAAGGGAGGAACAGGAAATAAGGCCTAAGAACTAGGGAAGGAAAATGGACACCTCCTATTGAAAACCCTAACCAAAATCCTGACTGACTACCAGTATGAACAGACCCCAAAGTTAGGTGAGTTCATACGCAGGAATACCTAGAGTCCTATCAAGCCCAATAGGAATCTGGTATTAATGGCAGGGATGAGACTACCTGTTCCTCCAAAAGAAAGGACGAACAGGAGTTTCCTACAGGCCTAATACAAACAATAGGAAAATGCAACACACAGAACTCAAACAAAATACAAAAGGGAAAGGAAAGACTTAACTTCAAAGGAGCAATAGAAGCACCAGGAACTCAGCCGAGATCAAACCACAATCTATCCAAAGGTCCAAACAGAAGCTATAAACCGAACAGCATTGTGGGAGAAGCAACTATAACTTGGGAAAGAAGGTGTGGCAAACACCAGTATCAACACAGAAGTCATTTGATTCAAACAGAAAACTCAGATCAAACCACGTGTTGCCAATCTCACCGATCTCCTTCCACCTGTTGTGGGAACGTGCATCACAAAGGACTTAGGGAAAAGGCATAGTCTAAACACAGTCCAATATCCGGGCAGGCTTAGTGTGTGCGGATTCCAGATAACACCTTCTCTGGTTACTAAAAACTAGGAAACCTCAAAACTTTAGGCAAGGAGGTGGATCAAATGTTTATAATTCCAATAAGGGACGCTCTATGTTTAGTCCGACGCTGATTAACATCTATTTACATTTTGAAACCTACTAGCTAACATCTATTTGAATAATGAACAACTTGAGAATTCAAATAAAAAAACGTAAACTGGAAATGAAAAAATGTAAAGTGAAGATTAAATCAGCAGAAGTCATTTTCATTTTTGCACTAAAATTGACTTCAGGGATAAAAAATTAATCGTAAATTGTCGCTTTGCCTTTCATTTATCTATCTTATATTTTAATTTTTAATTTCACCATAAAATACCAGTATGGGCAAAGATAATTAAATGACAAAGATGAAAATTAAATGACAAAAGTCTTGATTCTTTCATTTTATTTTTGTCACATATCACCCATGCTTGAGTGTAAAATTACATTTCAAATTAAATTATTTTATTTTCAATTCTGAGGTGATTTGAGGGTCTTCCAACTCATCCTAGCAGATGTGGGGGAAGACAAGGATGGGGTAGTTGGAACTCAAATTTTAAACATGCTGACAAATATATTATTCCTGTTTCTTTCTAGGCTCCATTGCCTAAAGGGGGCCCAAATACTCTTTTACCATATAGGAAGACAAGTGTTATAATTTGAACATGGTGGGGGTCCAAGGCACTTTAGGGTACCATACAGGTGGCAGCTGTCTCCATTTAACACTGGGGTTCTTCATCCTGGGAAGATCTTTCTCCTATGCTCTTAGTCACCTACTAAATTTTGTCTCCTTTCACATCTGCATTTTTAATTCACTGTATCTGCCATAGCTTGATAGTGCCATGCACTGCTGGATCCCCATGGACTACAGCAGGATCCTATATGGGATATAGTGAAATTCAGCTGTTCCTCTGCCTTAAAAGCCTTCTGGATGAAAAAACGCAAATGTGAAAGTAGCCTTTGTATAAGCTTGCTGAAGGAGCGGGGGAAGGGAAGTGACAAATGTTCTGAACACATTTCTGGTCTGACAATGGATAGACAAGAAAATGGATGAGAAGAGTCAGGAGAATGTTCTACATTACTGGAGATACCTAAAATGAAAGCAATGATGTGGAGACTTCTAATTTTATATAGATGCAAATAGTTTTTATTGTGCCTGTGATCAGGGCTGGCCTCACGTTAGATGGCACCCTATGCAGGGTGTCTTTTAGGTGCCCCACCACCACCACCGTTCAACCACCATAGGGTTTTGAAATCAGTTAGCAAATAAAACGATGCCATTTAGTTTACTTTGCTGAAAAAATTCAAGAACTACAGAAGCATCGGGGGGTGGGGGCTGCATGTCATGTATATTCACTGTACTCCTTGCTGCAGGCTACAAATAACTTCACATTATCTCCTAAGTGACAGACCACTGAAATGTTATGTGGAAAAGAATGCACATCTTAAAACTTTTGCTTAAAGGGGTTTTCTGGCAATATTAACTTTTAAGAGAAGGCTCCTAGCCTAAGGAAGTTGACACGCCACCACTGAAGCCAGTGAATGGCTGCAGCAGTGCACGTGACCATGTCCATGCCCCAGCCAGAATAAAACAAAACGGAGACCGGAAGAAGGAGGATCAGGACCTAGCACAGAGGCCCAGAGCAGCAGAGAGCAGGTGAGTATGACTATTTCAGAAGGCGATGCAGGCTAGGGGCATTCCCTTAAAGAGGTTGTGCAAGAATGGCAGTGGGATTTGGCAAACCCTCACACTTGGCCGAACCTGTAAAGGGCCCCTGACGAAGCTCTGGGAACGAAACCTGGGTCGGGCGAGAGGACAAAAAAACACTGGGATTTTATGTGATTTTAAAGAATCTGTTTGTAAGTACCTTTGTAATAAAAAAATTTGAAGTTATCATCGGATCCTCACTATGGTTGGAGAGCTTCTGGTTTGCAGTGTTTGAAGGAAAAGGAAGCCTCCTCTGAAGTCGGTGTGTTCCTGAGTTTATGCTACACCCTTTCTGCTACTGTGGGAGCGTGCCTTCTGATCGTATGAAGGGCTGAAGCTGCAGCTTCTTTTTTGATGTGCCTGAAAAATCTGCCACTTTTGTGAGTATAATCTGTGTGGAATAAAGGGTGAGGAACCTCACGGAACTTCACTATTGTGTATCTTTTACAAGTTGCAGGATATTTGAATCCAGGATATCTGCAGACCTCGACATTTTCTGGAGGGACAGCTGAACTGCTTTTTGGGACTTTCGATTCCAACGCGCGGTCTGAATTCTGTCTTTAAGTTTGACATTGTCGCAGCTAATCACTGCCCGTAGTGGAGACCGCATTGCCTTGCATCATGTGACCATTTGTCATGATGTAGGGGGATCTGGTCACCATCATGGAATTGGAATGTACTAGTAATCGACCTGGAAGCCTTGTACAGTGTCAGGCCTATTACTAGTATGAAAATTGGATAAGGCGGCAGCGACTTCCGGTTTTAGCGCTCTCAGATGATGAGGTCACGTTTGATGGGTTAAATGTCTGCAATTGGCATTATCGCCAATCACAGACATTAACCCCGGGTATCTGCAGAATTCATAGGGTTATGGCGCCCGCTGTGCTACATGTACGGCGTGGGTCTGGAAGGGGTTAAAGATGAACCTTTGATAACCCCTTTACTGTGTTAAACCATTGAGGACCAAAATATTCTAAATACGTGCTGTCTATTGTGATTTGAGGTCATAAGAATACAACAGCCAACATTGGCGCCACAAGGACCGTCCATGTTATACATGGATGGTGGGAGTCTCTCTTAGGCTGGATTCTCAGCACATTTTTGTCTTAAGTTTAACATATATGTTGGAAAGAAAGGATGCAAAAGTGTAGTGCAATACGCCATTCCTTACTGCAGAGTCCAGCAAAAAAAAAAAAAGTTAGTGTATATTTTTTTACTATGCAATTCTATGGCGTCAGACGTTACTTTATGGCATCTGTACAGAAGAATCCGTTTAAAGTATATATATTTTTTTGCATACCTGAAACGTAAGACAAAAATGTGATGTGAACCCAGCCTTACGGGTACAGTCACGCATAATGTAAATGATGCAGAATAGTATTAGGAAAATTAGCATCATTTACAGTAACTGTAAAGTGGATGATGGTCGCAGAAATCTCATCCAATTCCTGCAGAATTTTCTGTCTTAAATCCACATCATGTCAGTTTTATGTTGTGAACATCTGCTGTAGAGAGTGTAAGGCAGAGGCAGTTTGGTATGGATTTTGCAGAATATTGGCAGCTCTATTGCGGATTTTGTGTCTGCGCCACCCGCTCCCTTCTGTGGGCATTGTCATCATCGACTGTGGTGCGCATGCACTTGGAAGGATTGATGAAGCCAATGCCACAGAGGAAAACAGACGGCAAAGGTGCAGAAATATGGGTGATATGTGCCTGAGCAAGATTTTAAACACAGGGTTTCTGATGTCAGGAGCAGAGGGAGGTGTAGAGAAGATGAAGATGGGAGTGGATAATTTGCATATTGGAATAAATATATTGTCCGGGCGGAACAAAGATCGATGTATCTGCAGTGGACAAGTGTGGCGTGGCCTCAGTACTACACTGGGTCCTCTGGACAATGTCGAAGTGTCACCACTCACCAGGTGTTGCTGCTCTACAGAGGCGTGGTGCACCCTAAAGTCCAGAGAGTCAGGGTCTGCAGTAAACCAGTGCGCTTCTTTCCTGGAGGAACTCAAGTGCTAAACAATCCAGACAATGCACTGGGCTAGCTTCTCAAGTTTTCTCCCAGACAGAAGAACATTTCATGCTGAAGAAAGCCTGAGCTAGCTGTCCCTTTCTCTTAGAAGGCTGTTATCCTGGCCAAAGGCTGGAGGCCCACGCTCGGTGGTTCAGTTGTATGGCTAGTTTCCTGGTCAAAGGGTTGGTGACCCAGGATCTATGGCAGATTATCCCTGCCTCAGCGTCTTCTTCGGGTCACTCATGCAGACTGGCAGAGTCTTTCCTACTAAGCACTGGTCCATATCTGGGGACAACTATGGGCGCTGACTGCCTCTGTATATGCAGTTGCAAGCTGAACTAGAACTTTTAAGTGGGAGGAGTAGAAAACAGATACAATGTTACAATTTTAGTCTGTCATAGGATTGTATAAAGGTTCAATGCAAGTAAATAGGAATGACTAAGAAGTTTTCCCACATATAAACAAGTCTTCAGACATAAACAGCAGCGCTAAACCAGACAGTCTGAAGGTCAGTGTGTTTTTCCCCTCAAAAACTTTGCATAGATGGAAAGTCATAAAGCCTCTCAGTGTTAGCTGGCCATGCATGAACACTTCCACAGTGCAGTGCAGCCATTGTGTAACATATATATACAATATATACAATACACATATTAATGCAGTTCACAATATGAAACAGTAGAAGTGCACACAACAGCATAAATCACAGTAGAAGTTAACCCTCCAAAGTGCAATAAAATAGAGAGTTAATGGATTTGTGTAGTAACAATAAGGGCGAATGTCCATAGTCCGAAAAACCTTTACTCCAGGGCACTAAGTATCACCAAAAGGTATGTCTGGGATATGGGATAGGGTAAATGTGATCTACAGGAGACCAGGAGCGGTTTATAATGGAAAAAGGTGGTAAAAGACTCCTTTTAACACTGAAACACGTTTTCTGACAATGTCTTTAGCTTCCTCTGGTGTGAAAGAAAACTCTGCACTTTTCCTCTTAATTAATAATTAAAAAATCACATGTTGCACAACTAGCAATGGCTCATATTATTCATATAATCAATATCAGCCATCTAAATTATAATCCCAACAGAGGTTCAAATCTGTACAAAGCAAAGCTGTGAATCACAAAGGGACGATTGAAACGCTCACTACAAGGCCTCCATAGGCTAATCACATCACACATCATCGTGGAATCCCAAACATGAGATGGATTTTATCACTAAATATGATGAACGAAGGTGACGGTGGCTGGCTGTCAATGGCAGAACATGTACTGGGCACTGTGACACCACAGTCCTTTCTGCTGTGAGCCTGAAATGTGTAATAAAGGTGCCACCTGTGTCTGGATAGTCGACAGCAAAACTGTTGGAGCTGCTCATGCTCGATCAAATGATCCTCTCTACCCATGGTCTGTCTAGACGATCCAAAGCCAATTTGCTGTGTCTGCGTGTACAGTAAATAAAATTCAGACAGCACTCCTTATGATGCTTGTTTGCGTGTTTATTTTCCTTTTAGCCAGACATAACTTCCTTAAGAGCAACGTTTCGGGCTTAAAGAAAAGCCCTTCATCAGGCTTGTGAAATCGAAATATGGCGTGTCCGGCAGGCGTGTACAGTGATCGGGTTTGAGGTGGCCCAAACACCACGTTGGATCCCCAGTTTATTATTATAGATGCATTGGGAGGCTAAGGTGGCCTCTAGGTAGGGATGGGCCATCCAGCATTTTCTTTCTCCTGGAATACACCTTTTGAAGTTGTTACAGAGACCCTCATAATCATCTTGAGGATCTTGCTGCTGCCTGCCGCTATATCTTCAGGTAATATTTGCTTGTAGCTATAGAGTGGTCACCCAGAATGAATTTTAATGATGGGCATTAGGCATCCCAGTTTGACTCTGCCCGTGGCCACCAATCCCATCCTTTCCAATGCCAAAATCACGTCTCCTCAGCATGTCCACCGGCACTGTGGAGAAAAACTGCCAGGCGAGAGATACTCACACAGTGCTAGGTCTGGCACATTTTGATTCTGCGCCCACAGTATTAGCGGCATAACCAGTGCACAATAGAAGCAGTGGGGCACCTAGCCTTTCTGCTGCCTGAGGCAAAAATTGAAACAGCGCACAACCCTTCCAGCCCTACTGTTTAAGGCATACTGTGATATAGTTGAATATTCCCACAGCCCTGCCACTGCACCCACTTGTCTCTAGGTTCTGCCGCCTGAGGCAATCGCTTCACCTGGCCTCATTGTTGGTGCACCCCTGAACAGAAGCAGATCTGAACCTGGCTTTTTTTTATTCTTTTCGTTTTTTGGCTGTAATTTGCCTCTGCTCTTTATTACTGCTGCTGCCACTGTCCTCCTCTGAGGGCACCTGCTCCTCTGCACTCTGATTTGACTCCCAAGTCCTGTCCAACACACAATCATTGTAGAAGAAGATGATGATGGACGACGATATGCATGGGATGTCTCCCGTCACAGCTTGTTCTGTTTTTTGGAATGTCCTGCTCTTTTTATGTGATTTTCACATTATCATTATGATATTTATATAATTGACTTCTTCAAAGCACTTTTAGGTCTCCTTATATTGCTCTCTTCAGGGATTGTGCTATTCATTGTGGCCTATTGGTGCATCCTGTTGTGGATGCTTTTCAATTGTTTTTAATGTTTATTGTGATAATTTTTTGTGTGCTTTTAGTACCTGTGTACTTAGTTTTTTTTTGTGCGGAAAACAAACAATCATTATCACCACTTTTATCAGACCGTAATATGACATTGTGGGCTTCTTTCCCCCCTCCCAATTCCCTAATCTGTATTTGCCCCAAGTGCTACTTTTTCCACTGCTACAAGTGCCACTACTACCACTGCCACCATCACAGCTTTGCATTCCCAGCCTCCCCCCAAACCTCCCTTTCATTGCAATCCAAAGACTGACTGTTCTCACAAAAGTCAATAGATGGATATGCGATAGATAGATAATAGATATATATATAGATATATATATATAGATAGATAGATAGATAGATATAGAGATATAGAGATATATATAGATATAAGATAGATGGATAGATAGATTAATATTAGATAGATAGATAGATAGATAGATAGATAGATAGATAGATAGATACTACACTTATGTCCTAGAGGATGTAACACTGGGAGAGTCACTTATAGAGAAGGATTTGGGTGTCCTTGCAGATCATAGATTTAATAACAGCCCAATGTCAGCTGCGTCTAAGGCTACCAGGATATTGTCAAGCATTAAATGAGGCATGGACTCGTGGGACAGGGATGTTATATTACCACCTTACAAAGCGTTGGTGAGGCCTTATCTGGAATATGCAGTTCTGTTCTAGGCACCAGTCCATAGAAAGGATGCCCTGGAGCTGGAAAAAGTACAAAGGAGAGTGACTAAACTAATAAGGAGCATGGAGCGTCTTAGTTATGAAGAAAGATTAAAAGATTTACATTTTTTTAGTCTTGAGAAGAGACGTCTAAGGACGGACATGATTAACCTATACAAATAATATAATAGGCCATACAAAAAATACGGTGAAAAACTGTTCCATGTAAAATTCCCTCAAAAGACAAGGGAGCACTGACTTCGACTGGAGACGAAAAAGTTCAGTCTCCGGAATCGTCAGAGCTTCTTTACTGTAAGAACCGTGAATCTGTGGAATAAATTTCCTCCGGACGTGGTCACAGCAGGAACAGTGTTTTAAAAAAGGTTTAGATGAATTCTTGAAAGTAAACGACATTAATGCTTCCTTCTGGGATTTGCATCCCCACCTAACCCTTGGTTGAACTTGATGGACTTATGTCTTTTTTCAACCGTATTAACTATGTAACTATGTAACTTTCTCTGCTGTGACTTCAATCTCGGAGCAGCCAGTAATACGATCAGTGACATAGAACTGGTGAGTGACCCCAAACTCACACTGCAGAGTTTCAGTGTATTCCTATGTAACGCAGCTTTAACCTGTCTCCCCTGCCTCCTGCTTTTGATGGGCTTCTCCCTGTCAACTCTTACATGCAAGAGGCAGGGGAGAGTAGTATAAAACTGTATAAGCTGCATGTCATTAAAATACACTGGAGATTCTGCACACAGCAATCGTTAGCAGAGCCAGGCGCTGTGTGAGTAGAGGGACTTTTATAACTCTGCAGATAATCATTGCAGGGACCAACCTACTATGGCTCTCTTGGTCCCTCAGATAGAGCAGAAATGATGTTTTCAGCAGCACTCTATACGTGGCGGAACATACAGAAGAACATGGAGGGTGTGGAAGGAAGTTTTTTTATACAGCCTTATGTCTCTGAAATAGAGAGATGAAAAGAACTTTTATTGGATGGAGCAACTGACCATATAATCCACCAACAAGTATTATTGCGGGGAAAAAAGGATTTAATTATATAGTTAATTTATATAGTTAAATCGTCTGTTAGTTTGGTTGGTGACATATTCCCATTTTTGGTGTGAGGTACACGTGCACTGCATACGTGACAGGGTAATTAATATAGTTAATCCATCTGGTAGTTCGGTGGGTGACTTATACCCATTTTTGGTGTGAGATACACGTGCATTTTATACGTGACAGGGAAATTAATATAGTTAATCTCACTGTTAGTTTGGCAGCTGACATATATCCGTTTTTGGTGTGAGATACACGTGCACTGCATATATGACAGGGAAATGAATGTAGTTAATCTCTCTGTTAGTTAGGTGGGTGACATATTCCCATTTTTAGTGTGCGGTACACCTGCACTGCATCCGTGACAGGGAAATGAATGTAGTTAATCCGTCTGTTAGTTCGGTGGGTGACATATTCCCATTTTTAGTGTGCGGTACACCTGCACTGCATACATGACAGGGAAATAAATATAGTTAATCTGTTTGTTAGTTCGGTGGGTGACATTAGGGATGAGCGAATTTCATGTTATGAAATTCGTTTGCGCTTCATTTGGTGGTAAAAGCAGAATTGCGTTATGGATTCCTTTACCGCGGACCATAACGCAATGCTATGATGGAATGTATAACCGAATGTCTTTAGAGGCATTCCATTATTCATTCTGTCATAATAGAAGTCTATGGGCTGCATAACGGATCCGTCCCGTTTCTGTTATGCAGGAGAGGACTCCCCTGCATAACGGAAATGGGATGGATCCGTTATGCAGGCCATAGAATTCTATTATGACAGAATGAATAACGGAATGCCTCTAAAGGGATTCCATTATACATTCTGTCATAGAATTGCGTTATGGTCCGTGGTAACAGAATCCATAACGCAATTCTGCTTTTACCACCAAACGAAGCGTGAACGAATTTCAAAATATAGAATTCGCTCATCTCTAGGTGACATATACCCATTTTTGATGTGAGGCTAACCTGCACTGCATACATGACAGGGAAATTAATATAGTTAATCCGTCTGTTAGTTTGATCTGTGACATATACCCATTTTTGGTGTGAGGTACACCTGCACTGCATACGTGACAGGGAAATTAATATACTTAATCTGTCTGTTAGTTCGGTGGGTGACCTCAAAGAATGAGGAGAGCATCAAATAAGGGATGTGGCCCTGGTCGTGGTGCTGCTGGTGCTGGTGGAGCTCCTGTTGCAAGGAGAGTACTTGGTTGATCTATGCCAGCTACACGCCCAAATGAAACACCTTCCTCAGGTGCACATAGGTGACAGGACTTTCAATGTCATTTTGTTGGCCCGAATACCAGTGTACGAATGGTGAGGCCAGAACAAGTAGAGGGGGCAGTAGATTGGATGGCTGACAGTGCCTCCAATTCCTTCACATTGTCTCCCACCTGGTCCCCTGCTGAAACCACAGAGGTGGCGCCTGCAGCCCATGAGCATCTGTCCTTCACCTCACTCCCTTGCAAATCAGCCAAGCAGTCTGAACCTCAAGTCATGCTTTTTGATGACTTTGCTGGCGGGGTTTCCATGGGCCATCCACCTAGCCTTGCCCCAGAAGTGGAAGAGATTGAGTGCACTGATGCCCTAGAACTTATGTTATAGGATGTGAACATGGGAGGACCACCACAGAACGTCTCTGATGATGACGAAACACAGGTGCCAACTGCTGAGGCTTTCTGCCGTGTGCAGACCGGCAAGGAGAGCAGGGGTAAGGAGTGGGTGGAAGATGATGTGGAGGATGATGATGTCCTAAGCCCCCACATGGAATGAAGGTCATGCGTGTGACATGTGCAGTTCAGAAGGCAGATACTTCTTATCAGATAGAAAAGAAGAGAGACGGTGGCGCACCCTAGGGTAAAACCAGTGATAAAGGAAATAGGAAATTACAAGGAGAGGCTCAGCTTGAAGAGTTGTGCTATTGGATAGGCACAACTCTATTGATGGCTTGTAACCAGCGTTTACTGGTGATTAATCTGCATCCGACGGTCTGCAGCCAGGGAGGAAAATGCCTCTGCTGGGGATGCCTTGGTCTCCATGAGGAATGAAATCCGAATGTAGAAAGGTCTCCCTCGGCGCAAAAATCCAGTCAGGGTCCGCAGGATACTTACAATACGAAGTTGTTTATTGTAGTCAGACATACAACGCGTATCAGGGATTCAGTCCCCCTTCATCAGGTAAAAATGACAGTACAAATCTAACGGCAATCACAGAGGTTTAAATACTCTCAAAAAAAACGCCAAAGAAAGGGGGAGTTACAGATCAAAAAGGGGTGGGGTAATGGTCATGGGGAATACTTAGTAGTTAATAAACTTAAAAGTAAAATGTTAAGCAATCCATATAAACGTTGGTGATATGAGTGGTTTTAATAATGTGCAATAATCAAATTATTCTTTTTGCCTCCTTTATTTATTATATGTAGAGGCTGACATCGGTAAGGAAATGCGATGTAGGGGCGCGGCGAAACGTGACAAGTGGTCACGCGACCAAAGTTGCCAGGCAGCGCGGCGCTACAGTGGGGGCCAAACCGGAAGTGACGCTGAGGCCGATGCGCACGCGCGGTGAGGACGCAGGCCAAGGTTGCTAAGCAGCGAGACCCTATAGCTCCGGCTGAGAGAAGGAGATGCCGCCGGTGCTGGTGCGCACGCGCAGTGGGAGCACGAATCGTGCGCAACCACTGTGGGAGCGCACGGCACAAGCGGTGTGGGGGAGGGTTATGAAAGAGGCTATACAGGTTAGCTGGATAATTGAATGGTACATGATTAAATAGTACATGATTAAAGATATAGTGTATAGTGGGGGATGGGGAATGGTCTTGGGTGGGTGGAGGGGCAAGTGAAAACTATGATGATAATGGATGGGAGGGAGGGGGGGAAAACAGGTGGTGGTGGGATAATGATGATGGGATACGACATGATAGAGACCAATATAATGAATATGATAATAATGGATCAGTACAATGGTAGTTAAAAAATAATGATAAAAATTTGATAAAACACATAAAATTCATAAATTAATTTCAAATGCTTTGTTCAGGCCCTGGGGACTGAGACAGTTAAGTTTATAGATCCAGAACATCTCGCGTCTGGTGATGGTTTGTGCGACATTTCGGGTGGATTTGCTCAATAGGCATGACAGTGAAGTCCGAGAAGCGACCATGATGGTGATCAGTAGCATGTCGAGACACACTGTGGTTGCGGACTTCATTGGTCACATTAAATCTATGCTTGTTCAGTCTATTGCGCAATGTCTGGATGGTACGGCCCACATATTGCATTCCACAGGAACATTCAAGAAGATATATCACATTGACAGAGGAACAGTCTAGATGTTGTTTAATTAATAAAAGTTCCCCTGTGTGTCTGTTTAAAAATGAAGTACAGGTCCGGATTGTTAGGCAACAAAGACACTTGCACTGGTTGCATTTGAAACTCCCTGGGGGTTTAGGGGAAATGTATGCCATAGAGCTGGAATCAGTGTTCTGTGTTTTGCTGGGGGCCAGGATATTTTTAAGAGTCTTAGCTCTCCTGAATGTAAGGTTTGGGTGACTGGGTAGATCTTTAGCCAGATACGGGTCCTTACGGAGGATATGCCAATACTTCTGAAGGGTTTTTCTCACTTCATAGTGGTTATCACTGTAGGTCGTTAGGAAATTCATGCCCCATTTATTGCTGTTACAGGGTTCGCTGTGTAGTTCAGTGGAGATACAGTCCCCTGTTCTATCGGGTTTGTGTTTGGGTAAGCAAGATTCCTGTGTTAGCTTTTTTGCTCTTAGGAAGGCTGCTTCAATAACCTCCCTAGGATATCCTTTTTCAGTGAATCTACTCCTGATAGTTTGGCTTTGGATAGTGTAGTCCACATCTGAGGAACAATTTCGTCGAACTTTCTTAAACTGGCTGGATGGAACGTTGATTTTCCATTTTTTGTATTGTGAACTAAAAAAAAAAAAAAAAATCGAGGAAACTATTACAATCAACTTTCTTAAAGAAGGTGCGTGTTTCTATTTTCGCACCGCTGGTATCGAGTTCTAAATCAAGATATTCCATCCTGGCTGTATGATGGTTACCAGAGAAGGAAATGCCCCATCCCGTGGAGTTCAGGTGCTGGATAAATGTATCTACAGAATCGGTATCCCCATTCCATATAAATAGTAGGTCATCTATGTATCGTCGGTAGTATACGATATTATTGGACCAAAAGGGGGAATCGTAGATATATATTTTTTCAAATGCCCCCATAAACAAATTGGCAAAACTCGGCGCAAAACGCGTGCCCATGGCGGTACCTCTTGTCTGGATGTATAGTTGATCTTGAAAGGAAAAAACATTATGTTTAAGAATGAATTCAATACAGTCTAAGATGAATGATTTCTGATCTTTAGGCATCTTTGGGTAAAAAGTGTTAGATAATATTCTGTGTCAGAGAGACACAGGGCTTCCCTAATATTCTCACACAGAATATTATCTACCACTTTTTACGGACCCGATTAATGAACACTTAGAAGCTTTGAAATCTCTAATCAAATCAGCATCCCACATTTTACAGAAGAAGGAAGTTGAGTACATCTTACACCCCAATCCAGTTACAGCAATATTTTACCATTTACCAAAAATTCACAAGAACCAAAAAAATCCCCCCGGTCGCCCGATTATTTCTGGGATCTCTTCCCTCACGTGTAACTTATCCCACTATATAGATGTCATACTACAGAAATACGTCACTGCATTACCATCTTATCTGAAAGATACCAGTGCTGTGCTACAGTCTTTGAAAGATATCACATGGGGTCCTTCCTACAGATGGCTCACACTAGATGTCACTGCGTTGTACTTAAACATCAATCACGATTTAGGTCTGACATGTATTGGACAATTTCTGGTAGAAGACCCAAAGATGCCTAAAGATCAGAAATCATTCATCTTAGACTGTATTGAATTCATTCTTAAACATAATGTTTTTTCCTTTCAAGATCAACTATACATCCAGACAAGAGGTACCGCCATGGGCACGCGTTTTGCGCCGAGTTTTGCCAATTTGTTTATGGGGGCATTTGAAAAAATATATATCTACGATTCCCCCTTTTGGTCCAATAATATCGTATACTACCAACGATACATAGATGACCTACTATTTATATGGAATGGGGATACCGATTCTGTAGATACATTTATCCAGCATCTGAACTCCACGGGATGGGGCATTTCCTTCTCTGGTAACCATCATACAACCAGGATGGAATATCTTGATTTAGAACTCGATGCGAAAATAGAAACACGCGCCTTCTTTAAGAAAGTTGATTGTAATAGTTTCCTCGATTTTTCTAGTTCACAATACAAAAAATGGAAAATCAACGTTCCATTCAGCCAGTTTTAGAGAGTGCGACGAAATTGTTCCTCAGATGTGGACTACACAGAACACTGATTCCAGCTCTATGGCATACATTTCCCCTAAACCCCCAGGGAGTTTCAAATGCAACCAGCGCAAGTGTCTTTGTTGCCTAACAATCCGGACCTGTACTTCATTTTTAAACAGACACACAGGGGAACTTTTATTAATTAAACAACATCTGGACTGTTCCTCTGTCAATGTGATATATCTTCTTGAATGTTCCTGTGGAATGCAATATGTGGGCCGTACCATCCAGACATTGCGCAATAGACTGAACAAGCATAGATTTAATGTGACCAATGAAGTCCGCAACCACAGAGTGTCTCGATGCTATTGATCACCATCATGGTCGCTTCTCGGACTTCACTGTCATGCCTATTGAGCAAATCCACCCGAAATGTCGAAATGTCGCACAAACCATCACCAGACGCGAGATGTTCTGGATCTATAAACTTAACTGTCTCAGTCCCCACGGCCTGAACGAAGCATTTGAAATTAATTTATGAATTTTATGTGTTTTATCAAATTTTTATCATTATTTTTAACTACAATTGTACTGATCCATTATTATCATATTCATTATATTGGTCTCTATCATGTCGTATCCCATCATCATTATCCCACCACCCCCTGTTTTCCCCCCCTCCCTCCCATCTATTATCATCATAGTTTTCACTTGCCCCTCCACCCACCCAAGACCATTCCCCATCCCCCACTATACACTATATCTTTAATCATGTACTATTTAATCATGTACCATTCAATTATCCAGCTAACCTGTATAGCCTCTTTCATAACCCTCCCCTACCTCGCTTGTGCCGTGCGCTCCCACAGTGGTTGCGCACGATTCGTGCTCCCACTGCGCGTGCGCACCAGCACCGGCGGAATCTCCTTCTCTCAGCCGGAGCTGTAGCGTCACGCTGCTTAGCAACCTTGGCCTGCGTCCTCACCGCGCGTGCTCATCTGCCTCAGCGGCACTTCCGGCTCGGCCCGCACTGTAGCGCCGCGCTGCCTGGCAACTTTGGTCGCGTGACCACTTGTCACGTGACCACATTTCGCCGCGCCCCTACATCGCATTTCCTTACCGATGTCAGCCTCTACATATAATAAATAAAGGAGGCAAAGAATAATTTGATTATTGCACATTATTAAAACCACTCATATCACCAACGTTTATATGGATTGCTTAACATTTTACTTTTAAGTTTATTAACTACTAAGTATTCCCCATGACCATTACCCCACCCCTTTTTGATCTGTAACTTCCCCTTTCTTTGGCGTTTTTTTTGAGTGTATTTAAACCTCTGTGATTGCCGTTAGATTTGTACTGTCATTTTTACCTGATGAAGGGGATCTGAATCCCCCGAAACGTGTTGTATGTATGACTACAATAAACAACTTTGTTTTGTAAGTATCCTGTGGACCCTGACTGGATTTTTGCGCCGAGGGAGACCTTTCTACATTCGGATGTGCAGTTCAGAGGAAGAGGTGTTGGTCACACAGCGCCAGCCACACAGCAAAAGAGGAAGCAGGGTGCAAAAGCAGAGTGGCCTTCTCCTAACCAGTACGCCTGCTACTGCCCACCGCACCCAGGGCTTGAGCACACCAAAGCCAGCTCCAAGGAGTTCCCTGGCGTGGCAGTCCTTCAGACAATGTGCTGACGACAAGACTCGAGTGGTTTGCAAGCTGTGCAATCAGAGCCTGAGGTAGGGTGGTTACTTGCAGAACCCCAAAAAGGAGTACACCACACCCCGAAAAGGAGGACATCGTACCAGGGACAGTGGCGCACAGTAGTTCAATACTAAACCATGCAAGATACTACATTATACAGATACTATTATGAAAAGAATGCAAACATTAATCTATATTACAGTATCAGCTAAATAAAACAAGAAATCCGTAAGAAATGTTGTATTCACCAAACCTAGCTTCTACTTTCGATATTTCACTCCTTTCCTCGCTGCCTCCAAGAGTTTGCCATTGGCCAGGAATTTCTTATACATTTCTGTACATTCTTCTACAAGGTTCACACAGATCTGAAGCTCTGCCTTTACGCTGTCCACCTCCGGACGGTTTCTCTCATTTCTTCACGGTGAAGACATCAAAGAAAACACGTGCTCTGTGTGAGCAATACTGCATGGGATGGAGAATACATAAGCACTGACAACCTCCAGACTTTTGAGGGACACCTCAGACTTAGCAATCAACTGTAGATATCTTTCCTGACTGCTGCTGTTAGCTGCCTCTGGAGAAGTAATAAAAGTCTCTATAATGGCATACTCCTCATAAAGGCTATCCATATCAATGCCTTGCAGAAGCAGGCTTGGACTGCTTCAGAGAACTCTCCAAATGGCACCGGACTTGCAAGACTCAGTTTAGATATTTGGCTATGAACACTCTTTTCAGAGAAATCATATCTGTTAAGTATTTCTTTGCCCTTTTGTAGAAAAGAACAAAATCAGCTTCACATTTTCTAGCTAGATCTGGAGTAAGCTGGAGTTGACAGCAAAGCCAAAAAAGTGATCTCTAAGGCCTCTTGCCCACGGGCATCACAGATTTGGTCCGGATGCGTTGCGGGAAAACCGCGCGAGTGCGCACGCAATTTCAGTCTGTTTTGTCTGCGATTGCGTTGTTCAGTTTTTTCCATGCGAGTGCAAAGCGTTTTAATGCGTTTTGCATGTGCGTGATAAAAAACGTATTGTGGTACCCAGACCCGAACTTCTTTACTGAAGTTCGGGTTTGGGTTCGGTGTTCTGTAGATTTTTTTATTTTCCATTATAACATGGTTATAATGGAAAATAATAGCATTCTTTAATACAGAATGCTAAGTAAAATGTCCCTTGAGGGTTAAAAAATAATAAAAAAATGACTCACCTCATCCACTTAATTGCGCAGCCGAATGCTATTATTTTCCATTATAACCATGTTATAATGGAAAATAATAAAGTGAATAGACCTCCACATCATCTCCTTAGCAACCATCCGTGAAAATCGCATAGCATCCGCACTTGCTTGCGGATGCAATGCGATTTTCACGCAGCCCTATTCACTTCTATGGGGCCTGTATAGAACATGCTGCGATTTTCATGCAACGCACAAGTGATGCGTGAAAATCACTGCTCATGTGCACAGCCCCATTGAAATGAATGGGTCCGGATTCAGCACGGCTGCAATGCGTTCACATCATGCATTGCACCAGCGCGGAATTCTCACTCTGTCATTAGCTTGTACACTGAGGTGATACAGGAGGATTTGGCCTCCAGAAGTTCAATGCAGTCAGAGAATAATTTCAGAGCATGGCTGAGAAATAGAAAATAAGCCTCTGACACATCACAGGTGTTTTCTCCAAAGCACGTCCGTAGAACTTTAGGTCATTCCTCCTCATCTAAACTCTGGAAATAACTTGGCAGGGGTTTCCAGTTCAGAAGTTTCCGGTCAATAGATGGAAGTAGTGACAACCACCTTGTCACAACATGACGCAAAAGATCAACTTTAATGCCACAGTCCAGACTTCTGTAAGAGTGATGGTGCTTCACTGCATTATACACTTTGCAAAGTTCTGCAGTAGATATTTTGCCATTCAGAACTGACCGGGTATTAGAGAAAATGATGTTAGGGAGGATGTGCGACGCAACGTCAACGGCCAGGGGTCCCTTAAAGTAAATGTTTTTTGTGACCCCAGTTGCGGTGAAGCAACAAGGGCACAGGGCACCTTTTTAGTGATACTATGGTAGATGGTACCCAGGTGTAGGAATGCCAGAGTGGTGTAGGGTAGCCTATAATGTCCCTTATGTTTTGTGCACGTGTCACGGTACTCCTACCTGGATACGCTGGATCCCAGGCGTTGTCGTCCGTAGCAGAGCAAATAGGGTGAATAATTGAGGGGATTAAAGAAATAATTTGAGTCCCGACCTTGTGAAGAAGTTCAATAACAGCTTTACTTGAGAAAATGTTTCTCCAACAGTTTCAGGCTTTGTCTTCATTCCCAGCAGGCTTTAGCATTAACTCTGGCAGGCAAACAAACTCAACATTGCTACATCTAGTGCTCTCAGGATCTGCTGTGCTGACAGGCTGACTGAATAACTTTGCTTTAGCTGTATGCTGCAACTTCTCTCTGTAGTCTGACTCTAGATCTGTCCAGGGAAAACTTTCTCCTCCTGGCTTCAGAGGCTTTAAGCTGTGGCCTTCATATCCAGCAAAGGTGAATGTGCTCTAGCTGGCTTAGACAGGGCTTGGCGTGGGCACGTCAAACGGCGACGTGCCCAGCCCTGTGTTCCTTCCCCAAGCAGGGGGTAAGCTAGACTAACTCTAACTAGTCCCTCCCCTCCTTAAAGGTAGAGTTAGAATGGAAAGAAGGGTTCCATTCTCTCTAACTGTAGCTCTGCCATGCTTGCTGCCACCTACTGGTGAACCAGGTAAATTACATATCAGTTACAAAACAGAGAATGCACAGTGTTTGGACCTAAAATAAATACACAGATGACATGACGTTAACCAATAAAGACAGTAGCGGGGTACACAAGCGGTAATGTCACTCTTGGGTGTTACAGATGCACCTGCACTATGCACATTTAGCCTGTGCTTGTCTGTATCAGCATGCCTTTCTATAGCGCCCTTTCATTTGCTGCTAATGTCCACATCACATCTGCATACTGTACAGAAGGCATGAAATTCATCTTTCCTGCTCTCTGAAATGTAAGGATCCTGTGCTGACCACTCAGAGCAGTAACTAGTTTTTCTTTTTGACATTGTTGTATGTAGCAAAATCGAAGTATTGGAAGAGTGGACCTTCTGTGGCTAACCAATACTTGTAATGCTGTTAAAAAAAAATAATAAAGATATTTATTGTGATTTTGCCACCCCCGCCAATCAGCCGCTGATGACATAGCTTTTTTTCCCACTTAATTGTTAAGAAGACCTTGAAACAGCAGAGCACAGTTCTGGTGCTGACTACAGTAAGCTGCAGGGTCTTGTTAGTGTTGTTACTAGTCAGGTGGTGGTTGTGGCCAGAACTGGACAGTCAGCAAGGGACGACTAATCTAGAGGATAAGGTACATATAGATTCTGGTGAAAGCTATGGATCAAACCAGAGAAAAAAATGACAAAAAAAATCAAGGGATCCAAGGGGACTAGAAAAATATGGCTGTTTTTTTCCCCAGAAATAGAACCAACCCTGTCCATCGATTATGTCTGGTATTGTAACTTGGCTTCACTTAAAGGGAACCTGTCAGCAAAAAATAGCATAGTAAGCTGTTAACAGTACCTCCTAGTCCCAGATAACAATGTCCCAATGCACTTTTTCTTTTTTTTGCAGCACTTGGCCTCACAGAGAAATCGAAGTTTTATTCAGCTGCCGCCCCGTGCTTCAAGTCAGGCTTGAAGTCATGGGGGCAGCGGCCTAGGCGTCTCCAATAGTGCTCTCCCCGCCTCCTGCCTCCTTGATTGACATCCCGAATCGCAGTGCCGGGACCGCGCTCTAAGCCCGCATGCGCAGTAAAGGGCGGCTGGAGCGCGGTCCCGTCTCCGGCGCGTACATTGAGCCGGCTTCATTTTTGGCTACAGCGCATGCGCCCGACACCCTGTTCTAATCGCGCCCACGCGCTGTAGCCAAAAATAAAGCCGGCTCAATGTACGCGCCGGAGCCGGGACCGGGACCGCGCTCCAGCCGCCTCCGCCGCCCTGCTCACCACCGGGTGCCCGGACTAATGCAAGTTTCCACTTTTCAGCCCGCAACTGCTATTAACCAGCCTCTCCCTCCACTTTGCATTGGTTGGCGACACCCTGCGCTGGAGATCACGGGTCTCGCGGGAAGGCGTCATCTTGCTGCTGGCAGTGAGACCGATCTTGGAACAGAGCAGGTAAGGATTTATTATTTTTTTTTTAGGTATGTACACGCTGCACATTATGCTGGGGGCACCTGGAAGAGGCCCTAAGAACTGAATTTAGAAAGGGGGGCCCATACCAGTTATATAAGAGTTAGAGGCAGAGGGCAGGGGTAGCCTATCATTCAATTATGTACAGGGGTCAAAATGGAATATATACAGTCTGTGGGGGCCAAATTAAATATATATAGTCTGTGGGGGCCAAATTAAATATATATAGTCTGTGGGGGTGAAAATAAATATATATATACTGTGTGTATATATATATATATATAGTCTCGATAGGGCCAAATGGAATATATTTAGTCTGGGTGAAATATATACAGTCTGGGTGGGGGCCAAATTAAATATATAGTCTGGGTGGGGGCCAAATGAAATATACACAGTTTAGGACTCTAGGAGCATTATTACGTCTGGGGCACAGTGGGGACATGTTGGGGGCACTGTAGGAGCACTATTACTACCATGTGTGCTCTAGCAGAGAATTATTACTATTGGTGGGACTTTGGGGTGCAGTGTTACTGCGGGGGTTCCCTGGCTCAATATCGGCTTACCACAATAAATTTTGGGGGATATTCTGTTTACACTATTATTGTCAGGGGCACTATTTTCTGGGTGCAGTTATTGAAGGGCACTGTGTGCCAATAATTATTGAGGGGGCATTATCTGTGGGGTACTAGCATTATCAGGGGGCTTATCTGTTTCTGCAGTATAGTATTGGGGAGCACAGCGGCACAGTATTGGGGTAGTAGGATGGTTTGTCCAGAAGATGGGAGGATGATGGAAAAGTAGTAAACTAAGATTTTTTTGTCAAACTGCAGAGACGAGAAATGGCTGAAAAATGTTGGTCTGGTCTGAAGGTCTAAAAGGAGAAGATGAGGAAAGAGAACATCTACGTCAAAGGAGACGTCACTGGATGTAAGAGGTATGGGGAGCTGTATTACCCTGTATGTTCTGTAGTGATGGGAGGGTGGATAAAGAATTTGGCCTACCCTGCCGCAGCTCAGACCCAGACTTCAGGTCACACAATTCTGGGGCCTCCCACCCATCTACTACATTATCTGTACTCAGAGAGTTATCTGTGGGGTTACATAGGACTGCAGGAGAGATCTACTACATTATGTGTAAAAAAATAATAATAAGAGGGGGAAGGGGGGGCGCAATACTTGGTTTGCCCCGGGTGCTGGCAACCCACTCTACGCCACTGCCCTATACACTTCATGATGTCTTTTTATATATACTGTTGAGGCTCTGATTCTGCATAGAGATCAGTAAAGTGCCTGTGCAGTGTCTACAACTATGTGAGGAATATTTCAATACCAGGGGCGGACTGAGAACCCTCAGGGCCCCCGGGCAAAATAAATCAAGAGCCCCCTTCCAGGCCCCACCCATGCCCTACCTCCAGCCACGCCCATGTTATACCTCCAGCCACATCTATATCCCGCCTCCACTACCTGGTCACACCGCCATCGTTATGCCTCTGATCCCATCACTACAGAAATACAGGGAACTTACCTATTACGTCCAGTGACGTCTTCTTTGATGTAGATGTTTTCTGTCCTCGTCTTCTCCTTTCAGACCTTCAGACCAGACCTCCATGTTGTCGCCATTTTCCATCTCTGCAGTTTAACAAAAAAAATCTTAGTTTACTACTTTTCCATCATCCTCCCATCTTCTGGACAAATCATCCTACTATCCCCAATACTGTGCCGCTGTGCTCACCAATACTACACTGCAGAAACAGATAATACCCCTGGTAATACTAGTACCACACAGAGCCCCCCATATAAAATACCCATTCTTTGTGGCCTCAGTAGAAGCCCCCATAGTGCCCCATAATAATGTGCCAGTAATAAGTGCCTCTCTTATGCCTCTCCCCCATGTGCCAGTAATAAGCGCCTCTCTTGTGTTTATGTGCCAGTAGTTCACTTATGTGCCAGTAGCCGCCCCCCCCTTATGTGCCAGTAGCCGCCCCCCCTTATGTGCCAGTAGCCGCCCCCCCTTATGTGCCAGTAGCCGCCCCCCCTTATGTGCCAGTAGCCGCCCCCCCTTATGTGATAGTAGCCTCCCCCCTTATGTGCCAGTAGCCGTCCCCCCTTATGTGCCAGTAGCCTCCCCCCTTATGTGCCAGTAGCCCCCTCTTATTTGCCAGTAGCCCCCCCTTATGTGCCAGTAGCCCCCCTTATGTGCCAGTAGCCCCCTTATGTGCCAGTAGTCCCCTTATGTGCCAGTAGTCCCCTTATGTGCCAGTAGCCCCCTTATGTGCCAGTAGCCGCCCCTTATGTGCCAGTAGCCGCCCTTATGTGCCAGTAGCCGCCCCCTTATGTGCCAGTAGCCGCCCCTTATGTGCCAGTAGCCGCCCTTATGTGCCAGTAGCCTCCCCTATGTGCCAGTAGCAGCCCCCTCTAGTGCCAGTAGCAGCCCCCTCTAGTGCCAGTAGCAGCCCTCTCAAGTGCCAGTAGCAGCCCCCTCTAGTGCCAGTAGCAGCCCCTCAAGTGCCAGTAGCAGCCCCCTCAAGTGCCAGTAGCAGTCCCCTCAAGTGCCAGTAGCAGTCCCCCTCTAGTGCCAGTAGCAGTCCCCCTCAAGTGCCAGTAGCAGTCCCCCTCAAGTGCCAGTAGCAGTCCTCCCTCAAGTGCCAGTAGCAGTCCTCCCTCAAGTGCCAGTAGCAGTCCTCCCTCAAGTGCCAGTAGCAGTCCGCCCTCAAGTGCCAGTAGCAGCCCCCCCTCAAGTGCCAGTAGCCGCTCCCCCTCAAGTGCTAGTAGCCGTCCCCCGAAAAAAAAAAAAAAGAACACATACTTACCTCCAGTGATGCGATGAGATGCAGGCCTCTTCCGGCCTGTGTGCTGGCATAGTGCTGGCAGCCTATCAGAGGAACAGGGAGAGGACACGCCTCTCCCTCCTCTGCAGCTGCACAATACCAGATGACTATGGATATGAGCACAATAGAAGCGCTCATCTCCTGATGTCCCCTGCCGCTGCGTCTGCCCTGGGGGCGGGCCCCCTACTGGCCACGGGCCCTCGGTCCATGCCCGAGTGCCCTAATAGTCAGTCCGCTCCTGTTCAATACAACCTCCATCAACTACTTTCCATAACACACATTATAAGACTATACAGCTTGGACCTCGTAAAAGAACTTACCAACTTTTCAGCAGTCAGGTCCTTCAAAAAAATGGCTCCACTAATAGATAAATAGTGAAATCTGCACACACATACAAACAAAAAACACACCAGAAATTGATGAGGATTTCTAAATCCACACGGCAGATTCATTTCTGCCTAAAAAAAAAAAGCAAAATACTGCTGGTACTGTATTATAGTCATGCTGTGGTTTTTCCAGATGGAAAGACCTATGTAATCAGCTACAGATTACAAAGGGTTTTTCTGCCTGGAAAAACCACAGCATGACTATAATACAGTACCAGCAGTGTAAGACGCTTTCCATACATTTTCTGCATTACAGAATATACTTACAGCTGTCTATGGAGTGCACTGCGGAGCCAGAGGATGATTGGAACTTCAAACTTGTATACTTAGCAATGGCTGTCCTGTGATACACCAAGTAGTACTGCCCTGGCTGAGGAGCAGGGGAGATGTTTGGCAATTGAGAGGACAAGCAGGATCTCGGCTGGATCTGTGATTGGCCAACTAGAATGTAGGGCCTTCTGCGACGTCTCTGTGGCTGCAATGTGAGAGAGAGAGTGGAGCTGAGGCTGTATATAATTATATATAAGTACAGCTGGTATAAGTTATACATCGTCTTGTATATAGTGATATGGTCCATGCTGGTATAACCTGGGCATCTCCTGTATATAATTATATATGTACAGCGGGTATAAGTTATACATATTCTTGTATATAGTGATATGGACTATGCTGGTATAACCTGGGTATCACCTGTATATAATTATATATGTACAGCTGGTATAAGTTATACATCTTCTTGTATATAGTGATATGGACCATGCTGGTATAACCTGGGCATCTCCTGTATATAATTATATATGTACAGCTGGTATAAGTTATACATCTTCTTGTATATAGTGATATGGACCATGCTGGTATAACCTGGGTATCTCCTGTATATAATTATATATATGTACAGCTGGTATAAGTTATACATCTTCTTGTATATAGTGATATGGACCATGCTGGTATAACCTGGGCATCTCCTGTATATAATTATATATGTACAGCTGGTATAAGTTATACATCTTCTTGTATATAGTGATATGGACCATGCTGGTATAACCTGGGCATCTCCTGTATATAATTATATATGTACAGCTGGTATAAGTTATACATCTTCTTGTATATAGTGATATGGACCATGCTGGTATAACCTGGGTATCTCCTGTATATAATTATATATGTACAGCTGGTATAAGTTATACATCTTCTTGTATATAGTGATATGGACCATGCTGGTATAACCTGGGCATCTCCTGTATATAATTATATATGTACAGCTGGTATAAGTTATACATCTTCTTGTATATAGTGATATGGACCATGCTGGTATAACCTGGGCATCTCCTGTATATAATTATATATGTACAGCTGGTATAAGTTATACATCTTCTTGTATATAGTTATATGGACCATACTGGTATAACCTGGGTATCTCCTGTATATAATTATATATGTACAGCTGGTATAAGTTATACATCTTCTTCTATATAGTGATATGGACCATGCTGGTATAACCTGGGTATCTCCTGTATATAAGTATAGCGGCGGCTGGGAACGCAGGAGCTGTGGATGGGCATGGAACAACAGACCGATGAGTCGTTGGTGCCGCTGAGCCTCAAGCCCAGCCTGGTGGTGTGCTGTAACGGGCCAAATCTCCTAGCAGCTCTGGGCCTAGCCGGTTTGACGCACATCCCTTGCCTGGCGCATGTGCTGAATTTAGTGGTGCAAAGGTTCCTGAAAAATTACCCAGATATGTCAGAGCTGCTGCAGAAGTGCGGGCCGTCTGTGCGCGGTTTCGGTGTTCTTACAGCACCACTTCACCACCAACGATTGGGCCTCCATGCGGGACTTGTGTGCTGTTTCAAGTACTCGACCAACATTGCCAGTGCTGATAACGCAGTCCTCAGCGTTACTATCTCACTTCCATGTCTTCTTGAAAAAACACTTTTGGCGGTGATGGAAGAGGATGTGGCACAGAAGGAAGAGGAGGAGGAAGATGGGTCATTTCCATGTTTATCATGCCAGTCATTCAGAAGTGGCTCGGAGGGTGGGTTCTTGCACCAACAGAGGCCAGGTACACAACTGTCCAGCCAGAGCACAGTTCTGGAGGATGAGGAGGATGAGGAGGAACCATGTTCACAGCAGGGTGGCACCCAAAGTAGCCTATGGCATCAATGGAGCATGGCTGGGGGGATACATAGGACACAGGCGATATATCTCCCACGGAGTACATCTTGTCGTTGCCTCTGGGCAGCCTGGCACACATGATCGACTAAATGCTGCAGTTACTGTGCAACGACCGCCGATTTGCCCACATTCTAACCAGTGCTGATTACTGGGTGGCCACCCTGCTGGATCCCCACTACAAGGACAACGTGCATGATCGGAAGATGTGCAAGTACAAGGCCACGCTGGTAGACGCGCTGCTGATGGCATTCACACCTGACAGCGTGGGCTCAGTGGATACACAAGGCGAAGGCAGAGGAGGAGGAAGATGTCGCCAGCGCAGCTGGGGCGCCGCCAGAACCTCAAAAGGCAGGGTTAGCATGGCCGAAATGTGGAAAAGCTTTGACAGCACACCACAACAACCAGCACCACCAGCTGATACGGAACGTCTTAGCAGGAGGCAGCATTTCAGCAACATGGTGGAACAGTACGTGTGCACATGCCTACACGTACTGACTGATGGGTCTGCCCCATTCAACTTCTGGATCTCCAAATTGGGCACATGGCCTGAGCTTGCCCTTTACGCCTTGGAGGTGCTGGCCTGCCCTGTGCCAAATGTATTGTCTGAATATGTGTTTAGCACGGCAGAGGGGGGGTAATCACAGACAAGCGCAGCCGCCTGTCCACAGCCAACGTGGACAAGCTCAAGTTCATTATAATGAACTAGGCATAGATCCCACAGACATGGATACCAGCTGCACTCAGCCATTGTTAGACTCCAGCGAAATTTCCCTTTCCATTCTCTTTTCTATTTCCCAGTGTTATGGGGCCTTCCCAAACGTATAAAAAATAAAAATAAATAAATAAAGGGAAAAACAACAAACAACAAAAACAGTGTTGGCTACCTCCTCCACCGCCGCTTCCACCTACACTGCCACTTCTACCGCCTCCTCAATCTCCTACTCCACTTTGACCTCCGCCTCCTAGTTCAAGATTATTATTTTTAATTTTTCTTTTTTTTCTATGTCATTTTAAGTAATTTCATTTGTTTGCAGGGCAACTGTCCCTCATTTTGCTTTCTTTTGCAGCCCTCTAGCCCTTATTACGACTACTTTACAGCTATTTTAGTGCACCAAAGTTCAGGTCCCCATTTACTTCAATGGGGGTTCGGGTTCGAGTTCGAGTTCAGGTATCGAACCCGAACTTTTACCCGAAGTTCGCCGAACCCCGCGAACCCCAACATCCACGGGCCCACTCATCCCTATACCTGATCCTTTATTCTGAGGAGAGATAAGCCACTGTCACATATGACATGGAGAGTCAGGAAAGATTATTGTCAGTTGAATGAGGGTTCTGCTGACACCTGCTGAAGGTTTATGGCCAGCAAAAAAACTAAAAATTAATGTAAAAAGGAGGGAAGAAAATAGACAATACAAATCCTCCTGCAATAAAAATGTCTGCTGCACGTGTGAGGACATGGAGAAAGGAACTCTGGGAAGGCGGGATAACCCATCATGCCATGCATGCAGCCAATCAGCAGCCAGCCAGCCCTGTGATGTCACAGCCCTATAAAAAGCCTCAGCCATCTTGTATTCTGCCATTTACCAGCGTACAGTACTTAGTGCAGGGAGAGACATGTCTGCAGCTGCTAGGAACAGTGCTAGGAAAGACTGGATTGTGGTGAAAAAACGATTTATAAGTGCAGAGAAAGGATAGGGAGGAATCATTCCACAGTAATGGAGCAGAACAGGGTTCAGTAGGGGAGGTTACAGCCTGGGTAATAGGAGCAATCCTATTACACCTTGTTGCACTGACCAGGGATCCTAATTGCCATTATACAGCTCTGTAATTCCAGCAAACCGTTCTTGTTATTGGGGTGCAAGTGCTGTTTAATACAGCCATTAACAGGGTTTATTACAAGAAAATATTTCTACAGTATGTCTTTTTTGCCCTAGTGTGGTGCAGTTATATGTTGTAAAGCCCTTTTTGCCGTGTATTAGTGGCAAAAGAAAAATATATTTGCCCTTGTGCGGTGCAGTGATATATTCTAAAGCCCAGTTTGCCATGTATTAGTGGCGAAATAAAAATATATTCACAGTTCTGCATTGCACTTATCTGTTACAAAGTCTTTTGTGTTGTGTAAAAGTGGAAAAAAATGAAGGCCTATTTGCCATTCTGTGGTGCAGTGATATTTTCAAAAGCCCATTTTGCAGTGTATTAGTGGCAAAATAAAAATATATTCGCCGTTCAGCGTTGCACTTATCTGTTGAAAAGTGTTTTGTGTTGTGTAAAAGTTGAAAATAAATTAGGGCCAACTGTCCTTGTGCCACTCTGTGGCCTCCTCATGCTGCTTCCACCTCCACACTATGTCACCTTGCCACTCTGTGGCCTCATGATGCTGCCACCACCTCCACACTGTCTTTGTGCCACTCTGTGGTCTCCTCCTGATGCTGCTGATGCCACCTCCGCACTGTCATTGTGCCACCATGTCATAGGGCCACTCTGTGGACTTCTCATGCTGTTCCCAGCCTTCCCACTTCATGGCTGGGCCACAATTTTGCCTTTCAGCCTGGTTGACGTCATCATTTATTTGACCCTTCTTCCGATATGTCAGAAGGAAGGAAAAATGAGACGCACAACGGATCCTCTTTGTGTAGCAGCTGTAAGGCCTGTACGGTCCCATCAGAATTGGCTTGTGATTTGGTAGCCAAAAGCAGGATTAGGTACAAAACACAGAAGACATGCAAATATTCCATTCATGTGTCATCTATGTTTTGGATCCACTCCTGTTTTTTTTTGGCATTAGCAATACTGATGGATTACTGACCAAATGCTGACCGAGTGAAGGCGGATGCTCATCAGACAGGATCCGTTTTTTGGGGGTTATCGTTCTGACGGATCAGAGGAAGGGCAAAAAATCAGTGACGTCAACATAAACTTACTGCTGACACCCTCTCAACTCTGTTGGGGGGCTCTACTTCTATAAGCGTTTAATAGAGCAGGTTCTGTAGACATCTATGTGGAATCAGCTGACAATGGTGTAAAAGGAGTGCGCTTCCTCTTGGTGCCAACATCTACCTGTAAGGCTGAGTTAATACTTGAGTTATTTGGTCAGTTTTGGCCCCGTGACTGCCCAAATAAGTGAAGTGTGCAGTGATTCTAAGAGCGACGCCTGTCATCTGCATGTCATACGGACTCACAGTATTATTTCACTACCAAATCAGACTCCCTATGTGTGTTACTGCAAGGCTCAGTGTTCTACACCACTATAAAGGCTCTCAGCAGCCAGGAAATAGCCCTTTTTTATGCGATTCACTGCAAATAAATTCGGACTGAACCGAATTTTTAAACCATTAGAAAACGTGGTGTTAAACAGGCAGGATATGCTCAAACCCATATCCTGCACTTGTAGTCTGTTGCTGATGGCAATCAACAGCAAAAAAAATGCATACAACAGAAGAAGCTAGCAACGGACTACAAGTACCACAATAACCATCCTACATAAGGTAACAATTATGTGGATGTGGAGAACAATCAAAAACTTAACAATAGCAAAGACAGGTGCACTCTGCGGTAATACTAAACCCTCACACTGATGTTAAAATTGAGAGGTTAGTTCGACATATCCTACTAGGAGGATTCTCAAGTAGCCCGAGGCCCTACCACTCACCTACCTGTGCCGTATGGGCAATACCAGGGGCAAGTGGGCAAATTATGGGAGCATAAGGCCTGACTCACAAACAGCTTACCAGTAACCTCCAGCATGTAGCCATGCTTGCAATGGGAGGTGCCTGTGAGCCCCAACCGGGACTGGCTGATATGGCCCAGGTCCTAACAGGTGCACCTAAATGTAGCCTGTAGATAAAAAACAGGCACATTTAAATTGGAGTTTATACACCAAGCTGTTTGTGAGTCAGGCCTTATGCTCCCATAATTTGCCCACTGCCCCTGGTATCGCCCATACGGCACAGGTAGGTGAGTGGTAGGGCCTCAGGCTACTTGAGAGACCTTGGCGCGGTGCCCGAGCTTAAGACATGTCCTCCTACTAGGATGTGTCGAACTAACCTCTCAGATTTAACATCAGTGTGAGGGTTTAGTATTACCGCAGAGTGCACCTGTCTTTGCTATTGTTAAGTTTTTGAACCAAATTTTTCCTGAAAAATTCAGCGAACCGGCGAATCGAATTTTTGAAAATTCACATGTTTGGGTCCTCAAGCCAGTAGAGCATCCTGCTCATGTGATAGTAGCTTTCCATATTCAAACTTTGGAAAGTGACATCTTGGGAAGTTCAGGTGCAAGCCCCAAAGAACTGCACTCACCCCACTGCTAATGACAGAAGAAAAAGCAGCCAGGAAGCAGCAGAAGTAAGGAGTCTGTGACACCCAAAAATTGAAGTAGGAGCTGCCTGAGTATTTCCTGCAACCAAAACTCAGAGGCTGCAGAAGAGAAGAAGAGTGTGCGGTGCCTCATAGAGTATCATGCAGTGACAGGGCTGCAGAGAGAGGGCCTGCTGCCTATGCAGACCAGGTATGGACTGAGTATCCCAGATGGAGATGAAGAGTCGCTGTGGCTGCAGTGACCTAAAGATACGACCAGTGTAGTGTCCTGGAGCACGGGTTCTTTTGAGATTGGGGGCTTGTGGACATTTGCCTCTATTGCTGCTATGCAAAGCCATCAAGTGACTACTTTAGTGCACTTTGAACGGTTAATTTGCATTGTAATTTATGTGATTATTTGCACTTATACTGTTTTATACTGTTTGTTATGAAATCAGGTGTGGACCCACTGTGCCACTGACTGACTATACCCTGCAGTCCCTGAGTTAGTGGCAGCTGACCTGGGGTTCAGAGATACTGGTGCAAAGAACCAAGATTTATCAAAACTGACACCTATAAGCCAGTCTTGATCTCTGTGCTCTGTTGTGAGATGCGCCTAATTTAAGAGAGAGATGCATCTTAATAAATTGGGCTAATTTCTGCATGCCATGCCAGATACTGAAGTCTATGCCAGCTCCAGGCTGGCATAGACTTCAGCTATAATTTATGCCACTCTCTGGTGGAAATTATAGTAAATCAGTCGCAAAGTATAGTGCACATATGGCGTGCACCATAATTTGTGACCTTTTTATGTCATAATAATGGAGTAATTTCCTTAGTAAATGTCCCCCAGTGAACTTTTGACTGTCTGGTCTAGCTCTGTCAGACTGTAGTTTATGACTGAAAACTGCTTGGTCATTCCCATATTGAGACGCAATACAAATCAATGGCAGACTTCAACTGCAACATTCTTTCTGTTAGGCTGTGCTTCTCCACTCCACCCCTCCCACTAGAAGGTTCTGGATCAGTTAGGAATGATAAAAAGTAGATCAGTCCGAGCTCATAGAGGTCTGCAGATAGGTACCAGTGTTTAGTAGGAGAGACTCCACCAGACTGCATGAATGACTGGAAGAAGATGCTGTGACAGTTTTACTCAGTTTTACTCTGCCACAGACTGTCCAGGGAGCAAGTCAGACGACTCAGGCACAGACCGTTGGGCCACCAGCCCTTTGGCCAGTGTAGCCTTCTAATAAAGAAAGGGACAGCTAGCTCAAGCCTTTTCTCAGCTTAAAACTTTCTGCTACAAGAGTAGAGACTGTGCTAGTGACCAGAAGAAGGTACCAAGATGGGGACATTCTGCCACAGACCCTGAGACACCAGCTTAATGGCAAGGGTACCAACCATTCAAGAAAGACAGGGACATCTAGCTCAGGCCTTTCCTCATCACAGAATCTTCTGGTACCAGAGAGGAGACTAGAGAAGCCAACTTAGTGCATTGCCTGTATTGTTTTGCACTTAAGTTAATCCAGTAAAGAAGTACACTTTACTGCAGACCCTGATTCTCTGGACTGTTTTTCCTGTGGGGTACACCATGCCTTACCATCCCCTCCAGAGAGTAGCAACAACTGGTTACACCTTGATGGGAAGCAAGCACACAGTGGCAGTGCCACCAAAGATGGCACAAGATGAGCAAGCAGCTGTAACAAGGTTGGTGCCACTATGTCATATGAAAGCACACTGAAGGGGAACCATTGTATTACAGGAGGATAGACTGCCCTAGGCGGAATGGACAAGCTACAAGATACCTCAACAAAGCATATATAATGCCTCTGCAAGAATGGAGTAGTCCTTGGGACTTAGACTATTCAAAGGACCGTGTGACTGCTGGAATGTTGTATTAATGGGACTGTCCCTTTAATGGACTATATGGACTGTTTAATAACCTGTACTGACAGAAAGGACTGTAATGGCCAAAGACTGATGGACTGAGTTAATAAGGCTGCCATGATGATTGACCATATCATTACAAGAGATTCCAGCACTCCGAGAGAGTATAATCATTAAATAATATAATTATTAGTTTATTTTCATGTGCCAAAACATGGCACGTCTCGGTCCGTGTGGACCTTCATCACACTATTGCTACTAGGAAGAAGGAGACAAGCTGTTAATGGCGCTAAAATATCCACATATCCATGCGAGCATTCACTTTCTTTTAGCACCATTAACAGCTTGTCTCTTTCTTCCCAGTAGCAATAGTTTGATGAAAGTCCACACGGACCAAGAAATCACGTGTTTCTCCACATGAAAATAATTGTATTGGAGTGCTAGAATCTCTTCTAGTTGTATCTACAGGATGGGAACCCTACTTCAAGTATCCTAACCATCACAGAACATTATACAATTGATAGAAGTCTCTTACAAATTACGAGATCTGCCTGCGCTGCCGTATGTGTAGTACAGTACCTAGTCTCCTTGGGACTTACCATCCCTGATGAAGAAGCCCGCTAGGCTTTGAAACGCGTAGGAAGTGTGGACCTTGGAGGCTACCGTACTACCAGTGGTGACGTCACCCAGAGGAATCTCCCGGGCAACGCTCTAACGCTCCCTAAGGTCTCCTCGCGCAGCGCGTGCTTCCGGCCAGAGCAGCGCTGCTGCTAGAAGGAAACCAGAAGAGTACTACAAGTATCAGCGCAGCAAAACCGAACCTGAACCGTCGACTAACGCATCGATCACACACCCACAAAGAATAAAGTAACCACCTAACAGCGATTGTGCGCCGATTATATATGGCTTCCTGCTGCGCATTGATAGAGTTTTAAAAGCCCAGTACACGGATACTGCAACTGCACTCTCACAGTTGAATTTATCTAATACCGATAACAATCCCAATACTGGTGCTGTTAACACTACTACCACCAATAGGATCACATTGTCACCCACATATAATAGCACAGTACCCCAGCGCTACTATCATTATCACAACTTGCGATTATTCCTCTACATTATACAATTGATAGACTTTAAAGTTACTGTATATAGTTATGACTTTAAATTTAACTGTACATGTATGAAATTACTTTATAAAAAAATATACTATATAATATAATACACCCTCTTACTGGTCTGATTCGAAGGTTGGATGTAATAAATGAGACTCAAGAGTAAGCATATAAAAAAAAAAGGTATATTGTACAGCGTGGAAAATAGATATTATAATTATTGCCAATTATATACGGAGAGGTAATGGAACAACAAAGAAATAAATATTACACAGAGACGTATAGACAACACTAGTTACAATTACACAATTACAATATAATTAGTGTTGAGCTAATTGAAGTCCACAAATCCTTCGTGGTAGCGAATCAATTTTCCCTGAAATGGTGTAAAAAAACTAAAAAAAAATCATACATACCTGATCCATTTGCTCGTGACAGGCCGGCAGCTGCCATCTTGCATGAAGATGTCGCACGAAATCCCGTGTGCGGTGACATATGACATCACCACGCCGGCCGGCGCGATGTTGCGCCAGATCTTCAAGCAATATGATGGCGGCCATGGATGAGGTAAGTATGATTGAATTTATTTTTTATTGTTTTTTTTACACCCGATTATTACCCGATCGTGTATGAATGCAGCATCTGAGGGTTACAATGGCGAGGGGTGGCGCAATCGCCCCTCCCTGTCATTGCACTCACTACTTACAAAGAAATGCGCTTCATGAAAGTGATTCGTCACTAAGCAAATTGTTTTTTGTTAAATTCAGTGAAGGAGCCAAATTAAATTTTACAATACTTCGCTCAATACTAAATATGATGTAACTCGACAACAAAATGAACTAAAACTTTACAGTGTACAGTTACCACCCATGGGCTCTTTTAAGTCTCTCCACCAGTCTCACCTCTCCTCTCGTTTTTTCTCTCTTCTGTCTTCTATCTCTCTCTTCCTGGGTCTGAAAACACATCTTTTTATATGTTTAATAATCCGGATGGTCCTTGAATCTTGATGCTATCTCAGTTTGACTCTTCAGGTGTTTTTCAATAATTTCAATATTGATCCTTTTTTGATTTAACAGGAGTTTCATTAGACGTAGGGAACTAGCTGTAACCTCCACTTCCCATTTAGGTAATAAATCTGGAGTGCCTATATGTTTAGCTGGTTTAATGAAAATGCGTAAACCCTTTGGTATAATGGAATTCTTGATATAGTTGTCAAGGGACTGGATTTCCCACCATGATTTAAGGCATTCTTTATGAACCTTATAAAGGTCCTTGAAAGTGGTCTTAATTGATGAAAAAGCCATGTTTAAAGGAACAAATTCCCTTTCTGAAAATATTTCATTTGCTTCCAAAAGCCACTTATCTTTCTCTAGTGGTGTGCTTAGGAAGCCAGCCATTACCAAGAATCAGTTTGTTACTATAGCACAGAAAACACAGTCTAACAATTCAAACGAAAAAATTACAGCTAGGGTACTGTTATTGTAGGCAGAACATATACTAGGGCAATTCACAGACTACCACCCAAATAAGATGTGAATAAATGGACCGGCACTCAGTAATCTTGTGTTAGAAGATTTCTTCAACACAAGATTACGGAGTGCCGGTCCATTCATTCATATTCGTATGGGGCCCCGACCTGCTGACCGTGCACCCGGACCTCGATAACTGTAACGCACCAAATTGATCAGTTAGGATCTCAACTGCGGTGTCCTTTGACATCCACTTTTGGCACACTGATTGAGTGTTGGTGGTGTCTTTGCGGCTGCTCAGTGTGTACCCCAGGCGGCTCTCTCAGTCTTAAGCGGAGAGTATGGGGTTAACAAAATCATGTACCGCGTACTAAAGATAGAGTGTAAAACTAATAGTGAGGAAAGTTTGTTTTAGGAATGAGAGTTCAGATTAAAGTTCATGTGAATAACAGCTCTTGGCAACGTTCAGGAATCCCAGGCCTGCAGTACTAATAACCACCAGCGCGAGTCCCTTCCTTTCAGTGAGCAATGTCAGTGAAACAAAATGACAGGCTTGATACTTGCTGTTGGAAGTCATGCAGGGATCCTGCAGTGGTGGAGCCGGGTAAGGTAGGTGAGGGTTTCTCCTGGAGGTTCAGAGTTGCAGGTAGTTAGGATCTTGAGTCCTCGTGGTGAATGGAGCAGGCAGGGTGCGCACTCCATTAGTGGAACCCCTGTGCAGCACCTGGCTCCTATTTATTGACCAAGTGTGGGTGGGCGGAGCCACCTTAGACGGCCCAGCGGCCACTGCTTCCAGCCTGGGAGGCAAACAGCGATCGTTGTCATGGTTACACAGGGCATGATCCAGGCTGGAGCGCAAACCACCGTATCCTTACAGTACCCCCTTAAGGGGACCCTCTCCGGGGTACCTCAGTAGGGAGGGTCGGTCGGGAAATCTCCTGTGAAACAACCTTTGGAGTCTGGGTGCATGGACGTCTCGCACATCTTCCCAAGAGTCATCCTGAGACCCGTAACCCTTCCATCTAACGAGGTACTGGATCCTCCCCGTCTTCTTCTGGAGTCGAAGCTGCTCAACCTCAAATTCCTCCTCACCTCGGACATTTATCGGGGGAGGGTTGAGGAACCCGTGAGGGGAACGGGCTAGGTCTAAACGGTTTTAGCAACGATACATGGAATGTGGGATGTACCTGTAGTCGAGGAGGAAGGGTAAGTCTCACCGTGTTGGGGTTGATAATTCTTTCTATCAGAAAAGGACCCAAAAATTGCCTACCCAGTTTCTTAGCAGGTACCCCCAACCGAAGGTTTCTCGTTGACAGCCATACCGAGTCTCCAACCTGATAAGGAGGATTTTCTCTTCTGTGACGATCGTAGTAGATCTTCTGCCTTTCCTTTGCCCGTTGGAGGTTGTCTTTCAGCATCCTGAGGGTTGTTTGCAAGGTAGTTACAAAATCATCTGTGGCAGGAACGTTTGTAGGAAGGTTGATTTCAGGGAGAGACCTAGGGTGGAATCCATAATTAGCAAAGAATGGACTATGTAAAGTGGAGGAATTCACAGAATTGTTGTAGCGAATTCGGCAAGAGGGAGTAGGCTTTCCCAGTCATCTTGAAGGAATGAGCAGTGACATCTGAGAAATTGTTCCAGACATTGGTTCACCCTTTCCGTCTGCCCGTTAGTTTGGGGGTGGTAGGCGGTAGACATTCTATGGTCGATTTGGAGTCTAAGACAGAGTGCTCTCCAAAATTTGGATACAAATTGTGAACCCCTGTCTGATATAACTTGGCTAGGGATTCCATGTAGTTTTATGACATTGGACAGAAAGGCCTCGGCAGTTTCACTGGAGGAAGGTAATTTTTGAGGGCGATGAAGTGTGCCATCTTAGTTAGTAGGTCTACTACAACCATGATGGTGTTGTTTCCTCTGGAGCGGGGAGTTCTACAATGAAGTCCATTGAAACCCATTCCCAGGGTCTGTTAGGGATAGGAAGACTCATAAGAAGGCCATATGGTCGATTTCTATCACTTTTGCATGAGGCACATGTCTCGCACGTGGAAACATATTGCTTAATTTCTTTGGTCATTTTTGGCCACCAGAAGTTCCTGCGTATCAGGTTTATGGTTTTGGCAATGCCAGGGTGTCCCGCGAGGGTGAGTCATGGCAGAGTTTGATAACCTGGGTGGTGAGAGGAGTTGGTATGTACAGTAGGTTGTTTTTGTAGAGGAAACCCCGTTGGTCTTTCAGAAGTCCCGGGGGATGTTAGCACAGTCAATTTTCAGAGCATCCTTAAGCTGGGTTTCCAATTCGATGGTGGCGAAGATAATTTTGTTAGGTGGTATAATGCATGTGGGGGCTGTGACTGCGGCGCGGCATTCATCCAGGCGTGATAAGGCATCAGCCTTCCCATTTTTGAGCCTGGTCGGTAAGTAATTTGAAAGTCAAATCTGTCCAAAAAAAACTCCACCGTACCTGACGTGCTGACAGTGTTTTACTGGTTTTCAGGTATTGTAAATTACGGTGATCCGTGTATATTGTGATGGGGTGTGTTGAACCTTCAAGTAGGTGCCTCCAGTTCTCTAGGGACCATTTTATGGCAAGAAGTTCCTTTTCCCCTATGGGGTAGTTGATTTCAGCGGTGTTTAGAGTCTGGGAGTAGAACCCGACAGGATGTAATGGGGATGAGAAGGAGCTCCGCTGGGACAGAACAGCTCCTATGGCTGCCTGTGATGCATCTACTTCCAGCACAAAGTGATAGTTTGGATTCGGAATGGTCAGAATTGGTGCTGAAGTGAATTTGTCTTTAAGTAACTCAAAAGCTGATTGGGCCTCCATGGACCAAACAAATTTCGTGTTGACACTAGTTAATCTGGTTAGGGGTTTGATGGTAGCGGAGAAGTCTTTGATGAATTTCCTGTAGAAGTTCGAGAACCCTATGAAACGCTGGAGGGCTTTCCTGGAGTCCGGAATCGGCCAGTTTTGGATGCAAGTGATCTTTGACTGATCCATCTGAATTCCTTTGGGTGAGATTATATAACCAAGGAACGGAAGGGTAGTAGTCTCGAATATACACTTTTCTGGTTTGACATATAAGTGATGGACGCTTAATCGCGCAAGTACCCAACGGACGTGTTTCCTGTGATCTTGTAGGTTATCGGAGTAGACCAATATGTCATCTAGATAGATGACAACACATACATCTAGTAGATCCCTAAATATGTCGTTGATAAAGTTTTGGAAAGTGGCAGGGGCATTGCACAAGCCGAAGGCATTACCATGTACTCAAAGAGTCCGTGCCGGGTGCGGAAAGCAGTTTTCCATTCATCCCGGTTCTAATCCTAATCAAGTTGTATGCGCCTCTCAAGTCCAGTTTAGTGTAGATAGTTGATGTTTGAAGTCTTTCAATAAGCTCGGATATTAGCGGCAGGGGTACCGGTTTTTGATTGTTATTTTATTTAATGCTCTGTAATCAATGATGGGTCTGAGGCTCAAGTCTTTGTTCCTTACGAAGAACATACCGCGGCTGCAGGGGAGGTTGAAGGCCGAATGAATCCCTTCCTTAAGTTCTCTTCGAGATACTGTTTGAGGTGGTCAAGTTCTGGTTGTGCCAATGGGTAGATTCTTCCTGTGGGTATTTCACTGCCCGGCAGCAGGTCTATGGGGCAATCGTAGGGTCTATGGGGCGGTAGGGATTCCGCCATCTTTGCACTAAATACCTCCGAGAACTCTGAGTATTGGGTAGGGACCTGGTTCACCCCTACATGCATGAGCGTTTTAATAGGGAAGCAGGTCTCCCTGCAATAACGTGAGGTAAACCCAATTCTCCCCTGTTCCCATAGGAGAACTGGTTGATGTAACCGGAGCCATGGCAAGCCTAAAATGATGGGGAACGAAGGGGAGTGTATGACATCAAAGGATAAAAATTCTGTGTGGCTATTTTCGCTTGTCACCAAAAGGGGTTGAGTCTGGCTATGGATAGGTCTAGAGGTTGTACCATCAATAAAACTCACGGATATCAATACATTTCTCCTTGTATGGGGAATTTTATTTCTCTCTACTAGATGCTTATCGATAAAATTCCCCGAAGCTCCCGTGTCCACCATTGCATCAACGATAGTTCGGTTTTGTAAGGTAAGAGACGTATAAATGTAACCACTTGTGTTGTTATTTTTTCTGCCTAAGTTACAGAATGTCATCATTTTACCTTCATGTTTCTTTCTTATGGCAGGACATCCATCAACCGAATGGTCAGCCGACGCACAGTATAAGCAGAGGTTGAGGTTCCGTCTCGGGTCTTCTCTCTCTCAGTCAGAGGACCACGAGTTGCCCCAATCTCCATCATCTCTGCTACAGGATCTGGGCTGGTCTGTCTCGGGGTGGGTGTAAACCCTGAGACTCTCTCAGCCCTGCGTTCCCTTAAGCGTCTGTCAATGGTGGTGACCTTCTGCATCATGGCGTCAAGTGTATGTGGCAGCTCTCAGCGGGCTAACTCATCTTTCAGGGCCTCAGATAGACCGAGACGGAACTGATTTCTAAGAGTGAGATCATTCCATTCCGTCTCACGGGCCCAATGAGTGTATTCCGCAATAAAGTCCTCTACGGGTCGTCTCCCTTGCTTTAGGGTGCGAATGGCGGTCTCCGCAGTCAGCTGCTTGTTGTGGTCCTCGTAAAGGAGGGCCATTGTTTCAAGAAATTGCGGAAAGGAATTCAAGGCCGGGTCTTCCTTTTCTAAATAGGTGTTAGCCCATGCTCTGGGCTCCCCCCTGAGGTACGAGATAATGGTGAGTACTTTGGTTCTATCGGTAGGATAGGTCCGGGGGCATAACTGAAACATCAGTTTGCACGCATTCAGGAATTCGCGGAACTGCTTCCGGTCTCCTGAGAAAAGTTCGTGGGGGTGTCCTGTGCGCGACGTGACGAGATCTCGCAACGTCTGATTTTCCAATTGGAGATTCTGTACGGTCACGTTAAGGGTTTCCACCCTCTCAGTGAGGGCGACCATATGCCGCACGAGCTCCGCTGGATCCATGGGGGTTCCACTAATATGTAACGCACCAAATTGATCAGTTAGGATCTCAACTGCGGTGTCCTTTGACATCCACTTTTGGCACACTGATTGAGTGCTGGTGGTGTCTTTGCGGCTGCTCAGTGTGTACCCCAGGCGGCTCTCTCAGTCTTAAGCGGAGAGTATGGGGTTAACAAAATCATGTACCGCGTACTAAAGATAGAGTGTAAAACTAATAGTGAGGAAAGTTCGTTTTAGGAATGAGAGTTCAGATTAAAGTTCATGTGAATAACAGCTCTTGGCAACGTTCAGGAATCCCAGGCCTGCAGTACTAATAACCACCAGCGCGAGTCCCTTCCTTTCAGTGAGCAATGTCAGTGAAACAAAATGACAGGCTTGATACTTGCTGTTGGAAGTCATGCAGGGATCCTGCAGTGGTGGAGCCGGGTAAGGTAGATGAGGGTTTCTCCTGGAGGTTCAGAGTTGCAGGTAGTTAGGATCTTGAGTCCTCGTGGTGAATGGAGCAGGCAGGGTGCGCACTCCATTAGTGGAACCCCCTGTGCAGCACCTGGCTCCTATTTATTGACCAAGTGTGGGTGGGCGGAGCCACCTTAGACGGCCCAGCGGCCACTGCTTCCAGCCTGGGAGGCAAACAGCGATTGTTGTCATGGTTACACAGGGCATGATCCAGGCTGGAGCGCAAACCACCGTATCCTTACAATAACGCACAGTGCACAGTAACCCCCTATCAACATGAAGAAGGTAATAAACATACACAAAATAACAAATGGGTAATCAGGATAGGGCTCTTGTAAATACAAAGTTTGAGTCCCTGAATGGAGACTTTCCCTAATCCTGCCCCTATGCTTTTGACCCTTCCTACAGAGGCGATCCCGTATTCAGGAACCTCCTGAAAGCCCCTAGATGACCCTAGCAGGGGGGTGGCCCACCGTAGTGGTATGACCTAACCTAAATGGCAAAAACAAAAAACAATAATTACACATATACAGGCTATTCACTAATAAAATGTCGGATACTCTTTCCACTCGCAATTAAGCAAAATATACAATCACCAATAATTAGCAACTCATTGCAAATCAATCTCAATTAATGTCCCAAATTCTGATCCCATAGTTCCAACGCGTTTCGTCCTGTACAATTTAAGGGCTCGTCAGGGGACCATGAAAAAAATCACTGTCAATAGCGCTGCCCTCAAGCAGTGGTAACCCAGATATACTTATCTGACAGAATACTGCTACCAAAAGTGACCAATACTGCAAGAAATAAATAACCAGTTATAGTGGCCAGTAAATCATTCGGCCCCCTAATATGCAATAAGCACCGATGTACCAGTACATAAATCACTAAAAACCCTGGCCGTTAAGTCATCTGGCCCCCTTCTACAAGGCAGACACAAATGTAAACATCAGATTCCTGCTATCACAATAAATAGCCCAGTGATACTTGCGCGTCCAATGATTAGAGACAAAATCCCCCTAGTAGCACTGTTTCCAGATGTAGCGCTGCCCAGGCGTGGTTAAGAGCACACAGCAGTATGGTGTCCGAGATTAGGTAGTACGTGCTCTTAACCACACCTGGGCAGCGCTACATCTGGAAACGGTGTTAGTGTTAGGTACCCATCTGCGGAAGCTACCTTGATGCCAGTAGATGGGCCCGACACACGTTTGAGCAAAAATATGAGCAAAGTCTTCCATTTTTCAAGTATAGTAGGCATATTACCACTGTAAGGGCTCATGCACACGGTCGTTGGTCGGCCGTTCCGTGCATTGGGGACCGCAATTTGCGTGCGGATTCCGCAGATGGATCCAGAACCATTCAACTTGAATTTAAACCAGCAGTGGGTGCGCTGAAGTTATGTAGAGGCCAACACCTCTACATAACTTTGGTGGATCCACCGCCATTGCAAGGGGTTATTAAGACCGGCTTCTAAAACGCCGGGCTTAACAAATGGCTCCCTAAGTGCTTGTGCCTACTATGTGGAATGAAAGAAAAATGTTGAAGTCTAGCCCTTTGATATTATGGTTGTCAATTTATCAACAGAGCCCAGGACTGCAGTGGTGAATGGGGAAGCACTGGCAGCAGATCACCGCTGAACATGGCAAACACAGAAATGCAACAGCACTCTGCAACCAGCACTCTGCCCTGCCTCTATGCTAGAAGCTATCAGAGGTCGTTAGTGTACATTTTGATCAAAAAGTAATAAGCCACTCGCCGCGCCAAGGCTGCCTCTATGAGTGGTCCTAATGCTAAATCCTACCTGTTATGGGCCATGACAGCCACTTGTGCGACTAGTTTGTCTGCCCTAGAGGCTGGTTTTAATCAGAGTAAGTATAAAACTGAACTTGCATTCATAGTACCTGCTAGTAACCATCCGGCTCCAGGAAGTAGCCTAAAGTAAGTAACAGCCGCCAAATAGTGAACAAATGAGCTAACTCCCCATCGACCAGTTCCCAACATGGCACCCGGCCGATGCCCATATGATACAAAGAGAGGTGGTGGTAGCAAGACACATCTTACCCTGATGATGCCCACAATGGAGAATTGCTCATTGTTACATACTGTAGCTAGATGTTTTGTAGCCTCCTGGCCCCTGCTAAAGGTCTTCAGTGTGCATGTACAGTTACTTTAGACCTCAGGAACATGGCCTGAGACCAAGTACCACTGACCAACTACATTACAATGAATTCAAGGGCAAGAACTACTAAAATACCTTGCTACACAGTTGAGAACAAGGATCGTGATATAAGAGATGCTGAATATGAAAATTAATTTTCAGATCTCATGTTCCAGGAACAACTAACATTGACTAAATTAAAATCTCTGGAAAAAGAAATTGGGATTAATGACACAAAGGTGACATCCAACCCATATTTCTATCCAATACAAAGCCGTATCCCAGCTATGGAAGATTTCCAGCTACTCATTGGGCAGGATTTATGACCGGGACTTGTACATTTTCATGTAACATGAGGTCATTAGAGCAGAAGGCTATTAAAGAACTGATGGCTGCAAAGTAATCTTAGTAGATTATATGAGAAAGAAGTCCTTGCCTTCTTAATGGCCAATCGATATATAGAAAATTGGACACAAGGTACTGAGATTTTCTGTAAAAAGTACAAGGGTGATTTGAGAAGTGCGGGTTAGCATTCTTATATTTACATCTAACAGAATCCAATTTTCCATATTTTTCATGCCCTCCAAAAGACACTCAAAGGGAGATGCAGTGGACGAGTTTAATATGGCTTCAGTGCTACTCTGGGTCCTCTGGACACTGAAGTGTCACCATGTGTTGCTGCTCTCCGGAAGGGATGGTAAGTCATGGTGCACCCTAAGGGGAAATAAGTCCAGAGAGTCAGAGTCTGCAGTAAACCAGTGTGCTTCTTTGGTGAGCTTTCTTTTGGTGCTAAACAAGTCAGGCTTTATCGCTCCAAAACAAAGTCTTCTTTAAACGTTATGTTAACTGTGAAAAATTACAAGCTTCTCATTATTAGCTACAAAGTCCCAAAAGTCTCTCAGTATTCATTAACCCTTTCCGCAGTGTTATGTAAACACAGTGCAAATGAACAGGATATATAACAACGAACACATAAAATGCAGTTACACAGTATAAATCAGTGCAAGTTAACCCTTTAAAAGTAAAATAAAGTAAGGAGTTGGTTGATGACTTTGCATAGGGGAAACAGGGGAAAATGTCTACAAATGTCCAGCCTTTAAAGTATCCCCGCTTCAGGGCACTACAGGGGTTCCCTCCACACCTTTGGTCAATTGTAGATGGCAGGGCATCCCTCACAGAGGGGTTATGTCTATGGCTCGATACCATTCTTCAAAATGGATAAGATTGAATGGAAAAGATACTATTGTGGCTTGTCTGAGATGAAGTGGCTTTCTACCCTTCTATGTTGCATGCTATAGACATCAACATGCTAGCAGACACCCTGGAGGAATGTACCTCTTATAAACCAGAGTATAGAGTAAACTCTAAATAAAGTTCTGTGTACAGGTACCTCAGTGGCTCTTCATATGTAATGTAGTGCCCGAAAACCATTCCTGCGAAATCCAAGCTCCAAAAGCCAAGTAGCACACCTTCTCTTCTGAGCCTTGCCAAGTTCCCATACAGGAGCTTACTTCTACATTGCCATTTCCGTACCCAGTAAAACCTGCCTAGCACCTGTGGGTTCAAAATGTTCCCTCCACCCCTTAATACCTTGAGGGGCATAGTTTCCAAAATGAGGTCACTTCTTAGGAACTCCACTTATTATTTCACCCCAGAGTCTCTATAGTTGTCAGCACAAGATAAATCACCAGATTGGGACTCAAATACAAATGGTGTTCTTTAACTCCTCAACCCTTTTACATGTCCAGGAAAACGATTATGATCGCCTGTCAGACGTTTATAAAACCAGGAAACACAGTGTAATAAAAAGAAGGTGTGCATTTCACACTGGCTCACAATCGGCACACCATATTGGGCACTGAAAATGGCATATCTGCAGAAAAAATTTGCAATTTACACTTTCATTATTAGCTGTTCAATACACCTCTGGACTTCTTAATTCTGTGAGGGGTTTGTTTCTTTGAAACGAGGTCACTTCTTGAGAGTCTTTTTTTTAAATTTCACCCAAAACCCACTGCAGTTGTCGGCCAGTGTTGCATAAACCACCAATCTAGGCCTCGAAAGTACATAGTGCTCTCTCTTCTGAAACCGTCAGTGTCCCCAAAGAGCAGTTTATGACTACATATGGGGTGTTGTAACAAAATTTGATTAGCATTTTCTCCTATTTACACTTGTGAAAGTGAAACATTTGAGACTAAAACTACATATGATTGAAATAAAATGTAATTTTTAATTTCATGTACCAATATTTAAAAAACTATATGAAACACCTGTGGGATCAAGCCAATCACTATACCCCTAGGTGAATTCCATGAAGGGTTTACACTCTACTACAGGGCTGGCCAACCTGAACCTGCGGCTCTCCAGCTGTTGTAAAACTACAACTCCCACCATGCCCTGCTGTAGGCTGATAGCTGTAGGCAGACTGGGCATGCTGGGAGTTGTAGTTTTGCAACAGCTGGAGAGCCGCAGGTTGGCCAGCCCTGCTCTACTGGTACATGAGGAGCTTTGGCAAATGTGACATGGCACCCGAGAACCGTTCCAGTGGCACTTCTTTTCATCTCAGCCCTGTGGTATGTCCATACAGACGTTTATGACTAGGGCTAAATGGGAAACATATTGTGAGGTTCACTTCACGTTCTCTTCAAATCCGACAAGGCTCTTGAAAGCCATTACATCATAATCTGCCCTTCAAAAATGAAATGGCACTTCCTCCCTTCTAAGCCCTAAGGTGTTCCCATTTAGCAGTTTACAAACATTTATGGGGTGTTGCCGTATTCAGGAGAAAATGGGTAAAAAATTCTATGGTGCTTTATCTCCAGTTACTGTAGGAGCAAGGGTACTTTGGATGTTTGTGGACATTTTCCCCTGTTGCTGTTATGCAAAGACATCAACTCGCTACTTTAATGCACCTTGAATAGTTAACTTGCAATGTGATTTATGCAGTTGTTTGAACTTATACTGATATATCCTGTTATTTGCACTGTATTTGCACTGAATGAGGTAAAGGGTTAGTGCACAGAGTATTTACAGCCTATGCACTAGTAACATTAATCATTTTCCACCCTTGTTGTAATGGACTATGCAGAGCTAAGGTTTGGAGGTAAAAAGACAGAAACTGAACTTTTGACAATCTAGTTAAAGAGGACCTTTCACCGGTCTAAAGTTTGTTAGTGAAAGGTACGTACGTACATGCAGAGCGGCACCCGGGGATGTCTCTGCACTTAATTGTATGTATCCCTGGGTGCCGCTCCGTTCGCCTGCTGTAGCCCCATAACAGCGCACGTGCTGCTGCTAATTTTGCCTTGGGCGGAGACATCCTCTTTTGCTCTGGGCGTCTCCTTCTCCCAGGCTGGAGCGCTGACCAATCGCAGCGCTCAGCTCATACCCTGCAACCTCCCAAGATATGAGCTGAGCGCTGCGATTGGCCAGCGCTCCAGCCTGGGAGAAGGAGACACCCAGGGCAAAAGAGAATGTCTGGGCCCAAGGCAAAATTAGCCTCAGCACGTGCGCCGGTACCGGGGGCTATGGCAGGCGAACGGAGCGGCACCCAGGGATACAAGTAAGTGCAGGGACATCCCTGGGTGCTGCTCTGCATGATCATACCTTTCACTAACAAACTTTGGACCGGTGAAAGGTCCTCTTTAAGCTCTGTCAGACTGCTGTTTACAACTGAAAACTGCTTGGTCATTCCCATTGACTTCTATTGAGGCCCAATACAAGTTTATTGAAGCCTTGAACTGCAACATTGTTTCTGTTAGGCTGTACTCCTCCAGCCTCACCCCTTCCACCTAAACGGTTCTAGATCAGTTAGAAACCGTATAAAAGTAGTAGAGCAGTCGGAGCCTCTACTTGTCTGCAGATAAGGACCAGTGTTTAGTAGTATCAGAGAGGAGACTAGAGAAGCCAGCTCAGTGAATTGCTTGTATTGATTTACACTTTCACTGCAATCCATGACACTCTGGACTTATTTCCCATTGGGATACACCATGCCTTACCATCCCCTCCGGGAAGCAGCAACGATTGGTGACACCTTGATGATGCCCAGGGGACCTAGTAAAGTGTTGATGGTCACCTCAAACCTGGCCACTACATTAACCCTTGAGAAAATGAAAAAAATCTGGAGATGAAGTAATGTTTTATTGGGACAAAAAAAATGTCATTTTCACTGCCAAGTCTTTCTAAATTCTATGAAACGCCTGTGGGATCAAAGTGCTCAGTACACCCCTCTTTACATTCTTTGAGGGGTGTAGTTTCCAAAATAGTCACTTTTGGGGGTTTCCACTGTAGAGGTACAGCAAGGTCTCTTTAAATGTAACATGACACCCAAAAAATTCCAGTAAAATTTGCCCTCCAAAAACCATATGGCGCTTCTGAGCCCTGCCATGTGCCCATGCAGCAGTTTACGACCACATGTGGGGTGTTTCTGTAAACTGCAGAATCGGGGTAATAAATATTGAGCTTTGTTTTGCTGTTAACCCTTGCCATGTTACAGAAACAAATTGATTAAAATGCGTTTTGTATTAACTCCTGTAGGGTTAATAAAGTTTCTAAAATCAGTTTTAAATAATTTCCGCGGTGTAGTTTCAAAAATGTGGTCATTTATCAGTGGTTTCTCTTACGTAAGCCCGTCAAAGTCACTTTAAAACTAAACTGGTCCTTAAAAAAGTCGATTTTGGAAATTGCTTCTAAAATGATAAGTTTTCTAACGATGTAGTATAAAAAAATGACATTCACAAAATGATGTCAACATAAAGTAGATATATGCTAAATGTTAATTAATAGTTATTTGGGACGCAGCACTATCTTAAAAGGCACAGAAATTCCAATCTAGCAAATTGCTAATTTTTCCAAATTTTCAGTAACATTGTAAAACATAGGAACCGAAATTTACCACAAACATGCAGTACAATATGTCATTAGCAAACATTCCCAGAATTGCTTAGATAAGTAAAAGCATTCCAAAGGTATTACCACGTAAAGTAACACGTGTCAGGTTTGCAAAATTAGGCTGTAACTGCAAATTGGCTGTGTCTGAAATGGGTTAACTCTTGCAGTGAGTGTCAGCGGTATGTTATCGTGCAGGGAGAGGTTAAATAGTCTCTGATGTTATGATAATACTTTCCATTTAATGCTCTTTTGTTGAGACATTATCTATGATTTTCCCAAAACCCTCAGTTAAAGCTAAATTCTAATAAAACTGGACAGAATGGTATTGTGTTGTTAGTGCTGCTAATGATAACCTCTTGAAAACAGATTATTTTTACAGCACTTTGTAACACACAAAACCCATCTGCAGACCGTCCAATAACAGTAAAATGCAACTATTAGAATCCACTATTACGCCAATGGACAATGCAATAAAGTTATCAAGTGGATAATTGCGATGTGAATCCAGATGTACTAAAATGAGCTAAAGCAGGGATGCTCAACCTGCGGCCCTCCAGCTGTTGTAAAACATCAACTCCCACGATGCCCTTCTGTAGGATGATAGCTGTGGGCTGTCAGGAAATGATGGGAGTTGTGGTTTTGCAACAGCTGGAGGGCCGCAGGTTGAGCATGCCTGAGCTAAAGAAAAAAAACTGTAAAAAACACTTGAAACTGTGACTTCTGGTTTTCCACTGTACTTTTACTTAGAGGCGAAGGAAAGACCGGCACTTCACTTACTTCCAAGGAATTGTAGTTTATTTTAAAGCATCAGAGGATTGAAGCACAAGGCGACACGTGTTTCGGCTCGAATCCGAGCCTTTCTCAAGCATATCAAACATAGACAGGAAGCACATTTAAATCGTCCGCCTTCCTCGGCATGTGGCAATCTGACATCACATTGCCATAGAAACATGTAAACAAAACATCAACAATTGCGAACATCTATAACAAAATAAATCGCAATACTAATAGACATGGCAGTAAACCTGGAAGCCTTATGTAGATGCCCAATGTCACAATAAATGGGCTGAAAGAAAAGAAAAAAGAAGAAATAAGAAGATAAGTTGGCAGCATAGAAAAATAAACGAATTAAACAAATATCAAATAATTACCCTGAAGATCAAATCTCATACAGGCTACACATAGATTGGGGAATCCAGTCTTCTCATTTTCTCTGTGACTAAATCAAAAAAAAATTTGAGAAAAACTTTTTTGTAAAAACTTTTTTTGTAAAACAAATCCCTATTTTTATGTAAAGATATATCTCTCTATAAAAATGCACTTAGTTCGTATTCTCGATTCAGACCCCTCGGTTCCAAGGTTTGTAGGGTATGTATCCAGTAACTTTTGCGCTTTTTGAGCATTTGCAGTCTGTTGCCCCCTCTCCGGGGTGGCAGCACCTGCTCAATAATCTGGAACCTCAATTGTGAAACATTGTGTGAACATCTGTCAAAATGAAGGGGAACAGGTAATAAAAGATTTTTCTTACGTATAGTCGACTTATGGTTACAGAACCTGTCCTTCATTCTGACAGATGTCTCACCAATGTATAAATTGTTAATTTCTAACGATAATTTGTTTTCCCTTAGTCCTAACAGCAGCACAGATGGGGTTAACCACCCCCCGTGGACTGGCAGGACCGGCGGAATGTTTAATGAGCCCAAGACTAATAACTCAATTTAACAATTAAGTATCTCCTTAAAAGGAGGAAGTCAACCCCCAGCCCACTGTGTTTATAGCAAGAAAAAAAACTAGACTTACTAGGGTGGGAAATTTGTGTGCTGCTGTTAGGACTAAGGGAAAACAAATTATCGTTAGAAATTAACGATTCCCTTACGTCCTACCAGCAGCACAGATGGGGAGATAGCAAGAAGAAACCCCTAGGGAGGGCCCTCCTGCCTGGCAGAACTAAGAAAAGTCTGCCCAAAGGCCGAAACTCAGCTAGACTGGCATCTAGTCTATAATGGGAGATGAATGTCGATTCAGAGCTCCAGGAGGCAGCTTTGCAAATCATGTTGAGAGGCAGAAGACTCCTCTCGGCAAAAGAAGTAGCCACAACTCTAGTAGAGTGGGCCTTCACGAATCCCGGAGGGTCCAGATTGTGGACACAAAGGATTCCTTAATAGCCTCCTGAATCCACCGACTGATGGAAGGTTTGGATGCCTTATAGCCTTTAAACTTACCGGCAACAGGATTAGCAGATTCTCATCTTTCCTGAACTCCTTGATCTATCCACATAGATCCGGAGACATCTCGACGTCCAGAGGATGTCTAGCAGGTTCCTAGGAGGAGGTGGTAGATGTCGAGAGAACCGGGAGGAATATCACCTGGTTGATGTTCTGGAAGGAAGGAACTTTAGGCCTACAATACGGGAGGAATCTAAGAAGGTCCCGGTCATGTAAGAATAGGGCTCATGTGCTGAGAGAGCTTGAAGCTCAGAGACCCTCTTGGCCAAAGTCACTGCAAGGAGAAACACAAACTTCCAAGTGACGAACTTGATGTCCACCTCCTCTAACGGTTCAAAGGGGGGAGATGCTAACCCCCTGAGAACTACTGAAAAACCCATTGAAAAAAGGGGTCTCAGTACTGTAGACTTTAATCTTTCAGCTCCTTTAAGGAACCGTTTGATCAGCGGGTCCTGAGAGAAAAGCCTGTTAAGGCAAGCTGAGATGGCTGAAACTTGAACCTTCAGAGTAGAAGGGCAAGGCCTCTATCAAGGCCGTCTTGCAGGAACTGAAGGATAGCGGAGAGGGCGGATCTGCAGACGCCACCTCAGTTGAGGTACAACAGGATGAGAATATCCTCATAATACAAGAGTAGGCTCTCTTGGTAGAGTCCGCTCTAGAATGAGACAGCGTTCTCAGGACCGACTCTGAAAGCCCTTCTATCCTGGGAAGGGACTGATCAACCTCCAGGCTGTCAGGTTGAATCTGTGCAGATCTGAGCAGAGGTGAGTGTCCCACGACACCAGGGTCTGCTGTGGGGGAGCCTCCAATATTGTCCTCGACTCAACTGGGTGAGCTAGGTAAACCAGGAATTCTTCGGTCCAAAACAGTATGATGGCTATCACTGAGGCCTGATCCTGACGGATTTTCATCAATACCCTCGGTATCATGGAAAAGGGAGGGAAGATGTAAGCCAGCCTGAACCTCCAGGATATTGACAGAGCGACTAACGCCAGGGGTTGTCCTCCTGTAGAGGGAGCAGAACCTCTCCACCTTGGCATTGAACCTTGTTGCCATGAGACCCACCTCTGGCATACCCACTTGAGGACTATCTGCTTAATTCTCTGGATGTAAAGACCACTCCACCGACGGAAGACCGCGGCTCAGCCGCTATCATATTGAGGGAGCCTTGGATGTGGATTGCAGATAAGTGGGAAGGTACAACTCTGTCTAATCCAGAATCACCCGATCTCTGACAAGAGGGAAGTGATCTCGTGCCTCCCTGCTGGTTGATGTAAAGTACCGCAGTCACATTGTCTGACTGGACTTTCACCGCTTGCCCCTGATCTGAGGGGCTAAGTGAAGGAGGGCTAGCCGGATAGCTTGAATCTCGCGGAGATTGGATGAAAAAGCCACTCCTGAGGAAACCAGGTCCCGTGAACCGGAGAGTCGTCTAGGTGAGCGTCCCAGCCTACTTAGGACGCATCCGTAGTCAATATGACCCAGACTGGCTGGGTCATAGACTTCCCGTCTAAAAGATGGCACCACCATCTGAGGGAATACAGAGTTTGCCAAGTCAGGGAGCACAGGGAGTTTAGCCCAGCAGGGCTGCCATTCCATTAGGAGAGGACCTCCGACTGTAGAGGACGGAGGTGCCATAGAGCCAAGGGACTGCTTCCGCAGACGCTGACATGAGCCCCAACATCTTCATGAGAGTCCGGATTGGAACTCGCCGGGAAAGGAACTTGCCGTGTTCTGAACCCGGAATCTTCTTTCTGGAGTCAACTGGAGTGACATCCCAGTGGAGTCGATTATGAAGCCTAGATATCTTACTGAAGTCGACGGGCTCACGTTCGACTTCTACCAGCTGATGATCCAACCTAGGTGGAACAGAAAGGAGATTGTTACCTGAAGACGTTGGGTTAGGACCGCTAGAGCAGAGGCTTTCAAAGCCAGTCGTCCAGATAAGGAATGATGGTCAGTCCTTGAAGCCTCAAAGCCGCCACCACAGAACCACCACCTTGGTAAAAGTGTGAGGGGCAGAAGAAATGCCAAAGGGAAGGGCAACAAACAGAAGATGCCTGACGACACCGGACACCTGGACCGTGATCCTGATATACTTCCTGGAACCAGGATAGATCGGGATGTGCAGATATGCATTATTGAGGTCCAGGGTTGCCATCACGTCCCCAGGATTGACGACGTGAACTACTGACCTAATGGTTTCTACACGAAACTTCACCTTCCTTATAAATCGATTGAAATATCTCAGATCGATAATCATCCGGAGATCTCCTGAAAACTTGGGAACCAGAAAAACTGGTGAATAGATCCCTAGGCCCCGTTCTCCTGCCGGAACCTCCTCCAGAGCCCCTTTGCAAATGTAGTCCTGAATGTAGGCTTCTAGGATCGCCTCCTTGGCAGCTTGTAGAAGGTTGATCTTGACAAACCTGTCCAGAGGAATAGAGGTGTTGTTGACCAAATAACCATTGAAAATGATATTCAGGACCCCCAGAAGTGGGAGAGACGACTCCGACGGGTACATGAAGCTTAGGAATGGGGAAGCTTATTGGCAGGACGGCAGGAGTAACGGGAATTAACTAAGAGCCTCGAAGAGGCCCGTAGTCAGGAGGTGGATTTTCCATCTTTGGCTCCTCCACGAGAGCACCTCTAGCCCTTTCGCTGTGCTCTCCAGTCACTCTGTATTTTGAGGAATTGTCAGGGACCCAAGGCTTAAGCCAAAATGGGCCGCTGATCCCAGGGCTATGCTATATATAGGCCCCTGATGTTATTTGATAGTATTGTTACAGGGTGCCAAAGGCGCACTTGGTCTCCCATGAGCCACAGACCTGCTGCTTAGCTTCAATAGCAAGGATCTGTGTTTGGCCTTGTTCCCAGGACTTGCTTTACTAGCAGGGAAGCTCCCTCGCTAGCTTCAAATGAAGCTGTGCGGTATCGCACAAGAAGTCCGTAACCAGGTTGATGGTCTTGAAAGCAGCCAGTATGTCGTCCTGGAAAAAACCTCTGGTTCACATCAACTTGAATTAGATCCAGGCGAGATCGGAGGAACGTAGGGACTTCAAAAGCCGCTATGGCTGTGGAAGCGGAAGCCGCAGCTGCCGTAACACCCCGTCTTAGTGTGCACTCTGCAAGGGGGTCCTGCAGCTAGACCCATCGTCTGCAGGAACCAGAGTGCGCTTGGACAACTTGGCAATAGCCATGTCCACCTTGGGAATGGATCCCCACGAATCCACCAAGGGTTAAGCCATCGGGAACATGGATTTAAACTTCTTTGTTAAAACCAGACCTTTTCCAGGTTTTTCCCACTCTATATCATGATAGAGGGGAGGGTCTCATCCGCTAAAGACACGATGTGCCCGAGTAGCGGGAACGGGAGGCTCCCCACAGTCAACATCATGGTCCCCCGACCTGATGGACTTGAGCAACTTCTGTGTCTTTCCAGGGGAGAAAGCACAAAGTCAGCTCCTCCTCATCCGAGGAGAGAACCTGGTGTAGGTTAAGTCAACGGACCCAGGGATTCCCAACCGGTCTCCCAAGCTAGTCTTAGCCCAGCCTTAAGCTGTTTAGCTTCTGCGATCTCACGAGTGCAGGTATGATCAGCTTACAATAACCGTTGACTGCTGCAATGGTAGCAGGATCGATGCTTCCTCTTGGAATCCACTTTCCTGCCTGCCGAATCCTGCGGAAAAGGCATCACTGCGGGAAAAAAAGGGACAAATAAAACATTTGTAAACCACCTATCTACGCAGGAAAGGTAGAAAAACAGCCCGAAGGCAGCTGAGGAAAATGACACCACAAGTGGAACAACACCAATTTTAGGACTCTGGGATCTAGCTGAAAAAGCAAATGTAGCCAGAGACTGAACTGGAGCACACAGCCTCCCAAAATAAGGGAAGGGGAGGGAGAGCCAATCCACTCTTCCCCCCAGTAAATCCTCCACAGGAAGATGCATAAAAAAAATCGCATCTATGAAAAATCGTGCCCGTGAAAAAATCACGGCCGGATTACCCAGAGGTGATGCAAATGGAGAGTCCCCGCGTCACCTCCGGAAGATGGCGGCGCACAGGGACCGGGACGCCGCCAAAATACCCCAGCCAGGCGCAACTGCGCGGGGCCGGCAGCTAAACAAGCTGTCGGCCAAACCGACAAGGTACCTAGGAAAAAAGGGCAACGCCGTTACCCAAACGAAAAGAAGGCTCCCCGCACTTTCCATAAGAAAGGGGGGAACAAACCGCCTAGTCCACCTGTCCAGGAGGACAGAAAAATACACAGTGGGCTGGGGGTTGACTTCCTCCTTTTAAGGAGATACTTAATTGTTAAATTGAGTTATTAGTCTTGGGCTCATTAAACATTCCGCCGGTCCTGCCAGTCCACGGGGGGTGGTTAACCCCATCTGTGCTGCTGGTAGGACGTAAGGGAAAGACTGCACGGGCACTTTAACAGATAAACCACATAATTGCTATCACAGGTAAAAAAAAAACTAACAGGGAATCTTTTGCCTGTGTGCGGATGGGAAAAAAATTCGCCCTTGATGACAGCTGAACAATGAACACACTGTAAACATGGGAAGGTGCCCTTTTTTGGTGTAAAGAGAACTAGTTGACGAGGCATATTTGTGATACTACCTATGTCTGCTTTAACAATAGTATCCCTAATGTTCTTTGTTCTTTTATAACAGATCATAGACTTATCACGAAATTCAACGACATCTGGGTAAGCAGCACGCACAATGCCCCAATGTTTATTGACAATATGACGGAATTTGTTAATCCATGGATGGTATTTGACAATGAACGGTAACCGCTTATTGTCACAACGGGATTTTGCTGTCTCAACATTGCTTTCACATTCCTTGATTTTCTTTATTTCAGAATCCAATAGGGATCCGGGTCAGGATACCCTCTAGAAGAGAATGTATCTAACATCTCAGCAAGTCTAAGCTCCCTAGTTGATTCATCCGACACAATGCTCTCAACTCGCTTAAACTGGGAAAAAGGTAGAGATTTCTTGACAGATGGTGAATGATTACTGGAATAATGTAGTAAACTTTTTTTGTCTGTTTTTTTGATGTATAAATCAGTCTGTATACAATTGTCAGGACCTTTTATTACCCAAGTACCCAAGTATCCAAATCACTTTGGACTGTAAAGCATAACCCAGGCCAAATCGAGTTCAGGTATTCTGTGAATTGACCAAGGGACTCGCCGCAGCCCCGCCATACGCAAAAAATATCGTCAATGAAACAACGCCAAACGCCAAAAAACACAATGTTGTATATATAACGGACTTTTGTATATGAAGGTTTCTTCAAACCAGGCCATGTAACTATTTGCGTATGGCGGTGCGGCGTGTGAACCCATCGCGGTACCGCGTTTCTGCTGAAAAAAGGTATCCTGGAACAGAAAATAATTTTCTTTCAAGACCAATTCAAGCATTTGTAGAAAAAACAGTTTTTCTTGTAGAGTGTAATTGGAAAATTCCAGGATCCATTTCACAGCAGTAAGACCCTTCGTATGCTCAATAGATGTATACAAGCTGCAGACATCATATGTCACTAAAAAATCTCCTTCCTCTAAATTTAGATTTTTAATATCAGACAGAAAATGATTAGTGTCTAATAAAAATGATGAAGTATTTTTTATCAATGGAGTTAATGCTTTCTCAATTAGGACCGCAGGTGCAGATAAAATGGAATCATTTGAGGCAACAATAGGCCGTCCGGGAGGGGCTGTCATAGACTTGTGAATTTTCGGCAATGTATATAAAACAGGAGTAACAGGGTGCTGATTGATTAGAAATTGAAACAGTTTATCGTCTAGTAGTCCTGCTTTTTTATATGAGTAACTAATTTCTGTCAATTTACGTTTAATCTCAAAAACTGGATCCCTATTCAGGGGATGATACGTATCACTGTCGGATAACTGTGTCAACATTTCTGAAAAAGAATAATATTCCCTGTCTAGCATAACTAAATCTGCTGGCTTGAAAATCACAGATTTGTCATCTAGTATATTACGTAACGCTTGTCTTTCTTCATTGGATAGATTGTGCGCAAAACATAACCCATCATAACCCCCCATGTTGTATATTTGACAAAATAGCATTAAAATCTCTCTGCACCAAGGATATGAAGGTTTCTGCTGGGTGGTATATTTTAGGAGGCTGAAAATTACTTTTCAATCTCAAACCAAATCGATTTAATGTCAAAACATTGCATTTAGATGAATCTACTTCAGAAACTGACACACTCTTGGTTGCAAAGTGCTCTTTTAGGCGCACACTCCTGAAAAAACGCTGACAATCCATATCAAATTGAAAACTATCAAAGGATTCAGTTGGACTAAAAGACAAACCTTTCTGCAACAATTGTATCTGAATAGGAGTCAAATTTTTTGATGATATATTATACAACAAAGTCTCATTTATACCTGAGACCTTGTTGCCATTGGTACTTGCACTTCCCCTGTAGTGGCGTCCTGCTCTCCTTGCGTATTTGTCGTAAAAAAGGTGCTGGGGGATGTGTGCTGGTAGTATAATGGCTCCCAGATTCTGACGACTGGGAACCTGTACGGAGTGTAAAACGCCTTGTCAAACGAATTAGCCGTGCCCAATGAATCTTGCCATTTATAGAGAACTTATTGTTCTGATAGTGCTCCAAGTCTCTTGTATATTTATTTCGTTTGGTAGCTTCAATGTCCTTTTTTAAATCACTGCAATTTTTCTCGATTTTTAGTTTTAAAGCCACAAGATCTTCTGATGTTAAAGCGTCTTTCAACTGTTGTTTAATCGATGCTATCTGTATTCTGGTGTCAGTAATAGATTTGTTCAGGCGTTCAATAGTGAGTATCATCAGGTCATGAGAACATCTGTTTAATATATTGGCAAACTGTGTGCAATATTGTCGATCATCACAGAAAAAAGTTGGTCTCAGATTTACCCTTAGACCTCGTGGAATTCTATGGTGCTTGCAACATTCCGCTAGCGTGGCTGCATGTAGCTCCCACGCTACCAGCTTCCTCGATTCCTTCTCCCAGTCCTTACTGCGTAATTCAGCAGGCGGCGTCTTCAGGAATTCTGCGCTGGTGGTGACCTCAGACACGATCTCTCGTGCTCTCTCCTCACTGTATGCAAATGACATTGTATGTAACGAACTTCATCTGAGGGTGCTTGCACCGAAAATCCACTTGTATCCACAGAGTACAAACAGTCGGCACTCCTCTCTTTTTGGAAGCGTGGTGCTCGCGTCTAGGGAAGGTACCCACATCAACAGGCGGAAAGACCGGCACTTCGCTTACTTGCAAGGAATTGTAGTTTATTTTAAAGCAACAGAGGATTGAAGCACAAGGCGACACGTGTTTCGGCTCGAATCCGAGCCTTTCTCAAGCATATCAAACATAGACAGGAAGCACATTTAAATAGTCCGCCTTCCTCGGCATGTGGCAATCTGACATCACATTGCCATAGAAACATGTAAACAAATGTTTCACAATTGAGGTTCCAGATTATTGAGCAGGTGCTGCCACCCCGGAGAGGGGGCAACAGACTGCAAGTGCGCAAAAAACGCGAAAGTTACTGGATACATACCCTACAAACCGTGGAACCGAGGGGTCTGAATCGAGAATACGAACTAAGTGCATTTTTATAGAGAGATATATCTTTACATAAAAATAGGAATTTTTTTATAAAAAATTTTTTTTTTACAAAAAGTTTTTTTTACAAACATTTTTTTTACAAAAAAGTTTTTCAAAAAATGTTTTTTGATTTAGTCACAGAGAAAATGAGAAGACTGGATTCCCCAATCTATGTGTAGCCTGTATGAGATTTGATCTTCAGAGTAATTATTTGATATTTGTTTAAGGCCTCATGCACACGACCGTTTTTCTATGCTGTCCGCAAAAAGGGGTTTTGTTGTTCAGTGATCCGTTTTTGCCTTCTGTTGTGTTTCCGTGTGTCTTCCGTTTTTTTTAGTGGACATGACCCAAAAGATTTTACCAAAAGACAGGCTGACAATTTTTCCCAAGTGCCTGCCAAGGGATCCGCAAAAAAACGGACACGGAACGCGAATGACACACGGATGGCCATCCGCATTTTTTCACGGACCCATTGACTTGAATGGGTCCGTGAACCGTTTTTCACGGACAAGAATAGGACAGATTATTTTTTTTGACGGACTGGAATCACGGACCACGGACGCGGAGGACAAACCAATGGGTCTGCAGAAAATCACGAAAAACGGAGCAACGGACACGGAATCAAACAACGGTCGTGTGCATGAGGCCTAATTCGTTTATTTTTCTATCCTGCCAACTTATCTTCTTATTTCATCTTTTTTCTTTTCTTTCAGCCCATTTATTGTGACATTGGGCATCTACATAAGGCTTCCAGGTTTACTGCCATGTCTATTAGTATTGCGATTTATTTTGTTATAGATGTTCGCAATTGTTGATGTTTTGTTTACATGTTTCTATGGCAATGTGATGTCAGATTGCCACATGCCGAGGAAGGCGGACGATTTAAATGTGCTTCCTGTCTATGTTTGATATGCTTGAGAAAGGCTCGGGTTCGAGCCGAAACACGTGTCGCCTTGTGCTTCAATCCTCTGATGCTTTAAAATAAACTACAATTCCTTGCAAGTAAGTGAAGTGCCGGTCTTTCCTTCGCCTGTTGATGTGGTTACCTTCCCTCCAAGAGAGGAGTGCCGACTGTTTGTACTCTGTGGGTACTTTTACTTAGATATTTGGCTACTAATTTTTAATTTTATGGCTAGAATAAAAAAAATAAAAAAATATTTTGCAAGAGCCTAGGTTGTTATCTATATCCAACTTTCTACTGTGTGGTCTCTCTGGGAAAAGTAAGCAGGAGGAGGGGTAAGTACTGTACAGCGCTCACAGCGCTTTTCTCCCCCTCCTCCTGCAGACTAGTGAGAGCTTCCATAATGGAAGTGCTTACTAGTATTCCCTTTATAAGATGCGCTGCATCTTATTAAGGGAAATATACAGCACCTCTGGCTTAGGGGCCCGTATAGTTACGGCAGTGGTGAAGACATCTGTACAGTGACTGGTGCAGGGTGGAGACATCTGTACAGTAACATGTCTATGAATTAAAAAGCATTAACTGATTTCGGCGTGCCACGAATTTTCTACTTGGATACGAGACGACAAACCGTCCTCCGTGAGCACCCAACCCCAAAAGGGTGTGCAGATCTCATCATCCCTTTACACACAAAACTAATGACACGATCGGCCCTAGGGGGTGGCACGTTGCAGAACTATTATGCAGTGTAAGGCTATATGCACACGAACGTATTTTGCTTCCGTGTCTGTTCCGTTTTTTTGCGGATAGGATGCGGACCCATTCATTTCAATGGGTCTGCAAAAAATGCTGACAGCACGCTGTGTACTATCCACATCCGTACGTTCGTTCCGTAACCCCGCAAAAATAAATAAATAGAGCAAGTCCTATTCTTGTCCGTTTTGCGGACAAGGATAGGCATTATTACAATGGATTCTCAAAAACACATACGTTTGTGTGCATGTAGCCTAAATGAAAGAAAAAAAAAGTTTTAAAAATGTAAAAGGAATAAAAAAAGTTTTTAAAAATAAAAAAATATAAAAATTCAAATCACCAACTTAGTTAACCACTTCAGCCCCCCTAGCTTAAACACCCTTAAAGACCAGGCCACTTTTTACAATTCCGCACTACACTACTTTACCCGTTTATTGCTCCGTCATGCAACTTACCACCCAAATGAATTTTACCTCCTTTTCTTCTCACTAATAGAGCTTTCATTTGGTGGTATTTCATTGCTGCTGACATTTTTACTTTTTTTGCTATTAATCAAAAATTACCGAAATTTTTACAAAAAAATGACATTTTTCACTTTCTGTTGTAAAATTTTTTTAAAAAAACTACATTTCTATATAAATTTTTCTCTAAATTTATTGTTCTACATGTCTTTGATAAAAAAGTCCAATAAGTGTATATTTATTGGTTTGGGTAAAAGTTATAGCGTTTACAAACTATGGTGCAAAAAGTGAATTTCGGCATTTTGAAGCAGCTCTGACTTTCTGAGCGCCTGTCATGTTTCTTCAGGTGCTAGAATGTCAGGATGGTATAAATACCCCCAAATCACACCATTTTAGAAAGAAGACACCCCAAAGTATTCGCGGGGGCATGGTGAGTTCATGTATCATTTCATTTTTTCACAAGTTAGCGGAAAATGACACTTTCTGAGAAAAAAATAAATAAAAAGTTTCAATTTCTGCTAACTTCTGGCAAAAAAAAAGAAATCTCAGACGGACTCACTATGCCCCTCAGTGAATACCTCAGGGTGTCTACTTTCCGAAAGGGGTCATTTGTGGGGTGTGTTTACTGTTCTGGCATTTTGGGCGGGGCTAAATTGTGAGCCGCCATGTAAAATCTAAAGGTACTCGTTAGAATTTGGGCCCCTTTGCGCACAGGCTGCAAAAAGTGTCACACATGTGGTATCGCCGTACTCAGGAGAAGTAGGGCAATGTGTTTTAGGGTGTATTTTTACATATACCCATGTTGGGTGAGAGAAATATCTCTGTAAACTGACAACTTTGTATAAAATTTTTTAAAAGTTGTCGTTTACAGAGATATTTTCACACACAGTATAGGTATATATAAAAATACACCCCAAACACATTGCTACTTCTCCTGAGTACGGCGATACTACATGTGTGCCACTTTTGCAGCCTGGGTGCAAAGGCCCTAAAACCAATGAGTACCTTTAGGATTTCACAGGGCATTTTTACGCATTTGGATTCCAGACTTCTTCTCACGCTTTAGGGGCCCCTAAAATGCCAGGACAGTATAAATACTCCACATGTGACCCCATTTTGGAAAGAAGACACCCCAAGGTATTCTGTGAGGGGTATGGTGAGTTCATGTAAAATTTTATTTTTGTCACAAGTTAGTGGAATATGAGACTTTGTAAAAAACAAAAGAAAAAAAAGAAAAAAACTATTTCCGCTGACTTGTGGCAAAAATAAAAATTCTGTGGACTCACCATGCCCCTCACGGAATACCTTGGGGTGTCTTCTTTCCAAAATGGGGTCACATGTGGGGTATTTATACTCACCTGGCATTTTAGGGGCCCCTAAAGTGTGAGAATCCAAATGCATAAAAATGCCCTGTGAAATCCTAAAGGTACTCATTGGTTTTAGGGCCCTTGCTGCATCTTGGCTGCAAAAAGTGTCACTCATGTGGTATCGCCGAACTCAGGAGAAGTAGGGCAATGTGTTTTGGGGTGTATTTTTACATATACCCATGCTGCGTGTGAGAAATATCGCTGTAAACGACAACTTTTACATTTTTTATTCAAAGTTGTCAGTTTACAGAGATATTTCTCTCACTCAGCATGGGTATATGTAAAATACACCCAAAACACATTGCCTACTTCTCCTAGTACGGCGATACCACATGTGTGTACTTTGCAGCCAAGATCGCAAAGGCCTAAATTCAATGAGTACCTTTAGGAGGGCATTTTACGCATTTTTCTTCTCACGCTTTAGGGCCCCTAAAATGCCAGGGCAGTATAAATACCCCACATGTGACCCCATTTTGGAAGAAGACACCCCAAGGTATTCCATGAGGGGCATGGCGAGTTCATATAATATTTTTTTGGCACAAGTTAGTGGAAATTGATTTTTATTGTTTTTCTCACAAAGTCTCCCTTTCCGCTAACTTTTGACAAAAAGTGTAATTTTCATGAACTCATTATGCCCCTCAGCGAATACCTTGGGGTGTCTTCTTTCCAAAATGGGTGACATGTGGGTATTTATACTGCCCTGGCATTTAGGGCCCTAAAGCGTGAGAAGAAAAATGCGTAAAAATACCCTCCTAAAAGGTACTCGTTGGAATTTGGGCCCTTTGCGCATCTTGGCTGCAAAAAGTGTCACTCATGTGGTATCGCCGTACTCAGGAGAAGTAGGGCGTGTGTTTTAGGGTGTATTTTACATATACCCATGCTGGGTGAGAGAAATATCTCTGTATATTGACAACTTTGAATAAAAAATGTAAAAAGTTGTCGTTTACAGCGATATTTCTCACACCCAACATGGGTATATGTAAAAATACACCCCAACACTGCCCTACTTCTCCTGAGTACGGCGATACTCATGAGTGACACTTTTGCAGCCAAGATGCAAAAGCCCTAAAACCAATGAGTACCTTTAGGATTTCACAGGGCATTTCTACGCATTTGGATTCTCACGCTTTAGCACCCTAAAATGCCAGGGCAGTATAAATACCCCACATGTGACCCCATTGTGGAAGAAGACACCCCAAGGTATTCCGTGAGGGGCATGGCGAGTTCACAGAAAAAAAATTTGGCACAAGTTAGCGGAAATTGTTTTTTTTTTTTTTTTTACAGTCTCATATTCCACTAACTTGTGACAAAAATAAAATTTTGCATGAACTCACCATACCCCTCACGGAATACCTTGAGGTGTCTTCTTTCTAAAATGGGGTCACATGTGAGGTTTTTGTACTGCTCTGGCATTTGAGGGTCTCCGCAATCATTACACGTATGGCCAGCATTAGGAGTTTCTGCGATTCTCCGTATATTGAGCATACGGGTAATGAGATTTTTTCCGTTCAGCCTCTGCGCTGAAAAAAAAAAATGAACGGCACAGATTTCTTCATTCGCATCGATCAATGTGGATGAATAAATCTCTGCCAAAATCAGTGACTGCGGTGCGGTGGGCTGGGCGCTAGCTACCTAACAAGTAGCTAACTAACTGGTGGTGATAGGGGACCCTTATGCCCCATTCACACGTCCGCAATTCTGTTTGCGGAGCGGAATTGCGGACCCATTCATTTCTATGGGGACAGACTTTGTCCCGCTCGGATCCGGAATTACGGATCCGCGCTCCGAGTCTGCACTTCCGTTCCGCAAAAATATAGAACATGTCCTATTCTTGTCCGCAATTGCGGACAAGAAAAGCATTTTCTATATAGTTCTGGCAATGTGCGGATCTGCAAAATGCGGAAAGCACATTGCCGGTGTCCGTGTTTTGAGGATCTGCGGATCGGATCCGCGGATCGGATCCGCGGATCGGATCCGCGGATCCGTGAATCCACGGATCTGTGAATCACGGATCCGCAAAACACATATGGACGTCTGAATGGAGCCTTACAAGGGGTGTGATCAATGACAGGGGGTGATCAGGGGTCTAGATGGGGTGATCAAGGGGTTAATAGGTGAGGGGGTGGGGGGGTTAGTGTAGTGTTTGGTGCAACTTTACTGTGTTACCTGGTCCTCTGGTGGTCGATCCCAGAAAATGGGACCACCAGAGGACCAGGTAGCAGCTATATCAGACGCTGTTCATAAAACAGCGTCTGATATAGCTGTTTGATGCGATTTATATCGCATCTACAGCCTGCCAGCGATTGATCATCGCTGGCAGGCTGTAGTACAACTCTTCAGACGCCAGACGCTGTGAACGCGCGCGCGCCCGCGCGCGCGTTCACAGGAAGTCTCGCGTCTCGCGAGATGACGCCCCGGCGCGTCCGATCAGAAGAACAGGACCGCCCGCAGGACGCAATCCTGCGTACGGCGGTCCTGAAGCGGTTAAACTAAAAATACCCAATAAAAATAATAAACATCATAGGCATCATTGCCTGTATTAAAAAATTAAATATTCATCCCATATTGCGAATGGTGTAATGGAAAAAAAAATCATCAAAATTGCAGATTCGCCGTTTTTGGTCATTTCAACCTCCCTAAAAAATATAATAAAAAGTGATCAAAAGGTCATATATACTCAAAAATGGTATCAATAAAAAACTACAGATCATACAGCTGCATACACATAAAAATACAAAAAATGGCGATGCAAAGAAGAAATTATTTTTTTCCATGGTTTTTATTTTTTTCCCAGTATTAAAACCCTGGAAAAACTATATAAATGTATGTATCCTTGTAATTAGGGGTGAGTGAATCGTGCTTCGGATCCAAGTTCCAAAGTCGCTTCGTTCCCCAACTTCATTGTAATGCAGTACAGTGACTTGTCTCCGTACAGCATTAAAATGTATGGGCTGCGCGGAAAGACTTCAGTGAAGAACTTTGGGCTTCGATTCTACAACTTTAAAAACATTTTACAAACCGAAGTCGGTATAACGAATTTTGCCTCCACGCAGCGCATACATTTCATTGTTGTACAGGTCTCCTTACAGCATTACAATGAAATTGGGGAATAAACCGACTTTGGATCTTGGATCCGAAAAGCGATTCACTTACCCCTACGTGCAATTGTACTGACCCAGAGAATGAAGCCAACGGGACAGTATTACCGCAAAGTAGATGCTGTACAAAAAAACCCCATAAAACTGTGGAGGAATTGTGTTTTTTTCTAATTCCACCCCATTTAAAAAAAATTTCCAGCTTCCAACTACAGTGTATGCAATGTTACATTAGAAAGTACAGCTTGTCCCGCAAAAAACAACCACTCGGCTATGTGAATGGAAAATTAAAAAAGTTATGGCTCTGGGAAGGCTGGGATTGAAAAATGAAAACGAAAAAAAACTGAAAATGGCCTGGTCCTGAAGGGGTAAAGTTTACTGTATGCACAAGGTCAATCAATGTGAGGCATTACTTCCATATTCATGTTCCATGCAGTTGAGGTTATGTGGATTTCCGTGCATTTTCTGATCATGTAGACGACGTTACATGCAGAGCAGTTTATAATTAGATGATGGCGTGTTTAATTAGCATTTGCTGGCAAGTAGCACACATTGAACATTCTAGGCAGAATGTCACTGAGCGATTACATTAACGCTGAATGACAACAAGGAAACAAAGGCCAGGAGTTTCTAAGGAGACTGCGCCCATCCATATGTTTCTCGTTGTCATCATGTTATGCATCTGGTTATGAATTTTATTTTTCAGTTCTGAAAAAGATTCATAACTAAACATTTTTTCACTGCTATCATATGTATAAGAAAAGTCAGAAAATTTAAAGAGGACCTTTCATCACTTCTAAAGATATTAACTGACGATGCTCACATGGAGAGCGGCGCCCAGGGATCTCCCTGCACTTACTATTATCCCTGGGCGCCGCTCCGTTCTCCCGGTATAGGCTCCGGTATCTTCGGGGACTTGGTTATAGTGGGCGGAGCCTGCCCTTCATCTCCTTTTCCCAGGCTGTAGCACTGGCCAATCGCAGCGCAGAGCTCATAGCCTGGGAGTTTTTTTTCTCCCAGGCTATGAGCTCTGCGCTGCGATTGGCCAGCGCTACAGCCTGGGAGAAGGAGATGAAGGGCAGGCTCCGCCTACTATAACCAAGTCCCCGCCTACTATAACTTAGTGAGCACAGAGACCAGAGCCTATACCAGGAGAACGGAGCGGCGCCCAGGGATAATAGTAAGTGCAGGGAGATCCCTGGGCCCCGCTCTACATGTCAGCATTGTTAGTTAATATCTCTAGAAGTGATGAAAGGTCCTCTTTAAATTGTTACTTAAAGGGTAACTGTCATATTTTTAGTTTTTGGTTAGTTTATTAGAGATAGGCATGTAGTTTATTAGAGTAAGGGCTCATGCCCACGAATGTATTTTCTTTCCGTGTCCGTTCAATTACTTTTGCGGACCGTATGCGGAACCATTCATTTCAATGGGTCCACAAAAAAAATGGAAGTTACTCCGTGTACAAAAATAACTTTTTTAACGTTTTTACTTATCCAACCAATTCTGAGAATGTTTTCTCATGAGACATCATACTTCATGTTAGTGGTAAATTTGAGTTGATAACTTTTTCCTTTATTTATTAAAAAATCCAATTTACCAAAAATTTGGGAAAATTCGCATATTTTATAAATTTTTAATTCTCTGCTGTTAAGACAGATAGTAATACCTCATACAATAGTTGTTACTTAACATTCCCCATATGTCTACTTAGGACGTTAGAAGGGTTAGAAGTTTAGAAGCTAATTTTCAAATTTTTAAGAAAATTTCCAAAACCAAAAAAGTTTTGAAGGGGATTACATACCCCTCAATTTTTTTTTTTAAATGGATTTTAGAAACTGTGTTCAACCCTTTAGGTGTCCTACATAAATTTAAAGACAATAGAAGAGACATTTTTATTTGCAAATTTTTCATTTTAAACCATTTTTTTCCCTATAAAACAGCAAGGTTTTACAAACCAAGCAAACCTCAATATTTATTTCTCTGATTCTGCAGTTTACAGAAACACTCTATATGTGGCTCTAAACTCCTCTACGGGCTCACCACAGGGCACAGAATTTTTGCTGTGCTAGATAGCAAATTTGCGTGCTACGCCGCATGTCTGACAGTCCAATACAACCGTAACATACTGCATTTAGAAACATAGAAACATAGAAACATAGAATGTGTCGGCAGATAAGAACCATTTGGCCCATCTAGTCTGCCCAATATACTGAATACTATGAATAGCCCCAGGCCCTATCTTATATGAAGGATGGCCTTATGCCTATCCCATGCATGCATAAACTCCTTCACTGTATTTGCAGCTACCACTTCTGCAGGAAGGCTATTCCATGCGTCCACTACTCTCTCAGTAAAGTAATTCTTCCTGATATTACTTTTAAACCTTTGCCCTCTAATTTAAAACTATGTCCTCTTGTAGCAGTTTTTCTTCTTTTAAATATTCTCTCCTCTTTTACCGTGATGATTCCCTTTATGTATTTAAAAGTTTCTATCATATCCCCTCTGTCTCTTCTTACTTCCAAGCTATACATGTTAAGGTCCTTTAACCTTTCCTGGTAAGTTTTGTCCTGCAATCCATGTACTAGTTTAGTAGCTCTTCTCTGAACTCTCTCCAAAGTTTCAATATCCTTCTGCCGATTTACATTGGTGCCATAAAAAACAAAACACTTTTTGTGCTAGATAGGTGAAAGGGACGTAAATTTGTAAAAATCGTCTGTTACAATATTGGGTGACATTAACCCAGTTTTGCCAAATACAAACCCCTGCTCTGCATAGGTGACAGGGAGGTAAATTTCTAAAAATCGTCTGTTACATTCTTGGGCCATAAAGTACCCCTGCACTGCATACCTGACTGGGAAATATATTCTGTAAATTAGGTGGCGTTCAGATTGTTGGCTGATCTGTACCTCTTCTTTCTTTCAAAGTACCCCTGCACTGCATAACAGACAGGTAACTTAGTTCATTAGAATTGGCGGTTACATTGTTGCCTGACATAAAGCCTTTTTTGGCTTTGAAGCCAAAGGTAGTCGCCAACAACAATGTGTTTCCCAAAACATTGGGAAATATAAAAAAGAAAACAAAGAGTAAGTGCGGTGTAGTATAACAATGGTTGGGTGAGGCCGGTATACACGTCTATTCATAAGGTCTGAGGAACAAGTCCTGTGGATCATGCCTGGTTCTTTTAATGAGCGTGAGATTGTCCATTGGCTGTAGACAGGCGGCTGTGCTTGTCTGTCTGCGCCCCCCAGCCGTGCTAAACACACAGACAATACACTGGCTGCAGGCCCAGCACCTCCAGCGTAAAGGTGAAGCTGAGGCCCATGTCCCCAATTTGGGGACAGAAGTTAAATCGGCAGACCCAGTGGCGTAATAGAAATGACAGGCCCAACAGCAAATTTTAGATAGGGCCCCCCTCCCCCAGTAATTTTTTGCAACCCCTTCCCTGCTTCCCCTGTAATACAACCCTGGGCAGACCCATCAGTCAGTACGTGTAGGCATGTGCACAGATACTATTCCACCATTTTGCTAAAATGCTGCCTCCTGCTAAGACGTTCCATATTTGCTGGTGGTGCTGGTTGTTGTGGCATGGTGACAAAGCTTTTCTACATTTCGGCCATGCTAACCCTGCCTTATGAGGTGTGGGCGGTGACCCACCTGCGTTGGCGACTTCTTCCTCCTCCTCCTCTGCTTTAGCCTTGTGCTTCCACTGAGTCCCCGGTGTCAGGTGTAAATGCCATCAGCAGCGCGTCTACCAGCGTTGGCTTCTTCCCATCACGCTCCAGTGACGGAATTAGGGATGGCACATTGTCCTTGTAACGGGGATCCAGCAGGGTGGCCACCCAGTAATCTGCACGAGTTAGAATGTGGGCAACTCGGCAGTCGTTGCGCAGGCACTGCAGCATGTAGTTGCTCATGTTTGCCAGGCTGCCCAGAGGCAATGACATGCTGTCCTCTGTGGGAGGTGTATCGTCTGTGTCCTCCGTATCCCCCAGCCACACTCAAGTGATGGCCATAAGCTGCTTTCGGTGCCACCCTGCTTTGAACATGGCTTTTCTCCTCCTCCAGAACTGTGCCCTGGCTGGACAATTATGTACCTGGCCTATGTTGGTGCAGGAACCCACCCTCCGAACCACTTGTATATGACTGGCCTTATAAGTTAAGGGTAAGGCATGTATATAGTTTTGTTTGTTTATTTAATCTGACTTATAGTTATTTAAATATGTTTATAAGAAAATTTGTAAATAGTTTGTGAATGGGCATTAATAAGTGGTTTTGTCACGGTGGGGAGTGGGGGAAACCCCCCACCGTGCATTGTCCGCAACTCCTGGCGAGTCTCTAAAACTGCCCCTATACTCCTAATGCATGAGCCACCTCAGATGGTAAGGAAGCTCATGCCCACGAACCTGGAGCCCTGATATCCCTGCATTGCTCTAGCAAGGAAAGAGGGCAGAGACCATCCGCTCATCCAGAACCACGGATGAGCAGGCGTCTCCAGAGGCCCAGCAGCTGGCCAACAACTAGACAGGATACACAGCCAAACGGCAGGTAAGTATAACAAGGCAACAGACAACATAAGTTACCAACACTTACCTGCCGCCGACAAGATGGACCGGAAACGCACTGTCTAGTTGTTTGCCTAAACCCCTCCGGGAAAGCAACCCCCTTCCAGAAGAGACATCCCACAACACAAACCTCCAAACGAAGCCCACAACATAACAACATACACCAGGTGGGGAAGGGCCAACAGAAGCACGCAGGAGGGGACACACTGACAGAGCAAGGGAAGCAATATAACATTCTGCCAGGGAGCAGAGCTCCTACACAGACAGACAAAACCAAACTGACCTCAGGCTTCACCCCACCAACATATAAGGAGGCCACACCTAACAAACAAACCTTAACCCCGTGCACACCAAACGGGGAAAGTGCACACATTCAAACACGTTGCGAAGGCAACCCCATACGTTGACAGCGAGATGCCTAGCACAAAGATCAGGCTGCTATGCTGCCAACAATACCAAGGGGAAACCAGACACGCATGCACAACCAATCATGATGCCAGTGGCAACCGCACGTGAGGCTACCAAGTAACAGTACTCACATGCTGCAAACCTCGCCGCTGGCAACCGCATGCGACATAACAGAGTCACGACCGAAACCACGGGTCGTGACAGGTTTGAGTGAAAGGGGGGGGGGGGCTGTAGGGTGGGAGGCTGGTCGGGTTAATTTTCTCTTTTTGAAATGTTCCTTGTATAGTTTTTGTTACGATTTATAATAAAAAGTCCTGATAACCGTGGAAATGTTACCCAACAATCTAACCGACAAACTTAATAAAATTATTTGCCTTTCACATCTGCAGCTCAGGCCGCAGGGATCCTTGAGCAACAATAAAAGTGAATTTGTCCCACCAGAATCTAAGAGCTGGATTAACTGAATTGATTTTCACTGTCAGGTGTTCAGGAATTTCTGCACCACCAAATTCAGCACATGCGCCAGGCAAGGGATGTGTGTCAAACCAGTTAGGCCCAGAGCTGGTACGAAATTTTGCCTATTATCGCACACCACCAGGCCAGGCTTGAGGCTCAATGGCACGAACCAATCATCGGTCTGTTGTTCCATGCCCGTCCACAGCTCCTGCACGATGTGGGGTTTGTCCCCCAAACACATGAGTTTCAGAACAGCCTGCTGTCGTTTCCCCCGGGCTGTGCTGAAGTTGGTGGTGAAGGTGTTACACTGAGTGGATGAGGAGGTGGTGGAGGAGAAGGAAGCGGAGTAGGAGGAGAAGGCAAAGAGAAATGCCCTGCAATCCTCGGGGGGCGAAAGGACATGCGCCAAACTGCTATCCGCCTCTGGCCCAGCCGCCACTACATTTACACAGTGTGCTGTTAGGGAGATATAACGTCCCTGGCCGTGCTTACTGGTCCATGTAGTGGTGGTAATGTGGACCTTGCTACAGATGGCGTTGCGCAGTGCACACCTGATTTTGTCTGACACTTGGTTGTGCAGGGAAGGGATGGCTCGCCTTGAAAAGTAGTGGCGGATAGGAACTACGTACTGTGGGACAGCCAACGCCATAAGGTTTTTAAAAGTCTCCATCCATCTCCACCAGACAGAATGACAGCATTTCAATGAACCAGGAATTTTGAAATGCTGGCATTCAGGGCCAGGGATCGCGGATGGGTAGGGGGGTACTTCCTCTTTCTAATTGGGAGATGGACAGCTGAACACTTCCATGGGATAGTGTGGAGATGCTTGGTGATGGTGAAAGTTGTGGTGGCGTTGCTGCCACATCCTCTGTTTGCGGGGTGGCAGGTGCCACTGTCACTCACTTGTGCTCAGGTAGGTTTAGACCGTTTCTTTTTAATTTTTATATATTTTATGTTATTTTAAGTTATTTCCTTATCCAAATTTGTACCCCCATTTTGCTTCAATTCCCAGCCCTCTAGCCCTTTCCAGAACTTTTTTAGAGCCATTTTAGTGCCCCAAAGTTCGGGTCCCCATTGACTTCAATGGGGTTTGGTTCGGGGTCAAGTTCGGCTCCCGAACTTGAACTTTACGACGAAGTTCGGCCGAACCCGGCGAACCCGGACTTCTAGGTGTTTGCTCAACTCTATTAAAATAAATATATTTTGCATAGCCATATACTAAAATCCATAACATTTTTAGTTGTTTAGCTGTGTGAAGGCTTGTTTCTTGCGGGATGGACTGTGGTTTTTATTGGTATCATTTTGGCATACATATGAGGGGACATCAGGGATGTCCACTCTTCCTCCTAGTGTTCCTTCTATATGTATCCCCTCCCCTCCTATCTTAACCCCTTGTTGGTTGTTTGTGTTCTTTTTATTAATTTGAATGCAAACAGCTCAATTTATGAGTTTAACCCTAGTGGTGCCAAAGTGTTCAGGCTGAAGATCCATCGTGTTTCCACTCTAGACATTTTTTTGATAAAATCTCCTCCTCTCTTGTCCTTCTTAACTATTTCTATGCCACTAAATTGGGTTCCCTCACTTCTCCCCCCCATGTTTCTCCTTATAATGTCAGGATAACGGGTGCCCATCATACTTTCTATGGATGTTATAAATATGTTCCCCTATTCTTTTACATAGTGATCTTTTAGTACGTCCTATGTAAATTTTATTACATGGGCAGATTAGAGAATAAAAAACACCCTGACTTTTGCATGTAATGTAATCTTTTATATCATATATTACGGAATCATTTGTGTCATTATTTTCAATTTGCGAAGTTTTCCAGATTTTTTTTTGGTGCTTTTTAACTTTTTACATGCCCCGCAAATTCCACATGGGAAGAAGCCTCTCTGTATTTTTTTCTTGGTTTGATTGTCCCCCTGTATATTAATACATTTGCTTGTAGGTGCCACCAGATTCCCCATTTTTTTGGCCTTCCTATATATGAATTTTGGGATTTTTGGGATATAGTCACCTGTTATTTTGTCCTCCTTGAGCATTCACAGAAAAAAGATGCACCACATGGATAAGCAACTGACAACACTGGCTAATCCCTCACTCGGATGTTAAAAGCTGAGAGATTCGCCAATATTTCCAATCAGGAACATATCGGAGCCCCTTCAAACACCACGTCACGGTATCTCAAAATGGCATGGGGTCCTACCACTAGACTACCTATGGTGTGTGAACAAGGTCTGAAAAGGTATTAAGCAGCCTACAGCCCCCTCCCACTCACCTGCATTGCAGGACCAACAATGCAATGGGGAACAAATGAGGCCACAAGCTACACCTACAACAGACCATGTGACACCGGCTTCCAGGTGCAAAAGAATGTTTACCAGCCATATGCAATGGCACATTCAATACATATAAAACAAGAATCACACAAATAAACGTGGCCTAAATGGGTGGGACTGCTCCAAACCCCAAACTCTGTGGCGTGTTTCTAACTGGGGGGGCAGTTCCTCCGCATGTGGTTCGCAGCGAACGGCTATCCCCAGCAAAAATTGCATACAATGGAGGATACCGGCGCGAACCACAAGCACCACACAAACATCCTACACAAAATAAAACATGTGCGGATGAAAATATATAAACACATAACTCACAGAAAAAAGATGCACCACATGGATAAGCAACTGACAACACTGGCTAATCCCTCACTCGGATGTTAAAAGCTGAGAGATTCGCCAATATTTCCAATCAGGAACATATCGGAGCCCCTTCAAACACCACGTCACGGTATCTCAGCATGGCATGGGGTCCTACCACTAGACTACCTATGGTGTGTGAACAAGGTCTGAAAAGGTATTAAGCAGCCTACAGCCCCCTCCCACTCACCTGCATTCTGTTGCACCTGGAAGCCGGTGTCACATGGTCTGTTGTAGGTGTAGCTTGCGGCCTCATTTGCTCCCCATTGCATTGTTGGTCCTGCAATGCAGGTGAGTGGGAGGGGGCTGTAGGCTGCTTAATACCTTTTCAGACCTTGTTCACACACCATAGGTAGTCTAGTGGTAGGACCCCATGTCATGCTGAGATACCGTGTAGTGGTGCCTAAAGGGGCTCCGATATGTTCCTGATTGGAAATATTGGCGAATCTCTCAGCTTTTAACACCAGAGTGAGGGATTAGCCAGTGTTGTCAGTTGCTTATCCATGTGGTGCATCTTTTTTCTGTGAGTTATGTGTTTATATATTTTCATCCGCACATGTTTTATTTTGTGTAGGATGTTTGTGTGGTGCTTGTGGTTCGCGCCGGCATCCTCCATTGTATGCAATTTTTGCTGGGGATAGCCGTTCGCTGCGAACCACATGCGGATGAACTGCCCCCCCAGTTAGAAACACGCCACAGTGTTTGGGGTTTGGAGCAGTCCCACCCATTTAGGCCACGTTTATTTCTGTGGTCCTCCTTGAGCATTCCCCAGTGTTTTTTAATAATATTTCTTAGAAGGCCCGTTTGGCAATTATACTATGTGACAATGGGAGGCATTTTGAACTGTTCCCCATCTCCCTTCTCTTTCTTTTTCTTTATCATCTTTATTTTAATTTTTATTATTAATCAAATTCTGTCTTTCCATTTTCCCCACCATAATTTTTTGCTCTAATAGCTTCTCCTTATTGTAACCTCTCAGTTCGAATTTTTGTTACAATTTATCTGCCTCCACTTCATATTCCTCCCCTTTAGTGCAATTTCTTCCTATTCACATAAATTGGCTTTTTAGAATATTCTCTAACCATTGGGGAAGATGTCAATCCCTGGAAATAAAACTGTTTTTTTGTCCGTAGGTTATTTGTACGTTTTTGTGTGTATTTTACCCTCCTCTATATAGACTGTTAAATCTAAAAAGTGTATTTCCTTCCTGCTAAATGCTGGCGTAAACTCCAAAAAAAAAATTCATATAAATATTTTCAATTCATTTTCCCCTCCTCCCCAGATGAACACCACATCATCTATGAATCGTTTCCGGAGGATGAGATTCGCCCGGAGCTCGCCGTTGGGGTGGATAACATCATGTTTCCACCGTCCAATGTATAGGTTTGCAAACCCCGGTGTAAATCTTGTCCCCATCGCTGTCCCCCACTGCTGCAAATAAAATCTATCTTCAAATATAAAATAATTTTTCTTTAAAATGAACAAAATATACTCCCCTATAAAATGAACCTGATCTTGGGGTAATTCTCCCTGTCCCTCTAAAAAGAATTTAGCAGCTTCACATCCTCTCTCATTTTCTATTAGTGGCATAGAAATAGTTAAGAAGGACAAGAGAGGAGGATTTTTATCAAAAAAATGTCTAAAGTGGAAACACGATGGATCTTCAACCTGAACACTTTGGCACCACTAGCGTTAAACTCAGAAATTGAGCTGTTTGCATTCGAATGAATAATAAGAACACAAACAACGAGTGGCTTATTACCTTTTGATCAAAACATACACTAATGTCCTCTTATAGCTTCTATCTTGGGCAGAAATCTGGTTGCAGAGTGCTGTTGCAATTTTTTTTATTTTTTTTTGTTTGCATGTATAATTGCCACAGCTACGTGCACCTGCATACAGGGACGTGCTGACTGACCCCCCCTTGTGTTTCTGTTTAGTATGTGTTGGAGGTGTGGCAACCTCCTCTTCAGTCGTGCACACCTGACTAGTTTTTCTGCCCTAGATGCTGGTTTTTAATCAGAGTGAGTATAAAGCTGAATGTGCATTCACAGTACCTGCTGTAGCCATCTGGCTCCAGGAGGAGTGCACAGTGGGCTTGGCCTGCATGTTGGTACCTGCATCCCTGGATCTAAGAGAGGCTGTTTCAGCACCAGAAAGGGTTAATAAGTATGGTTTCCGGCATGCATGCTGGGCCCACACTCCCTGGATTTTATGTGGCTGTCGTGGCCCATAACAGGTAAGATTCAGCGTTAGGAGGATTTTATGTGGCTGTCATGGCCCATAACAGGTCACATTTAGCGTTAGTACCACTCACGGGACAGCCTTGGCGTGGCGAGTGGCTTATTATCTTTTGATCAAAACGTACACTAATGTCCTCTTATAGCTTCTATCTTGGGCAGAAATCTGGTTGCAGAGTGCTGTTACTATCTATACCTATATCATTTATAGGGAGAGACATGGTGGCAGTACTATCTGTACCTACATCATTTACAAGGAGAGACAGGGAGGCAGTACTATCTGTACCTACATCATCTGCAGGAAGAGACAGAAAGGCAGTACTATCTGTACCTACATCATCTACAGGAAGAGACAGAAAGGCAGTAGTATCTGTACCTACATTAGTTAGAGGAAAACACAGGAAGGCAGTATTATCTGTACCTACATTATTTACAGGGAGAGACAGGGAGGCAGTGCTATCTGTACCTACATCATTTACACAGAGAGACAAGGAGGCAGTACTATCTGTACCTACATAATCTACAGGAAGAGACAGAAAGGCAGTGCTATTTGTACCTACATTATTTACAGGGAAACACAGGAAGGCAGTACTATCTGTACCTACATTATTTACAGGGAGAGACAGGGAGGCAGTGCTATCTGTACCTACATCATTTATAGGAAGAGACAGGGAGGCAATACTATCTGTACCTACATAATATACAGGGAGAGAGAGGGAGGCAGTACTATCTGTACCTACATCATCTACAGGGGAAGACAGGGAGACAGTACTATCTATACCTATATCATTTACAGGAAAACACAGGAAGGCAGTACTATCTGTACCTACATCATTTACAGGAAGATACAGGAATGCAGTACTATCTGTACCTACATCATTTACAGGGAGTGACACAGAGGCAGTACTATATGTACCTACATCATTTACATGAAGATACAGGAATGCAGTACTATCTGTACCTACATCATTTACAGGAAGGAACAGGGAGACAGCGCTATCTGTACCTACATAATTTACAGGAAGAGACAGGAAGGCAGTGCTATTTGTACCTACATCATTTATTGGAAGAGACAGGGAGGCAAGTCTATCTGTACCTACATCATATGCAGGGAGAGAAGGGGAGGCAGTACAATCTGTACCTACAGCATTTACAGGGAAATACAGGGAGGCAGTACTATCTGTACCTACATCATCTACAGGGGAAGACAGGGAGACAGTACTATCTATACCTACATCATTTACAGGAAAACACAGGAAGGCAGTACTATCTGTACCTACATCATTTACAGGAAGATACAGGAATGCAGTACTATCTGTACCTACATCATTTACAGGGAGAGACACAGAGGCAGTACTATATGTACCTACATCATTTACAGGGAGAGACAGGGAGGCATTACTATCTGTACCTACATAATTTACAGGGAGAGGCACAGAGGCAGTACTATCTGTACCTACATCATTTACAGGGAGAGACACAGAGGCAGTACTATATGTACCTACATCATTTACAGGGAGATACAGGAAGGCAGTACTATCTGTACCTACATCATTTACAGGAAGAGACAGGGAGGCATTACTATCTGTACCTACATAATTTACAGGGAGAGGCACAGAGGCAGTACAATATGTACCTACATTATTTACAGGGAGAGACAGGAAGGCAGTACTATCTATACCTACATAATTTACAGGGAGAGACGGGGCAGCAGTACTATCTGTACCTACATCATTTACAGGGAGAGACAGGGCTGCAGTACTATCTGTACCTACATAATTTAAAGGGAGAGACAGGGTGGCAGTACTATGTGTAACTACATCATTTATAGGAAGGGACAGGGAGGCAATACTATCTGTACCTACATCATATACAGGGAGAGACAGGGAGGCAGTACAATCTGAACCTACATTATTTACAGGGAGAGACAGGGAGCCAGTACTATCTGTATCTACATCATCTACAGGGGAAGACAGGGAGACAGTACTATCTGTACCTACATAATTTACAGAGAGAGATAGGAAGGCAGTACTATCTTTGCCTTCATCCTTTATAGGGAGAAACAGGAATGCAGTCCTATTTATACCTACATCATTTACAGGGAGAAACAGCAAGGCAGTACTATCTGTATCTACCTCATTTACAGGGAGAGAAAGGGCACCAGTACTATCTGTACCTATATCATTTACAGGGAGAGACAGGGAGGCAGTACTAGCTGTACCTACATCATTTACAGGGAGACAGTACTATCTGTACCTACATTATTCACAGGGAGAGACAGGGAGGCAGTGCTATCTGTAGCTACTGTACATCATTTACAGGAAGAGACAGGGAGGCAGTGCTATCTGTACCTACATCATTTATGTAGGAGCTGAGAACAATGCCATTCTGGGCAGGTTCTTGCTAGGGCTGTCTGGAGCTTTTAGCAAGTGGACTCCTGTGGTGTGCTGCAGACAGAATGTCTGGGGAGGGGAAGGGGGATGTGATGGGATTTTAGTGTTATCTGATCACAATTTCTGTATATAAGTTTGCGCAGTTGCTCAATAAGGGAAGATTTTTGTTTCATCTACACTGAGTCTCGACCAGTGACTGGGGATTCTGGGAGCTACAGATCAGCGGTTTGCAATATCTCCTGAGTAAGGAAGAATGCAGAGGCAGACATACTCTTCCTGAGGTCTGTCACATTGGTGGCAGCAGTGGGATTGCTTTTCCTTGCCTAAGGAGACATTCAAACCACCATCGGGAAACACTGCTAGGATGACAGGCCGTCGAGACATGAATGGAACAGCAGTACAACAAGCTCAAGAGGTCCATGTTGAAGGATTTACTGGAAGCCCGGGAAAAAGTTGCCAGTAACAAGCCCAAAAGCGCTATCATTGCCGAGCTGATGGAGGACGACCAGGTGAATCATGTCCGTTCCGAGATGTTAGGGACGTCTGACTTCCAGAGAGAGGTGCAATGGCGTTTGGCCCTATATGGGACCAATCCCCCGGCAGATGTGATCTCCATTGTACTGGCCGAGACCACCAGGTTGAGGGTGGCTGAACTGCAGCAGCAGTCCGGGGGAGCATCCCCATCTCCGGTCTCCATCATCACGGACAAAAAGAAATTACCCTCTACTGCCTTCAAGACCTTTGCAGAGGGGGACGGAGACATTGATGATTTCCTCCAGGATTTTGAGAGACAATGCTCCCTGCAGGACATTGACACTACAGACTGGATCACTATCCTGGCAAGTAAGTTAACAGGGAGGGCGCCAGAATTGTTCCGGATCATGGCCAATGAAGACTGAACAATCTATGAGAGAGTGAAGGAACAGCTGCTCGCCTGCTATGCCTTAACCCCTGAAGCATATCGAGTCAAGTTCCGGAGCCTGCGAAATGGGGACAACGACACTTACATGGACTGGGGGCACCGGCTACATCATGCAGTGAAAAGCTGGTTTCAAGGCTGTCAGGCAACCACCGTAGAGCAGGTGACACAGCTCTTATTATTGGAACAATTTTATAACTATACTTTGCCAGAGGTACGTTACTGGGTCCGGGAATGAGTTTCTTGATACCCGGAAAAGCACCTCAGCCACAGCCCCAGCCACACTCGGAGTCGCTCTTGTGCCTGTACCAGCAAGGTGCACGTCATTAGCAGAGCCTCACAGAATTGGGCCAAGATGCTATGGCTGTAACCAAATTGGGCATATTCGTGATCAATGTCCCCAGAAACAGAATCATCAGCCGCCTGCTCGATTCAGCCCCAATCCAGCCCGGGCTACTGCCTGCAATGAGACCCATACCATGAAACATCCACTCCTGCACCATAGAGAGACCAACCCTGCAGATGAGGACTTCGGGATACTACACAAAGTCAACCCCTTGCAAGCAGCCACTACGGATAACCGGCAGCATCACCAGAAGGTCGTTCACGTCAATGGCCAGTTGGCTCAAGGTCTCAGGGATACAGGAGCCATGCTCACGCTGGTCCAGCCACATTTAGTTCCTAACCGTGCAAAGACAGTTCATTCTGTGGCCGTCCGGGTAGCCGGAGGACATGTATACCGCACTCCCACAGCCAAAGTACATCTCGACTGGGGTGCTGGAGCCCGGGATATAGAGATTGGGCTAATAAAAGATGTACCTGTAGATGTTCTCCTGGGCAACAATTTGGGACTTCTCTCCTCCATCTTTGCTCCACTAGCCCGAGAGAAAGTAAACCCCATTACCACCCACCTACAAGTTCGAGAAGCTCCTTAACCACACTTTGAGTGCATCCCAGTAAGACCTACTAACCTCGACTGTGATGCCCTTACCCCCTCGTTGAGCTGTGACTCATCCGCAGACTTTGGGAGGGAGACATTAGAGGATGAAACGTTAGCGTCCTATGGACAGCAGGCAGGGAGGGACCCGAGAGGTGCGGGTGAGGTTAGATTTAAGTGGGACCAAGGAAAGTTATTTAGAATTACCGGAGGAGCGGGAAGATGTGTGGCACAGATCCCTAGTAGACACAGCCTACAAAGAACTACCAGACCATTTGCAATGACATACAAATTTATTCACTAGTCAATTTATTAACAACATGATTGGCATACATTAAAAACAAAACATGACATAAGGGACGTGAGTGCAAGAAAAAGGCATCACCTGGAGGGAAGACACAGCTTGAAACAGCTCCTGACAACAATGATAATAATACAATAAAGTGCAAGTGCAAATATAGGCCAAAGGCCAGTAATTAACAACTGGAACAGTTACCCATGCTGAGCTTCCTCCAGGTTGACGCCAACCCCAACGCACGTTTCGGCGTACCTCGTAGACAGGTAGTGCCCAGGAAATACGGGTGCGATCTGCTGAAGATCGGCCATGATATTCCCTTAGCAGGCCATCTTGGGCACAGGCGGACACTGAGCCATCTGGCCAGGTCTGTCAGGTGAAGTACGGGACTACTGTAGGTCATGTGAGGTATGTCAGCGGGTAGGGAAGAAAGGGGATTCAGCTAATGCGAAGTTATGACCCATGCCCGTTGTAAAGGAACCCTTTAGCCGTATAGCTGTGGACCTGGTCGGTCCCCTAGCAAGAAATATATCCTGACCGTAGTAGATTACTCGGTATCCAGAGGCATTGGCTCTGAGGGATATCCAAGCAGAAACTTGGGGGCACAGGGGGCACAGTTCTACTATCTCAACAGCTGGAAGCTTTGTGGGATTGAGCCCCTGCACAGCTCACCATACCACCCACAGACCAACGGGCTCTGTAAATGATTAAATGGCACACCGAAACAGCTGCTCCGGACATTTGCCATGTCCCATAAGGACTGGGAATGCCACCTTTCCCATCTCCTCTTTGCGTACCACGGAGTTTCTCAAGAAGCTACTGTCACGGCTGTATGTGAGCAACAAGAGCATACACAGTGAGTTAGCTACTGACCGGACCCAAACTAGGGAACATAAAGGGTGACCCCTGTCAGACCCTAAAAGCTCTCCCTATGCTGCTAAGCCCATGTCCAGATCCAGATGGTGGATCGAGACATGCCCGCGTACCTAAGGCTGATGACCACTGTAACCCCTACAGTAGTGGAAGGGGCACGGCCACCGGTGCCCTGCTCAGTATATGGACGGAACCGGGGTCGCCTCGGATCCAGTCAGCAAAACAAACAGAAACACACAATGTCTGCACACTTAACTGAAGGAGCTGCAGCAGCAGTGAAAACAGATCCAAAGTCAGCAGACAATGTCGAAGTACTTGCTTCAGCAGAACACAGGTCCAGAAAAGATATCACACCAGTGAAGATACTCAAGCGAGAGATACAGGTCAAATGAAGTAGTATAATCCGCACCGTACAAAGGAAGAGAGGTGATTTAAAGGCAGAGCAATCAAACACAGGAGGGACAGCTGGGAGGAAGGAAGCAGAAAGTAAAGACCTCATCACAGGGGCGGAGAAACAGAGCTGTGGGAACGTCTCAAAGCTCTAGTAGTTACATCATCACAGGGGTGGAGAAACAGAGCTGTGAGAACGTCTCAAAGCTCTGGTAGTGACAGTACCCCCCTCTACGGGTGGACTCCGGACACCCAGGACCCACCTTCTCAGGATGAGCCCTATGAAAAGTCCTGATGAGGCGAGTGGCTTTAATGTCCGACACCGGAACCCACATCCTCTCCTCAGGACCATAACCTTTCCAATGAACGAGGTACTGAAGAGAACCGCGGACAATGCGAGAGTCCACAATTCTGGAAACCTCAAACTCCAGATTGCCATCAACCAAAATCGGAGGAGGAGGCAAAGAGGAGGGTACCGTGGGCTGGACATATGGTTTTAAGAGAGATCTGTGAAATACATTATGTATCTTCCAAACCCGTGGAAGATCAAGACGGAAGGCAACAGGATTGATGACTGACAAGATTTTATAAGGCCCAATAAACTTGGGACCCAATTTCCAGGAGGGAACCTTCAGTTTAATATTTCTTGTAGACAACCACACCAGATCACCCACATTCAGGTCCGGACCAGGCACACGTCTCTTATCAGCCACACGCTTATATTTCTCACTCATCTTTCTTAGATTAGTCTGAATCTTTTGCCAAATGGTAGACAAAGACGAGGAAAATCTCTCCTCCTCAGGCAAACCAGAAGGAGCCCCTCCCGAGAATGTCCCAAACTGCGGATGGAACCCATATGCACCAAAGAATGGTGACTTATCAGAAGATTCCTGACGACGGTTGTTCAGAGCAAACTCAGCAAGAGGGAGAAACGAACACCAATCCTCCTGGTTCTCTGCAACAAAACAGCGCAAATATGTCTCCAGATTCTGATTGACGCGTTCAGTCTGACCATTCGACTGCGGGTGAAAAGCAGAAGAGAAGGACAGCCGAACCCCAGGCGAGAACAGAAAGCCTTCCAGAATCTGGACACAAACTGCGTGCCTCTATCGGAAACAATATCAGAGGGAATGCCATGCAATTTAACAATATGGTCGACAAAAGCTTGCGCCAACGTTTTAGCATTGGGCAATCCAGGGAAGGGTATGAAATGTGCCATCTTGCTAAAACGGTCCACCACCACCAGGATCACCGACTTCCCTGAGGAACGAGGAAGATCCGTGATAAAGTCCATGGACAGGTGTGTCCAAGGACGGGAAGGTATGGGTAAGGGAGAAGGGGACCTGAAGGCCGTGAACGAGGGACCTTAGCGCGGCGCACGTCTCACAAGCAGCCACAAAACCCTCCACCGACTTACGAAGAGCCGGCCACCAAAATCTCCGAGCAATAGAGATCTACCGTGGCTCTACTCCCGGGGTGACCAGCAAGAACCGTATCATGATGCTCCTTGAAGAGTTTGTGACGTAACTCAGGAGGCACAAACAACTTTCCAGAAGGACAACGGGCAGGTGCCTCAGTCTGGGCAGCCTGGACCTCGGCCTCCAAATCAGAATACAGAGCAGAAACAACTACCCCCTCCGCCAAAATGGGACCCGGGTCCTCGGAGTTTCCTCCTCCCGGAAAACAGCGAGAGAGCATCAGCCTTCACATTTTTGATCCCAGGGCGGAATGTAACGACAAAATTGAATCTGGAGAAGAACAGAGACCATCTGGCCTGTCTCGGATTCATACGCTTAGCCGACTCAAGTACGCCAGATTCTTATGGTCGGTAAAACGGTGATAGGGTACCTGGCCCCCTCCAACCAATGGCGCCATTCCTCGAAAGCCAACTTGATGGCCAACAATTCCCTATCTCCCACATCATAGTTTTTCTCTGCCGGTGAGAGTTTTTTAGAGAAAAGGCACAGGGTCGCCATTTGGAAGGAGACGGACCCTGGGACAAAACCGCACCCACACCCACCTCGGAAGCATCCACCTCAACAATAAAAGGTAAGGAAACATCAGGATGCACCAAGATGGGGGCAGACGCAAAACTCTCTTTAATCTTAGAAAAGCTGCAAGCGCCTCCTCCGACCAAGAGGAAAAATCCGCCCCTTTTTGGTCATGTCAGTGAGGGGTTTGACAACAGAGGAATAATTCAAAATGAACTTTCTGTAATAGTTTGCAAAACCCAGAAAGCGCATCAATGCCTTCTGATTCTCAGGAAGCTCCCACTCAAGCACAGCACGGACCTTCTCCGGATCCATGCGAAAACCAGAAGCAGAGAGGAGAAAACCCAGAAATTGAATCTCCGATACCATAAACACACATTTCTCCAGCTTGGCGTACAATTTATTTTCTCGCAGAATCTGCAGAACCTGAAAAAGATGATCCTGATGAGTCCGAACATCAGGGGAAAAAATCAAAATATCATCAAGATACACCAACACAAATTTCCCCATTAAATGGTAGAAAATACTGTTAACAAAATGCTGAAAGATGGCCGGAGCATTCATCAGGCCGAAAGGCATAACGAGATTCTCGAAATGCCCCTCGGGGGTATTAAAGGCTGTTTTCCATTCATCCCCCTCTCTGACCCTGACCAGGTTGTACGCGCCTCTCAAATCCAATTTGGAAAAAACCTTGGCCCCAACAATTTGGTTGAAGAGGTCTGGGATCAGAGGAAGGGGATAGGGATCGCGAATCGTGATACGGTTCAGCTCCCTAAAATCTAGGCAAGGTCTCAGAGAGCCATCTTTCTTTTTAACAAAAAAAAAACCCGCGGCGACCGGTGATTTTGAGGGACGAATATGCCCCTTATCGAGACTCTCAGAGATATAGGTTCGCATTGCGATTCTCTCCGGTTGTGAGAGATTGTACAGGCGTGCTTTGGCAGCTTGGCGCCGGGAATGAGGTTAATGGGACAGTCAAACTCCCGGTGAGGAGGTAGCTCCTGCACACCGCTCTCGGAAAACACGTCCGAGAAATCAGAGAGAAATGATGGCAAAGTTTTAGTAGATACCTCTGCAAAAGTCGCTGTGAGACAATTCTCTCTACAAAACTCACTCCACTCATTTATTTGCCTTCCTTGCCAATCAATAGTGGGGTTATGTTTAGTGAGCCAGGGTAACCCCAACACTAGAGGAGTAGGCAATCCGTTAAGGACAAAACAAGATATATCCTCCACATGAGTGTCACCTACAGCTAACCGGATATTGTGAACAATGCCCTTCAGGGATCTCTGTGAGAGTGGAGCAGAGTCAATGGCAAAAACAGGTATATCTTTTTCTAATGTGCAAACCCGAAAACCATGCCTGGCTACAAATTGAGTGTCAATAAGATTGACGGCCGCTCCACTATCAACAAAAATTTCACAAGAAATGACTTTGCTCTCTAGCGCCACCCTGGCAGAAAGGAGAAAACGAGAACTGCAGGTCAGAGGAAAAGCCCCAATTCCTACATCAACTTTGCCCAAGGTAGCAGATGAAGCAGAGTTTGATGATTTTCCTTTGAGGATTTTCTCTTATTATCACTCTTAGTACAGTTCATGAATCTCCTAGAGGGACAAACATTTGCCAAATGACCAATGCCCCCACAACAAAAACACACCATTCTCTGAGGACTAAATCCTCCTTTATCAGGGGCAAGTCGACCTAGCTGCATAGGCTCCTCCTCAGAGGGGACCGTGACAGGATGAGACCCCTGCACACTGAATGAGTCCGCACCACTGCCCCTAGAGTGACAATGGCTGGACCGAGAGGTCTCGTTTCTTTCTCTTAGACGCCTGTCAAGGCGTACCGCCAATGACATGGCAGACTCTAAAGATGTTGGTCTCTCATGGAAAGCAAACGCATCTTTCAATCTCTCTGAGAGACCATGACAGAACTGACTCGGAGTGCAGCATCATTCCAACCTGAATCAGCTGCCCATCTCCGAAATTCAGAACAATAAAGCTCAGCAGACAGTTTGTTCTGGCATAAAAACGTAAGTTAGATTCAGCCAGAGCAACACGATCCGGGTCATCATATATCTGCCCCAGGGCCACAAAAATCTTTCTGTGGATCGAAGGGAGGGATCCCCGATGGCAGTGAAAAGCCCAAGTCTGAGCATTACCCTGAGCAAGGAGATGACAATCCTCACCCTCTGCTCCTCATTACCAGAGGAACGGGGACACAAGCAAAAATGGAGTTTGCATGCCTCTCTGAAGCGAACAAAATTCTCACTGCCCCCGGAGAACGTTTCCGGAAGTGAGACCTTTGGCTCGCAACAGACTCCATGGGCCGGAGCCGAGCCCAATGCTTGAAGCTGAATCATAGATTGACGGAGATCCGCTACCTCCAAAGAAAGACCCTGCATGCGGTCAACCAGGTCAGAAAGCGGATCCATGTCAAAAAGGACGGTTTCGGCGGATTATAATGTCACGGCTGTATGTGAGCAACAAGAGCATACACAGTGAGTTAGCTACTGACCGGACCCAAACTAGGGAACATAAAGGGTGACCCCTGTCAGACCCTAAAAGCTCTCCCTATGCTGCTAAGCCCATGTCCAGATCCAGATGGTGGATCGAGACATGCCCGCGTACCTAAGGCTGATGACCACTGTAACCCCTACAGTAGTGGAAGGGGCACGGCCACCGGTGCCCTGCTCAGTATATGGACGGAACCGGGGTCGCCTCGGATCCAGTCAGCAAAACAAACAGAAACACACAATGTCTGCACACTTAACTGAAGGAGCTGCAGCAGCAGTGAAAACAGATCCAAAGTCAGCAGACAATGTCCGAAGTACTTGCTTCAGCAGAACACAGGTCCAGAAAAGATATCACACCAGTGAAGATACTCAAGCGAGAGATACAGGTCAAATGAAGTAGTATAATCCGCACCGTACAAAGGAAGAGAGGTGATTTAAAGGCAGAGCAATCAAACACAGGAGGGACAGCTGGGAGGAAGGAAACAGAAAGTAAAGACCTCATCACAGGGGCGGAGAAACAGAGCTGTGGGAACGTCTCAAAGCTCTAGTAGTTACATCATCACAGGGGTGGAGAAACAGAGCTGTGAGAACGTCTCAAAGCTCTGGTAGTGACAGCTACAGGCTTTTCCCCATTGAGCTATTATATGGAAGGAGAGTTAGGGGATCCCTGTGGTGGGCTATGTTATGGAGTTTAGGGACAGGCTGCAGAGGTTGACCACCCTGGTCCAGGACAATCTCAAAGCCGCACAGACAAGGCAGAAGATTTGGTATGACCGGTCAGCCAGGGAGTGCACCTTCTAAGTAGGGCAAAAGGTACTAGTACTTAAAGGGAATCTGTCACCAGCATATTAGCTACATTTTTTTTTTCATGAATCCATGTTGTTATAAATTACCTTCTTTCCATATGTGTTCTTGTTTCACTTGTGTGCATTGTCATTTCTTAAAAAAAACGCTTTTTCCGATATGCAAATTAAGCAGTAAGGAGCCCAGAGGGGCATTATTCCTTTACCAAGGTGCCCAGGAACGCCCCCCTGATGTGCCGGGCCCGCCTAAATTTTAAAAAGAAGAACACCTCTAAGATGTAAAATCGCCTCCCAGAGGAGAGGCTAAGTGCTCCGAGATTCTGTGTGGACTATAGACGATTAAATGACAGGATGGTAACTGACGCCTATGCGATACCCGCGGTGGATGAGCTCCTAAACCAAAACTGCCGGGGGCTGAAATAATGGGCATGACCATCCAGTTGCCTATATCAGCCGCAAACTCTTACCCAGGGAAATAGCTTACGCGGCAGTGGAGAAAGAATGTTTAGCCCTAGTATGGGCTCTCCGGAAGCTACAACCCTACCTGTATGGACAATCATTTATCATCCTCACAGATCATAACCCCCTTGTTTGGTTGAACCGAGTGTTCAGGGACAATGGGTGGCTGTTGCGGTGGAGCCTAGCCCTACAGCCGTTCAATTTCACAATCCAATACCAGCCTGGGAAACACAATGCAAATGCTGATGGACTATCTCGTCAAACAGAACTGGAAGGGTGACTAACATGAACATCCCCAAGTGGACCCATAGAGGGTCTCACCGGGTCTGCCATCCTTTAACTTGAGGGAGCTATATGACGACATGGTGAAGAGTTATATGTGTATTGGTGTTGGGTGTAATTATATACAGGGAGAGACAGAGAGGCAGTACAAGGCAGGCAGGGAGGCAGTACAATCTGTGCAGCTGCCCTTTCTCTCCCTGTAAATGATGTACTGTAGGTACAGATAGTACTGCATTACTGTCTCTCCCTATAAATTATATAGTTACAGATAGTAATGCCTCCCTGTATCTTGATATAAATGATGTAGGCACAGATAGTACTCCCTCCCTGTATCTTCCTGTAAATGATGTAGGTAAAGATAGTACTGCCTTCATGTGTCTTCCTGTAAATGATGTAGGCACTAATAGTATGTCCTTTCTGTTTCTTCCTGTAGATGATGTAGACACAGAGGCAGTACTATATGTACCTACATCAGAGTCATTACTTATCATTTACAGGGAGAGACAGGTAGGCAGTGATATCTGGAGGCGATTATAGAAGGGGTCATTAGCATGCGGGAGGCACAGGAAGGTGATAACAGCGCATTGCTAGCTGTACTCACCTTCCCTGGTCTTCTTCTGGCCCCACGCTGTGTCCTGACATGCACAGTGTCAGGATTTAGTTGATGTAGACGTGCACTTTGACCTGACGCTATGGCAGGAAGAAGACCAGGGAGGGTAAATGAATCTGCCAAGTGGCAGTGCTGTCCGGAGCTGGAGAGGTCAGTTTATTTATTTATTTAAATGTCTGATCTGAGGTGTGATTTGGGCTGATCTGAGGGTGGGGAGGGTCTGATAGGGGTCTGATCTGAGCCTGGGGGTGGTCTGATCGGGGCTGATCTTATGCTGGGGGGGCTGATCTGAGGCTGGGGGGGGTCTGATCTGAGGCTGGGGGTCTGATAGGGGTCTGATGTGAGGCTGGGAGGCCTATTGGGGTTTGATCTGAAGCTGGGGGGGGTTTGATCTGAGCCTGGGGGTCTGATAGGTGTGTTATCTGAGGCTGGGGGGCCTATTTGGAGTCTGATCTGAGGGGTCTGATCTGAGCCTGGGGGATCTGATCTGAGGCTGGGGGGTTGATCTGAGGCTGGGGGGTCTGATCTGAGGCTGGAGGGTCTGATGGGGACCTGATCTAAGGCTGGGGACGGTCTGATGATGGTCTGATCTGAGGCTGATGTAGGCTGATATGGTCTGAAAGGAGGCTGATTTGAAGCTGATGGAGGTGGGGGGCAGATCTGAGACTGAGAAAGGGACAAAGGCAGGAACAGTTGCGAAGAAAGAGGCAGAGACAGTGAAAGCTTGGTGAACCTCTCTGGGTTTAGCTTGGCTGCCATTAATGCTAAATAAAGAACTAAATATATTACATTCTCAACTTAATAGCCCCCGAACGATGTTACAAATATCCAAATGGCCCTCGGCAGCAAAAGGTTTCCCCACCTCTGCTGTAAATGATGTAGGTACAGATAGTACTGCCTCCCAATCTCTTCCTATAAATTATGTAGGTACAGATAGCACTGCCTCCCTGTCTCTTCCTGTAAAGGATGTAAGTACAGATAGTACTGCCTCCCTGTCTCTGTCCCTGTAAATGATTAAAAGGGGTTGTCCCACGAAAAATATTCTACATTTTTCAAACCAGCACCTGGATCTGAATACTTTTGTAATTGCTTGTAATTAAAAATTTAGTATAGCCACTGAGCTATTCACTAAAATGTATCTGTATAGCACCACCTGCTGTTTGTTTTTTCCCCCTTAATTTAAGTTTAAATCTTCAACTGTTACGAGCCATATCTTCTGTTAGAAGCTGTGAAAGATCTGTAGTAGAAAGGACATACCCCTGAGAAAGGACACCCCCATGAGCTGATATAGGGAAAGAGCTACTGTAGAAAGGGCCTATCCCCTGAGCTCTGATAGGGATAGAGCTGCAGTAGAAAAGACACACCCCTGAGCTGTGACAGGGAAAGGAGACGTCCCCTGAGCTGCCAGCCTGAGATAAATCTAGCAGAACAACTGGAGCAATGAATGTGGAGATCTCTGGATCCACGTGAGGTACAGGGCTGGTTTTTATTTTTTACTTTAAGGCACAGATAGTATTATGTCCTTGTAGCTCCATCCAGACTTATCGTATATCTGTGCTAACATAAAGCTGCATTTCCATAGACATATAATGTTGGCAACACCCAGAACCCCCTTGTGGGGCTTAAATGAGAGCATCCAAAATGTATCCAAATCTTTAGATTTGGAGATGCATTAAAAACATTTCCAATCTAATACAACTTTTATAAAGATTTCTTTCAGTCAAGCAAATTTCTAAATTTCTCGCCGGCATTTCGAAATATTTTCTCACGTTCTTTTCCCTCTTCATCTATTTTAGCATTTGGCAGGCAGCAACACCATCATTTAAATCAGCCTGTTTTGCATCATGCGCCATGGTGTTAATGAGCTCAATTACAGCTGTTATTTCTTTTGCACATGGTTGATTTGGTTTTAACTCATGTCAACCGCAATTATTTAATAAAGTGACGCTAAGGTCCTTAAAGAGATATTCCGCTTTATCAAACGAACGCAATCCTTTGTTAGGAAAAGAGTTTTTCCAATTTTCTAATATATTCTGCATAATTCCTCATCATTTCAAAGATCTCTGCTTGCTTTAAAGGGCATCTGTCAGCTGATTTGTCCTTATAAGACACTGGCTGACCTGTTACATGTGCACTTGGCAGCTGGAGGCATCTGTGTTGGTCTCATGTTAATATGTGACGCATTACTGAGAAAAATGAAGTTTTAATATATGCAAATGAGCCTCTAAGCGCAACGAGGGCGTTGCCATTACACCTAGAGGCTCTGCTCTCTCTACAACTGCTGAGCCCTCTCCACCTTAATTGACAGGTCCAGATGTGATGACATTTAAACAGCCTGGCCCTGTCAGAAGGTGTGGCAGTTGCAGAGAGAGCATAGCCTCTAGGTGTAATGGCAACATGTCATAGGATACTTTTACAATATTCCCTTCCACAGCAGCAAAGTCTTTCTGCCATAAACAAGCCTAATACCTTGCTGTCTGAAGTAGATTATGGACCTTCTTATCTCCTTCTCTCAAGAGTACTCTGATAGTAGGGTTGCTACCTCGGCAGCTGAAGTCTCAGAGACAGGTTCTTTGAACTTGGGCCTAGAATTCAGAAACTAGCAAACACACCTCTTCTCTCTTGCTTTGCCAGGCTCTCCTCAGAACAGACTCTCTAAACTAGTCAGGGGGCAGACCCAGTCCATCTCCTGGCAATCTAAACAGTGAACCAATTTGTTAACCGTTTATTTGTCTATACATTACTATTAATAATAATAAATCACAACATTATTTTGTTTAAACTCTTATAATAGCAATTAACCCTTTGCCAGTAGTCCTTCTGGGATACTGCATATCCTGTAGAAAGCTTGCCTACAGGATGTGATTATGGGGTGAGGATCAGGAGAGCAGGGAGAGACCTTAGAAAAGTTTGGTGCCTGATCTGAATGTTTGTGCTTAGCTTGAAGTGAGGTAACAGGCTGGTTGGGGTCTCTGTGCCACAAGACGGAGCATGACAGGTTCTACATTTGGTTACTTAACTTTTGCTTGTAGCTTTTAAGAAGTTGCACCACATTGTTTAAATCTCATCCATACACTATTTCAAAAATTTGTGCAGAAATTGACCTACACTACTGATTTTGAAGCTGCACCATGTCAATTTGCGCCTCATCCTTTGCAATACATAGGGTAAATTCTGCTGCCAATCTGCAGCATAATCCACACGTAACTCATGCGGATTTTAACCCAAATTTGTTGCAGATTTTCTGCAGCAGGCTACATCTCATCCAATGTGGATGTGTAACACCCCAGAGTGGTGTACTCACTTCTGCACCTTGCTACTGTCTTTATTGGTCTAACCTTATGTCATCTTGTGTATTTATTCCAGGTCCTCCACATTGTGCATTTCTAATGTTATGTAACTGCTCATGTAATGTGCCTGGTTCACCAGCAGGTGGCAGAAAACACAGCAAAGCTGTACTTAGATAGAATGGAACCTTATATTCCACTTTATCCCCCCCCTGGAGAGAAGTGGGTGAGCCCAACTTCCTGCAGGAAGGGTAGGGACTAGTTAGATCCAGTCTAGTTTACCCCCAGCTAGGGTAAGGGTCTCTGCTGGACATGCCCACACCAGCCAGAGCACCTTAAGCTCTGCTGGCCATGGAGGCCAAAGCTTGAAGCCTCAGGAGCCAGGAGGAAAGTTCCCTGGCATAAAAGTGAAGTGCAGCATACAGAAGAAGCTGAGTGATACAGCCAGCCTAAATGGATTTAATGGAGGCTGTTATAGCACCAAAAAGGGTTAATAAGCACGGTGGATCCTAGCATGCATGCTGGGCCCGCACTCCCTTGATTTTATGTTGCTGTCATGGCCCATAACAGGTAGGATTTAGCGTTAGGACCACTCATAGAGGCGGCCTTGGCGTGGTGAGTGGCTTATTACTTTTTGATCAAAATGTACACTAACGTCCTCTGACAACTTCTAGCATAGAGGCAGGGCAGAGTGCTGGTTGCAGAGTGCTGTTGCATTTTTGGGTTTGTGTATTTTGCCATAGCTACGTGCACCTGCATACAGGGACGTGCTGACTGACCCCCCCCCTTCTGTTTCTATACAGCCAGCCTGTCAGTACAGCAGATTCAGAGAGAAACAGATGTAGCAGAGTGGAGTTTGCCTGCCAGTTTCATGCTAAAGCCTGCTGGAACCAAGACAAAGCCTGTAAACCATTTTGGAGAACGTTTATGCAAAGTAAAGCTGCCATTGAACTTCATCTCAAGGTCTGGATTCAAGTTATTCTTTTATCCCTCAATTATTCCCCCTATTTATTGCTTCGGAGCCAAAGTCTGGGGTCCAGCAGTATCCAGGTAGGAGCACCATGACACACAATAAGAGACATTTTAGGCCACAACATACCACTCGGCATTTCCTACACCTGGAACGCGTTATATAGAGGGTCCTAAGGGGAGGCGCCCATTGCAGATGTGGCTTTAAAGTGACAAAAACCAACAAGCTTGTGTGTCATTGCATTTGCAATTGTGTCTAGTAAAGTTCAACTATTGGATTTTTACTTCGTTCTTAAAGAGAAACCTGCAATAAATACGTCTGGTTTCAACCACGTTACAAGTTAATTTTAAATTTTGATGTGCTGCGACTCTGCGAGCCCAGGAGAGGAAGAGGGGGAAGGATAAGGGGTGGTTGTGCAGATAGTAGTAGTGGCAATCATGGGAAAGGTGCAACCCTGGCGCACACCCTAGTCTGGAGCTCCTGTATGATGTTAGGTGGGGTGCTCTCAGTGTTAGCGGGTCTTGGAGTTCAAGTAAGGGCTCCCTCAAGGCTTTTGCAAAGGACGGCAATGGTGGGAATGTGTCAGTGGGCAGAACTTGTAAAATAAGATTTTGTTTTTTCCAGATTACATGCAGTTTTTCAAGGCTGTCTGTTGGCATATAGGCCATACAAGTACCTGTCTAAGTCTCTTTCCAATTAAACCAAACCAGTTTCTCAATTCAGCCAAAGGGGTGCAAAGACTTTCTCTGTATATCTGCAATACCAAACTGCGTTGTGCTGTCCTTTAATGGATGGTCATTCCGTCTCAGTGAGGTGAGTGTTGAAAGCAATATACAATAAGCCAAACAACTGGGAGTGAAGTCTATAGCCATTACATTTCGCTGGCTTTTTGTCAATGCACGGTCCTTTTGTAATGGTCCTCAACCTTCTACAAAGCTGAATGCTGCTTGTTCCATGATTAAATATCTTACAAAGGAAGAAAAGAAGCATAAAGGCTATGTAGGGGCAATTTATTTTTAGTTATTGCGTTTTTTCAGTTGGTCTATATTAAAAATATGGAGCCCTTTTCTGTATATAACTGAGATGCTCTAGCAGCAGCCTTTGGATTTTCTCTCTTTTCAATCAGTTAGGGAGATGACGGGCTCCTTATCTCTGCTCTCTGACATTATTGACACCTATCAAAGCTCAATCCTTATCTTACTGTTAAGAATGTGGCCTAAATACGTGTTTATGACCTCTTAGTAGTTTAGAGATAAGGGTTATTAGATGACCAGCACAAAGTGAATAGGAAAGTACCAGTCACACTGCTAGAAAAACAGTTAACTCTTTGTGACAGAATGGCTCAATATTTTTATTAAATGCCAATTGAAAAAATGATTTTAGCCAAAAATGAGTAAAATGCAATCATAAACAAAAATTGCCTCCGAAGGTGTATATAGCCTTTAAAGAAATCCATGAAAGGATGATTGCTGTATATAGTGATGATGCACCTTCCTGCTACCAAGTAAAGTTTTGTGCCAAGCAGTTTAAATGGGGTATTGAATCAGTTGAAGATGACCCCGTTCACGGCAACATGTCGAAGCATCTTCAGAGGTAATATAGGCCATGATTTTTGAAGTTCTTCGGGTCAAATCAGTGTTATAGCTCATGAATTAGGCAGTTCAGTTGGCCCAATTTCCAGTTTCATTCATGATGTTTGATGATGTCAAAGGTCAGTTCCCAGTGGGTGCCATGAATGTTGATGCCTGAGCATAAAATTTGTCGCCAGCTATTTAGCCAACATCATTCAGACATGCTTAGAGAGAATCCAGGAGGCTTATATTCTGGAATTATTATGGGTGATGTACATGGGCCCACCACCATTATCCTGAGACCAAAGAAGAGTCCATGCAATGGAAGCTCAAGGAGTCACCAACTCTAAAGAAATTTTGTGTGCAGCAGTCAGCTGGAAAGATCATGGCAACAGTTCTTTGGGTTGCAGAAGGCGTTTTATTACTAGAATTCATGGCACACAAGACAACAATTACTGGAGACACCTATGATTCAACAATGAAATCATTATGTGGGCAATCAAAAAGAAACGCTGTGGGAAGTTGTCGGCAGGTGTGTTGCTGCTTCACGACAATACATCAACTCACAAGTCTCTCAAATCACAAGCTGCTATCAGGGAATGAGACTTCCTGGAGCTTAAACATCCACCCTACAGTCCAGACCTGGATCCCAGTGATTACTTTCTCTTTCGGAACCTGAAGAAGTTTCTACGTGGGCAACGATTTCCTGATAATAATGCAGTCAGATAACTAGTAACAGGGTTCCTTCAGCTGCAAGAAGTCCCATTCTACTCTGAGGGCATCCGATCACTGGAGGCGAAGTGGAATAAGTGTGTTGAAGTCAAAGGAGGTTACATTGAAAAGTAGTAAGTTAAATTCTCTCAGAAAATTTAATTTTCATATTCAGGTAAATAACTTATTGAACATCATTCGTACACAGTAAAGTCACATACCCATATTTAGCAGTGAACCACATTACAGTAGAGCTTTAATCCCTTTAGCGGTGAACCACTGGGTCACTGCAGATGGAGGTCAGATCCTAGAAATATGCCATCATATTATAAGATGGGAAAAACCTATTCAGTTTTATTAATACAAAATGCTGTGACTTTTCTGCTGTGATGGACTCAAAAAACCCCCACCACGATTAAAAAACACCACTATAAAAACATGTGTGTACTGTAGTTTATAACTCCTATATGCTTTCAGTTAGTGTTGGGCATGAATTCTTATCACAAATATCGCCACTTCGAGAATTTGCGAATACTTAAAGATTTTTTTTCCCTCTGAACTCATGATCCCTCCCTGCTTCTTGCTTGTGGGCCAATAAGAAGGCTGCAATGTCTTTGTCTGCGCTTAGCAACATCCATAGAAACCAATAGGAAAGTTGCCCACCCCTTACTATAGAAGAACCTCCGCAGCAGCCATTTTCTGCTGTTTTTTTTTTTCCGTTCTGAGAGAGACAGCAGTGTCATTGCTGTGCTCTGTGCTTTCCTGTGTCACATTACATTATATAGTTAGTTAGTTAGTTAGTTAGTTAGTTAGCTTATATATATAATACAGATAGTTAGTGGGAGATAGTCAGTGTAGGTTAGATAGTGATATAGTGTAGCTGATAGGTTCCAGTGCAGGGTGTTAGGTAGTGTGATAGGTTCTGCTGTCCATATACATACATGCCACAGACATAGTGCTGTGATGTCACAAGTTCAGAACAATACTTAGAGTGCTCCAATATATTAGTGATTGGTGCACTATCTGCATATAAAGCTATTGTAATGTTCTGCCATGCCGACTATTTTCTCCAGTCTCAGGAAACTTCTAGCAGCTTGAAAAATGTAGCAATAGTGACCCACGCCTGTATTTCGCGTGCATTATACGAATATTACATTGCCGATTTTTGCAATCAAGAAAATAATCGTGAATTCCCTAATTCGCCCAAATATTCGCGAAATATCACGAATTCGAATATTGCCCCTGCCACTCATCACTACTTTCAGCTAACATCTGGAGTTGTTTTTTTTTTCCATAAAAAAAATCACACCAAAAAATTGTCATAAACCCCTGGCCAAAGTAGACACAAATGCCATAAAAGAAATATGCAAACCCAGCCTTTTGTTTTTTTGTGGCGTTTTTGCATTTTTTTCACTTGTTTATTGTGCCTGTTTGTTTTTTTTGAGGGGGGGAAACATCACCTCCAGATTTTAGATGTGATTCTATGGGAGCTATAAAACAGAGTACACACAATTTTTGTAGTGCTGTGTTTTGTCACTTGCAGTGCGTTTTTGGGTCTATGGTGTTTTTTTTTTTTTAATGCACCAATAACTAGGTACTTTTTTTTTTAAGCCAGTTTCCCTTATTCTGCTCTATAGGGAAAGAAAAAATGCCTGGAAACAATGCAGTTCAAAAAAGTGTAACCAAAAAACGCCACAAAAAATAAAATAAAATAAAGTTTGTGAAAACTGCATGAATTTCATCGCATTATTCAAAGTAACTAAATTCAAAGATTATCAAAGAAAGACCCTTAAAATCCCAATTTTATTAGAAACATGTAAAATGGACCTGACCATGCAGGTCACAATAATTGGCTATCACGGCCCCGGTCAGTAGGTAACTAAGTACACAATAAAGAAAATACAAAAAATAAAAAAATAAAAAACAATGGCTATGGATAGTGTAGAAAAAAGGGGAAAAGGAGGGCTCCTCAGTGGGATGATTTTCCCTATAGAGACCCTATTTTTTCCTTAGCCCGGATACAACTCCTGATGGTGGAGCCTCTGCGTCTTCATACCTATCCTAATTCGCCCTAGTCAGCCCTAGTCATTGAGGTTTTCCCTTTTACCCCAACGCGTTTCCCCCAACTCGGGTTCCTCAGGGGTCCATATGGGAAGGATAGAAGGGCCAAAGATTCAATGCACAAATGATCAGAACAGTCCTGAACAAATAGTGTCCCATTCTTTTAATGGACCCGGATTTGTCAAATGTTGTCTCGCCTGATCCAAGTATCACTTATCGTAAGGGGAGAAGCTTACGAGATTGTCTAGTACACAGCCACTATGTGTCCCCAGTTGGGACTGGTACATGGCTTGATCGTAGACCTTTGGGCATGTTTCGTTGCGGGACATATAAAGCATGTGATTTTATATCTGAATCAAAAATAATGACATGCTCTGCAACTAATCAGACTTTCTCAATACGCGAATTTGTAAACTGTTAGAGTAGAGGTGTTGTCTACATCTGTCAATGTTCATGCCCGAAAGACTACATTGGGAAGACATTTAGGGAATTGAGAAGAAGGGGGTGTGAACACATTAATGATATCCATAAAAAGAATATCACACCCGTAGCTAACCATGTAATTGAGAAACATGCAGGTGATCCTCCGGTCCTTAGATTCTCAGTTTTGAAAATAATTCCCCCATCGCCAAGAAAAGGGGACTGGGACAAAAAAAATCCTTCAGAAGAAATCCGAATGGATTTATAGGTTTAGAACACAATCCCCGATTGGGTTGAATGAGAGACTGATCTTCAGTTGTTTTATTTAGATGAAGGATTTAATTTATTTATATTTATATATAATTTATTATTTCCTTTTTTTTTTCTTTTTCTTTGTGATTGCTTCAGTCTTCAGTAATAGTTAGTCCTGAACTTGCCGGTGATGCGAGAAGCATCCAAAATCACTACAGTGGCATCTATCTTGCCACGTAGATTTATTGTTTTTTTAGGGATCCATATGCACCAAGGGTGGATCCTCAGTAGGTTTGTTGGTTATTAAAGGTTGCGTAAAGGAGGAATATCTTGTCTTCCATTAATGTGATACTAGAGACATCGAGGCATTAGACACAGCTACTCATTTTCAGACAAGAACAGCCTCTCCTGATAGCTATCCACTTATTTGATGGCAGCTGGGTCTGTGTATGGTATCATGCCCCACTATCTTTATAACTCTATGTATCAGGAATGTATACACTATATCAGGGATCAGCAACCTCCGGCACTCCAGCTGTTGTGAAACTACAACTCCCAGCATGCTCCATTCATTTCTTTCGGAGTTGTGAGGAGAGCAGAGCAATTATGCATGTTAGGAGTTGTAGTTTCACAACAGCTGGAGTGCCGGAGGTTGCCTACCCCTGCACTACACGGTAAGGGTATTTGGAGGACGATAGAGGAGGAATCCACTATCTTTATGTATCTATTAATCATGGAAATACAGTAAAGGAAAAGGGTGACATTGGTGACACACTATGTACCGGAGTTGTTTTATGGACTGGGTCTGTAAGTGGTAAGAAGCTCCAATGCCCAGGCCCCTCCAGGTCTTAATCATACACCCGTACTTTTAATTATAAGATACCAGCAGTAGATTCTGCGCCTGCACCTCTTTGACACATATCCGATAGCAGCGCTCCATTTCATAGACCCAGAAGCAGCGCATGGGTCCCACAGGTCTGGAAGTAGCGCTTGTGCTCCATGGATGGTTGGCGTTGTGTAGCGATGCGTTTCAGCCGCCAGAAATGCCCATTCCAGTGGGCGGAAGGCTGGCAAGGCCCCGTTATTTAAACTCAGCCTTGGATGTGTCATGTCTCTGCAAGATCACACACCCTCAGAGACCAGGCTAAACGATGGGGACCTCCACATGGGAGTAACGGTCTGTGGCACCACAAATAGCTGCTACAGCATACTTGTTTCTTCTTCTGACATAGTTCAATCCTTTTGTCCTAGGTGGAGTTGTTTTATCTTGATCGCCTGGAACCACATGTGATTTATCTGGAGCTCCCCTACTGTATATTAATATAGCCAGTCTCTTTATGTAATCTATCAGGATTTATCATTTGTGTATTGAATTTTTGGCCCTTCTATCCTTCCCATACGGACCCCTGAGGAACCCGAGTTGTGGGAAACACGTCGGGGTCAAAGGGAAAACCTCAATGACTATGGCCGACTAGGGCAAATTAGAATAGGCACGAGGACGGAGAGGTTCCACCATCAGGAGTTGTCTCTGGGCTAAGGGAGAAATAGGGTCTCTATAGAGAAAATCATCCCACTGAGAAGCCCCCCTTCCCCCCTTTTTTCTACACTACCCATAACCATTGTTTTTTTGTTTTTCATTTTTTTTATTTTCTTTATTGTGCACTTACCTACTGACCAAGGCCATGATAGCCAATTATTGTGACCTGCAAGGTCAGGTCCATTGTAAATGATTCTAATAAAATTGGGATTTTAAGGGTCTTTCTTTGATATTCTTTGAATTTACAGTGGATATAAAAAGTCTACACACCCCTGTTAAAATGTCAGGTTTCTGTGCTGTAAAAAAATGAGACAGAGATAAATCATTTCAGAACTTTTTCCACCTTTAATGTGACCTATAAACTGTACAACTCAATTGAAAAACAAACTTATTTTAGGTAGAGGAAAGAAAAAATATAAAAATAAAATAATGTGATTGCATAACTTATAACTGGGGGTGTAGCTGTGTTCAGAATTAAGCAATCACATTCAGAATCCTGTTAAATAGGAGTCGGCATACACCTGCCATCATTTACAGGGCCTCTGATTAACCCCAAATAAAGTTCCGCTGCTCTAGTTGGCCTTTCCTGAAATTTTCTTAGTCGCATCCCACAGCAGAAGCCATAGTCCACAGAGAGCTTCCAAAGCATCAGAGGGATCTCACTGTTAAAAGGTATCAGTCAGGAGAAGGGTACAAAAGAATTTCCAAGCCATTAGATATACCATGGAACACAGTGGAGACAGTCATCATCAAGTGGAGAAAATATGGCACAACAGTGACATCACCAAGAACTGGACGTCCCTCCAAAACTGATGAAAAGACGAGAAGAAAACTGGTCTGGGAGGCGACCAAGAGGCCTACAGCAACATTAAAGGAGCTGCAGGAATATCTGGCAAGTACTGGCCGTGTGGTACATGTGACAACAATCTCCCGTATTCTTCATATGTCTGGGCTATGGGGTAGAGTGGCAAGACAAAAGCCTTTTCTGACCAAGAAAAACATTCAAGCCAGGCTACTGCAAAAACACATCTGAAGTCTCCCAGCATGTGGGAAAAGGTGTTATGGTCTGATGAAACCAAGGATGAACTTTTTGGCCATAATTCCAAAAGATATGTTTGGCCCAAAAACAACATTGCACATCACCAGAAGAACCCCATCCCCACAGTGAAGCATGGCGGGGGCAGCATCAGGCTGCGGGGCTGGTCTTCTTCAGCTGGAACTGGGGCCTTAGTTAAGATAGAGAGAATTATGAACAGTTCCAAATACTGGTCAATATTGGCACAAAACCTTCAGGCTTCTGCTAGAAAGCTGAACATGAAGAGGACCCTCATCTTTCAGCAGGACAACGACCCAAAGCATACATCCAAATCAACAAAAGAATGGCTTCACCAGAAGAAGATTAAAGTTTTGGAATGGCCCAGCCAGAGCCGAAACCTGAATCTGATAGAAAATCTGTGGGGTGATCTGAAGGGGGCCGTGCACAGGAGATGCCCTCGCAATCTGACAGATTTGGAGTGTTTTTTCAAAGACGAGTCAAAATGTGCCATGCTGATAGACTCATACCCAAAAAGACTGAGTGCTGTAATAAAATCAAAAGGTGCTTCAACAAAGTATTAGTTTACACACTTATGCAACCATATTATTTTATTTTTTATATTTTTTTTTTCCTCTACCTAAAAGATTTAAGTTTGTTTTTCAATTGAGTGGTACAGTTTATAGGTCACATTAAAGGTGGAAAAAGTTCTGAAATTATTTATCTTTGTCTCATTGTTTTTTACAGCATAGAAACCTGATATTTTAACAGAGGTGTGTAGACTTTTTATATCCACTGTAGTTACTTTGTGGGACCCATTGGGACACATTGATGTCTTTTTGCATATTTGTATATGTTTATGAAGCATTTTAAAAAAACCAAAATCATGTGTTAATGAGACCTAAAGGGGATTTTCTTAAAGCTATTATTGGCGCCAGCAGAGAATTCCAGTCTGAAATCTTATACATTTTTCTGTTTTACTTAGTAAACTGAGTTCTGTAGATTACAAGAAAAAAAATGAAAGAAACCCCAGGAAAGCTTCTTTCATGTCAGGTCCCTCGCCTGCACGCGGATGAGGAAAAAGTTCCAGTGCTTCAGCTGAACGGTTTTATCCATTTTATCTGATCTAGGTGAAGTTTTCAACCCCAAGTCATTCCTCAAGATCAATCATTCAGCCATGTTGTTTTGTGCCAGGAACTGAAGCATCAATGCAAACTTTCAAGTAGTGTTGGGCGTGAATATTCGAATTGCAAATATTTATCGCAAATATCGGCACTTCGAGAATGCGCAAATATTTAGAATATAGTGCTATATATTCGTATTTTCAAATATTCGTCATTTTTTTCCCCTCTGAACCCATGATCTCTCCCTGCTTCTTGCTTGTGGGTCAATGAGAAGGCTGCAATGTCTTTGTCTGAGCTTAGCAACATCCCTAGCAACCAATAGGAAAGTTGCCTCCCCCTTACTATATAAGAACCTCCCCAGCAGCCATTTTCTGCAGTTTTTTACAGTGCTGAGAGAGAGAGCAGTGTCATTTCTGTGCTCTGTGCTTTGCTGTCACATTACATTAGATAGTTAGTTAGTTAGTTAGTTAGTTAGTTAGCTTATATATATAATACAGATAGTGGGAGATAGTCAGTGTAGGTTAGATAGTGATATAGTGTAGTTGTTCCAGTGCAGGGTGTTAGGTAGTGTGATAGGTTCTGCTGTCCATACATACATGATACAGGTAAGTTCACAATAATACTTAGTGCACCAATCAGTAATATATAGTCAGACCTGCTAAAATGTGAAGTTGTACGTATTGCGCAAAAATATGTGCATCAATTGCCGATTTGCGCAGTCGCGAATATATCGGAGCACTATATCTGCATATAAAGCTATTGTAATGTTCTGCCATGCCAACCATTTTTTCCAGTCTCAGGAAACTTCTAGCAGCTTGAAAAATGTAGCAAAAGTGACCCACGCCTGTATTGCGCGCGCAATACGTAAATATATCACTGCCGTTTTTCGCGAACAAGAAAATAATCGTGAATTCTCGAATTCGCTAATATATGACGAATATTCGGTCACAGTGAAAAAGAAGTGTGCAAATAAAACTCAATTTCATTAAGTCTATTAAAAAGCAAAGGGATGGTGGGGGAACTCCCAGTGATAATGTGAGTTACTAAAATTGACCAGCCCTGTGAACAGTGGACTGGTGAACATATAGGTCATGTCACAGGAACTAGGTCAGAAGGTATCAATGGTACAGACCTGCGTCCACCAAATCAATCTGGTGGCATATGGGTTTGATATCACTCAGAGCGACACGCGTAGTCATCGCCACCTGTTGTTGCAGCTCGATACAGCGTCTCACGTCGAGTGAACCTAGTGAAGGCAATCAACACTGTGAGGTCAATAGTATCACCCGGGAGAACCACCATACACAAAGGGCAGCATGTACAGTGAGCGGCAAAACTGCCGATAGTTTAGGATACAATTACCAGACAGACACAGGACTCGCCACATGTGAGCAAGCCAGCGTTGCTGGTAATCTGCGATGGTCCACCAGCGCATCGATTTGAGTCTGGAAAATTGATGAGTTGGAGCGGCATGCGACGTCCTCACTAGCCGAGATCTACAGCCTTGCAACACATGCCGCCTCAATCTCCACGCTATCCTAGCCTCAAATACTGGCCGGTGTGAATAGGTTACATCACTACCCGATCCAATATAACAACCATATTAGGCACTAGGCTGAGCCATGCTGAGAATTTTATTTTAGTGCCTAATATGGTTGTTATATAGGATCGGGTAGTGATGTAACCTATTCACACCCGGCCAGTATTTTGAGGCTAGGATAGCGTTGAGATTGAGAGCGGCATATTATTGCAAGGCTGTAAGATCCTCAACTAGTGAGGACGCCAGGCTCATGCCGCTCCCAACTCATCAATTTTCCAGACTTCAAATCGTTACGCACAATTGGACCATCGCAGATTACCAGCAAACGCTGGCTTGCTCACATGTGGCGAGGTCCTTGTGTCTGTCTGGTTAATTTGTATCCTAAACTATCGGCAGTTTTGCCGCTCACTGGTACATTGCTGCCCTTTTGTGTATGGTGGTTTCTCCCGGGGTGATACCTATTGACCTCACAGTGTTGATTGCCTTCACTAGGTTCACTCGACGTGGAGACACTGTATCGGGCTGCAACACAACAGGGTGGCGTATTAATTACACGTGTCGCTCTGAGGTGATATCTAAACCCATATGCCACCAGATTGATTTGGTGGACACGGGTCTGTACCATTGATACCTTCTGACCTAGTTCCTGTGACATGACCTATATGTTCACCAGTCCACTGTTCACAGGGCTGGTCAATTTTAGTAACTCACATTATCACTGGGAGTTCCCCCACCATCCCTTTGCTTTTTAATAGACTTAAAAAATTGAGTTTTATTTGCACACTTCTTTTTCACTGTGACCATATATTATTTGAGAAGTGGAACCCTTTCTACATAATCCCGTGATTCCTATGATGAATATTCGCCCAAATATTCACGTAATATTGCGAATTTGAATATTGCCCCAGCCGCTCATCACTACTTTCAAGTCAGTCAAGTTAACGGAACGAAAGGCTGAAAGTGATCAGACCTCTGCCGAGGCACAAACCCATGTGTTTGTTCTGCTCCAGCTTCAAGAGCCCTTACTCCTCCAGTATCCACTTCAAGCTGTCAACGTGGATATTCCAGCCCCCATCAATAAGCTGTTTGAAGGATCTGTGGCTTTTGTGTGAGCCCTGTGGCATCTTCATTATTTACATGTGTCCATCTACCTGCATAATGTCTATTTACTAGCAGAGCTGTAGGACATTGCAGATTCGTGTCATTTACTTTAGAAACAGATGTTCCCCAGGAACAGCCACAAATCTCATATAGATGGAACAGCCACAGATTCCCATACAGCAGTATCAGCCACAGATTACCATACAGTAGTACCAGTGACAAGTCCCCCATATAGCAGTAACAGCCGCAGATTCCCATATAGCAGTACCAGCCACAGATCCCCGTATAGCAGTAGCAGCCACAGATCTTCATACAGTAGTACCAGTGACAAGTCCCCCATATAGCAGTAACAGCCGCAGATTCCCATATAGCAGTATCAGCCACAGATCCCCATATAGCAATACCAGCCACAGATCCCCATATAGCAGTACCAGCCACAGATTCCCATACAGTAGTACCAGTGACAAGTCCCCCATATAGCAGTACCAGCCACAGATTCCCATATAGCAGTAACAGCCGCAGATTCCCATATAGCAGTATCAGCCACAGATCCCCATATAGCAGTACCAGCCACAGATCCCCATATAGCAGTACCAGCCACAGATTCCCATATAGCAGTAACAGCCGCAGATTCCCATATAGCAGTATCAGCCACAGATCCCCATATAGCAGTACCAGCCACAGATCCCCATAAAGCAGTACCAGCCACAGATTCCCATACAGTAGTACCAGTGACAAGTCCCCCATATAGCAGTATCAGCCACAGATTCCCATATAGCAGTACCAGCCACAGATCCCCATATAGAAGTAACAGACAGGGATCCCCATACAGAAGTACCAGTGACAAGTTTCCTGTATATTGTGTCCTGTATATAATAGCTCCACAGTCTTTGCCCCCGAAAAAAAGAGCTCCAAGCACTGTGCCCCTGAGTAAAAAAATACCCACAATGTGACCCCCTGTATACCATGATTAATAAAGTCCCCACTGTGCCCCTGATTAAAAATGCCTATGCTGTACCCCTAGTATGCCACCACTGTGCTAGATGATTAGGCAAATGTCCCTACAGTGCCCTCTAATGTTCAAACTGATTAAAAAATGCTCCCAGTGTGCCTTTGATTAAGAAAATACTGCAACTGTGCCTCTTGATTCAGAAAATGCCCTCTGTATTATTCAGCTGGCATCCTGCACCCACTTTTGGGATGGGAGATAACTCCAGTTCCAGGAGTTTAACCCCTTAGATGTTGCAGTGAATGCTCACCACGGGACATAAGTAGTTTAGGGAGAGGGATGGAGCGCCCTCTTTTGCCGCATCAGCTCCCCTGCAACGTGATTGTTGGGGGCCCAAGGGATTGACATGGCAGCATAACACTGTATTCCAGCATAAAAACAAACCTCATCCGATCTGTGACGCACAGTGGTAGTAGTATCATGGTTTGGGCCTGTTTTGCTGTATTGGGGCTAGGGGGCCTTGCTATAGTTGATAGAGCAATGACTTCTGAATTATACCAGCAAATTCTGAAGGAAAACACCAGGACATCTGTCCATGAGCTGAATCTCAGGAGAACATAAGTCATGCACCAAGATAATTACCCTAGGCACACAAGTCGTTCTACCAAAGATTGGTTAAAGAAGGTTAAAGTTAAAGTTTTGGAAAGGCCAAGTCCCCTTTCCTGCCCTTAATACAACTGAAATGTTGTGGAAGGACCTGAAACAAGCAGTTCATGGGAGGAAACCACCAACACAAAGGGGTGAAGCTATTTTGTATTGAGGAATTGCAGCGACCGGGCCGCAGGGGCAACACGCGAGCTACAGTGGGCCGATGGGGGTAGTAGTAGTTTTTACTCACGGTTAACAGTGATGGGAAGGACAGCACCAGCTCCTTCGGGGCACTCTCTGGGGAATCCAGCCAGATGGTGGTTGAGGTGCCCTTGGTGGTATGGGTTTTTTAGGTGCCTTGGAGGCAGGGTCCCTGGTGTTCATGATGCCAGCACCGTTAGGTGCAAAATAAGGTAGTAGAAAGGATGACTAGTCAATTGTTGTAGACAACAGAACTTTTACTTGATCAGTTGTCTCAGGGTAGTCAGTACAGTTCATTTGTAATTATCAATCCACAGGGCAGTCTCCCTAACAGCAGGCATAAACCTTCTGCTCCATCATTTGTACAGGATGCTTTCATAAACTCTGGTCCACAATGTCTATAGAGGAATGTGGTAATGGACAACTTTGCCGTCTAGTTGTCCGGATGTGTCTGTGCTAAGTAGCTATAAGGATCTAGTCCACACCCCCTCAGCTTGATCAGGGCTAAGGGGCTAAAGTGGCAGCTACATTTAGGACTGTTCTTGTTCACCTCCTCCATTAGCGTCCTTCCTTCTCTTCTCCTGTTCTACACTTCCTCTCTAACGCACTCGTATAAACACACCCTCTGCTATATATATATGTGGTGCCAGCACCACCTAGGGGCGAATAGATGTAATGACACTAACACAGCCTGCTATGAGGAATTACAGCTTACGCAGCAGTACATTGACATGACATTTCAAAAGTTTAAAGTACCCACATGTAGAACATAGTGGGAAACTGCAGAATGAGCTAAAAATCCTCCAAGCCGATGTGTAGGACTAATCTACAATTACTGAAAATGTTTCGTTGCAGTTATTGCTACAGAAAAAGGTCACACCAGATACTGAAAACAAAGGTTCACATACTTTTATCACTCACAGACATGTGATATTGGATCATTTTCCTTAATAAATAAATGGCCAAGTCTAATATTATTTTGACTAATTTGTTTGATTTTGTTATTTTTATCTACTTTTAGGACTTGTGTGAAAAACCTATGACGTTTTAGGTCAAATTTATGCAGAAATCTGAAAAATTCTGAATGGTTCACAAACCTTCAAGCACGACCGTTTAAGAATTTATTTCTAATGAAAAGGTGCTATGGATAAGGCGGAGAGCATGCATTGTCTTATAACAATTACAAGTTTCCAAAAAGCGTGTATTCTTTGAAAGGTTAAACCATTTACATGTACAAAGCCATGAACACAAATGTGAATAGCAGCTTATCAATAGGTCTAACGGAGCTCAAAATAAAATGCGTCATGGTTCTCGGTAATTACAGTGGTGGTAAGAACGTTCTGGACGAGAGTTCAGATAATTGATGGGTTGCGAGATAATTGATCAAATTGCTGTCTGGACCCCTGAATTTTCAAGGTTAGACTTCAGCCATCTATGTGCAATGAGTAAGAGCTCAATTATGGAACCAGAGATGAGATAAAGTTGGAGGCAGACAGAGGCCAGAAGTCCTACCAACAGAAGCTGCAACTCATTATGTCCCTTATTTTGGCTGGCAGGAAAATTCAGTTAGATTCCACAAAAAGATAGTGTTCCCTATAATATTATAAAGCTGGATAAAGACGCACAGATTGATGTTTTCATGCGTCTAGGACCAACAGAAATTTGAGCCACTGGATAAGAAATTTGTTAGGCGCACCCATGCATTCCTGAAGCCAACCTCAGGAGGAGCTCACTGCATAGAGAAATATACAGCCCCCAATAAGTTTGACCCCTGAAAGAGGTTATACCACAAGTTAAAAAATGAAATGAATACAAAGAATATTAACAATATCAGTACAAAAAAGTTTTTTACCCTTGTTATCCCTTTTACTCTCCCCTCTGCAGCTCTGGTCTCTTCATTTTCTGTGGGCAGGCAGCAACTCCATATGACCATCAAGCACCTGCATGTCCCTGAAGTACATTGCAATCAACTCTTGCTAAGCCTAAACCCCCCCAGTAGCCAAAGCTCTCTTTTCCTGTCATCCCCCCTTGCATAGAAAATAATACCTCACAAGCAGCCCAAGCAATTCAACTATGGTATGTAATGCCCCCAACTTCCTTCTCCACTGTCTAGTGAGAGATATAGCTATTTGCATCTATGAATTTTGATTGGAGTCCACAGGTGGACATGATTATAAAGATATACCCCTGTCTATATGTAGTGTCCTGGAAGCCCACTGCAAAGTGTTGATGTACTGTATTCGATGCACTGTGTATGTCTCAAAAAGCTTGTATATAGTGTAGAAGGTCCTTAGCTACTCTTGCTAGGCAGAGTTGGCACCTCCTCATCCAGTCTAGGAGGAAGTTTTAAAAAACATCTAAAGGACTCTCAGACTGTGAGAAACAAGATTCTCTGGTCTGATGAAACCAAGATTAAGGTTTTTGGCCAAAATTAATCAGGCACTGCTCAACACCTGCCCAATACCATCCCTACAGTGAAGCATGGTGGTGAAAGCATCAAGCTATGGGGGCCAGGGAGAATGGTCAAGGTTGAGGAAAAGCTGAATGGAGCAAAGTACATAGATATTTTAAATGAAAACCTGATCCAGAGGGCTTAAACTGGGCTGAAGGTTGACCTTCCAACAAGACCTTTAACACACAGCCAAGACACAGAAGAGGCTTAGGGACAACTCGGTGAATGTCCTTGAGTGGCCCAGCCAGAGCCCTGACTTGAACCCAATTGAACATCTCTGAAGAAACCTAAAAATGGCTGTCCACCAATGGTCCCCATCCAATCTGAGAAGAGGCGTGAGAGGATCTGCAGAGAACAATGGCAGAAAATCCCCAAATCCATGTGAGTAATCCTTGTGGCATCATCCCTAAGAAAACTGGAGGCTGTAATTGCTGCCAAAGGGGCTTCAGCTAAGTCCTGAGTAAAGGGTGTGAATGTCAATAAAGGATTTTAGTTTCTCAAAGGTTATTACACTGGCGCTGCACCTGATGTTAATTTGATCTCTCGCTGCGGTACCGCAGTGGTATCGCTCCCACTGCTGCTCTACTAAAAATGCAACTTAATAATTGTTGGTGCCGCGCGATGCACTCCCTTTTGTCCCCCTCCTCTATGAGCTTACTCTGATGGGATGTTACTTCTATACGGCTTATATATGCAATCACCATAGAGTACCTGTTCTGCGGCGTACACTATTCCCGTATATCCTCTTCCATCCAACTTCAGCGCACATTCGGGGGAGGGAGATTCAGAGGAGGCTGTTCCCTATTTCTTCTTTTCTCTTCCTCTTAACTCAGCTGCCCCGGCCGGTGGCAAGCTGCAGTTTCGGGTCGGAGATTCGTAGTTTAGCTCGCGCTCTCACGGAGCGCTTGTGACGTCACAATCTGAGCTATGGAGTCTATGGAGGTACACACTTCCTTCCAACGCGTTTCGAATACTTCGGTATTCTTCCTCAGTGACCAGGCCCTTATTTTACAAATCGGGCACTTCACAACTTTAACGGTTTATTGCTCGGTCATGCAACTTGGCACCCAAATTAATTTTACCTCCTTTTCTTCTCATAAATACAGCTTTCTTTTGGTGGTATTTTGATATTAATCAAAAAAGACCGCAATTTTCTCAAAAAAAGTGTATTTTTAACTTTTTCTGGTAAAATTGTTCAAATATAATTACATTTCTATACAAGTTTGTGTCAGAATTTATTGTGCTACATGTCTTTGATAAAAAAAATCCAATAGGTGTATATTTATTGGTTTGCGCAAAAGTTATAGCGTTTACAAACTATAGTACAAAAAAGTGAATTTCCGCATTTTGAAGCAGCTCTGACTTTCTGAGCGCCTGTCATGTTTCTTCAGGGGCTAGAATGTCAGGATAGTATAAATACCCCCCAAATGACACCATTTTAGAAAGAAGACACCCCAAAGTATTCGCGGAGGGGCATGGTGAGTTCATGTATCATTTCATTTTTTTTCATAAGTTAGCAGAAAATGACACTTTCTGAGGAAAAAAAAAATATAATAAAGTTTCTATTTCTGCTAACTTCTGGCAAAAAAAATTAAAAATCTCCCACGGACTCACTATGCCCCTCAGCGAATACCTTGGGTTGTCTACTTTCCGAAATGGGGTCATTTGTGGGGTGTGTTTACTGTTCTGGCATTTTGGGCGGGGCTAAATTGTGAGCAGCCATGTAAAACCTAAAGGTACTCGTTGGAATTTGGGCCCTTTGCGACCCAGGCTGCAAAAAGTGTCACACATGTGGTATCGCCGTACTCCGGAAAAGTAGGGCAATGTGTTTTGGGGTGTATTTTACATAAACCCATGCTGGGTGAGAGAAATATCTCAGTAAATTGACAACTTTGTATAAAAAAAATTAAAAAGTTGTCATTTACAGAGATATTTCTCACACCCTGCATGGGAAAATGTAACAATACACCCCAAAACACATTGCCCTACTTCTCCTGAGTACGGCGATACCACATGAGTGACACTTCTTTGCAGCCAAGATGCGTAAAGGGGCCCAAATTCCAATGAGTACCTTTACAATTTCACAGGGCATTTTTACGCAATTGGATTCCAAACTACTTCTCACGCATTAGGGGCCCCTAAAATGCCAGGGCAGTATAAATACCCCACAAGTGACCCCATTTTAGAAAGAAGACACCCCAAAGTATTCCGTGAGGAGTATGATGAGTTCATGTATCATTTCATTTTTTTCATAAGTTAGCAGAAAATGACACTTTCTGAGGAAAAAAATATAATAAAGTTTCTATTTCTGCTAACTTCTGGCAAAAAAAATTAAAAATCTCCCACGGACTCACTATGCCCCTCAGCGAATACCTTGGGTTGTCTACTTTCCGAAATGGGGTCATTTGTGGGGTGTGTTTACTGTTCTGGCATTTTGGGCGGGGCTAAATTGTGAGCAGCCATGTAAAACCTAAAGGTACTCGTTGGAATTTGGGCCCTTTTGCGCACCCAGGCTGCAAAAAAGTGTCACACATGTGGTATCGCCGTACTCCGGAAAAGTAGGGCAATGTGTTTTGGGGTGTATTTTTACATAAACCCATGCTGGGTGAGAGAAATATCTCAGTAAATTGACAACTTTGTATAAAAAAAATTAAAAAGTTGTCATTTACAGAGATATTTCTCACACCCTGCATGGGAAAATGTAACAATACACCCCAAAACACATTGCCCTACTTCTCCTGAGTACGGCGATACCACATGAGTGACACTTCTTTGCAGCCAAGATGCGTAAAGGGGCCCAAATTCCAATGAGTACCTTTACAATTTCACAGGGCATTTTTACGCAATTGGATTCCAAACTACTTCTCACGCATTAGGGGCCCCTAAAATGCCAGGGCAGTATAAATACCCCACAAGTGACCCCATTTTAGAAAGAAGACACCCCAAGGTATTCCGTAAGGGGTATGGTGAGTTCATGTAAAATTTTATTTTTTGTCACAAGTTAGTGGAATATGAGACTTTGTAAGGAAAAAAAAAAAAAAAAACAATTTCCGCTAACTTGTGCGAAAAAAAAAATCTTCTATGAACTCGCCATGCCCCTCACGGAATACCTTGTCTTCTTTCTAAAATGGGGTCACTTGTGTGGTATTTATATTGCCCTGGCATTTTAGGGGCCCCTAAAGCATGAGAAGTAGTTTGGAATCCAAATGCGTAAAAATGCCCTGTGAAATCCTAAAGGTACTCATTGGAATTCGGGCCCCTTTGCGCATCTTGGCTAGTCCCTAACTTAGTCCCAAAAACAGCAGCCATGGGTTCTTCTAAGCAGCTGCCTAACAGTCTGAAAATGAAAATGCTTGAGGCCCACAAAACAAGAGAAGGCTATAGGAAGATAGCAAAGTGTTTTCAGATTGCTATTTCCTCAGTTTGAAATGTAATTAAGAAATGGCAGTCAACAGGAACAGTAGAGGTCAAGAGGAGGTCTGGAAGGCCAAGAAACATTTCTGGACTAGGTGCTCATAGGATTTCTAGAAAGGCAAATCAGAACCTCACTTAAGTGCAAAAGACCTTCAGAAATATTTAGCATACTCTAGAGTTCTGGTACATTGTTTTAATGTTCAACGACACCTGCACAAATATGACCTTCACAAATGAGTCATCAAAAGTTTTCCTGCATTCTCACCACAAAATTCAACATCAGAAGTGTGCAAAAGAACATCTAAGCAAGCCTGATGCATTTTTGAAACACATCCTGTGGACCGATGATGTTAATAGAACTCTTTGGCCACAATGAGTGAAGGCATGTTTAGAGAAAAAAAGGAGCAGAATATCATTAAAAGAATACCTCAGCAACCATTAAGCATGGGGGTGGATCAATCATGCTTTGGGGTTGTGTTGCACCCAATGGCACAAGGAACATTTCACAGGTAGAGGAAAGAATGGATTCAATTAAATTCCAGAAAATTTTGGACACAAACAAAAAACCTGCTGCAAAAAAGCGGACGTTAAAGAGAATGGCTTCTACAAGTGGATAATGATCCTAAACACACTAAAAAATCCGCAATAGACTACCTCAAAAGGCACAGGCTGAAGGTTTTACCATAGCCCTCACAGTCCCCTGATCTGAACATCAATAAAAGTCTGTGGAAAGCTCTCAAAAAAGCAGTGCATTCAAGAAGGCCCAGGAATCTCACAGAACTGGAAGACTTTTGCAGGGACAGATGCATGAAAATCTCTCAAACAAGAATTGAAAGACTCTGGCTGGCTACAAAAAGCATTTACAAGCTGTGATACTTGGCAAACAGGGTGCTGATAGGTACTAACCATGCAGGGCGCCCAAAGTTTTGCTTCAGGCCCTTTTTTGTTGTTGTTGTTTTGAAAATGTACACGATGAAAGTAAAAAAAATATTTTTTTGCGAACAATACAAAGGGAATGAGTCTTTGACTTTTTGCCTTTTCAGGATAATTTTCTCTTCAACTTACTTACTTGTTCTCAGTAACAGCAATTTTGACCAGGGGTGCCCAAACTTCTGCATACCACTGTAATTATCATTAATAATTAAGTTCGGTTTAATGCACAGATGTGCTGGGTCCTCCAGAGCCATAGATACTCGTTCTAGCCACTCTCTGCTAAATACTCAATTGATATACTTACCTAAAACGGTATTGGCACTATATATTTTTAGTGTAATTTACAATGGCCTCCATGCTTGAAACTGGCGTAAAAAAGGCACATTTGCAACTTTTTAGATCCTATTGTGACTAAATTTAGTTGCATTTGGTATTTCTTCCCCATTCCTGCCACTTGCTGAAAAGGGGGCATGGAGAAAGCATGGTTGGGGTCATTGGTGCTGGTGTAAGTAATGAATGAAACCTACACCAGCACATTGACTGAAGGAAGACGTGCACCAAGAGGAGGCACTTAATTTTTGATGCGCTATACACCTCACCATAAATTAAACTCATCCTCTGGCGGCACAGGGATATCAAGACTGGCCTATCAAATGCTGGTCTTTGATAAAGGAGCCCCTTTGGCAGGTTTCTTTGTATAAGATGGTCTTCACGCAGTACAGAAGTGGTCTACCATCAGCATGCATCTATACGAGGTGAACTCTGTGGCCATCGACAGCTGCTGCCGAATATAGATTGTCTGTTATCTCTGCCTCTTCCGACTTCGCATGGCCTGAACTGCACCTGAGGTGCCATCAAGCCTTCTCGATGAGGCAGCATACTGTGAGGAGGCTTCACAAGATATGATATTTATAACTATGCGTACAGTATATATTCAGTAGACCTGAGCAGCAGAATATAGCTGGGGAAACATGAAAGGCAAACTTTAGAAACTTTTCCCACTGTTTCATCATCTGCGATAAGATTCTAATTAATCCCAACATTTAGATTTTTCCTTTGGTTTCATTTGTGACTTTCAGGAAGCACCCTAATATTCTGAAAAGGTGTCTTTTAAGTATCACCATTACCCAGATGAAGCAGAACCTTGCACAGAATTTCTAGAAGATAGAACATGACTTGGATACTAAAACTCTTTCTTGTATTTAAAGCCCATTACGGGCGAGACGAGCTGCTTCCGAACATCCATTTTGCTAATTGGCTAGCAAGACATTTATAGAGCAGATGTGTTAGTTAGGCCTGGAGATAGGACACCATCAATAAGAAAGCAATTCCTATGAAAGCACCCATATCAAGAAGAAGCTGTTTCTTACGTGTATAGATATTTTTTTATTTGGAGTGGCGGGTAATTTTTATTTGGCTTGTTAAATCATCAAAATGATATTTCTTGGCAATAAAATGTGAAGGGAGGGAGAGGACAATAAGTGAAGGAAAGGAAACTCACTGTAAAATTGGTAGTTTGTCTCATCTGGAAGTTGGAAGTGTGGCTCCATTCCTATCTCAAGAAGGAGGCCCCAAAATTAATGGAGAGCAAGCTGACCATGCATGGCTTGCCTCTCTACCTACCGCTAAGGGACAAATAGTTAAATGTGCTTGCTTTGCTATTTTTCCATGTTCCATAGCAGTGAATGGAGAGTACACTATTCCTTCACTTTGGGGCACTCATTCTTGAGGTAAGAGAGGTGGGACCCACACCTATCGGACATTTATGACACATTCTAATACTGTGCTATAAATATGCAATGGCATATAGTATACTTGCCCAGGAGGTTCCCAGAAAAAGAAGAGACCTCACAGATTCCGAGAAGATATGGCCAATCTCCTGGGATCAACATGGAGGGTTGTTTTCTCCGCTTTTTCTGTACTTTAGCTGTATGTGGCTTGGGATTGCTGCGTCATAAAATTAACCTGGATTGAGGGGGTATGGTGTGTCACAAAAAGGGGCATGAAACATCGCAGAAATGGAGCCTGATCTATGTCAAAAGGAGAATGGCCATAGAAAAGGTAAAAAAAAAAAACTGAATTTAAATTTTGCCGTGTATGGGATTTATCCACCATGATGTTGGTCTCGTGGGCACTGCCTATTGTATCCTCAACATTATAGTAGGAGCTCAGCTGTAAGAGTCTGCCACCGCCAGAACTGCAGAGACTGCAGCTATCTCTAATAATTTAATGCAGAACTAGCTGCCAGCTGCTGTGTTAAACATAGTGGGCCAGATTTATCATTACACTTACATCTTACTCCACTTTTACATCTGCCCAAAGTCACTTTTGGCTCAGTCAGATTTATTAATGGTCCTTTAATACTGTGATAAATGTGGATTGACGGTAGCAGTTTATCCTTCAGTAAGAGGCTTTACAACAGTCGCACGTCTTTACAAAAAAGTCGCATGTTCTATTAAAAAGTCGCATAAGATAAGCATGGTCCCCCCTGGAGTGAAATTGCGCATTTTTTTGCGACTTTTTTGCGACTTTTTACATGGTTGCAATAGTAAATCTGTCTAGAGATTCATTTGCATAAGACAACACGCCCACTTTCACAAAACTGGAGAGCTTAGTGCAGAGCTTGAAAAAGTCGCAAAAAAATGCGCAATTTTACCTATTGCGCATTTTTTTGCGACTTTTTCACTCCATTAAAGTGACTTTAGCTAATGATAAATCTGGCCCAGTGTGTCCACCCTCTCACTCCTTCAAAGCTTTCCCTAATCCAGTTCCCAAAAATCTACCCAATTATATCTTCTCTCCCTATATTCTGCTTATAGTGTCCCTATCACATTACATTAGTGGCTTGTGTCTGTAATTGCTTGTTGTCAGACAGTGCCATATAACACCCTTTCAGGTCACAAACTGAGGACAGAATGAAAATTCTGTTTTAGCCTAAAGAGCTGGCTGCCCACTACCCCCCGATTGGCTAATCCAGGCTGTCTGTCAGCCCCCCAAGCCAATCACTTCCGCCACTTCCTCCCAGTGTCATATGATCCTCCATCTTGAAAAATCTGTTTTAGCCTAAAGAGCTGCCTGCCCACTACCCCCTGATTGGCTGATCCAGGCTTCCTCCATCTTGAAAAATCTGTTTTAGCCTAAGGAGCTGCCTGCCCACTACCCCCCGATTGGCTGATCCAGGCTTTCTGTCAGCCCCCCAAACCAATCACTTCCGCCACTTCTTCCCAGTGTCATATGATCCTCCATCTTGAAAAATCTGTTTTAGCCTAAAGAGCTGCCTGCCCACTACCCCCCGATTGGCTGATCCAGGCTTTCTGTCAGCCCCCCAAACCAATCACTTCCGCCACTTCCTCCCAGTGTCATATGATCCTTCATCTTCTTCCTCCCTCGTGGTTTCCCCCACAATATTTACAGTAAAATGGCGCTGGGCATCATTTATACACAATTCATCCAAAACAAATAAAAGATCTTCGGATTCATTTAGCAGAAGAGTTATTCTGAAATTTGTAACAAATTCGATTGGTTTATAATTGACTATCCAATCTCTACTTCAAATCAAACAGACACTCCAAAAAAAGGCAAAAAAGGCTCATCTTGATACATTAACCCTTAATTTATACCACTTATTTGTTGGCTAAACCGTTTTAAAATATGTGCAAAAATTTGGCACATTTTTAGTGCATGGCATTACATTTTAGACATGCCATGCCTCCTTTTCACTGAGCCACAACCCTTGTGGAACAAGTCATTTTTATGTCCTAAAGTGTCCAAAACACTAAATCAATTTGTTGTAAAGCATGCACTCCAGAATTCTGGTGCATTTTGATCTATAAATACACTCCTGTGTATAGGTACATTCGGTGACGGACATTTTGTAGACATGCAGTCAGGGCCCATTTGCTGCTCCGTGATGTGCCATTCTTGCACACAAGACTGTCAAGGCCAGCGAGAGTCTGCAGCTGTCTCTTGACCAAGAACAGGTCCCCAGCAATTCCAGTGGAGCAAGGACTGCTAGGAGCCACCGGACAATAAGGGAGGACATTTTAATAGGTAAGTATTTTTTCTTTTTTTTTATCTACAGTTTGAATTTACATTATCCTGAACAAGCCTGCTAATAGTTCTATATTCACTATATAATTCCTTATACATTTAGCTCCCCCTAGTGGTGGTTGTATGCAGCCAGAATCTTTTATTACCATGCAAATATATTCTGAAATTAATGAGCTCAGAATATTGAACCTAAAATGAATGGCTACAATTAACTTAAATATTTCAATATGGGGCTCCATTAGAGATAAGTGAATTTCTGGTAACTTTTTCAAAAAATCCAATTTAGACCCAGATTGATTGTACGCTATTCAGTCATGCTCCAACTGATCTGAAATGTGGTATATAACACTGTCTAATATCCTAGGGCTCTGATTTTTTCTGAAAAGAGAGAGATAGCTTTGAACTGTTCAAACAGGGCTTTTTCATAATAACATTTTTTCTTGGTAGTGGCAGCCTCACTACAATCACTACTTTCCATAATAAAATGTTTAATCTATGGCTGTGCCTGTGCCCCACATAATACCTTTCTGGAAAAGAGACATGCAAGCCAGTCTTCTTTTAAAAAGGAAAGGAACACTAAAGGGGTCATTTATGAAGCTGAAATACATCTATATGCGTCACTTTTGACGTAAATTTGTTTTCCCTTAGTCCTACAGCAGCACAAGTGGGGATTTCTCTCCTGTGAACTAGTAGGACAGCGGAATTTTTATTGAGAAATAAATTCCCTACCAAGTAATAATTATATAATTTATTAAAAAACCCCTCCTATAAAAGGGCATCCGCCCAACACACTGTGCTTTTTTTCTCTGTCCATGTGGACTGTGGGATGGCCAGACAGGATTTTTTCTGTCCTTCTTTTCTACTTTAATTCCTCTACCCTTTAGGAACCTGTGTGTCCCCCTACTATTATTTTTCACCTTCGGCATTTTGCCCTCCTGCTACAAGCGGCGCTGCCCTGTAGAGGGATTTCATGGGTTAATATCGGCGTGGGGACAGGGTTTACTTACTGTCCCGTGCTCCTTATTCTGCCTCCAGCTCCCTGTTGCGGTGACCAGCTCCGGCACGCTTGCTGCTGCGTGCGTGGGGTGGGGGCGGAGCTTACCGTTCGTTCTCGTCCTTCGCTCCAGGATTCTGCTGCTGGGCAGCGGGCTTGTGCGCTCTACTCCTCCAGTCTGTATGTGGCCAGTCTGTAGACTTTCTGACGTCTGCCTGGGGGAGGAGGGGGAGCCAGATGTATGATAAACATTATTATATGGCTGGAGAACCTGTTTTCTTTAAAATCAGATTAGCCTATGATAGGATGCTAGTTTTAGTATTTTTTCCTAGCAAAATAAAGGCAGCTAGAGTTAAGGCGGAGCTACATTTGGGCAGATCTCTGAAGGTGGAGTCTCCACCTACATAAGGCTCCTGCTCACTGGCAGTCAGCCTCTTGTTCAGAGAGCTGGTGGTGTGTTGATGCCATATTTTTCAGATGGCGTCTCCTAATGGTGATCAGCGCAGGAAGTCTACCCACAAGCAGAGGCATTTGGTCTGTGCCTTTTGCGAGATGCCGATGCCGGACACCTATGAATACAATAGATGTCCATTATGTCGTCCTCCCCAAACTCAGTCCGACATGTTTGGATGGATGAAAGAATTTATGGGAAATTCCAATTCCTGAAATTATGACCGCCCTAGGTTCTTCCAAAAGACCAAGAGTGATCTCACCTGGTCCCGTTCCAATGGCAGAAGATGTCATCTCCTTGGACGACTACTCCTCGTTGGCTGATCAAGATTCTGCGTTCCTGTTTCCCGCGGAAAAGACCCAGAGGCTCTTGCGCTCCATCCGGTCAAGGGACCGTGATGTTGAGCAGGGGGAAGCTCCGCCGTCCACCTCTAGGGGGCAAAGGGCCTTCAAAGTGGACGAGAACCTGAAAAGGTTAATGCAGACCGAGTGGAAACACCCGGAAAAAGCTCCGGTCCTCAATAAGAGGTTTAAGTTAATTTTCCAGATCCAGGAGTCGGAAGCAGACCTTTGGATTCCGCCACGAAAGTCGACATGGCGATTTCTAAGCTGTCTAAAAGGACCTTAGTTCCGTCCGATGACGGTAGTAACCTTCAAGACCCCCTAGATCGGCGGTCCGAATGCACCCTAAGGCGCTGTTACTCTGCTGCGGCAGCCTCTGCCTCCGTAGCCGTCTGACCTTGAGTCAGGGGTAGCCAGGACAGACATCCTGGATCAATTTAAGACCCTTTTGTTGGGAACGGACTTCCTTTGTGATGCCTCCACGCAAGGTCTGAAACTTGCGGCTAAGGGGATGGCCCTTTCTTCTGCCAGCCATCGCCCCCTGTGGTTGCGTCCCTGGATAGCAGATAATGCTTCAAAATTTAATCTATGCGGTCTGCCCTATGAGCCAGGTAGGCTTTTCGGATCCGAGCTCGATAAGCTCATGGAGTGCTTGGCTGATAAAAAGGGAAAGAACCTCCCTCAGCAGTCATTTCTTGGCCGGTCTAGGGCTAGAAGTTCCAGATCCCAAGGTCCCTCCAGGTCTCAGGGACGCCAGGAATCTTCCAGGCGTGGAAGAGGTCGCGGTCGTGGTAAAGATCGCAGAGCGGACCTATGACTCTCCCGCTTTCCCTCCCCCTTCCCCTCCAGGCTCGTCGTGCGGTGCACGAACTTTAATTTTTCCTCCAGTAGGAGGTCGTCTTCGGTTTTTTCAGCGGGCTTGGCTACAGAACATTCCGGACCAGTGGGTCCTCAGTATAGTTTCGCTCGGCTACACGATAGACCTTGTGTCCCCCCCCGCAGGCGAATTTTGTTTTGACATGGGTTTTACCCCAACCCAAACAGAAAATCTTGGAGGACTCGGTTCTCCTGTATCTTCAGAAGCAGGCCCTGGAGGAAGTTCCCTTCCACGAGCAGGGACAAGGAGTGCATTCCCCCATTTTTTTGGTCCCGAAGCCTTCGGGGGATTGGCGCATGATAATAGACCTGCGCTATCTAAATCGCTTCACAAGGAAGAAGCGTTTTCATATGGAGACCATTTGCTCTTTGCTCAACATCTTAAATCTCGGGACCTTATGGTCACCATAAATTTAAAGGACGCTTATCTCCACATCCCAATTCATCCAACTCATCGGAAATTCTTAAGAGTTGCGGTCTCCATAAAGAGTGTAGTAAAGCACTATCAGTTTGCTGTTCTACCCTTTGGCATCTCTTCCGCTCTCCACACCTTCACCAAGGTTGTGGGTCCGGTCTTTGCCATGCTCAGGGTTCAAGGATTAGAAATCGTGCCATATCTAGACGACTGGCTATTAAAAGCCTCTTCTCTAGACGTTCTTCAGTCCCATCTTCAGTTGGCTCTTCAGACTCTCCAGCAGTTAGGCTGGTTAATAAATTGCGAAAAGTCCTAGATCCTACCCTCCACTACCAGGGCATTTCTGGGCTTCATCGTCGACTCTCAGGAGATGACGCTCTCTCTCTCCCCAGAAAGGAAAGTCAGAGAAGCCGCACAGTTCCTCATGGCACCACGTCGGATGACCATCAGAACATTTATGAAGATGTTGGGCCACATGTCAGCGTCCGCGGAAGCAGTTCCTTGGGCCCTTTGGCACCTGCGTCCACTTCAAGAGGAAGTGTTGGCGGTCTGGAATCGCAACCCCAAGGGGTTAGACAAGACGCACTCCCTGTCTGTCAAAGTCCGGTCCTCCCTGAGGTGGTGGAGGAACCTATCAGATGGGTCCTTGATTCAACCTTGTTGGATCACGTTGACCACAGACGCCTCCCTTCTAGGTTGGGGAGCCCATCTGGGAGACAGTCCAATACAGGGTACTTGGACTCCATAAGAGAGGCTTCTCTCATCCAATATGGATCCAATGGAATCTAATATCCATTCTCGCATGGGCAGAGCGCAGTCTATCCCACCTTTCCGCAGTTCACATCAGAGGGGATCTCAACGTTGTTGCGGATCGGCTCAGACGGTGTCTGCCAGTTCCGGGCGAATGGTCGTTGAACAAGGACATCTTCACACAGATCACTCTCCGTTGGGGCATTTCAGAGATCGACTTGATGGCGACTCAGTTGAACGCGAAGGTGGACAAGTTCTGCTCCCTTTACAAAGAGGACAACCCTGTGGCGATAGACGCTCTGTCCATACCCTGGAGGTTCAGGCTGGCATACATATTCCCTTCACTTTCCATTATACCAAGGGTATTGACGAAAATCAAGCAAGATCAGACCCCGGTCATAGCAATAATGCCATTCTGGCAGAAGAGGTCTTGGTTCACCCAGCTCATGAAGATGAGTCAGGGCAATTCTTGGAGGCTTCCCCCAATGCAGGACCTAGTGTATCAGAACACAGGTCCATGCCTAAATCTGAGGAGACCCAATCTGACAGTCTGGAGGTTGACAGGTCCCTACTAGAAGCTAGTGGGCTTTCTGCGGCGGTCTTGAGAACTATTTCACACTCCTGGGCGGAGTCTACAAAGAAGGTGTACTCAAGAATCCAAAGAATTTTTCTTCAGTGGTGTGCTGGCAAAGAGGTAGTTTCCTCAGATCCTCCTCTTTCATCTATCTTACAGTTTCTGCAGGACGGCCTGGACAAGGGTCTAAGCCCGTCAACTCTCAGAGTCCATACCAGTGCTCTTTCTGCCTTTTTAGGCAGACCTTTCTCTCAAAACCCCCTACTCAGGAGGTTCCTTAAAGAGGCCGAAAGACTAAAACCTAGAATCCTGAGACCTATCCCCGAGTGAACCCCTAGAATCTGTGCATCTTAGGTTCGTATCCTTAAAGGTCACATTCTTGCTTGCCATAATATCAGCAAAAAGGATTGGAGAGCTAAAGGCCTTAGCGGCCGCTGAACCCTATACCCTCTTTCTCTTAGGACTGTGTCCTGTTGATATTTTTACCAACCTTTGCTCCTAAAGTTCCATCATTCCGTAACCGAAACCAGACCATATCCCTACCGGTCCTATGTCCCTCTCCATCTTCATCTGAAGAAAAAGCTCTTCATTCCTTGGACATTGCTAGAAGTCTCAAGATTTATCTTGGGAGGACTGCGGACTTTAGAAGATCCGAACACCTTCTATTATCCTTTGCAGGCAGGAACAAAGGTCTAAAAGCCTCCAAACCCTCTCTGAGTAGATGGGTGAAAGAGGCAATCCGGGAAGCTTTTGTCGCCCAGGGGGTATCTCCTCCATCCTTTGTTACTGCCCATTCTACAAGGGCAGTATCCACTTCCTTTGCGGAAAGGAGTCTACTTCCGCTGGAACATATATATATATGTGCTGCAGTGTCATGGAACTCCCACAGCACTTTTATTAAGCACTACCGCCTAGACTCTAGGCGTTCTGAAGACACAGTCTTTGGGCGTACGGTTCTGTCCGCCGCCCTCTCATTAAAAAAAAAGTTTTTGGTGGTATAGTGGGTGGGTCAGTTTGACCTAATATAAGTTTACCCTCTCTATTTGTTGGAATACTCGCTAATTCCCCACTTGTGCTGCTGTAGGACGTGAGGGAAGCGTCAATTTTGACGTAAATTTGTTTTCCCTTAGTCCTATCAGCAGCACACAAATTCCTCCCCCCCGCCCCCCCCCCCGGTTTATTTTCTTGTTAATAAGCACAGTGTGTTGTGCGGATGCCCTTTTATAGGAGGGGTTTTTCAATTAATTACGGTATATAATTATTACTTGGTAGAATTTTGACGTAAGGGAATAGGCGTTTTTCAGGCTAATCCTTGATTTTTTCCGGGGGCGGGCTGGAAGGCCTGTCTTATTTACTATTTTCTACACCTGTTTCAGAAAGCTGTCTTACATTTAGAAGTAGCAGTGGATCCGACATAGTTATGAAGAGGCCACCACCGCCGGGGCTTATTAAAACTGGCGTCTAAAATGCCGGTCTTAATAAATGACCCCCTAAGTGTCTCATACCAGGTATCCTTTGAAGAAGATGTGCAAAGAAAATCTGCTTGGCTGCCTTAGAGGCCTTAGTTGGGGTACTATTTCTCCTCATGGAGGGCGCCGAGAAGTATGCATGGGGAGTATTCTGGGTAACATATATAAAAATTAGCATATCTTACATTTGCTGGCATCACATAGGCTTAGCTGTCTTTTCCTGTCTTGTATATATTTCCCAGAAACCCAGAGGAGCATTTACACATGTGGGACTCCAAAGCATGGCAGTTATTATTTGTGATATTTTAGACATCTACATGTAATGTGGTATCTTGTTCAGCGACACTACCAATGCAATATTGTGCCTAACTGACATACCTGTGGGCCTATGGGCCAATCTTGTTATGTAATCACTGAACATATTGATGTTCTTGTACGATCTATTGGTGATTGTTAAAGATTTTATATCCCATCACCTTGGTAATAATATGCTCAGTAGTGCCATTTATTTCCATCGTATATCTTGTAGACGTGGATCACTATATTGGGGATAACGCCCCTTGCAATGTTCGCTGTATCAATATCCATCTTGCCCTTTTCTTCAGAATAACCTATTTTTTAATATTTAACAATTAATAAAGATTGCTATATATTTTTTTTGTACATTTGGAGTCCCACAGCTTTCTTTGTATGTGTAGATGTTGATTTTTTTCTGTGGGTTTGGATGCTGTCTGATTGGATATGGATGTTTTTGTAGGATATTTATACCCGGAGGAGCATTGCCTGGCCTACAATTCACCACATATGTTACATAGTTGTTAAGGTTGGAAAAAGACAAAAATCCATCAAGTTCAACCTGTAAATGTAGTACGCATACCGGGCACTTTCCATAATGAGAAAGACTACCCCCAGACAACTTATATATACTGCCCAGAAACCCAGTGTAGCATATTAGACATTCATACTAGTCTCTCTCAAATTCACTCATCTCATGTATGCTTCTTACAAGTTTCTAAGAACTGTGTACAACATTGATGGATAGGAATACCAGATCTCAAATTCTATAGCAAATGTTAACCAGAATATAAACTAAGCGCTGAGTTATAAAATGCTCCACAGGATATACAGCAACTGTTGTAAACTTTCCAGTTCCAGCTAGGAAGAAATATGTTCTTATCAACATAAGTAAAGAAAGACGTGGGGCCCTGATGGTCTCTGATGAATGCAAGCAAACTAAACGTTTTCCAGTAAAATTAATTACAATTTGTTCTTTAATGACTTCTGAACAAAAATATTGTAATCCTGATAATAATTGTGACACGTTCTTATATCTAATTAAAAATTATCTAGGACGCGCACGTTGATATTACTGCTCCCAATGAAAGAAACACTACAAAAGAAATACACAAAGAGACAAAAAATGCCCTCTATATTCCACTCACCTGTTCAAACAGATATATGAGGAACATATTATTCGATATAAAGGGACAGAATGAGCTCTCTTGGCACCTAAGACACATTTTTTGGATTGAGCCCATAATCCTTGTTCCCCGAAGTTGTGTGATAGCTGTCAAATAGACAATCATATATCCTCCCTATTTAACTTCCTAACCTCTACTACAGGGTCTCAGGGGTGTAACTAGAAAGTGCCAGGCCCCTTAACAACCTTGGGAATGGAGACCTCTTTAGCATTTACCACAATCTCCCAACCCCCCTTCCCAAATAGCAACCAGCCCTTTATCACTCTAGGCCTATGGAGTTTGCTGCTTTCTGCCACTTGAGCACCTTCTCAACAGGTGAAAAGTTGTGGGGGGGGGGGGGGGGCCATCTCCTTGCCAGTGTGGTGGTCTCATGTAGGGTGACATGCTAGCTGCTCCAGTCAGGCTTCATCTTCATCTTTCTCTCCTTCCAACTCTACCCATCTTGGAATCCTCCTGGGAGTTGGGTCCTAGTGTGCTGGTTGGAGGATGGATAGGGTTGCTGGAGGAGTGACCTGTTGCTTCTCACCATGGGATGTAGTGCACGCTCTACTTTTTAAGTAATTTTATTTCCATAAAAGTTACTCAGGCGCCTGCTGTCCACCCTACATCATACTTGTAGTTCGCAAGTTCCTGAATCTCCGCTTTCTACTCCATCCCTCATATCTCTGACTCCATTCTAAAGGGTATACATACCATAGGCAGACCATGTGGCAGAGAGAGACGCAGACCTAGCCATTATTAATCCCTTACCTTTTTCTGTTGGTTGGCAAGAACACTCTTCTCAGAGAAACTGCAATGTTAGCAAACAAGAGGAAGAGGGACTAGCCAAGGGGTCACGGAAAGGTTCAAAAGGGGTTTTGATTGATTAGTCCAAACCTAATCATGGATGCAGAGCCAGCCTTAGGGTTGTGCAACCTGTGCATTTTTGCAGGGTGCATTATCGCCCTCCAATGTCGGATTCACCATCAAACTCATAGAGGCAGCATAATATAGGTAAAACAGCAGGGAATGAGCAGCATTGAAATAGTAAACAGAGCACACCATAGCATAAGCAGTATGTGATCCGTTGGAACTACAGGAGTCTGATAGGAGAAGGATCTTCGCTCCTCTATGATTGTCATTCAAACAGTTGCAGTATGAACTTTTAGTTAAAGTAGATGTCACTGAAGTCCTGGTCACTGCAGGAAGAAGGTGGGGAAAGAATGAAAGATGGTGCAGCAAAGATATGTGTTGATTTCTAATGATAATCTGTTTTCCCTTAGTCTTAACAGCAGCATAACATAGTAACATAGACAAACATAGATAGTAACATAGTAACATAGATAAACATAGTACATAGATAACATAGTAACATAGATAAACAAATAGACAGTGAAGCTTGTTCTACTGTTATCACTAAAGGATTATTGCTAGCAATCAACAGTTCCATTACGTAGTATCATACCTTCTGTTGAGGGGAACTACACAACTGGTAAGGGTACCATGGGGCAGGGTACCGAACTCCTTCTGTTCCCCATGTGAAAACACTGTAAACTCCCCAGTTACCTCCAGCATGTAGCCATGCCTGCAATAGAAGGAGGGAGAAGGCTGTGAGCCCCACCGAAGACTGGCTGATATGGCCCAGGCCTGACAGGTGCGCCTAAATGTAGCCTGTGGATGGAAAACAGGCTACATTTACATAGTGTGCGCCTGTCTTGTCATTTGTTATTGCTATATTGTTATATTGTTTATCACATCCACACAATTCCATCTTGTGTAGGATGTCTATCGTGGTACTTGTGGTCCGCTGTGGGCATCCTCCACCGTATGCATTTTTGCTGGGAATCGCCATTAGCAACGGGCCACAAGTGATCTGCTCCCCTGTATATTTATGCTCAACTGCATCTTGAGTTAAGCACATGCTGCTTCATGCCACCTTTCAGTTGCTTTGTATATATAATTGTTTGGAGGTGTATAAACTCCTATCTAAATGTAGCCTGTTTTCCATCCACAGGCTACATTTAGGTGCACCTGTGAGGCCTGGGCCATATCAGCCAGTCTTGGGTGGGGCTCACAGTCTTCTCCCTCCTCCCATTGCAGGCATGGTTACATGCTGGAGGTAACTGGGGAGTTTGCTGCAAGTCGGCCTTTACACTCCTGTAATTTAGCCCACTGGCCCCTGATGTTGCCCATACGGCACGGGTAGGTGAGTGTTAGGTCCCGAGCTACTTGAGAAACCTTGGCGTGGTGCTTGGGCTTAGACATGTCCTCCACAGCAGGATATGTTGACCAATCTCTGAATTTTAACATCAGTTTGAGGGCTTAGTAAGACCGCAGTGTGCACCTGTCTTGTCATTTGTTATTGCTATATTGTTATATTATTTATTACATCCACACAATTGCCATCTTGTGTAGGATGTCTATTGTGGTACTTGTGGTCTGCTGTGGGCATCCTGCACCGTATGCATTTTTGCTGGGGATCGCCATTAGCAACGGGCCACAAGTGCAGGATCTGCTCCCCTGTATATAGATGCACAACTGCATCTTAGGTTGAGCACATCCTGCTTCATGCCGCCTTTCAGTTGGTTTGAAATCTAATTTTTTCAAAATATGACGGTTGAGGAAAATCTATAATAATTCTCCAATCCTCTAAAGGTTTCAGAATAAGGCACACAGGAGAATAGACAAGCAGGCTGACCTTGGACTTGGGGACTTCCTCCTAGGATTTTCTTTCGAAGGAGCTCAGTTCTCTGGATAGCTCTATTATCTGGCTCGAAGGGAATTGCTTTGAACAAATCTGTCCTGAGGAAGTCTTCAAAATCTATGGAGTATCTGAAGCAAATGATATTTAGAAGGAGAGGACCTCCTACTAGAACAGTGATGGGCAAACTACGGGCCGGCGGACCTTTTTATCCTGCCCGCAGAGCTGCACTGCGATGGGAAGCTAATTTATTCACTTCACTTGCTGCTGACGTAATTGCAGAGAAGCGCCGTAATCTCGCTCATGCGAGATTACGGACTACTGACAGAGGCATCGTTGAGCGAAGTGAGCATGCGGCGTCTTCCAGCGCACCTTGCTTGACGATGCCTCTGTCCAGTGGCGTAACTAGAGTTCCATGGGCCCCAGGGCAAACTTTGAATTGGGCCCCCCCCCGGGCCCGACCCCCCAAACCCTCCCCCTCGCACATCCCCACCCCCCGGTCGCACCCTCTCATTACGCCCCGGGACCCATCACTACAGAACATACAGGCTAATACAGCACCCCATACCACTTACATCCAGTGACGTCTCCTTTGATGTAGATGTTCTGTCCTCATCTTCTCCTTTTAGATCTTCAGACCAGACACCATTTTCAGCCATTTCTCATCTCTGCAGTTTGACAAAACATATCTTAGTTTACTACTTCAATCATCCTACCACCCTGTGCTCCCCAATATTATACTGCAGAAACAGTTAAACCCCTGATAATACTAATACCATGCAGATAATCCCCATGCAGTAATTATTGGCACACAGCACCCTAAAATAACTGCACATTTGGCACCCTCTGTATTTAGTTGAATAATTGCCCCCTCACTCAGAATACATTTTATTTTGCCCCCTCTCACTCAGAATATATTTTATTTTGCCACCTCTCACTCAGAATATATTTTATTTTGCCCCCTCTCACTCAGAATACATTTTATTTCGCCCCTCTCACTCAGAATATATTTTATTTTGCCCCCTCTCACTCAGAATACATTTTATTTTGCCCCCCCTCACTCAGAATACATTTTATTTTGCCCCCTCTCACTCAGAATACATTTTATTTTGCCCCCTCTCACTCACAATACATTTTATTTTGCCCCCTCTCACTCACAATACATTTTATTTTGCCCCCTCTCACTCAGAATACATTTTATTTTGCCCCCTCTCACTCAGAATACATTTTATTTTGCCCCTCTCACTCAGAATACATTTTATTTTGCCCCTCTCACTCAGAATACATTTTATTTTGCCCCCTCTCACTCAGAATATATTTTTATTTTGCCCCTCTCACTCAGAATATATTTTTATTTTGCCCCTCTCACTCAGAATATATTTTTATTTTGCACCCTCTCACTCAGAATATATACAATGTGAGAGGGGCAAAATAAGATATATACAATTTTGCTCCACAGGTGGGGAAAGTGGAATATCGATAAAGAGGGAAAATGGAATATATACAGAGGGGGCAAAATGGATATAAATAGAGGGGCCCTGTATATATCCATTTTGCCCCCTCTGTATATATTCCATAATCATTTATCCCCTGTGTGTATATATTGCATTTTTGCCCCCTCTGTTATCTGTTTAATTTTTTTCCATTTTTTTGCCTTTTTTCTTATTGAAATATATTTTTGTTCCCCATTGGTCCCCTGTGGAGGATTTCTTGCCTGACATTTAGTTCCATGCCAGGTGCCCCCTGTGAGTTATAGCCAGGCAGTGGTGGTGTGCACATTTAAAAAAAATACTTACCTCGTCAGACTGCTCCGCTCCCGCCTTCTTGCTCTTGCTTGCAGCCCACAATCCTGTCTTCCAGCGTGCGTTGTGTGATCCCGCGAGACCTGGCTGGCGCGATATCACAGCGCCACCAGGCCTGAATGGGTGGAGGCGGAGCCCGAATGGATGGAGGCAGGGCTGGGGTTGGTGGGGCGGCGCAACTACTCACAGAGGCCGGGGGCCCAAGCGACCAGCCATTTACATAAAAATGTTAAAATTACTTGCGATGGGGCGACGGAGCTGCGGGCCCCCCCCACCGCCGGGCCCGGTCGCGGTCGCATCCTCTGCGACCGCGATCGTTACGCCCCTGCCTCTGTCAGTAGTCTGCACGGGCGCATACTACTATATCCAATGCGCCTGCGCAAGATTACGGCGCTTCTCTGCATTTACCTCAGGGGCAAGTGAAGTGAATAAATTAGCTAGGAGCCGGCGCTGCGCTCCGGAGCATTAATGGTGGTATAATTTAAGCAGAGTGTTGGGGGTCACTAGATGACACTTATGGGGATCTGTGGATGACACTGTTATAGGGGATCTGTGGATGACACTGTTATGGGGGATCTGTGGATGACACACTGTTATGGGGGATCTGTGGATGACACTGTTATGGGGGATCTGTGGATGACACTGTTATGGAGGATCTGTGGATGACACTGTTATGGGGGATCTGTGGATGACACACTGTTATGGGGGATCTGTGGATGACACTGTTATGGGGATCTGTGGATGACACACTGTTATGGGGGATCTGTGGATGACACTGTTATGGGGGATCTGTGGATGACACTGTTATGGGGATCTGTGGATAACACTGTTATGGGGGATCTGTGGATGACACTGTTATGGGGGATCTGTAGATGACACTGTTATGGGGGATCTGTGGATGACACTTATGGGGATCTGTGGATGACATTAATGGGGATCTGTGGATGACACTGTTATGGGGGATCTGTGGATGACACAGTTATGCGGATCTGTGCATGACACTAATGGGGATCTGTGGATGACACTGTTATGGTGATCTGTGGATGACACTGTTATGGGGGATCTGTGGATGACATTGTTATGGGGGATCTGTAGATGACACTGTAATGGGTGATCTGTGCATGACACTAATGGGGATCTGTAGATGACACTTATGGGGATCTGTGGATATCACTGTTATGGGGGATCTGTGCATGACACTAATGGGGATCTGTGGATATCACTGTTATGGGGGATCTGTGGTTGACACTTATGGGGATCTGTGGATGACATTAATGGGGATCTGTGGATATCACTGTTATGGGGGATCTGTGGATGACACTTATGGGGATCTGTGAATGACACTTATGGGGATCTGTGGATTACACTGTTATGGGGATCTGTGGATGACACTGTTATGGGGGATCTGTGGATGACACACTGTTATGGGGGATCTGTGGATGACACTGTTATGGGGGATCTGTAGATGACACTGTTATGGGGGATCTGTGCATGACACTAATGGGGATCTGTGGATGACACTTATGGGGATCTGTGGATGACATTAATGGGGATCTGTGGATGACACTGTTATGGGGGATCTGTGGATGACACTGTTATGGAGGATCTGTGGATGACACTGTTATGGGGGATCTGTGGATGACACACTGTTATGGGGGATCTGTGGATGACACTGTTATGGGGGATCTGTGGATGACACTGTTATGGGGATCTGTGGATAACACTGTTATGGGGGATCTGTGGATGACACTGTTATGGGGGATCTGTAGATGACACTGTTATGGGGGATCTGTGCATGACACTAATGGGGATCTGTGGATGACACTTATGGGGATCTGTGGATGACATTAATGGGGATCTGTGGATGACACTGTTATGGGGGATCTGTGGATGACACAGTTATGCGGATCTGTGCATGACACTAATGGGGATCTGTGGATGACACTGTTATGGTGATCTGTGGATGACACTGTTATGGGGGATCTGTGGATGACATTGTTATGGGGATCTGTGGATGACACTGTTATGGGTGATCTGTGGATGACACTAATGGGGATCTGTGGATGACACTGTTATGGGGATCTGTGGATGATCACTGTTATGGGGGATCTGTGGATGACACTTATGGGGATCTGTGGATATCACTGTTATGGGGGATCTGTGGTTGACACTTATGGGGATCTGTGGATGACATTAATGGGGATCTGTGGATATCACTGTTATGGGGGATCTGTGGATGACACTTATGGGGATCTGTGAATGACACTTATGGGGATCTGTGGATTACACTGTTATGGGGATCTGTGGATGACACTGTTATGGGGGATCTGTGGATGACACACTGTTATGGGGGATCTGTGGATGACACTGTTATGGGGGATCTGTGGATGACACTGTTATGGGAGATCTGTGCATGACACTTATGGGGATCTGTGCATGACACTGTTATGGGGAATCTGTGGATGACACCTATGGGGATCTGCAAATTGCAACAACAAATCTAACTCCAGACTTTGATGACTTAGCAAAAAAAAGGGAGACCGACAACACTGTTCCCACTAAAATTGAAGGTGAGTTATACATACTATATAAAAGTTTTGTACAATAACTCTTTTTATGTTTTTCTGAATTAAACTAAACCTTTAATGTTGCGAAATTTAACCCCTTAAGGACCGGAGGTTTTTTATTTTTTGCGTTTTCGTTTTGCCTTCCCAGAGCCATAACTTTTTTATTTTTCGGTTCACATAGCCATATGAGGGCTTGTTTTTTGCGGGACAAGTTGTACTTTCCAACGCCACCATTTAATAGTGCATATGATGTAGTGGGAAGCAGGGAAAAAATTCCAAATGGGGTGAAATTGCAAAAAAAAAGCAATTCCACCACAGTTTTGCGGGTTTTTAAATTCCGACGTTCGATAAAACTGACTGATTACTTTTATTCTACAGGTCAGTATGAATCCAGCGATACCCTATATGTATAGGTTTTCTTTTGTTTTGATCGCCATGTTTTGACCCCTATAACTTTTTTGTAATTATGTGTACAGAGCTGTATGGGGGCTCATTATTTGCATCATGCTAAAAGTAACCTCATTTTGGAAACTACACACGTCAAGGAATTTATTGAGGGGTATAGTGAGTGTACAGACGTTTACAGATTTTAGAAATACTTAGCCGTGTAAATAAAAAATTTAATTTTTTCTAATGAAATGTTGATTTAGCCCCACATTTTTCATGTCCACAAGAGGTAATTAAAATAAAATCACCCCAAAATGTGTTACCCATTTTCTTCTGGATGTTGCAATTTGTGTTCATAAACTGCGGTATGGGCACCGCAGGGCTCAGACGAGAGAATCTCCATTTGGCTTTTAGAGGACAGATTTCTGTGGAATGGTTTTTGGGTGTCAAGTCACATTTGGAAAGACCCTGAGGTACCAGAACAGAACCATTTTGTAAACTAAACCTTTTAAGGGATTCACCTAGTGGTATAGTTATTGGCTAGACCCCATAGGTGTTTCAAAGATTTTTTTTTTTTTACGATTGTGGCATGAAAAAAAATTACATTGTATTTCAACTATACTTAGTTTCAGATTCTAATGTTTCATTTTCACACGCGGTAATAGGAGAAAAAGCAGCCCAAATTTTGCTACGTGATTTTTGTGAGTACAACAGTACCGCCTATGTGGTCTTAAACAACTGTGTGGGCACATTGCAGGGTTCAGAAGAGAGAGAGCACCATATGAGGCCTAGTTTGATGATTTATACAGCATTGGCTAACAAATGCAGAGCCTGAGAGATGAAATAAAAAATAAAATCCAATCATGCCCCTCACAGAGTTTACCAAGGGGTGTAGGGTAGAGATGAGCGAACATTTAAAAAAAGTCCGTTGTTCGGGGTTCGGGTGGTGGTTAATTGCGCATCCCGTTATGGATTCCACAATAGCGCATATGGAATCCATAAGGGGCGGCTGCCACCAACCCGAACTGTAGAACAGCTGAAGGACCTGGCGTGACGTCACTGTCATGTGATCAGTGCAGGGATCAAATCCCGTGCTGAGCCACGCCCCCTGCACTGATCACATGACAGTGACGTCACGCCAGGTCCTTCAGCTGTTCTACAGTTCGGGTTGGTGGCAGCCGCCCCTTATGGATTCCATATGCGCTATTGTGGAATCCATAACGGGATGCGCAATTAACCACCACCCGAACCCCGAACAACGGACTTTTTTTAAATGTTCGCTCATCTCTAGTGTAGGGTGCATTTTGACCCCACGTGTGTTTTGCCGAAATTAGCACACAGCAGATGGTATATAGTAAATATTGCAATTTTTACACAGATATGGCATTTCACTGCCCAATATGCTGTATTTCTTGATTTTAAAAACACCCTACGAGTGGTCCCATTCTTTTGCCTCAACATATGAGTGCGCTCAGGAGTATAAAACATACGTATTTTGAGGCCTGATGTGGTGATTTGCACTGCTTGTGCTGACAGCTGTAGAGGCCTTGGGGTGAAATAATAAATAGATCCCCTGAGAAGTGACCCTATTTTTTTTGGAAACTCTGCCCCACAAGGTATTATGACGTGGAGTGAACATTTTGACACCACAGGTATTTTGCAGAAATTATCGCACGCCTAGAGCAATCCAATACTATTTCTCATGGTAATGTAATAGATTTAACTCCACATTTCCAGCGACATATAGCAGTACTACAGTTGTGTGACGGCCACCAGATGGCAGTGCACGAACAGGATTCTTGGCATAACTTATGTAAATCCTTTATTATAGTCTACAGAGAATTTTTTAAAGTCGTTCCAAGAACAGGGAATGCTTGGACTTCTAGTTCTGATTGGAGACCACTGTAGTACTAGACGTTATAACATGGAATTTAAAGGGTATGTTTGTGGTGCTGATAATACAAATACAGTGACGGCCATGCGGAATCCAAGTGCAAAATCTGCAATAGCCATTTAAAATGCTGGTGTCTTCTTATTTAGCAAAAGTCCTTTGGGCCCTCTTGGGTGCCAGGCTACCTTTACATCCCCTATAGCTATATCACTATGTTATAAACTATGGGGGTCATTTACTAAGCTGAAATAGGCATAAATTAGCTGTATTTCTGGCACAGATGGTGGCGCAACGGTTAGTTGCTCCGCTATCTGCGTCTTCGGACCAGGGTGTGAATCCACCTGCTTAATTATTGGTGGTGACATGACTTAATGCAAGAAGGTCAGAAGTTAGCTTCAACTTAAGAAAAAACTAGTAAAATTGAATAAGTAATATTTTATCTGACTGTACAGTCACTAGGTTAGGGATGGCACCAACGCTACGCTGGATCCCGCAGACACTGTTGAGATGTCATCACGAGTTGCTGCTCTCCGAAGGGAATGGTGTGGTGTGGTACACCCCACAGGGAAATAAATCCAGTCAGGGTTTGCAGTAAACCAGTGTGCTTCTTTACCGGAGGATCTTAAGTGCAAAACAAGATAGGCAATGCACTGAGCTGGCTTCTCCAGTCTCTACTCTGGTAGCAGAAAGTTTTGCGCTAAGAAAAGGCTTGAGCTAGCTGTCCCTTTCTTCATTAGAAGGCAGGTACCCTGGCCAAAGGGCTGGTGGCCCACGGTCTGTGGCTCGGTTGTCCGACTTGCTCCCTGGTTAAAAGGCTAGTGACCCAGAGTCTGTGGCAGAGTAACCTTGTCTCAGCATCTTTTTCCAGTCACTCGTGCAGTCTAGTGGAGTCTCTTCTACTGGTTCCTACCTGTGGACACTGCAGGCAGTGGTGCAATGGTTAGTAGTGCCCCTATCTTCGTCTTCGCCCTGCTCACGCCAGTTCTAAAATTGTGGGTGTGGTATGGGTGGGGAAGGGAACAGGCCGGCAGGCCCGTCTCATTCACCATTTTCTGTGTCTGTTTTAGGCATAGAAAATGGTCTAAATGTAAGATAGCTAGGAAGCTGTCTTACATTTCAAACTGGTGCTGGTTGTGCCAAAGTTATGGAGAGGCTGGCACCTAGGGCTTAGGGCTTTATTAAGATCGGCATCTAAAACACCGGTCTTAACCAGGGGCGTAGCTAACGGCTCATGGACCCGGGAGCAAGAGTTCTGCTTGGGCCCCCTTCCCTCAGTGCTTTGTGTGTCGTCTTATATGGCACATTGGTCTTTGGGCCCCCTCAGGCTCCTGGGCACCATCCAGTTCAACTGTTGTTGAAAAGTTGTAAAGCGGCATTTTCGTGTTGTGGGGCATATATTCCTGCCCGTGACAGATCCTGTGGTGAAGGGCAAATTTCCCTCATTACATGTGTTCACCTCTCCTTTCGTAACACCAGGCAGAACAGTGGTTGGGGGAGCACTATTCTGTAGATAGGTCAGGGACCCCCATCTATTAGACATTTAAGGCCATATAGGTGAATACTCCTTTATGCAAGATTTGTCTGAAAGATTTTTAGTTCCCTTATATCCTATGTATATTGGCCTTTTTCCTCTCTCGAACTTACAGTAGGTTCGTGGCAGAGGACATAGATAGAGGGGGTGAGGTAAAAGTCACACCTGAGACCTGGTGCCTCAGGGAGCCAAAAGTCTCTCTGCCACATATCAATTTTACACTGTAAAGTTACCCTTCTGTCTTTTTTACGTGTCTGTGGGATTAGTACTGTCCTCTTGGATCAGAAATCTTGAGGAACTTTTGCTTGGATGGTCGCCTTAATAGATACAGATTTGCCCTTTGTTATCTCAGCAGCCCCCCAGTGGTTGTGGTGTGAATTGCAGCCTGTCAATGTTTTTCCTAGCATTTCACAATACTGTCCTGCGTTTATTTCTTGAGAAACTGGAGATGTTAAGTAAATTGAGTGGACACATCTGTATACAACATGATATCAAGCTCTACGGTGTTCCTCATGGCATTTCTTTAAAGACAAGAGCTTTGGCCTTCTGATAATTCCCCAAAGATCCTACATAAAACCTGTAGATTTAATAAATGACCAAATTATTAATAATATCGCTAGGCAAAAGATTTTATTCTGTACTGCTAAGCGTAATTTACTACAATTATCACTTAAAGTAGCATGGCCATAGCAATCTGCACAGCGTGTTCCTTTGACACCCACTGCCCTGACTCATAATGAAAGGATAGAAAATATATTTCAAGCTCAGAAACTTCTTCCGATCTCTGTATCTATCCTGTTCTGCGATTGTTGGAAGGTTTACGCAAGTTTCATGTGATCTGTATTAGGCCCCATTCACACGTCTGCAATTCTGTTCCGCATTTTGCGGAACGGAATTGCGGACCCATTCATTCCTATGGGGACACTCTATGTCCCGCCCGGATCCAGAATTGCGGATCCGCAGTTCCGGGTCCGCACTTCCGTTCCGCAAAAAAATAGAACATGTCCAATTCTTGTCCGCAATTGCGGACAAGAAAAGGCATTTTCTATGAGAGTGTCGGCGATGTGTGTTCCGCAAAATACGGAACGCACATTGCTGGTGTCCGTGTTTTGCGGATCCGCAAAACACAACACAGACATGTGAATGGACCCTTATTGACCTTATCCTTTACTGGGGTGAGGGGAGCATCTCAGGTCTACAAGTCTGCCTTCATCTCTGGCGGACATGCTCCACAAATTACTCTATCAACCTTACGGAGTTGATATCAATCTTTAATCAAAACTGCGAAAATAGGATTTAGTTACGAGAGATGAGAGGTCTGTTAGAACAATCTGTCAAATATTTCATGATTGAGTTTAAACTATTATTATACATTTTTTTTTCCTTGAAATGTGATAGACTTGAAGAGCGCCTGTCACAGTTTTCCAAGCTGCTAGTTTATAATATATTCTGCTGGAAGGATTCAATTTAAATAGAATCGTCTGCTGTCAGCCACATGACATTTTTAGGTCCGTTGTTCTGTCTTAATTCCATTTGTTTTGCTGATACAGAGCTCCAAATCACGCTGCATAGACATAGAGTTAAAGAAAATAAATTCTGGCTGCCTGCAGCCACCACTAGGGGGCGCTTAGGAGAGTACTGCATACTGTTTATACACTGAACTCCTTCATAGAACAGTCCCTAAGAATTTATTTTTTTAACTATATGTATTTCTGCATCTGCATGTCCATTCTGCAAAAGGTAGAGCACAAAAAAACGGACACAACAGGGACATCACGCTGACATTATCTGTATTTTGCGGATCTGCATCTTGTGGACCACAAGTTACATTCACAGATACAGTTGTGGACATGAGGCCTAATGCAAATGTTCTGTTATTATTGGCGTACTGTATAGCGCTGCTATGTTTACTACTGGCGTTATATAACAATATTACATAGTTACATAGTTAATACGGTTGAGAAAAGACAGAAGTCTATCAAGTTCAACAAAGGGATAGGTGGGGAAGCGAATTTTAGAAAAAGGGGAGTGAGACCCAGATTTCTACACATTTTCATAAGCATTAATGTAATATCCCTTTAAGAGTTCATCTAAGCCCCGTGTTCCTGCTGTGACCACGTCCTGAGGACGTCTATTCCACAGATTCACAGTTCCTACAGTAAAGAAGCCTTGACACCTATTTCTTCTCCAGTCGGAGGCAGCGCCCCTTGTCTTTTGAGCGCATTTTACATAGAACATCTTTTCACCGTATTTTTTGTATGGCCCATTTATATATTTGTATAGGTTAATCATGTCCCCCCTTAGACGTCTCTTCTCATGACTAAATAAACGTCATTCTTCTATATATGCTCATACAGCACGTTAAGTAACACTTATAATTGCAGCGGCTATTGCGCCCTTCAATATAACAGTGTGCTTTCGACTTGCGTTTTACCATGCGGTTCATCAGGAGCGGCGAGTATTTATCATACACAGACAATACTATATACTTAGAACATTTTTTTTACGCATCATATAGCTTCATATCGGAAAAAAGCCTAAAAAAATGCCATAGCTAGAGCATGCCGCATTTTGGTAAAAATGCTACAAAAAGCAACCAACCTAGAAAAGGAATCTGCCACCATGGAGACACATAAGTCTACCCAAAATGGTATGACAGTTCTAGTAAAGAATTTTTGCAAGGTTACTTCATTTTTTATTGCAAATATATTGAAGAACCTTGTCAGATTACTGAGCTAATGGCAGCTCAGACCGCCCCCCACCCCACCCCAACTAAAAAAGGGGACTCCTGCCGTCGGCAGACTGTGGACAGCTAACCATTCATGCACTTTCTGAGCTTTGCGAATAACCAGGGAGTTTACAATTTTGACATCCCATAATTAAAGGGATCGGTGGGTATCCAATGGCTGGGACCACTATCGATCAGTAGAACTGTAGTCCTGTGCCTCCCAGTATGCATGGAGCGGCAATGAAGCATGTGTGCTGCCATTCCAATCATCTCCATGGGATCTTCAGAGATAACAGAGTGCTGTACTCGGGCAATCCCGCAGGTAGAGAATGGAGTGACATCAGGAAACAAAACCCCCATTCTCATCATCTGGGGGGTCCGAGTAGTCAGGCCCCCACTGGTCAGGCACAGCTCCTTTAACCCCAACTTCCCTGTACTTCGTTGGACTTCGTCAGGTTGGCTAATTACAATTTGCTGCTAGTTCTCCTCATTTCTTCTTTCTCCCGTTAGCACAAGTGTCCACATCATTATCCCTAATTATTCTCAAGGGTAATTTTGGAGTAATTTCTGTTCTCTGATTAGGAGGATGACGGTGTACAATAATGCTGGTCATGACTCAAATCTCAATTTAATATGCATGAACTTTGTTAATATTGTGCGTTTCTTTCTTGCACTGCTAATGTATTATACTCCATTTACATCCAAAGCTATACCGAGCGCTGCCGATTTTCCAGTTACTGTAGCTCTCAGCTCACAAAACTCTAGTGTCTGCACGTAGCATGCTGAAGTATGGGACATTGTATAGTAGTGTAGTGTATATTGCAGACTACAGATGAGCGAAACAATTTTCAAGAATGAATTCATCAAGCAGCATTATGAACCTGCCACGGGGTGCCCTCGAAGCTGAGGACGCTCCCCCTGCCACTTGATGTTCCCCCTAACAATCTTGCACTTGCCCTGCTGCTCCGAGTAGTTGTGCATGCAACGTTACACTTCCAGGTAGCAGCGCATGAACAGTCGACTCGCTACAAGGCAAGCAAAGTGGTTTCTCAGCGTAAACCACTGCTCAGAGGATTGTCAGGGCCGGCCGAGACAATCAAGTGGCAATGCAGTGTCGACACTGCAAAGCACTGCAAGTGTAAATGTCACTGTGCATGGAGAGACGGTAGTGCTGGGGGTACCACCCATTCTTCTCCACCTGAGGGACCTGCACCAATACTTAGAATGGAGCCTGCAAAGTCCCGGAGGATGCACTGCGCATGTGCGGCCACCCACCCCTTTATTCCTATGGGAGCGTCGAAAATAGCCAAGTGCTGGCTCAGCTACTTTCGTAATCCCCATAGAAGTGAATGAAGCAGTGGCTGAGCTTAAGTAGTGCACTTCCCATTAATTTCAATGGGACTTCTGAAAATATCAGAGTGCGCCGCTTGGCTATTTTCGGCAGTCGTGCATGCCTGGTGTGCCCTCCGGGACTTTGCGGGCTCCGTTATAAGTAAAGGTGTGGGTCCCGCTCCTATCAGTCATTACAATATACCCCCACGTGAACTAGTGGCGGGACGGGTCCGACAGGTTGTTCACCTGCCGGGAAAGCCTGACGGACTCCCCTGCCGCTAATGTGAAAGTATCCTAAATCATCAACATTAAGGGCACTTCAACTGTCACCAGGCAGGAGAACCCCAAGAACCATAGTGTGCCCCAAAGAGAAAAATTGTGCACCCTTCCACATCACTGCACAAGCCCAGGGGGCGTCAGAACCGTGAGTACTACTACTACTCCCATCTGGCCTGCAGGCAAATAAATTGTCAGAAAAATTATAAAGGGGTGGCTTTGATCTGAGACGAGGTGATTGTCCTCCGTGGGCGACTGATTAAGCCCTGCCACATCTGTGCATATGTAGTATTCCAACGTCTTGTGTTTCTTCGTCACCAGGAAGAATGAACTTTAAAATCTGCCTTCACTTGTTGGTGTCGGAATCGAGTTCTTGAGAAGATTTACTCGTTACAACGATCAGGGGTTTGGGATTTTTTTCTTGCTTTGTTTAGCCGACTTTTGGAGACTAAATGTTCAGATTCTTCTGGTGCTCCGCTGGGCTTGTCCTTTTTTGTGTGCCAACCGAGACAAACGACACAAGACTCTGCAATTCTCCGTGATGGTTGCTGAAACATGACCTGAGGTCCTGGCGGTATCTGCCTCTACATCGTCTGCAGGAATAGCTGTCACCAGAGGAGCAGCAGGTTTTATTCATGTGTAATTAGTGAGTGTGTAATGATGGGTTTACAAGACTTCATTAACATTAACCTACACAGGGGGCAGCTACTACATCTGGAAACCGATCCAAGCTGTAACCTCAGGGGAACCCATGGGCCGCTTCCTGCCATTGCCAGGCATTTCTCACCCGGTCCAAAGATTTGGTGCAGCCCTCCCCAACACATGCATCTAGAATTTAACTAAATTTATCCCTGCACTTAAAACATAAGTATGAAACATAATGCAATACCAGACACATACTTTGCACCGCCATACCATACATATTACTGCTATGTTGTACACATACATGTATATAGTAGTTCCACCATGTTGTACACATTGAGAGTACTGCTATATCACACACATACACATAGAATACACACACGACTATACAGGATCCACATATATACATTGTACACAATACACACATTATATAACCCTTACACACAGTTACATACACATTAAAACACACACATATATTCATATACATTATACACATCATTACACACATACATACACATTACACACCTATATTCATATACACTACACACACAGTACATACACATTATTTTATATTCATATATACTACACACACAGTACATACACATCAACCCCTGTACAGGGATCTGGACTTCACTGCAGGGGAACCCCCAGGTTGCTACCTCCTGAAAAGGTCCTGGTATGGTTGGTGGTTGACCCACGGGGGACAGAGACACTGTTGCACAGCACTGAGGAATCAGGTAATAAGCATAGTCTGAATACTGGCCAAGGTCAGGGCAAGCAGAGTACTAGCATAACCAAAAGACAGATCCAAGGTCGGGCCAGGCGGCTAAGGAGCAGTACGAGGAAATGGCAAACAGTCAGGGCAGACAGCATGGAGTCAGAGTCGGTAATCAGGCTGGAGTTCTGTTACCAAGTAGTTAGACAAGATATAGCATCTTCACTGCAAAACCTGGCAGTAAAAAACCTAAAGCTCTGGCATCCTACCCAGAGACGTCCAGACATTGGCTGGGGAAGCATTAGGCTGCATACGCTATCCCTTTAAGAGGCTAAGACTGAGCGCCCTAGAGCACAAGTCGGAAGGTCTAACGGAAACTCACAGACCACAGCCTGCGGGAACTAATAAACCAACAAATAGGAGAAAATAACAGAAAAGGTCAATGTGCATAACTATTCACCCCCCTAAAGTCCATTCTTTGAAGAGCCACCTTTTGCGGTAATCACAGCTCCAAGTCGCTTTGGATAAGTCTCTATGGGGTGGCCACATCTTACCACTGGGATTTTTGCCCATTTGCTCCAGCTCCTTCAAGTTGGATGGTTTGCGCTTGTGAACAGCAATCTTTAAGTCTGACCACAGATTTTCTATTGGATTGAGATCTGGGCTCTGACTCGGCCATTCCAACACATTTCCATGTTTCCCCTTCAACCACCCAAGTGTTGCTTTAGCCGTGTGTTTGGGGTCAGTCCTGCTGGAAGGTGAACCTCCGTCCTCGCCTCACATCACGCACAGAGTGCTACAGGTTCTGCTCAAGAATATCCCTGTATTTAGCACCGTCCATCTTTCCCTCAACCCTGACCAGTTTCCCAGTCCCACCCCCCCCCCATGATGCTGCCACCACCATGTCTCACTGTGGGGATGGTGTTCTTTGGGTGATGTGATGTGTTGGGTTTGCACCAGACATAGGGTTTCCTTTGATGGCCGGAAAGTTTAATTTTAGTCTCCTCAGACCAGAGCACCTTCCTCCATACATTTTGGGAGTCTCCCACATGCCTTTTCGCAAAATCACAACGTGCCTTTTTGTTTTTGCTGAAAGTAATGACTTTCTTCTGGCCACTGCCATAAAGCCCAACTCTATGGAGTGTACGGCTTATTGTCGTCCTATATACAGATCCTCCAGTCTCTGCTGTGGAACTCTGCAGCTCCTCCAGGGTCACCTTAGGTCTCTGTGCCGCCGCTCTCTGATTAATGCCCTCCTTGCCCGGTCCCTGAGTTTTGGTGGGCAGCCGTCTCTTGGCAGGTTTGCTGTTGTGCCATGTTCTTTCCATTTGGTTATGATAGATTTGATGGTGCTCCTGGGGATCATCAAAGATTTGGATATTTTTTGATAACCTAACCCTGACTTGTACTTCTCAACAACATTGTCCCTTACTTGTTTGGAGAGTTCCTCGGCCTTCATGTCAGTGTTTGGGTAGTGATGCCTCTTGCTTAGGTGTTGCAGCCTTTGGTGTGTATATGTAATGACAGATGATGTAACACTTACATTGCACACAGATGGACATCATTCCACTAATTGTGTAACTTCTGAAGGTAATTGGTTGTACCAGAGCTTTTTATGGGCTTCCTAACAAAGGGGGTGAATACATACGCACAGGACAATTTTCTGTTTTCTATTTCTAAGCATTAGTTTTATTTATATATTTTTCTCATTTCACTTCACCAACTTAGACTATTGTGTTCTGACCCATCACGTAAAATTCAGATTAACAAAACATTGAACTTAAGGCTGTAATGTTACAACAAACGAAAATAGTCAAGGGGGGGGGGGGTGAATACTTTTGAAAGGCACTGTATTCATATACTATATATATATATACACACACATGTCAATTAATTATGGTGGAGCCCACCCACCAAGACCCCAGTCAGGGTCAGGTGTTCCTCCTTCATCTTCATCGTCCCTGCCGGGCTCACTAGTGTACTGTGATGTAAAGCCGGCTTAAGGTGCGTTGAAAGTTTACTAGACTATGCTATATATGTTTATATACACACAACTATAACATACTGAGTAAAGCAAGTACCAGTCACCAAAGCCATGAACAAATGAGCGAGCTCCCTATCGACCAGTTCCCTTCATGGCACCCGGCCGAGGCCCATATGCTACAAAGAAGAGTGGTGGTGGTGGTAGTAAGACACATCTTACCCTGATGATGTCTTCGATGGAGCTGGATGTTTTCTAGCCTCCTGACCTCTCCTAAAGGTCTTCAGTGTGCACTACGTATATACAGTTCAGGAACGCGGCCAGGCACAAGGTACCACTGACCAACTCCATTACAAAGAACCACTAAACTACCTTGCTACACAAAACTGAATTTCAAAAAACTTTGGCTTGCTAGGAGTATCTCTACTTGATCTTAATAAAGACCCCCTGGAGTGTCCATTCTATCTTTTTAATAGCTTTTAATGGTAGCCTGTTTTAGATTTACCTTTTTATATATATTGGTTGTGCACCATTTTTTGCATGTGTCTGCTCTGGGCATATTCTGTGTATGTACTGTATTATGTGCACGTTACATCCTTGTAATCTGTGCCAGTTCTTTAGGCTTATAGATATCTACTGTATACATGAGTATTATACACACTCTGATCCTGGTGACAGAGCCTCCTTAAAGCGGTCCCCTCTCCTGATATGTCGGGTTTAGTAACCACTTTCATGTAATAACAATTCTGGAGCCTCTATTCTTATGATTCTATGTAGTGCAGTTCCTTTATTATTCCTTGTAGAAATCATGAATGAAGAGCCTACAGTCTGCGGTAAAGGTCCAGATGAGTGTCACCAGTTGGGAGTGTATCCCTGAACAGTTTGTTGCCATCCAATTGGTGCTGCCAGTGTCAGACTGTGCAGGGACACACCCAAAACTGGTAATACCAATCTGGATTTTTATTGCAAACTGCCAGCAATTTGTTCATAACTTTAGAAGGAATATTAAGCAAATGGCACAGCACAGAGTCATAAGAATAGATTCTCCAGAATTGTTATTGAAAGTAGTTCCTAAAACAGTCATGTCAGGGGAGGTGACAGCTCCACTACAAAGAATAACATCCTGCCTTCCTGCAGCCACCACTAGAGGGAGCTTATAGGCTTATGCCTAATGTGGCATTATTGTGTTCAGTGTATAACAGCATGCACTAAGCTCCCCCTAGTGGTGGCTGCAGGTATCCATGTTATCTTTCACATCTACAATATGTCTATTGGGGGGATTTGCAAGGCTGGACTCGTGGTTCACTGCACATGTGAGAATACTGAAAACGACATGCCATATGTAAAGGGGCATTCCGTGAAGGAGGTCAGATGATCGGCAGATGGAACGTCATGCCAGATCCTTGTACCTTGGGTAGTCACTGTCACGTGACCCCAGACTGAACAGTGGAGTCAGAGCCCAAACGTAACACATTATTAGTAAGTGACTGGTTTTCTGGAAACATAATCATTTTTATACAGCTTTCTATGATTTCACAATCTCTTTAATCCCATGACCAGTGTCAGATCGAGGCACCTCGGACCCAGAATATGATTCGGAGAGCCCACTCTACAAATTACAGAGTATGCTTACTGCACTTAGAAAGTTGTAACTCCAGGTTCTTGACTGGTTCATATGGATTTAGAGGAAGCAGCACAGCCCTCTTCTTCTCAGAGACCCCACTGATCAATCACATCAGAAGAAGGCTGCAAAAGTCTCAGGCTACTTTCACACTAGTGTTTTTACTGGATCCGGCAGGGTTCAGCAAAAACCCGTACATACTAAATGGTAAAACACTGGGTAACACTGACATGAAAAAGGATCTAGGAATTTTAATAAACAGCAAATTAAGCTGTAGAAACCAGTGTCAGGCAGCTGCAGCCAAGGCCAATAAGATAATGGGTTACATCAAAAGGGCATAGACGCCCGTGATGAGAACATAGTCCTACCTCTTTACACATCACTAGTCAGACCACACATGGAGGACTGCGTACAGTTCTGGGCTCCTGTGAACAAGGCAGACATAGCAGAGCTGGAGAGGGTTCAGAGGAGGGCAACTAAAGTAATAACTGGAATGGGGCAACTACAGTACCCTGAAAGATTATCAAAATTAGGGTTATTCACTTTAGAAAAAAGACGACTGAGGGGAGATCTAATAACTATGTATAAATATATCAGGGGTCAGTACAGAGATCTCTCCAATCATCGATTTATCCCCAGCATTGTGACTGTGACGAGGGGACATCCTCTGCGTCTGGAGGAAAGAAGGTTTGTACACAAACATAGAAGAGGATTCTTCACGGTAAGAGCAGTGAGACTATGGAACTTTCTGCCTGAGGAGGTGGTGATGGTGAGTACAATAAAGGAATTCAAGAGGGGTCTGGATGTATTTCTGGAGTGTAATAATATTACAGGCTACAGCTACTAGAGAGGGGTCGTTGATCCAAGGAGTTATTCTGATTGCCTGATTGGAGTCGGGAAGGAATTTTTTTCCCCTTAAGTGGGGAAAATTGGCTTCTACCTCAGAGGGTTTTTTTGCCTTCCTCTGGATCAACCAGCAGAATGACAGACGGAACTGGATGGACAATGTCTTTTTTCGGCTTTATGTACTATGTTACTATGTAAAGCCAAGACGGATCCGTCATGAACTCCATTGAAAGTCAATGGGGACGGATTCGTTTTCTATTGTGGCAGAGAAAACAGATCCATCCCCATTGACTTGCATTGGTGGTCATGCCGTATCCGTCTTGCTCCGCATCCCAGGACGGAAAGCAAACTACAACATGTTGCGGTTTGCTCTCCGGTCTGGGAACGCAACTAAACGGAACGGAATGCATTTTGGAGCACTCCGTTCTGTTCAGTTCAGTTTTGTCCCCATTGACAATGAATGGACACAAAACTGGAGAGTTTTTTTTCCGGTATTCAGCCCCTATGACAGATCTCAATACCGGAAAACTAAAACGCTAGTGTGAAAGTAGCCTTAAAGAAATAGACTATTGTCACCATCAGCACCATGGAGAGCAGAGATGCAGAGCACGTGCCTGAGAATACGGACTCTGGAGGCTGCAGTCAATGAAAACTGAATTATTAATTGCAGGGATTTAGGTCTTGCAGTGGTTACAGCCAGACGTGGTTGACAGCCTTCACGGTGTAATATATATCCTGAGTGTACAGACGCTCAGCCTTCTCCACCAGGAACCTTTAACCATGAGCTGGAATTGTGGTTTCGATATTAAGATTACATTTTGTTATAGAGAGGTTGCCATACTTTCAGACGTTACAATGGTCAATCAAGATGTGTCCTTAAAGGGGTTTTCCGGTTCACATCAACACCCTTTAAAATAATCATTTATGAAGGTGGCTGTAATCTTGTAATGTATTTATTCTACCTGTATTGCTCCTATCTCCCGTTCTGGGCTGTGGTCACATGACCATGTCCATGCAGCTCTTTCTTATTTCCTATTCCTATTAATATAGTTGCCCAAACGGCATAGGTAGGTTTAGAGTACGATCTGCCTGACTGAGACCACCTTGGTAGGGGTAGGTGGGCACAGATGTGTTTTGATCAAAATATATTGGCTAAGAGTCTCATTATATCAGAATGAGGGCTTAGTCCAGATATAATGCTTGCATCTGTTGTGTATTATTATTTGTTTTCTGTGATTTTTTTCAGAAATATAGCCATGCACATCCGCATATTTATTTATAGTTTTTATCTTGGTTTTTTATCTTTTCTCTGTGATTTTTGGTTATTTACTTTTTTAAGCCCCCCCTAGGGGACCTGAAAAAGCACTCATTGCATTTCTTTTCTATTACAATACTGTGCTTTAATACAGCAATGAATTGGAAATTCACTGTATTCTTTTGGAGCACTGCCACCTGCAGGCCTCCATAGGAATATCCCTGTGATAGGACTGGTTGCCTTTCACAGGCTCCGGCCTATCACAACCAAAGAACGGCTTCTCCAATCTCAGCGTTGCGAAGCCTTTCGAGCCCTGGGAGCGCAGTGCTCAATTGACCACGGCATCTGTGGTTTTAAATGTCTGTGATCTGCGTTATCACTGACATTAGGTGTCTGCTGTGTGTATCAGCAGGCACTGGGTGTCTGTGGTGCCTGCCCCCACTTTGGAGCAGGCACCATCTTTAAAGAGACAACATATGTCGTACATGTCAGGGTCAGGAGTTCATTCTTTTTTTTTTAATATTTTTTAAAACTGTTTATGTTATTTTAACTTTATTTTTAGCCCCTTAGGGGACCGCAATCATTAGACATGTGATCACTGGATCACTTATACCACAGACTGCAATAAGATACTATTGCAGTCTATCCAATAATGGATTAATAGGCAGGCCATTGTAACCACCGTAGCAAAATGACTCTTCTTATCTCGTCAGAAGGGCATTTAATTGCAGAGATGCTGAGGTTGCAATTGACAAAGGGTTAAATGTCCACAATCGGAGTTGTTTCCCATCAACAATAGATTAAATGTCCACGATCGGAGTTGTTTCCAATCACGGACACTGTTGTTGTCTGTTTGCCCTGTAAATCGCAGGCACCTACCCAATCTGGCATTTGGTCCATGTTTACAATCCCTTTAACAACGGTTAAAGGGACTGTCTCAACCCCGCTAAGTGAACCCAAGATCAGCTGATAACACCCCCCATTCATCAGTTTATAGCCAGGGGAAGCAGTAGCTGATTTATGTAAAAACGAATGACCCACAATGTAACACGGACAGCACTGTACATGGATTGGCCGGGTCTACGGTGCCAGAGCGGGTGTTGTTAGCAGCCCTCCGCTCCGACTAACAGGGGGACCCCCCCTCTTTGCGGCTTATTTGCTGTAAAAGGCATATGTGGAGGTGACACAACCCATTTAATAAGGCTCATAGCATTTTTTATGATTATGAGGCTCAGCGTGAGAAGGCAATGATATTAAAATTAACACTAATTACAACAATAGAAATGACAACTGGAATGTAACGACCGGCAATTAATCTAAGCGTTCCTTTATTGTGTAATGTGGAGGAGACAAATAACAGCTTGAAGTGAAGTCAGCGTAAGGTTGGGTGTACACATCGTCACTTGTAGTGTGTCTGCCGCCCACATTTTCCCAAAGCTCGGAACAATTTGAGCAAATTGCAGAGACGTGCTATCAGAATGGTGACAAAATAGCTAATATTTAGAAGAATTGTAAGGACAAGCTTTATATGTCTCACTGCAACCACGGATAGGGAGAAACTTAAAGGGGTCTCTGACTTCAGCGAGTGGCATTTATCATGTAAAGAACGTTACTACAAGGCACTTACTGATGTACTGTGATTCTCCATATTGCCTCCTTTGCTGACATTATACACCGCTTGTATCCAGGGGTTATGACCGCCCTGTAATCCAGCAGCGGTGGTCGTGCTTGCACACTATAGGAAAAAAGCACCGGCCTCTCTGGTGGCCGGGATCGTTGGAAGTCACATAGGCAGGAGCAGCAGCTCCCATCCTGGCCGCCTCATATCTGCGCTGCAGCCGTGGCAATAACACCTGGAAACGAGCAGTGTATAATGGGATGGAAACATGAATCCAGCCAGCAAAGGAGGCAATATGGAGAATCACAATACATTAGTGATTGCCTTGTGTTAACTTTCTCTACATGATAAATGCCACTTACTGAAGTGAGACTACCCCCTTAAAGGAGCACTCCGGACAAATCTGATACACTGTGCTGTCATGCCTTGTGCAGGGCCTGAAATGTCACTATGGGGGGAGGGGAGTCAGTGATGAAAGGATTCAAAGAACGCCAAACAGAGAATCCTCGTGTCATGTACTGCCCACCTTAAGGCTTTGCACTAGGCTTAAGACCATGTAGCTGTTTGTCTGGAGTGTTCCTTTAAGATTAGGTTGCTTTACTAGCAATTCATTAAAGGGGTTTTCCCATGTCAGACACTGATGGCACAGAGAAGAGGCACAGTATAGGGACATTTAGCAGGAGGCACAGTATGGGTACTGAGAAGAGGTACAGTATTGGTGCACAGAGCATGCAGCACAGTATGGGGCACAGAGCATGCAGCACAGTATGGGGCACAGAGCATGCAGCACAGTATGGGGCACAGAGCATGTAGCACAGTATGGGGCACAGAGCATGCAGCACAGTATGTGGCACAGAGCATGCGGCACAGTATGGGGCACAGAGCATGCAGCACAGTATGGGGCACAGAGCATGCAGCACAGTATGGGGCACAGAGCATGCAGCACAGTATGGGGCACAGAGCATGCAGCACAGTATGGGGCACAGAGCATGCAGCACAGTATGGGGCACAGAGAAGAGGCACAGTGAGTTTACATAGAAATACATTAGATATAGGGGCTATATTCGAATTTGCAATATTTCACGAATATTTGGGTGAATATTCGTCATATATTCGTGAATTTGAGATTATTTTCTTGATTGCGAAAAGTCGGCAATGCAATGTGCGCATTGTGCGCGAAATACAGGCGTGGGTCACTTTTGCTACATTTTCCAAGCTGCTAGAAGTTTCCTGAGACAGGAAAAAATGGTTGGCATGGCAGAACATTACAATAGCTTTATATGCAGATAGAGTGCTCCGATATTTTCGAGATTGCACTAATCGGCATTAATGATGCGAATATTTTGGCGCAATACGTGCAACTTCACATTTTAGCAGGTCTGACTACATATTAGTGATTGGTGCACTAAGTATTGTTGTAAACTTGTGACATCACAGCACCATGTATGTAGCATGTATGTATGGACAGCGCACCATGTATGTAGCATGTATGTATGGACAGCAGAACCTACCACACTACCTAACACCCTGCACTGGAACCTACCAGCTACACTATATCACTATCTAACCTACACTGACTATCTCCCACTAACTATCTGTATTATATATATAAGCTAACTAACTAACTAACTAACTAACTAACTAACTATCTAATGTAATGTGACACTGTAAAGCACAGAGCACAGCAATGACACTGCTGTCTCTCTCAGAACTGCAAAAAACTGCAGAAAATGGCTGCTGGGGAGGTTCTTATATAGTAAGGGGGAGGCAACTTTCCTATTGGTTGCTAGGGATGTTGCTAAGCTCAGACAAAGACATTGCAGCCTTCTCATTGGCCCACAAGCAAGAAGGGAGGTAACTGATGGAAAAAAAATCTCGAATATTCGAAATTACGAATATATCACTATATTCTAAATATTCGCAAATTCTCGAAGTGCCGATATTCGCTATTAATATTCACAATTCGAATATTCGCGCCCAACACTAATTGCGCTATACGAAAGTTTGAAGTGCGCACTACCATCACTGAGTGGGACACTGCAAACACCGAGCAGGAGGCACAGTAGGGGGCACGAAGCATAAATCACAGTATGAGCAAGAGACACTATGGGGGGCACAGAACATGAAGAACAGTATGGGTTACAGTGCAAAAGGCACTATGGGGGTACATAGCAAGAGACAATATGGGGCACAATATGGAGGCACAGAACAAGATACACTATAGGGGGCTCAGAGCAGGAGATACTATGGGAACAAGATCAATATATAATATTTGGTTCTGGTTCTGTATTTATGTTCTGTTCTTGGTTCTGGTTCTGTATTTATGTTCTGTTCTCGGGCCTGTTGCTGTATTTATGTTCCGTGCTTGCTTCTGGTGCGGTATTCATGTAATGTGCTTGGTTCTGGTGCTGTATTCATGTTCCTTGCTTGGTACTGGTGCTGTATTTATGTTCTGTTCTCGGGCCTGGTGCTGTATTTATGTTCCTTGCTTGGTTCTGGTGCTGTATTTATGTTCTTGCTTAGTTCTGGTGCTGTATTTATGTTCCTTGCTTGGTTCTGGTGCTGTATTTATGTTCCTTGCTTGGTTCTGGTGCTGTATTTATGTTCTTGCTTGGTTCTGTATTTATGTTCCTTGCTTGGTTCTGGTTCTGTATCTATGTTCTTTGCTTGGTTCTGGTGCTGTATTTATGTTCCTTGCTTGGTTCTGACCCTGTATTTCTGTTCCTTGCTTGGTTCTAGTGCTGTATTTATGTTCCTTGCTTGGTTCTGGTGCTGTATTTATGTTCCTTGCTTGGTTCTAGTGCTGTATTTATGTTCTGTGCTTGGTTCTGGTGCGGCATTCATGTAATGTGCTTGGTTCTGGCGCTGTATTGATGTAATGTGCTTGGTTCTGGTGCTGTATTCATGTAATGAGCTGGGTACTGGTGCTGTATTTATGTTCCTTGCTTGCTTCTGGTGCTGTATTTATGTTCTGTGCTTGGTTCTGGTTCTGTATCTATGTTCCTTGCTTGGTTCTGGTGCTGTATTTATGTTCCTTGCTTGCTTCTGGTGCTGTATTTATGTTCTGTGCTTGGTTCTGGTTCTGTATTTATGTTCCTTGCTTGGTTCTGGTGCTGTATTTATGTTCCGTGCTTGCTTCTGGTGCTGTATTTATGTTCTGTGCTTGGTTCTGGTTCTGTATCTATGTTCCTTGCTTGGTTCTGGTGCTGTATTTATGTTCTTGCTTGGTTCTGGTGCTGTATTTATGTTTTGTGCTTGGTTCTGATGTAATTATGTAATGAGCGTCCTATGGGACGTCTGAAAATAGCCAAATTAGGCTTCGTTCATATCACCGTTCAGCCATTTCGTTCTTCTGCTCCGTTTAGGAGCAGGAGAACGGAAAGGACGGATTTGACACATAACTGAGCCCAACGGAACCTAAGGACCCCATAGACTATAATGGGGTCCGTTAGGTTTCCGCTCAGAGGAAGATTTTTGAAGCAGACACAAAAGTCCTGCATGCACAACTTTTGTCTCCGCTCCAAAATCATCTTCTGAGCGGAAACCTAACGGACCCCATTATAGTCTATGGGGTCTTTAGGCTCCGTTACGCTCAGTTATGTGCCGAATCCGTTCTTTCCGTTCTCCTGCTCCTAATAGGAGCAGGAGAACGGAAAGGCTGAACGGTGATGTGAACGAAGCCTTAGCGCTCAGCTATTTTCAGGAGTCCCACAGTGGTGAATGCAGGGGTGGCCTCACATCTGTGGCGTGCTCTTCCTTCACTTGGTGGCCCCGTTCTTGAGAATTAGGTGCGACCTGCACCTATTGGTCATTTATATGTCCTATTGATGTGCCATAAATGTCCCAGATGGGAATACCCCTTTAAATATTAGCTGCATATTCTTTTCTTCATAAAATTAAGTTACATTTTAATTTAATGCTACTAATTTAGTGCATTCAGTACATCATAATGGTTGCGGAGGCGTGTGTGGGGGGAGGGGGCACCAAAAAGACTTCTCGCACAGGGTGCCATGTAACATAAGGCCGGCCCTGGCCTAATCCATAGCAACTGGCGGCGGATCAGGCGATGCTTTTCTTTATATTATAATGAGGACTGGACAAATAATAGTTTTCTGTTGATTGGTTGCCATGACACAATGTAATTTCACCTCTAAATATTATAATTATATAAGTCACTCTTAGATCCGCGTCCAGAGCTGCAGTCTATAAAAAATATTGTTCATTTTTAAAGGGGCTTTCCAGGACTTCAATACCCTAGAATAGGTCATCAATATCTGATCAATGGGGCCGGCTCCTGGCACCCCTGCCAATCATCTGCTTGAACGTAGACTGTTCATGGTATACCAAGCACAGCGCCACACATTGTATAGTGGCCGTCCTTGGTATTGCAGCTCAGTGCCATTCACTTGAATAGGACTGTGCTGCACAAAGGCCATGTGACCGATGAATGTGACATCAGTGGCAGAAGAAGAAACCTCAGCGACAGGCTAAGCAGTGTGGACACCACCAATCAGATACTGATGACCTCAGGTACTGGAAACCGCCTTTAACCCCTTAAGGACACGGCCCTATTTCACCTTAAGGACCAGGCCATTTTTTGCAAATCTGACCAGTGTCACTTTATGTGGTGATAACTTTTAAACGCTTTTTCTTATCCAGGCCATTCTGAGAATGTTTTTTCATCACATATTGTACTTCATGACACTGGTAAAACGGAGTCAAAAAAGTTCATTTTTATTCATAAAAAAATACAAAATTTACCAAAATTAGGAAAAATTTCCATTTTTCCAAGTTTCAATTTCTTTATTTCTATAATACAAAGTGATACCTCCAAAAATTGTGATTACTTTACATTCCACATATGTCTACTTCATGTCTAGATCATTTTGGGAATGATATTTTATTTTTTGGGGATGTTACAAGGCTTAGAAGTTTAGAAGCAAATCTTTACATTTTTCAGAAAGTACACCCCTCAAGGTATTCAAAACTGATTTTACAAACTTTGTTAACCCTTTAGGTGTTCCACAAGAGTTAATGGAAAATAGAGATAAAATTTCAAAATGTCACTTTTTTGGCAGATTTTCCATTTTAATAATTTTTTTCCAGTTACAAAGCAAGGATTAACAGCCAAACAAAACTCAATATTTATTGCCCTGATTCTGTAGTTTACAGAAACACCCCATATGTGATCGTAAACTGCTGTACTGGCACATGGCAGGGCGCAGATGGAAAGGAACGCCATAAGGTTTTTGGAAGGCAGATTTTGCTGGACTGGTTTTTTGACACCATGTCCCATTTGAAGCCCCCCGATGCACCCCTACAGTGGAAACTCCAAAAAAGTGACCCCATTTTAGAAACTACGGGATAGGGTGGCACTTTTGTTGGTACTATTTTAGGGTACATATGAAATTTGGTTGCTCTATTTTACACTTTTTGTGAGGCAAGGTAACAAGAAATTATTGTTTTGGCACCGTTTTTATTTTTTGTTATTTACAACATTCATCTGACAGGTTAGATCATGTGGTATTTTTATAGAGTGGGTTATTACGGACGCGGCGATACATAATATGTATACTTTTTTTTTCTTATGTAAGTTTTACACAATGATTTCATTTTTGAAACAAAAAAAATCATGTTTTAGTGTCTCCATAGTCTGAGAGCCATAGTTTTTTCAGTTTTTGGGCGATTATCTTGGGTAGGGTATGATTTTTGTGGGACGAGATGACAGTTTGATTGGCACTATTTTGGGTTGCGTATGACTTTTTGATCACTTGGTATTACACTTTTTGTGATGTAAGGTGACAAAAAATGGCTTTTTTTACACCATTTTTTTTTAACGGTATTTACTTGAGGGGTTAGGTCATGTGATATTTTTATAGAGCAGGTTTTTACGGACGCGGCGATACATAATATGTGTAGTGTATTTTATTTTTTTAATTTTTATTCAGTGATATGTGTTTTTTTTATTTTTACATTTTTTTCACTTTTTTACTTTTTTTTTGACCCAGACCCACTTTTTTTTTACTTTACATAGTCTAATCAGACTTTTGACTTTTATCAGAAGTCTGATTAGACTTACAGTACCATGGCAAGCAGGATGCCTCTGAAAGCGTCCTGCTGCCATGGTAACCATCACCCGCTGCCAGAACAGAGCAGCGGGTGATGGGGAGGAAGCGGGGCTCCCTCCCTCTGTGATCCCATCCTGTCGGGGGGCTGCGAAGGCACGGCAGCCCCCCGATGGGAGAGGGAGAGAGCTCCCTCCCTGTTAACCCCTTCCATACAGTGGTCCGTACGGACCGCGGCATGGAAGGGGTTAAAGCTGCTGACATCTGCAGCACAGATGTCAGCAGTTTTTAGCAGAGTGTCAGCAATGACCTGCAGTTTGCTGCGATCGACGATAGGGGGGCGGGGGGGGGGGTGACATGACCCCTCTCGGCATTGTGACAGGATGCCTGCTGAATGGTTTCAGCAGGCATCCTGTCCCCATTAACCCCTGCAGCGCCGCAATATTCTTTTATTCACATGACGTACCGCTACGTCATGTGTCCTGAATGGGTTAAAGGGCTTCTGTCAGCATTTCTGTCCCTATGACACCTGCTGACCTGTTACATGTGCACTTGGTAGCTGACAGCATCTGTGTTGGTCCCATGTTCTTATGTGTCCGCATTACTGAGAAAAATGATGCTTTAATATATGCAAATGAGCCTCTAAGAGCAGCGGGGGCGTTGCCTTTACACCTGGAGGCTCTGCCCCCTCTGCACTTTGATTGACAGGGATAGGCAGTGCCATCACACCTAAATCCTGGTAGATAATATTTATGCCGTATTATACTTTATATTGATCTGCAAGAAAGGCCTCATGCACACGACCGTTCAGTTTTTTTTCACGGATAGGATGCTATCCTATTCATTTCAATGGATCTGTCAAAAAATGCGGATGGTCAACCCTTTTTGTTCCGCATCCGTGGTCCGTGTTTACATTCCGTAAAAAAAATAGAGCATGTCCTATTTTTTTCACGTTTGCGGACAAGGATAGGCATTATTACAATGGATCTGCCATAAAAACGGATCTGCCAAAAAAAACGGTCCATCATCCGTTTTTTTGGGAATACGCTAAATTTGAGGACGGAACAGACTCGGAAACAAACAACGGTCGTGTGCATGTTAAATCGATTCGCTACCACGAAGCACGAGGAAATTCGGCTTCGCAGCGAATCAAATTTATCCTGAAATTAGGATGGAAGTCCACTTCGTTGGATTCGATTCGCTCATCTCTAGTACTCGATTACGTTCAATAGGAGCTGTATAAATCTGCATGCAGTGAGCTCCCCCTAGTGGAGGCAGCCAGAATGTTATCATTTATGGCTGGGTGAGGAGCAACAGGAGATTTGGAGCTCTGTAAACAATAAAACAGAACTCCAAACCTCATCATCCTAAGGCATCATGCACACGACCGTATGTATTTTCCTGTGCGCAAAAAGCGGATCCGCAAAAAATACGGATGAAGTCCGTGTGCATTCCGTATTTTGCTGAACGGAACAGCTGGCCCCTAATAGTACAGTACTATCCTTGTCCGTAATGCGGACAATAATAGGACATGTTCTATTTTTTTACGGAACGGAAATATGGACATACGGAAACGGAATGCACACAGAGTAACTTCCGTTTTTTTTGCAGACCTATTGAAATGAATGGTTCCGTATACGGTCAGCAACAACGGAATGGACACGGAAGGAAAATACGTTCGTGTGCATGAAGTCTAAGGCCTCATGCATACAACCGTTTTTTTTCCGTTTGCGTTCCGTATATGGAACCATTCATTTCAGTGGGTCCAAAAAAACTGCAATGTACTCCGTATGCATTCCGTTTCCGTATTTCTGTTCCGTTCAAAGATAGAACATGTCCTATTATTGCTCGCAAATCACGTTCCGTGGCTCCATTCAAGTCAATGGGGCTGTAAAAAAAACTGAACGGATACAGAATGCATCCGTATGTCTTCCATATCCGTTCCGTTTTTTGAGGAACCACCTATTGAAAATGTTATGCCCAGCCCAATTTTTCTATGTAATTACTGTACACTGTATACGCCATGCTTCCGTTTCCGTCTGTGATCCGCAAAAGACGGAAACCAAACGGAAACACTACTGAAACAAAAGACGGAAAAACGGATCCATTTAAAACGGACCGCAAAACACTGAAAAAGCTATACGGTAGTGTGCAAGAGGCCTAAGTGAACGCAGAATTAAACTTATTTACAATCGCACATGTTTTTTCTGGAGTTCCCCTTTAAGTCTCTTCCACTGCAGCTCCGTATTTTTGTACTGTGAGGTCTCGTCGTCTTCATCCGTTGTAACCTGCGATCAGTTCTCGCCACTGATGTGTCCTTGCCACAGAGAAATAATAGAATCTCCTGGTCCACCCTGGGGACGTGTTGTCAGAGCCATTCTTTCAGCCAGCGCACGCTAGAATCCACTGCACATTTTCTGCTGAGCTCTCAGCCGTGTTCACACACACATCACGAGAGGAGGGTTTCACTGCCAACCTACAAAGGCAGCCGGCTCCAGACTATCCTGCAAGTGAAGAAGTCAATGTGGCCACTTGGGATGGAAGACTGGATTACAATGTAACCCTATCGCTGGTCATTGGCATGCACCTTGACCATTATCACCAGATATATCGCACGGCGTAAGTGGCATTGAGAAGGGAAAGCCATCCTGTCACTATTCCATAGTCTGAACGTCTCCGGCACTGCTGTAACCTACAGGAAGACTATTCCCGACTTGGATTTGGGAGCAGATATGCTGAAGAATCTGAGCCACATGTTTCCACTGCTCATGCTACAAATTGCGACTGCGACCACAGGTAATCGCCCCTTCTCTGTTATCTCTTGTCATGGCGTGTCCAGGTGCAGTCGCGCTGAGTTTGTTGTCGGTATCGCCTGCACGTTTTCCACCATTCTCTGAGTTAAAGAAGGCGTCTAACCTGACTACTCCTTCTCTAAAGGGAGTCAGGTAAGCGTGGCGGCTTCAGCGGCTGAATCCTCAGGTCACCGGCTCTTATTGACAGGGTCTGGCTGATACAGGAGGACCCCAAGCGTGGGACGTCCCTCTGTGACGCCCTATTCCGGGGTGGCGCAGTTGGGGTAACCCTTTTTAAGATAAGTTTTGCAGTCCTATGCAAAAGCATCGGGATCTCAATGACGGTATGTGAACAAATTCAGCTCTGCTACATCCAGCTTTGATATAGTTTGATTGACGGAGTTCGGAAAAGATCTGTGTATGGTAGGCTGGGTGCATGGTGCATGCCGGTGACAAAAGAGTTTAATAACTGCCTAGTAATTACTAACGATATTTGCATAAATGCGCATATTTAAAGGGGAATTCCACCCAAATTAATTTTTTTGGAGGTGTCATATTCAGGAACTATGGTTTTCAACAGTCTAGGTGTTGCTTGTGTAGTTCTAAAACTTTCTCAGTTAGCGAAGGCTTCTAACCTGACTACTCCTTCTCTAAAGAGAGTCAGGTAAGTGTTGCGGGTTCAGCCGCTGAATCCTCAGCGTGTCAACAAATTCAGCTCTGCTACATCTAGCTTTGATATAGTAAGATTGATGGAGTCTGGAAAAGATCTATGTATCATATACTGCCGGCGGCAGAACAGTTTGATATTTGCCCAGTAACTTCACTAACAATATTTAATATTTGCAAGCATTTGCATATTTAAAGGGGAATTCCACCTAAATTCATTTTTTAGAGTGACTATGGTTTTCACCAGTCCTGGTATCGCCTGTGCGTTTCCATAACTTTCTGAGTTAAAGAATCTACCCTGACTACTCCTTCTCTAAAAAGAGTCAGGTAAGAGTTGCGGGTTCAGTCGCTGATTCCTCAGTGAGTCAACAAATTCAGCTCTGCTACATCAAGCCTTGATATAGTACGATTGATGGAGTCTGGAAAAGATCTATGTATCATATACTGCCGGTGGCAGAACAGTTTGATATTTGCCCAGTAACTTTACTAACAATATTTAATATTTGCATGCATTTGCATATTTAAAGGGAAATTCCACCTAAATGAATTTTTTTAAGTGACTATGGTTTTCACCAGTCCCGGTATCGCCTGTGCATTTCCATAACTTTCTGAGTTAAAGAATCTACCCTGACTACTCCTTCTCTAAAGGGATTTAGGTAAGCGTTGCGGGTTCAGCAGATGAATCCTCCGTGTGTCAACAAATTCAGCTCTGCTACATCTAGCTTTGATATAGTACAATTGAAAGATCTATGTATCATATACTGGGTGCACCGTGCATGCCGGTGGCAGAACAGTTTGATATTTGCCCAGTAACTTTACTAACAATATTTAATATTTGCAAGCATTTGCATATTTAAAGGGGAATTCCACCTAAATTCATTTTTAGAGTGACTATGGTTTTCACCAGTCCTGGTATCACCTTTGCTTTTCCATAACTCTCTGAGTTAAAGAATCAACCCTGACTACTCCTTCTCTAAAGGGAGTGAGGTAAGCGTGGCGGGTTCAGCGGCTGAATCCTCAGGTCACCGGCTCTTATTGACAGGCTCTGGTAGGAGGACCCCAAGCATGGGACTTCCCTCTGTGATGCCATATTCCAGGGTTGCGCAGTCGGGGTAACCCTTTTTAAGATAAGTGCTGTGGGTTTATCAGCAGTCCTATGGAAAAGCATTGGAATCTCAGTGACAGCGTGTGAACAAATTCAGCTCTGCTACATCTAGTTTTGATACAGTATGACTGACGGAGTCTGGAAAAGATCTATGTATCGTATACTGGGTGCACGGTGCATTCTGGGGACAAAAGAGTTTGATATCTGCCCAGTAATAACTAACTAATATTTAATATTTGAATACATTTGCATATTTAAAGGGGAATTCCGCCTAAATAAATTTTTTAAAGTGACTATAGTTTTCAACAGTCCTGGTATTGCCGGTGCATAAATCTCTTAGTCAAAGAAGGCATCTACCCTGACTACACCTTTCCTAAAGTAAGTCATGTAAGTTAACACAGGAGGACCCCAAGTGTGGTAATTCCCTCTGTGATGCCATATGCTGTTGATTGCCGAGGATCAGTACTTGGGGTAACCCCTTTTAAGATGAGTGCTGTGGGTTTATCGGCAGTCCTATGCAAAAGCATTGGGATCTCAAGGGCAGTATGTGAACAAATTCAGCTCTGCTACATCCAGCTGAAAAAAATCTGTGTATCTTATACTGGATGCATGGTACAAGCATGCCAGTGGTAGAGGCGTTTGATAACTGCCCAGGAATTACGAACACAATTTGCATACATTTGCATATTTAAAGAAGAACTCTACCCACAATTTTTTATTTTATTTTTTAGGTGTCATATAGACTGATTTATCTGGAAATATATGACTATATCAATTCACATGGTATTTTCTGTAACATCCTCCACAGTGAAAGGCTGGGATACATCCGGCTGCACCAATATAGGGGCAGAAGCGAAGCACTCCTTAACCGCAGAAAAGGCTCGCCGAATCAGACCCCACTGAGACATCCGACCCTTTCTTAGTCATGTCAGTTAAGGGTCTCACCACTGTCGAATATTTCTTAATACATTTTCGGTAATACCTGGCGAACCACAAAAAACGCATAAGAGCCTTCAGATTTTCAGGTCGATCCCAGTCCAATACAGCATGGACTTTCTCTGGATCCATTCGAAAACCTGAAGATGACAGCAGGTAGCCCAAAAACTGAACCTCGTGTACCGCAAAAACACACTTCTCTAATTTTGCGTACAATTTATTATCCCTTAGGATCTGTAACACCTGTCTAACGTGATCCTGATGAGTCTCCGCGTCTGGAGAATAAATAAGAATGTCATCTATATACACGACTACAAACCTCCCCACCAGGTGATGAAAAATGTCATTCACAAAATGCTGGAAAACCGCAGGAGCATTGGTCAACCCAAAAGGCATGACCAGGTTCTCAAAGTGCCCCTCAGGAGTATTAAGAGCCATCTTCCATTCATCCCCTTCCTTGATCCAAACCAGATTATATGCCCCTTTAAATCCAGCTTGGAGAACACCTTGGCACCAACAATCTGTTTAAACAAATCAGGAATCAAAGGAAGAGGGTAAGGATCCCGGACGGTAATCAGATTGAGTTCACGGAAATCCAAACATGGCCAAAGACCTCCGTCTTTTTTTTAACAAAGAAAAACCCTGCAGCCACTGGAGATTTGGAAGGTCTTATGTGTCCTTTAGCCAGTAATGATGCCACTAAAACTCCCCTACATAGATACAAACTTAGATACAATTTGGCCTATTAGTATTTACTCCCTACATATACATATTTCTTTATCTCTATTTTATTTTTATTACTTTTAACTCGTACAAAGTAACAATGTCACTAACTATTCCAGCACACTGCCACCATATAAGAACCAAGACTGTCAGTCATATATATATAGACACTCCTGTGTTTTTTTGGCCACTCCCATATATACATAGGGGCCAAGACTGCCAGCTATATATATATATATATATATATATATATATATATATATACACTCTAGCCACCCCCATATTAAAAAAATTATAATTTCATGAGAAAAACTTCACCTGACTGCCAATCTGTGAGGCTAACTGTCAATTTTATAAGACAACTTGCACTAGATTGTCAAGCACACACACATGCATATGATCATATGCTGAACGCAACTCCAGAGATATCCTTAGATACCTTACATATAGAGTCTTCCACTAGGCCTTGCACAGTCCGAAGCCGCGGCACCATCACGCCCTGTGCCTACATCGTGCCTGCACTGCACTGTTAGCGGGGCTCTGTGGATGAAGTGCCCCACAGTATACCTCGTGATGCGTGTCGGTCAGAGCTGCCAACACCCAGGGGGCTCCAGTGGATGAAGAGCCCCTCACTACACTTCGCGATATGTGTCGGGCAAAGCTGCCGACACCCTGAGTGCCACAGTGGAGCCGCTGCCCGCTACTTGTCGGGCGGAGCTGCCGACATCCTGGATACTTCACCGGAGCTGCTGCCCGCTACCTGCAGACTCGCTATAGCTAAGGAGACACAGAGCGACCTGTACTTTGGTGGAAGAGTTGTCCCCTACCCGCGGGTAAGCTGGGCAGAAGTGCCAACACCCCAGGTATACGCGCACACACCATTGTTGGAGAGACACGGGGTAACCTCTGCTCCTCTCAAATAGCGGGCGCCTGCCATTAAAAAACATACGCTATTGCTTTGTGATGTATAATCGGGAGGGAAATGTCAATCAACCCAACCCAAACACGCCTGCGATCCGGCCTGTGCACCAAAAATTCTCATTTTAAATGTATTGTAATCCCCCTCAGTGTATACAGTCCTGATGAAGAGGGCAATCCAGCCCTCGAAACCGTAGACTAAACTACTAATAAAAGATTTTTCTCTATTATCGACATCGCTCCTGATGTTTCACTTATCCAAGTCCTGGCAGCAACCTTCCAAGATCCTGAACCAACATTTTACAGCTACCCACCTAACCGTTTGATTTCGGAGGAGCCGGTGCAGAGGATGGGAGTGGTAGTGTCATGGTGTACTCCCTCAGACCATTGCTCACTGGGGATTAGTGCAGTCTGGAAAGGTGATTTAAATAAGCAGGCTAAAAGTAAAAGAATAAAAGCCTGTAATAGATAACTTGCAGTTTGTGCAATTTCTATCCTTAAGATGATGAAGTATTGTGGGTGGCATGGTGGCAGATAATGGCACCTCTGATGTGCTCTCTTGCTAATATCTCTCTCTTGAACTTCTGGCTAACAGCTGAGTGCTTGCACTTCTGGATGTAGGTGTCCACTGTGTAATGTAGACTTTGAGTGGGCCTGGCCTGGCTGTGATTTAAGGATAGGTGTCTGAACCGTAGTCCTTAACATGCAGCAGGATCTGGATAGCTACTTTTACTTTTTCACTTGCAATTTTTAAGATATCTGTAGTCCTGTATTCTTGCAGTCTCTCTGGAGTGGTGGTCTCACAGAAGAGTTGGCTCTAATGCTCGTCGCTAAGACCCTTGGAGTAGGAGCAATTGGACATGCTTCCTTTCTTCAAACTGTCCTAGCTAGAAGCAGGACAAGCCCCCTCCTACCAAGAAGGCAAGAACAGGGGGGTTAATCCTGTCGCTGTCAACCATATCTTGTAATGCTGGTGTCGTTTCATAACAATAAAAACAGACCAAAAGACATTTGCAGATACCCCCGGTCTTTGGTACTGGACTTGCGACAAGTAAAAATAAAGGGACGAGGAGGTCACCAGCATGCCGCCCATGATCCTACAGTGTTCCGTCTTGGTGCCTCTTCTGATGTTCAGGTCCGTCTACTGTAAGGTCCTCCAGGTGCCAGCTGTGACATCTACATTTAACAGAACAATATAGAATGGGCGTGCAAATATTAAACACACTCATTGACAAATAAATAACTAAATAAATAAATAATAATTCACCAGATAGAAACATTGGAATCCTGCAAAACTCGGCAGTTATGTCTCACGCAGATATGTCAATGATTACAGTGAGGTCTGATTAGACACTGGGTCTTGCCACAAGAAGGCATAAAAGTGCTTCCCTATAAAAAGGCTCTCAGGTTCTACTTTTGGGTAGTGTACCTCTTGGTCAGAGATCGTTGATTGCGAGACATGCCTGTATGACGTACTGGAAGACATTGTGCCCATCTGACAGACTTTGAGAAAGGGCGCGTCATTGGACTGAAAAAAGCAGAATGGCCATTCTAACAAATTGTCCACTATCTAGCCTGTTCGGACCTAGCTTTTAGATGTTGGGAGCAGTGGTTACCGAGGACATGCACAAACAGTGAACAGGTTCTGGACAGTCCAGAAACAGCACCAGTAAAGAGGTTCAATTGATCCCCCGACAAGCATAAGCGTCTCCCATAGTTTTGTTGTCCACCATCCAGACGCAGGGGACACCTTCATTTCCAGACACTTATCAGAAGAAAAATTGGTGTCATGGCTCCCATTTCGTGTCCCGCCATTGACAACCAGCCACCATCGCCTTCATTTGTGTCGTGGACTCCTATGGACTGGAACTGTATCGTCTTTAGTGACAAATCCAGGTTCTATTTGGGATCCCAGGACGATGATAAGATTCCAAGATGGAGGCCTCGCATACAACAGTCGGTCACCCCTAGTAGTGATACGAGGGACAGCTCAGCGATATGTGCAGGATATCCTGCCACCACTTGTGTTCCTCTCATGGCAGGATTTCCAACTGGTGTTTTCAGCAGGATAATGCTCGTCCACACACAGCAAGGGTTTCCCACGAATGTCTCCTCAAGCTTACAACACTTCCTTGGCTGCCCAGTCACCAGATTTATCACCAATACAGCATTTATGGAACAGGCTGTGACACCAGGTTCAGCAAGGTACAAGTGTGCAGGGTCTACAGGCCCAGCTGTAACATATGTGGGCAAATGGGTCGCAGGATACCATACAGAGCCTGTGCAATGATCAGGTAGTTTACTGCTAAAGGGTTAATATTGTAATTCACTGTTAAAGTGTTAATACTCAGGTTCACCACTTTAAAATGTTTAGTGGTGAAGATTTGTGCACTGTGCATCCCAAATGGTTGTATATAGATAAGAACTAGTTAAACTGGTAGTCTTGATTTGGTGGCTGGGATGCAGGCTCGTCCTGCCTACCCCCCTCCCCTTCCCCCCCACACACACACTTCAGCTTGTAGAGTAAAGGGTGTCTAGCCAGCAAATCTAGAGACCTGTGTTTGTGTGCTGCTGAAAAGTAGGCCTAAAGAGAAGCCTTATCCAGGAAAACACCATTCCTGAGAGTGGAAAGCTGCCAGAAAACAACTTTACTAAAAATTATCCTCGGTGAAAGAATTCACTGAATATTTACACGGAGAACCATTTTAAAGGCCATGCTGGACTGAGAGAGTAAAATTAACGCATGTTTATGGCAATAGACTTTACTGCACGTGGAAGGGGTTAATTGCTTCTAGCGCCCGTGTTTTGCCTGATAAAAGTGTTGCTAACACTACTGCGGAGCGCTCACTAGCACACAGACTAGGATCTTAGGTGAATTAAAGCAAAACAATTACTTTATTTATGATTGATGATAATAAAATTATGGTTGATAATAAGAGTCGTCATAATTATAAAAATACAGTTATCTTGACTAACATAAATAAGTAAGCGTAAAACGTCAATACATCACCAGATATTGTAAAAAGGAAAATTCAGCAGCTCTCATCTGCCCCACCTTCACCTGTGAGCACGGAGGACCCGTGTCAGGCCCGGGTTATATAGTGCAAAAATAATAATAATCATTTTCTTCTATGGTCTCCTCCTCGCTTGGGCAGTAAAACCCTCTCTATGCCCTGCACCACCAGATCCGATGTGTCCCCACCATGGCAGACAGAAAAGTGCAGACTAGCTGCAGATACATTGCGACTGCCATGGTGGGTCACATCAAAAATGTGTTTGCGTATTCTAGTTTTAATGGCATTAGTAGTAGAACCCACATATTGCAGTTTGCATGTTTTTACATGTAATTAAATAAACTGCATACGTTGTATTACAGTTAAGGTATGATTTCATGTGGAAAACCCTGTCATTTGAAGCTGAGACAAAGGTATTGGAGATCGACATATGAGTGCAGCAGATACATCTATGCTGTCCACAACTGTAGCTCCCTTTAGTCGTAAGCCAGATGGGCTGCGATTTTTTTCTTTTGCAGTCATGTGACCACAATTAGTGAAGACAGGTACAAGCTCTCCTACAAATAGTGCCATTTTTATGTCTTACTGTGTCATGAGTAAGGGATTGAATTGTTTCTTGTAGCCCGAAACGCGTAGACAAGACTTTTGTAACCGTAACTGGATGTGATTTTACCGCAAGCAAAATAAATATTCCTTTACCGAAGTGGAGCTGGATTCCTTGAACCTTTTTGCATCACCAGATATTGTAGCATCACCCGTTGCCCATGAATTGGGGGATTGCAACAATCAGCAAGGGGAAGGATCTGGGAACAGCGCAAGGCACGTCTGCCATGTCTTCAACAAATCCCAGATCCCCCTGGAAACCCCCAATTTTATAAGCAATATGATTTCATATTGGGAAGCGTGCGATCATATTTGCTTGATCATGCGCAGAGAGAAAATTCTTTATTATGAGAAAGAGAAGTCTTATTATGACTATGAACTTATTATGAGAAACAGTATTATTATGAACACTTCATGTGTTCATGGACAATAACTTGTTTTTCTGCTCAGGACTTCTTCTGACAATGCCTGAGAATCTCCTCTGTTTTCTTAATCGCCAGTACCCTCAGCACTTATATACACAGCCGTACTGACTAAGGTTTCATGACTACTTGAGTATCAATCATCATTATTGCACTCAGTCTTATACATTCGTATCACATTTGTATCACAGCCCGCTACACTTCTGCGAAGCAATGGCCCTTTTTTAATGGATTGTGCCCTGCAGTTGGGAACTGTAGAGAGTCTATTGAGAGTTTGCACGCCTGTGGTTAATAGGCCGGGGATGTCTACCCAACTTGGGCCCTTCCCTCCATTCTAGTTTATTTTTCTTTATTTTTTGTATGAAGAGGCTGCGGTGATTGATAAGCGCCACAGTCTCTTCCTAGGCCATATCACATCGCAAGACTAAAAAAAAAATACCGCAAATTGGCTCCTAAACTGAAAAATTTGGTCGCCAAATTGAAAATACATATAATTATAATAAAAAAGACTTGGAGGAGAATACAGCACCCCATACCTCTTACATCCAGGGATATCTCCTGTCATGTAGACCGTCTCTTTCCTCTTCTCCTCCGTTTGACCCAGACCGCCATGACAAATTCTTTCAGCTGCATCTCGTCTCCGCAGAGTTTGTAACACAGACACGTTAGATTTCTCAATTTTTCCATTAACCTCCCGAAAATTGCTAAGGATTAGTCTCCTCGGATAAAAAGGGCTCTTGACAATGCTAAAACTAGACCTCATGCAGATTTTCTCCAGCACTGATCAAACAACGCATGTCAATCTCCCTCTAATCCACTATATTCAGGCACGTATCGCTGTGAATGTAAGAAGATCTGTGACCCCGCACGCTCATAATAAATCCACTTCTGCAGCAGAATCCCCTTTCATCTAAGATAATAAGTGCAGGACATTAATGTACAGGCAGTACCCGACTATTTCCCTCAGCCCCATAGACAATGACCGGGACGGCAGGACAGATGCATGCATGGCCGCCGCTCCATAACAGACACTGGGGACTCCTCTTCTAGTGATTGGTGGGGCTCCCAGTGTTGGGGCCCCCAGCGATCTGATGGAAAGGTGCTATAAATCCGGGGTGGGACTGTTAGATCAACAGGTCACTTGTGGTGTATCTGGTGCAGTGGCGGCTAGGTGCGGCGCAATATGGCAGGTTAACAAGAGGCCAACCTAAAGGGGTTGTCCAACAAAAAAAATGATATCTGAATACTTTTGTAATCGCATGTAATTAAAAATGTTGTAAAGCCACTGAGTTATTCAATAAAATGTATCTGTAGAGCGCCACCTGCTGTCCATCTCGCTGAGGCGGCTGCCTGTGCTCAGTTCCGTTCTTCTCGTGCCACCAGCTGTAGTTAATGTTACAAGTTGTGACAGTTAAACGGAGAGAACTGCAGCAGAAAGGACATGCCCACTGAGCTGTGAAAGAGAGAGAGTTGCAGCAGAAAGGACACCACCCTGATCTGTGATAGGGACAGAGCTAAAAGTCACATCCTCTAAGCTGTGATAAGGAGAGAGCTGCATTAGAAAGGCCGTGCCCCCTGACCTGTGTTAAAGAGAGCTGCAGCAGAAAGAATGTGGCCCCAGAGTTGTCATAGGGAGAGAGCTGCAGCAGAAAGAATGTGGCCCCAGAGTTGTCATAGGGAGAGAGCTGCAGCAGAAAGGACACCCCCTGTAACCTATGATAGGGAGAGATCTGCAGCAGAAAGGGCACACACCATGAGAAAGGATACTCCAACTGAGCTACCAGCTTAATGTAAGTCTAGCAAAGGAATGAATGAGGAAATCCTCTCCACGTGGTACATGCCCTCCACACCTTACAGGAGAACCTCCTGAGTGGCAGCTTTATGCTTCTAGTGAGCCTACTGATGGCTGTTGGTAGCCACTTTGACAATGTCAGGAATCGGTGTGGCCAGGAACCATCTCACAATGTTGGGTAGGTGTTCCACAATGTGCATCTTCTTATCTAAAAGAACATACAGTTTTAGATGTACGCATGGATGGTAAGATGGTACTGTGATAAGGTGGACAATCATTTCAACCTAGGCTTATTGCACACGACCGTATGGTTTTGCGGTCTGTTTTTACGGATCCATTGTTCCGTTTTTGTGATCCGTTGTGTTTTCATTTCGGTTCCGTTTTCCGTATGGCATATACAGTATACAGTAATTACATAGTAAAAATTGGGCTGGGCTTAAAATTTTCAATAGATGGTTCCGCAAAAAACGGAACGGATACGGAAGACATACGGATGCATTTTACTTGAATGGAACCATGGATCGTGATTTGCGGGCAATAATAGGACATGTTCTATCTTTGCACGGAACGGAAAAACGGAAATACGGAAACGGAATGCACACGGAAACACTTCCGTTTTTTTGCGGACCCATTGACTTGAATGGAGCCACGGATCATGATTTGCGGGCAATAATAGGAAATGTTCTATCTTTGCACGGAACGGAAATACTGAAACAGAATGCACACGGAAACACTTCCGTTTTTTTGCGGACCCATTGACTTGAATGGAGCCACGGATCGTGATTTGCGGGCAATAATAGGAAATGTTCTATCTTTGCACGGAACGGAAATACGGAAACGGAATGCACGCGGAAACACTTAAGTTTTTTTTTATGAGTCCGTATACAGACCGTATATGGAACATAAAAAAACGTCCCGTACACTCGCAAAAAAAACGTTTGTGTGCAAGAGGCCTTATACAGAAGTACCCAGGCTCTCATGACCTTGGTGTTGTAGGCCTCAGTGTGTGGAATGAACTGTCTGTAGATGCTATAGCCCATGGGAGGGTTATGGATGGACTGCAGATGGGACTTATTGCCAAACCTAGTAAATGTCCAGTTTATCCTGCCGGACAGATGAGGAGAGGCTCCTGTGCTGTTGTATTTGGGTAGAAAGAACCTAATTAAAAACAGCCTAGATGTGAACGTGTAAATTATGGGAAAATCAATGGTTCCACCTCGCAAAAAATGAATTATGGAGTTAGAGGTTCCATATAAGGCTACTTTCACACTGGCGTCTTGTGCGGATCCGTCATGTAACTGCACAGACGGATCCGCACTGATAATACAACCGCATGCATCCGTTCAGAACGGATCCGTTTGTATTATCATGAACATAGGCAAAACGGATCCGTCTTGAACACCATTGAAAGTCAATGGGGGACGGATCCGTTTTCTGTTGTGTCATATTGTGTCATTGAAAACGGATCCGTCCCCATTGACTTACATTGTATGTCAGGACGGATCCGTTTGGGTCAGTTCCATCAGACGGACACCAAAACGCTGCAGGCAGCCTCCAGAGCGGAATGGAGACTGAACGGAGCCAAACTGATGCATTCTGAACGGATCCTTATCCATTCAGAATGCATTGGGGCAAAACTGATCCGTTTTGGACCGTTTGTGAGAGCCCTGAAACGGATCTCACAAGCGGACCCAAAAACGCCAGTGTGAAAGTATCCTAACTGGTATGTTGTAAAGTGGAGAATCATATGGAATTTCTAGCTGTCTCTTTAAATGTAAAAAATTCTGAAGGCCCACAATCTCTGGGATCAAGCTGATTGGAGTAGGTCATCTGCACTCGTCAATGTGTCATAAGCTATCTATAAATCATAAAAGGGTTTTCTAAGACTCAGGCCCCTTTCACACGGGCGAGGAGGACGCATTGCACCCGCACTGAATCCGGACCCATTCATTTCTATGGGGCTGTGCACATGAGCGGTGATTTTCACGCATCACTTCTGCGTTGCGTGAAAATCGCAGCATGTTCTATATTTTGCGTTTTTCACGCAAAGCAGGCCCCATAGAAATGAATGGGGCTGCGGGAAAATCGCAAGCATCCGCAAGCAAGTGCGGATGCGGTGCGATTTTTCCGCATGGTTGCTAAGCGACGGGACCCGATCTTCATTATTTTCCCTTATAACATGGTTATAAGGGGAAATAATAGCATTCTCAATAAAGAATGCTTTGTATAATGTTGATTAAGGGGTTAAAAATAAAAAAACTTAACTTACCTTAGCCACTTGATCGCGTAGTTGGCGATCTCTCTTCTGTCTTCAAGCTTTAGCTACCAGCTAAAGGACCTGTGATGATGTCACATCATATGGTCCGTGATGGACCATGTGATTGGACCATGTGATGTGACGTCATCACAGGTCCTTTAGCTGGTAGCTAAAGCTTGAAGACAGAAGAGAGATCGCCAACTATGCGATCAAGTGGCTAAGGTGAGTTAAGTTTTTTTATTTTTAACCCCTTAATCCACATTCTACAAAGCATTCTGTATTGAGAATGCTATTATTTTCCCTTATAACCATGTTATAAGGGAAAATAATAAAGTCTCTAGAATACTCTACCCGAAACTGGACTTCAGTGATGAAGTCCGGGTTCGGGTCTTAGTACCAAACATGGCGATTTTTCACACGCGCGTGCAAAACGCATTACAAAAGTTTGCACACGCGCGGAAAAATCGCGCATATTCCCGCAACGCACCCGCATTCAATCCGGGCGTCAAACATGACGCCCGTGTGAAAGAGGCCTTATACTGATGGCCTATCCTCAGGATAGGTCATCAGTATCTGATCGGTGGGGCTCCGACACCCGGGACCGTCACAGATTAGCTGTTTGACAAGGCACCAGTGCTCAAAGTAGCACCGCGGCTTTCTTTCACCAAACCAAGCACAAACCAGTACATTGTATAGCGGTTGTGCTTGGTGTCACGCTCAGCCCCATTCACTTCTATGAGGCTGAGCTGCTCCGAGGCCAAGTGACTGACTGAGGAACATTTCCTCACGCTACTGCGATCACCAGTGCCTTCTCAAACAGCTGATCGGTGGGGGTCCCAGGTGTCGGACCTCCACTGATCAGATACTGATGACTTATCCAGAGGATAGCTCATCAGTATTAATGTCTCATGGGACCACCCTTCTCATGGGAGTCTCATGTCTGATATAATGACCCCTAAATCCCTTTCCTCAGATACTGAGGTTAGTACTGTATCACTGATTTTATATTCTGCTCTTGGGTTTTTACGCCCCAGGTGCATTATCTTGCACTTATCGACATTAATTTTTAGTTGCCAGATTTTTGACCATTCCTCTAGTTTTCCTAAATCCTTTTCCATTTGGTGTATCCCTCCAGGAACATCAACCCTGTTACAAATCTTTGTGTCATCAGCAAAAAGACCCACCTTACCATTGAGGCCTTCTGCAATGTCGCTGATAAAGATATTAAACAATATGGGTCCCAGAACTGATCCCTGAGGTACCCCACTGGTAACAATACCATGGTCTGAATATAATCCATTGACTACAACCCTCTGTTTTCTGTCCTTCAGCCACTGCCTAGTCCAGGCATGCTCAACCTGCGGCCCTCCAGCAGTTGCAAAACTACAACTCCCATCATTCCCTGACAGCCTACAGCTATCATCCTGCAGAAGGGCATCGTGGGAGTTGTAGTTTTACAACAGCTGGAGGGCCGCAGGTTGAGCATGCCTGGCCTAATCCATTCAACAATATGTGAGCCCAAGCTCAAAGACTGCAGTTTATTGATAAGCCTTCTATGTGGGACAGTATCAAAAGCCTTACTAAAGTCAGATAAGCGATGTCTACTGCACCTCCGCCATCTATTATTTTAGTCACCCAATCAAAAAAGTCAATAAGATTAGTTTGACATGACCTCCCTGAAGTAAACCCATGCTGTTTTTTATCAATCAACCCATGGGTTTTTAGATGTTCCACAATCCTTGAGTATGGTTTCCATTAATTTCCCCACTATTGATGTCAGGCTTACTGGCCTATAGTTGCCCGATTCCTCTCTACTACCTTTCTTGTGAATTGGCACAACGTTTGCTAATTTCCAATCTTCTTGGACGACACCTGTTACCAGGGATTGGTTAAATAAATCTGTTAATGGTTTTGCTAGTACACCTCTAAGCTCTTTTAATAGCTTTGGGTGTATCCCATCAGGCCCCTGTGATTTATTTGTATTAATTTTAGACAGCCGACTTAGAACCTCTTCCTCTGTAAAGACACATGCATCAAAGGATTCATTAGTCTTCCTCCCTAACTGAGGTCCTTCTCCTTCATTTTCCTTTGTAAAAACTGAACAGAAGTATTCATTGAGGCAGTCAGCTAGTTCTTTATCCTCTTCCATATACCTTCCTTCTTTTGTTTTTAATTTGGTAATTCCTTTTTTAATTTCCTTTTTCATTTATGTATCTGAAGAATGACTTATCACCTTTTTTCACTGACTGAGCTAATTTCCCTTCTACCTGAGCTTTAGAAACTCTTATAACTTGCTTGGCCTCTCTCTGCCTCATCTTATAGATTTCCCGGTCATCCTCGTTTTGGGTGTTTTTATACTTGCTAAATGCCATCTTTTTGTTTTTAATGATTTTGGCCACTTCTGCTGAGTACCACAGCGGTCTCTTCCTTTTTTTTGCCTTTACTGACAAGCCTAATGCACTTTTCTGTTGCCTTCAGTAGTGCCAATTTTAAGTACTCCCATTTCTCTTGGACTCCATTGAAATTGTTCCAGTCTGATAGGGACTCGTATACCACTGATCTCATTTTAGAAAAGTCTGTTTTCCGAAAATCTAAAACCTTTGTTTTTGTGTGGAGTGACTCAGTCACAGTACTTATAGTAAACCTCACTGACTGGTGATCACTGGATCCTAAGCTTTCCCCTACAGTGATATCAGATACCAAATTGCCATTTGTGAACACCAAATCTAAAATGGCCTCCTTCCGGGTTGGCTCCTCAACTACTTGCTGTAGAGATAATCCCAGTAGGGAATTTAGAATGTCTGTACTCCTGGCAGAACTAGCTATTTTGGTTTTCCAGTTTATATCAGGAAGATTAAAGTCTCCCATAATGACAACTTCCCCTTTCAATGTCATTTTAGCCATTTCCTCAACTAGTAGATCATCCAATTCTTTGACTTGGCTTGGTGGTCTGTATATGACACCTACACGAGTTACCTTATGATTACCAAGCTGCAACGTAACCCAAACTGACTCTAAATTGGTTTCGCTGGCTTCTATTAGATTAGATTTTATGCTATTTTTCACATACAGGGCCACTCCACCCCCTTTCTTGCCGTCTCTGTCTTTCCTATATAGAGAGAACCCAGGTATTGTTATATCCCAGTCATTACTCTCATTGAGCCATGTCTCAGTAACAGCCACTAAATCTATATTCTCAGATGCCATTACAGACTCAAGTTCGTTGATCTTATTACCTAAACTGCGAGCATTTGTAGACAAGACTCTCAGCATGTATTAGAATGTATTGGCTCCTATGAGCCGAAATTATTACTTTGCGAAGTCTCGCAAGACTTCACATAATAACTTCATAAATAAATTTCTACAGTAAAACATTTTTTTTCCCGAACTCGGGTTCGGTTCCAAGGTACCAAGGCTCCTTGGTAATTGTTAATCCCTTCAAAGTTACAATCTCCACCACATTGTAACTGGGAACACCCCAAAATGCCCCCTCAGTGCAAGATGCCACCCTAAAGTGCCTATTGGAACGGCCTCAAAGTGTAACTTTTTTGGGGAGACACACGGTGGCTCAGTGGTTAGCACTGGAGCCTTGCAGTGTTGGGTCCTAGGTTCTAATATGAGCAAGGACAACATCTGCATGGAGTTTGTATGTTCTCCCCGTGTTTCCTCCGGGTTCTCCGGTTTACTCCCATCATCTATTTATCCCCAGGACTGTGACAAGGGGACATCCTCTGCGTCTGGAGGAAAGAAGGTTTCTACACAAACATAAAAGAGGATTCTTCACGGTAAGAGCAGTGAGACTATGGAGCTCTCTGCCTGACGAGGTGGTGATGGTGAGTACAATAAAGGAATTCAAGAGGGGACTGGATTTATTTCTGGAGTGTAATAATATTACAGGCTACAGCTACTAGAGAGGGGTCGTTGATCCAGGGAATTATTCTGATGCCTGATCGGAGTCGCGAAGGAAATTTTTTCCCCCTTAAGTGGGCAAAATTGGCTTCTACCTCACAGTTTTTTTTTTTTGCCTTCCTCTGGATCAACTTGCAGGATGACAGGCCCAACTGGATGGACAGAGGGCTTTTTTCGGCCTTATAAACTATGTTACTCCAAAGACATGCTGATAGGGACCTCAGATTGTGAGCCTGCTTGGGGACAGAGTGATGCTAATGTCTGTAAAGTGCTGCGAAGTGCTGCGGATTATAGTAGCGCTATATAAAAATGAGTATAATAAATAAACTAAAATCGTTTTGTCTTCTTCTTGCGGTATAAATTTAAGCACCGAGGTCTTCATAGGTGAATGGCTTTGTTTTGACAGGGAATAAATATGCCCCATTGAGCCCTCACCCCACTTTCCTCATTATGACAAGGTTGTTGGCTTCTTCATGTGTCTTTTAATTGATGCTTGAGTTGCTATGGGCCAAGGAACATACGAAACCAGATAATTAAGTCGCCGCAGAGCCCAAGTTGTCATTTGGCTGTTTTTCTTTTTCTGCTCGCTTCCATAATTCTCCGATAACAAGGTTCTGTGGCTAACACATTCGTCAATAAGCCCAGAAAACATTTTCGATGAACTGCCTATACAACCTGTACTAGGACATTCAGAGGGGAGGTCCCATGTTCAGGACCCTTATATTAGCCAGTATGAAGAACTGCCCTGGAGGACCCAACATGTCTATGCATTACTAGATGTGAAGGGGCACTGTGTAATACGTAATTTGCCCTGTGGTAGCAAATCCGTGGGGGTCCCAGCCACTGTTTCCTCTCTGGAATTGGAAGGGTTAAAAATCCCAAACTCGGCAGCTGGTAAAGCTGTTATTGGGCTTGTTAATCCTTGTTAGTATATTCTTTTACCCCTCTCCTTTCCAGAGCACACAGCATCGGGGGAAACACTGGTCCCAGCAGCAGGACTCTCTGAGATCATCCTATTGTCTCTTTATTCTGGTCTCATTCTGGTCAAAGTAATTAGTGTTGATCACGAATTTTCAAATTGCAAATTTTAATCGCGAATATCGGCACTTCGAGAATTCGCAAATATTCAGAATATCGCAAAATATATTTGCAATTGCGAATATTCGTTTAATGCGAATTTTTTTATGCAAATTTATGCGAATTTTTTATGCAAATTTTCGCAATCAGAAAATAATGACTGGAGATTACGAATTTGCGAATTTTCGAATGTATGGCGAATATTTGCCCAAATATTCGCGAAATATCGCAAATTCAAATATTGCCCAATATTGCATCACTAAAAGTAATAGTGTCCAACTACTCTAATCCCAGTTTCAGATTTGGTCACTACTACGTAGGTTAGGCAATTGCCTGGTGCCCCAGAGATGGGAAGGGCCCTGCTGCCCCGTGGCAGCTGAGCCCCCCCTCCAGGCAATGGCATCAATTTCATCTGTATCTAAGGAAGAGTTGAATGCAACGGTAAAGCACGGAGCCATCAGCTGGTGGTGTGGTGCTGGCAGGTCTGATGAAGTGACTTCATCGTGCCTGCTGTGGCTAGCCGCCAGCCAGACAGAAGCAGGCCTGCAGTGAGAGATCTGCTCTGATTGTTGTGGAAACATGGGCTAGATGTGTGTTCACCCATAAAAGGACCGCCAAATTGTGTTGGGGAGGCACATACAGGGGTATTATACTGTATTGGAGTGCAAATAAGGGGTTCAATATTGTGTTGGGGGTATGTAATGCATTTGGGAGGTATTATTCTGTGTTAGGGACACATAGGAGATACCAAATTGTGTTGGGGGCATTATGTTGTATCGGGGGCACAAGTTGTTGCCGACAATAATTGGATTATACTGTCTGGTACATAAATACAGGTCACCATATTAGCGGTGTGAGGAGGTAGAGCTTCACAGTGCATTAATGCAGAGTTTACCTGTGCCACAGGGTGGAGTTTAGTGTTGCAACAGTGGTTCCAAGATGTAACTCTGCGTGGGGCCCCAGAAAAAGAATTCACCCTGGACTAATGCCCCAATTTCCATAATTTTGGTGAAAGTCTTGATGGGGTTCATTGGCTTACCTTCAATGCAGACAGACTATGCAACTGCCACAGGGACCAGGGGAGGGAAAACACAGAATTTTCATGCAGCAACCACAAGAGGGAGCTCAGTTTAAACAGATGAATACAGTAACTGTGTAAATTCTTATGCACAGAGCTCCCCCTAGTGGTGGCTGCAGTTAGCGAGCTTTGTAATAGAAGGGAAGCAGAAGATTTATCAGTGTATTTTTACTATGGTATGTCTGGTATGAATACATTGAGATTTGGATGCTGGACGGTTCGCTATCAATTTGGGTAACCCAGTCCCAATATTTAAAAAAATTGATAGAGAAAGATAGGCACTCTTCCTTCTGAGATGTATGTAGGACAAGAGAATTTATTATAATAAACCCAAAACCAACTAAATAAATATAAAATACATCAAAATTCATCAAAATTTAAAATTAACATAACCAGATATTGCACTTAGTAGTGTTCACAGCCAATCAGCAAGCGTTTCACTACTTTGCCCTAAGAAGCCATCACAGCCATGCCTACTATTGGCATGGCTGTGATTGGCTGAGTGCAGCATGTGACCCAGCCTCTATATAAGCTGGAGTCACGGAGCGCCGCACGTCACTCTGCTGCTCTTAGTGTAGGGACAGGCTGCTGCTGCTGCTCTCAGGGAGAAATTAGGGAAGAAATCTGTTGAACTTGGTGGTGTTAACTCTTAAAACTACAGCAATTATTGAGGGTGCTATGCTACATATTTGTACCCAGCCCTGAGCCCAGTTATACTGCAAAATCATTTTTTTTAATCCATCTGTTACTGATGTGGGGGTCGGCGGCCACTTTAGCAACTGCAGTGTCCTTGGAACTGCATGTGACCTCCATGTGTGCCAGCCTGCCAGGGACATCAGTCTAAGCCTTACTGTTAGTGAACTTAATTTTTGACTTTTGGCAGTTAAATTGATAAAGCATCTGTAAATTTGGTGGGTGAATGCAAATAATGAGGAGAACATCAAATAAGGGACGTGGACATGGTCGTTGTGTGTTGGTGGAGCTCCTGTTGCTGGGAGAGGACGTGGCCGTTCTGTGCCAACTACAGGTTCAAAGGAAACACCTTCCTCAGGTGCAAGTAGGCGACAGAACCTGCAGCGTTATTTGGTAGGCCCGAATGCCTCTCTACAAATGGTGAGGCCAGAACAAGTACAGGCGCTAGTAGATTGGGTGGCTGACAGTGCCTCCTGTTCCTTCACAGTATCTCCCACCCAGTCCTCTGCAGAAAGCTCAGAGTTGGCACCTGCAGCCCATGCCCATCAGTCTTTCACCTCACCCCCTCACCTCACCAGCAGCCTGAGCTTCATGTTATGCAGCAGGCTCTTATGCTTTTGATGACTCTGCTGGCAGGGTTTCCCTGGGACATCCACATAGCCCTGCCCCAGAAGTGGAAGAAATTGAATGCACTGATGCCCAACCACTTATGTTGCAGGATGAGGACATGGGAAGACCACCACAGCACGTCTCTGATGATGACGAAACACAGGTGCCAACTGCTGCGGCTTTCTGCAGTGTGCAGACCGACGAGGAGGGCAGGGGTCAAGAATGGGTGGAAGATGATGTGGAGGACGATGAGCTCCTAGACCCCGACTGGACTGAAGGTCGTGCTAGTGAAGCGTGCAGTTCTAAGGAAGAAGCGGTGGTCGCACAGAGGCAACAGCACAGCAAAAGAGGGAGCAGGCTGCAAAAGCGGAGCGGCCGTCCCTGAGACAGTACGCCTGTTACTGCTTACCGCACCCAGGGACCTAGCACACCAAAGCAAGCTCAAAGGAGTTCATTGGCGTGGCAGTTCTTCAGACAATCTCCTGACGACAAGACGTGAGTGGTTTGCACGTTGTGCCATCAGAGCCTGAAGCGAGGCATAAATGTTCTAAACCTGAGCAAAACCTGCATGACCAGGCATCTACATGCAAAGCACGAGCTGCAGTGGAATAAACACCATAAAAACCAAGAAAGGTCTCAATCTCCTCCTGCTCCCTCTTCTGCTGCAGTCTCTGCCTCTTCCTCCACCTCTTAAGTCACAGTGGCACCTGCCACCCACAGACAGAGGATGTGGCAGCAACACCACGACCTCCGTCATCATCACTAAGCATCTCCACCATGTCACACGCAAGCGTTCAGCTGTCCATCTCCCAAACACTGGAGAGAAAGAGGAGATACCCACTGTGGGGAGTCGCTCTGGTAGACAGCGGTGCGGGTGCAGTTTAGAGGCAAAACAAGGAGTCCAGATTGTGCAACAAACAGTGTTTTATTCACGCTTGCACAACATAAATGAAAAAACAGTCTCTTTGGTGACAGTTCACACACAACGGAAATAACGTGGCAAAACAAAAACAGGCCAACACAGGTTCAGTCACCTGGGAGGTGTAGGTGCAGGTTCGCACCACGCTGTCGGCCCAGCCGCAGGAGAATCCAGCTTCAGGTAGCCAGGAACAAAACACCTCCTTGCTGAGTTCTTTCCTCCAGGACAGAGAACTCCTCAGCCCTGTTAGCAGCTCCAGGATAATCACCACCTCCAGCTGCTGAGCTGGCTGAGCTTTTAAACCCAGCCCAAAACCAGGACTGGGTCGTGGGGAGCAGCCACCCACCCTACACTTTAGCTGCTCCCGGTAAGAGCCGGCCCGGATCGGCTTTGCAGCCATGCTATTTAAACTCTGTCAGTAGCACTAGCTGCTGCTGACATCAACAAAACGGGCTCTTACCTCACCGAGGCTATGAACCTCGGTGACACATACCTGCCATCCACGACGGCACCCTGCACCTTACCACACCCCCTTTGTTCAACCCTGAGGGGTGGACACATGTGAGGCAGTGGACGCGGGAAAGGGCATCTGCATTTCCCTGCAAGCGACCTGCCCTATGTTCCACGGAGAACTTGAAATTTTGAAGGGACAGGAACCACCTGGTGACCCGAGCATTCCTCTCCTTGGCCTGACTCATCCATTTGAGGGGGAATGGTCGGTCACCAGACGGAACCTCCTCCTAACAGGTAGTAGCGGAGAGATTCGAGTGCCCACTTGATAGCCAGGCACTCCCTCTCCACTATACTATATCTGGACTCGGCGGGACTGAGCTTACGGCTCAGGAAGACAACGGGATGTTCGTCCCCGTTGACCTCCTGCGACAGTACTGCACCGAGGCCTACCTCCGAGGCGTCGGTCTGTACGACAAACTCCTTGTTGAAGTCGGGTGTCACCAAAACCGGGGACCCACACAGGGCCGACTTCAACGCGGCGAAAGCCTCCTCCGCCTTCTCACTCCAGCTAACCCTCCCAGACTTTCGCCCCTTCAACAGGTCTGTCAATGGCGCTGCTATTGTGGCAAAGTGGGGCACAAACCTCATGTAGTATCCTACAATCCCCAGGAACGACTTTACCTGCCTGGTGGTGACCGGTCGGGGCCAGTTACGAATGGCCTCTACCTTAGTTACCTGAGGTTTGATGACTCCCCGCCCGATTACATATCCCAGATATTTGGTCTCTTCCAACCCAATCGCACACTTCTTTGGATTGGCGGTTAGTCCAGCTTTCCTCAGGGCATCCACTACCGCCTGCACCTTGGGTAAATGGCTTTCCCAGTCGGGTGCTGTGGATGACTACATCATCTAAGTAGGCCGAGGCGTACCGACGATGTGGTCGCAGCACTATGTCCATTAACCTCTGGAAAGTGGCGGGGGCGCCATGCAGGCCAAAGGGTAACACCTTGTAGTGATACAGGCCCTGCGGGGTAACAAACGCGGTTTTTCCTTAGCCGCCTCCGTTAAGGGTACCTGCCAGTACCCTTTAGTGAGGTCCAGCACAGAAAAATAACGGGCTTGTCCTAAATTTTCAACAAGCTCGTCTACTCGGGGCATGGGATACGCGCCAAACTTGGATACTTCATTTAACTTGCGAAAGTCGTTGCAGAACCGCAACGTCCCATCCGGCTTGGGTATTAGGACTATGGGACTGGCCCACTCACTTTTCGACTCCTCAATGACATCGAGCTTCAACATTAACTGCACTTCCTCCGCGATGGCCCGCCGCCGAGCCTCGGGTACCCGGTATGGTTTTAACCGGACCTTGGCCTGAGGCTCAGTGACGATGTCATGTCGGATGAGAGACGTGCGGCCAGGGAGGTCCGAGAACACATCCGTGTTCCGACTGAGGAACTCCCTGACTTCCTGAACTTGTTTGGAAGACAGGCTGTCTGCAATTTTTACCGTGGTTACGGCTTCACAGGCCTCGAACTGTGGGGCTGGACCCTTTCACCTAGTAGCCCTGGCCGGGGCTGTGGTCGTCGGCCGCGTCCCTATCTTTCCACGGCTTAAGTAAATTCACGTGGTACACCTGCTCCGGCTTGCGCCGCCCTGGCTGGTGTACCTTGTAATTCACTTCCCTACCTTCTCGATCACCTCATAGGGGCCCTGCCACCTAGCTAGGAATTTGCTGTCAAGGGTGGGTACCAGAACCAAAACCCGATCTCCCGGATTGAAGTCCCGCACCCGAGCCTGACGGTTGTACACCCTACTCTGGGCTTGTTGCGCTGCCTCCATATGCTCCCGGACCAAGGGCAACACCCTTTCCATCCGTTCCTGCATCTGGGCGACATACTCAATGACACTTTTGTGGGGGACAGGCTGTTGTTCCCATGCTTCCTTGGCGATATCCAACAGGCCCCGAGGGTGTCTGCCATAAAGCAGTTCGAAGGGCGAGAACCCAGTAGAGGCCTGGGGTACCTCTCGCACTGCGAACATGAGATAGGGCAGAAGCAGGTCCCAGTCCTTCCCATCTCTAGACACCACCCTTTTTAACATATTTTTTAGAGTTTGGTTAAACTCTCTCAACAAGACCGTCTGTTTGCGGATGGTAAACGGACGTCCGTGAACTGCTTTATACGCAACAATTTACACAGTTCCTTCATTACTTTGGACATAAAAGGGGTCCCTTGGTCTGTCAGAACCTCTTTTGGCAGGCCCACACGGGAAAACATCTCCATTAACTCTTTGGCAATGAGCTTAGCTGAGGTATGTCGCAGAGGCACCGCCTCCGGATACCGAGTGGCATAGTCGAGAACTACCAGAATGTGTTGGTGGCCCCTAGCAGACTTTGGTACAGGCCCAATTAAATCCATAGCAATTCGCTCAAACGGTACTTCAATAATTGGCAGAGGTACCAGAGGACTACGGAAATGTGGCTGGGGGCTAGTTACCTGACAGGTTGGACAGGACTTACAATAATTTTCTACTTCCTTGAACACACTGGGCCAATAAAACCGCTGCAGTATGCGGTCCTGGGTTTTCTGCCACCCCAGGTGTCCCCAAGAACATGTTGGTGGGCAAGCTCCATGACAAGCTTGCGATACGCTGTGGGCACCACCAACTGTTCAACAGGTTCACCTCGGATTTGGTTCACCCGATACAACATATCCTGCAGAACAATAAATCGTGGGAACATTAATTCAGCCCCTGGTTTCTGGGGTTTACCATCAATTTCAGCACATTCTCCCAGGCCCTGGTTAGGGTTTGGTCCCGGTGTTGTGCGGTCCCAAAATTTTCCCCGGAGACATTGAGGTCTGCCAACTCAGGTCCCGGTGGCAAGTCCTCCGTGTCTCCCACCATTACACTCAGTGGGGTTGTCTCCCCACTACCGCTGCAGCAGTGGTCACCCCTACCGCTGGCCCTTCAGACTCGGGCTCCCAGGGTTCTGGCCTTCCAGGGGTATCAGGCCACTCTGCTAGGGTTACCCCTGTCTCAGGGCTATTAGTCACTTTCATCTCAGGCCACAGTGACGGAAAACCAGGGAAGTCTCTCCCAATTATTAGTTCATAGGGCAGCTTTGTGGAGATCGCCACTTCACAAGTCCAGGTGCCGACCGCCGTGGACAGAGACATTACAGCAGTGGGATAGTCCTTTAAGTCTCCGTGTATGCACACCACACCCACTGTCCGGCCCGTATACTGGGTGGGCTGTACCAGGGCAGCACTTACCAGGGTTACCAGGCTCCCTGAGTCCAACAGCGCCACTGCCAGGTTATCCCCGACTTGCACCTGGCACAGATGACGATTGTCTATTGTCCCGGGATGCCGGTCGCACACAGTCTCCGGGCATACATGGAAGCCCGGTACCCATAATTAGTCTCCATGGGTTCCCCCACTGTGGACAGTTGGCCCTATGTGTCCAGGCTCCCGACACTGCCAACAGACCACTGAGGACGGATCTGCAAGAGGTACATCCCGGGCGGGTTTGGCCGGCCCGGGACTGGGGTGGAGATTTCCGGGTTTGACTGGCCCCTCCCAAAAGAACCCCTGCAGGTTTCTGGTGGCCTCATATCGCTCCACCAGGTCGACCATCTCAAGGGCATCGGTGGGGATACCTGGCCGATCCAGTGTTGAAGGGGGTAAGGCAAGGCCCTCCAAAACATGTCAGCCAGCAGCCGGTCCAGCATAGCAGTCGGACTTAGAACCTCAGGCTGCAGCCATTTTTGCAACCTGTGCAGCAACTCATAGTACTGCGGCCTGGCGGGTTCAGCCACTTTGAAGTCCCACTGGTGGACCCGCTGAGCCCGGACCAACACGTTTACCCCCAGTCTGGCCAGGATCTCCCCCTTCACCGTGGAATAGTCAGCAGCCTGGTCGTCTGCCAAATCAAAAAAAAACAGGACTGGGTCGTGGGGAGCAGCCACCCACCCTACACTTTAGCTGCTCCCGGTAAGAGCCGGCCCGGATCGGCTTTGCAGCCATGCTATTTAAACTCTGTCAGTAGGACTAGCTGCTGCTGACATCAACAAAAACGGGCTCTTACCTCACCGAGGCTATGAACCTCGGTGACACATACCTGCCATCCACGACGGCACCCTGCACCTTACCACACCACCTACCTACCCTCGATTCCTGGTCCTGAATGCCAGCATTTCAAAGTTACTGGCCTTTAAAATGCTGTCATTCCGTTTGGCAAAGACGGACTATTTTAAACAGCTGATGGCGATGGCTGTCCCACAGTGTGTTGTTCCCAGCCGCCACTACTTTTCCAGGCGAACAGTTCCTTCCCTGCACAACCAAGTGGAGGATAAAATCAAGTGTGCACTGCGCAACGCCATCTGTGGCAAGGTCCACATAACCACAGATACGTGGACCAGTAAGCACGGTAAGGGACGCTATATCTCCCTAACTGCACACTGGGTAAATGTAGTGGCGGCTGGGCCCGAGGCAGATAGCGGTTTGGCGCATGTCCTTCCATCACCAAGGATCACAGGGCATTATTCTTTGCCTCCTGTTGCCTCCTCCTCCTACTCCGCTTCCTCCTCTTCCTCTTCTACCACCTCTTTATCTGGTCAGCGAAAGACCTTCACCACCAACTTCAGCACAGCCAGGGGTAAACGTCAGCAGGCGGTTTTAAAACTCATGCGTTTGGGGGACAAACCCCCTACCGCACAGGAGCTGTGGAGGGGCCGAAGAACAGACCGATGAGTGGTTGCTGCCTGGTGGTGTGTGATAATAGGCGAAATCTCGTAGCAGCTCTGGGACTAGCCGGTTTGACGCACATCCCTTGCCTGGCGCATGTGCTGAATTTGGTGGTGCAGAAATTCCTTAAAAACTACCCCGACATATCAGAGCTGCTGCAGAAAATGCAGTCCGTCTGTGCGGACTTTCAGCGTTCTCACCCTGCTGCTGCTTGCCTTTCTGCGCTGCAGTGTAACTTCGGCCTTCCTGCTCACCGCCCCATATGCGACTTGCCCACCAGGTGGAACTCCACCTTACATATGCTGGAGAGACTGTGCGAGCAGCAGCAGGCCATAGTGGAGTTTCAGCTGCAGCACGCACGGGTCAGTCGCACTGCAGAACAGCACCACTTCATCACCAATGACTGGGCCTGCATGCGAGACCTGTGTGCCTTGTTGCGGTGTTTCGAGTACTCCACCAACATGGCCAGTGCCGATGACGCCGTTCTTAGCGTTACAATACCACTTCTATGTCTCCTTGAAAAAACACTTAGGGCGATGATAGAAGAGGATGTGGCACAGGAGGAAGAGGGGGCATTTCACAGGGTTTCAGGCCAGTCATTAAGAAGTGGCTCGGATGGTGGGTTCCTGCACCAGCAGAGGCCAGGTACACATGTGGCCAGTCAGGGCACAGTTCTGGAGGATGATGAGAGGAGGAGGAGGAACCGTGTTCACAGCATGGTGGTACCTAAAGCAGCTCATAGGCATAACTTGTGCGTGGCTGGGGGGATACAGAGGACACAGACGATACACCTCCCACAGAGGACAGCGTTTCCTTGCCTCTGGGCAGCCTGGCACACATGAGCGACTACATGCTGCAGTGCCTGCGCAACGACAGCCAAGTTGCCCACATTCTAACCTGTGCTGATTACTAGGTGGCCACCCTGTTGGATCCCTGTTAAAAAGACGTAGAAACATAGAAACATAGAAACATAGAATGTGTCGGCAGATAAGAACCATTTGGCCCATCTAGTCTGCCCAATATGCTGAATACTATGGATAGCCCCAGGCCCTATCTTATATGAAGGATGGCCTTATGCCTATCCCATGCATGCTTAAACTCCTTCACTGTATTTGCAGTTACCACTTCTGCAGGAAGGCTATTCCATGCGTCCACTACTCAAGCATCAATTAAAAGACACATGAAGAAGCCAACAACCTTGTCATAATGAGGAAAGTGGGGTGAGGGCTCAATGGGGCATATTTATTCCCTGTCAAAACAAAGCCATTCACCTATGAAGACCTCGGTGCTTAAATTTATACCGCAAGAAGAAGACAAAACGATTTTAGTTTATTTATTATACTCTCAGTAAAGTAATTCTTCCTGATATTACTTTTAAACCTTTACCCCTCTAATTTAAAACTATGTCCTCTTGTAGCAGTTTTTCTTCTTTTAAATATTCTCTCCTCTTTTACCGTGATGATTCCCTTTATGTATTTAAAAGTTTCTATCATATCCCCTCTGTCTCTTCTTACTTCCAAGCTATACATGTTAAGGTCCTTTAACCTTTCCTGGTAAGTTTTGTCCTGCAATCCAAGTACTAGTTTAGTAGCTCTTCTCTGAATATCCTTCTGCAGATATGGTCTCCAGTACTGCACACAATACTCCCAAGGAGGTCTCCCTAGTGCTCTGTAGAGCGGCACGAGCACCTCCCTACTGTTAATGCCTCTCCCTATACACCCAAGCATTCTGCTGGCATTACCTGCTGCTCTATGACATTGTCTGCCCACCTTTAGGTCGTCTGATATAATGACCCCTAAATCCCTTTCCTCAGATACTGAGGTTAGTACTCTATCACTGATTTTATATTCTGCTCTTGGGTTTTTACGCCCCAGGTGCATTATCTTGCACTTATCGACATTAAATTTTAGTTGCCAGATTTTTGACCATTCCTCTAGTTTTCCTAAATCCTTTTCCATTTGGTGTATCCTCCAGGAACATCAACCCTGTTACAAATCTTTGTGTCATCAGCAAAAAGACACACCTTACCATTGAGGCCTTCTGCAATTTCGCTGATAAAGATATTAAACAATATGGGTCCCAGAACAGATCCCTGAGGTACCCCACTGGTAACAATACCATGGTCTGAATATACTCCATTGACTACAACCCTCTGTTTTCTGTCCTTCAGCCACTGCCTAATCCATTCAACAATATGTGAGCTCAAGCTCAAAGACTGCAGTTTATTGATAAGCCTTCTATGTGGGACAGTATCAAATGCCTTACTAAAGTCCAGATAAGCGATGTCTACTGCACCTCCGCCATCTATTATTCTAGTCACCCAATCAAAAAAGTCAATAAGATTAGTTTGACGTGCCCTCCTTAATTCCCTCACTAGAGCGTGATAGGAAGATGCGCGACTACAAGCGCACGCTGGTAGACGCACTCCTGGGGGCATTCCCAACTGACACCGGGGGACAAGTGGAAGCAGAAGGCGAAGGCAGAGGAGGAAGAGGAAGAGGTCGCCAATACAGCTGGGTCACGGCCAGCTCCTCAGAAGGCAGGGTTAGCATGGCCGACATGTGGAAAAGCTTTGTCACCGCGCCACAGCGTAATTACAGACAAACACAGCCGCCTGTCCACAGCCAACGTGGACAAGCTCACGTTCATGAAAATGAACCAGGCATGGATCCCACAGGACTTGTCTGTACCTTGTGCAGAATAGACATTTATACCCGCCTCAACCATACATTCTTTATTTCTTTATTTGTCCCATTATTTTGGGGGCTACCCCAAAAAATAAAAAAATAAAACATTGTTAGCTGGCCACCTCCACATTCACCGCCTCCTCAACCTCCAACTCCTTATACACCTCCTCCTCCGAGTTGCAGGTTAATAATTTTTAATTTTTATTTATTTTATTTTAAGTTATTTCCCTATCCATATTTGTTTGCAGAGCACTTGCCATGCTCTTAAGCACATTTTGCAGCCCTCTAGCCCTTTCCATTACATTTTTAGGGCCATTTTAGTGCCCAAAAGTTTGGGTCACCATTGACTTCAATGGGGTTTGGGTTAAGTTTGGATCCCAAACCCAAACTTTTTTGTGAAGTTCGGCCGAACCCATCGAACCCGCACTTCCAGGTGTCCGCTCAACTCTAATCATAACTATAACTATATAATCATATGGTAAATAGTTGATTTGATGTTCGTTCAATAATCAAAGTCTCTTGTAATTAATTTCCTGAAAACATAATTAGTCAAAGTGTCTTGTAATTAGTATCCTACAAATATGATTGTTATTTTGTGTCCATGATTAATCTTCTTAATAGTAAAAACACTATTGTGAATTAAATAGTTGAAGTGCAGCAGTTTTATAGAATGAATGTTGCTAATTATCGGCTAGTTAATCTGTAGCAGTTAGAATGAAGCGGAGCTCCATTGTATCCATTCAGTAATTAATAGCGTTTCGTTGTATAAGCCCAATAGTTATTGTCAGCGTCCTGCCGGATATATTGTTATCCGAGATCATTGGTGAAATCAACTCCAGCGTCTTTATCTCACCTACTTTATCCCGATAGCTGGCTCCTGCGATAGAGGTACATGGGGCTGTGCACTTACCCCTGCCTCTGCTAGTCTGGTTGTCTCCCTTGGGAGCATGTGTAAGCGGTGCTCGGCGTTCTCCTCTCCCCCTCCTACTGCTCACCAAGCGGATATGTCGCTCCAGAGTCATTTCTGCCATAGCGCTCAGCTTTCTCCTTCCGTTTAGGAGCAAAATGGGTCAATAAAGTCCTTTTTAAATAGATGGCATGCAAAACAAGTAAAAATATAAGTTAAAACATATATAGAGTGCCGGACGCGTTTTCGGAGCACTAGCTCCTTACTCACTGGCTGTAACGTATATATCATATGTTTGGCTTTCCTCATTTTTATTGTCTTATCATAGCAAAATTCCGGACTGGATTATTTTACAATTCTGTTACCCGTATATAGATCAATCATTCTATTTAGTGTTTTTGTAGTTATATTTAGTGATGAGCAGCAGGGGCAATATTCGTATTCAAGATTATTCTATTGATTGTGAAAAATCGGCAATGTAATATTTGCGCAATGCGAATATTCTAAAACACGAATATATAGCAGAGCTGATTTAATTAATGCAAATATTTAATTACCGATTTTTCGCATAACATAAACTATATTAAATAATGAAGAATGTTCTAAATCAGTAATGAGTCATAGAATTGTCAAATATGTAGAATATAGCGCTATATTCTATAGCGCTATATATTCGTGTTTTAGAATATTCGCGTTACGCAAATATTACATTGACGATTTTTCGCATTAGAGAAAATAATTTGAATAATGAAGAATATTCAAATTCACTAGAGACTATAATATTGCAACCTTCTCACATTGGCCCACAGGTATACTAGGTAATGGGTTCAGATGAAAAAACACTACTTATATTCTTCCCTTTCAATTGCTTTTCTTTATCACTTACATATAATGTTTCCGTCGGTCGCCCAGATGGAGTATATAGTGAAAATTCCCACTTTTGATCATCTGCGGTTCTGATGAAGTTTCTGTGCATTTTCCTCTCTACATATGCATTTTTTTTTTAAAACCTCCTTTCTTGTTATTCCCAATCATTGTATCAATTTACATTTGAAAGAACAGATTATACCTTTTTACTACAAAATCACAGTGAGATAAAGTTGTCACCCTGATTTTGTAGTAAAAGGGTCACAGGGAGGCACGGAGCATTATCTATTATGTTACTGCTTTGTGCCTCTGATGTCCACCGCGCAGCTTTGTGCGGATAACACGTGCATCCGCTCGTCTGCAAGGGCCCTAAGAATAATTTGTTTTCCTAATGGTTTGTGACAATTATCTTTATGGTGAACATATGGTGTACATCAGCTCAGAGAAAGGCTCCTCACATTCTGTAGTACAAGTATTGTCATGTGCAATAGCCATATCTCTATAAATGCATAATAATTCCAATAATTTAGAGTAATAAATACCACAACTGCACCAACACTATTGCTTATTGAGGGATCGCTGTTGGCACTATTACTATGGGGGGATCTGCTGGCACTACCATATATGGGTCAGTCTGCTAACAACATTGTATTGTTAATAGGTGACATTGTGCTAACACTATTTATTTGGGAGTCTTTAGCACTATTTACCGGTATTGTTTAGTGGGGGCATTCTGCTGGCACTATTGTTTATTTAGAGGCAAGATTCTGGCACTGGTATTGGGGGCACTCTACTGGTAGTGTAGTTTATTGGGAGAACTCTGCGGGTAGTATATTTTATTGAGAGCACTCTACTGGTAGTATAGTTTATTGGGAGCACCCTGCTGGTAGTGTAGTTTATTGGGAGCACCCTGCTGGTAGTGTAGTTTATTGGGAGCACCCTGTTGGTAGTATAGTTTATTGGGAGCACTCTGCTGGCAGTATTGTTCATTGGGAGCACCCTGCTGGTAGTATTGTTCATTGGGAGCACTCTGCTAGTAGTATATTTCATTGGGAGCACTCTGCTGGTAGTATTGTTTATTGGGAGCACTCTGCTAGTAGTATATTTCATTTGGAGCACTCTGCTGGTAGTATTGTTTATTGAGAACACTCTGCTAGTAGTATATTTTATTGGGAGCACTCTGTTGATAGTACAGTTTATTGGGGGCACTCTGCTGGTAGTATGGTTTATTGTGGGCACTCTGCTGGTAGTATGGTTTATTGTGGGCACTCTGCTGGTAGTATATTTTATTGGGAGCACCCTGCTGGTAGTGTAGTTTATCGGGAGTACTCTGCTGGTAGTGTAGTTTATTGGGAGCACTCTGCTGGTAGTATTGTTCATTGGGAGCACTCTGCTGGTAGTATATTTTATTGGGAGCACCCTGCTGGTAGTGTAGTTTATTGGTAGTACTCTGCTGGTAGTGTAGTTTATTGGGAGCACCCTGTTGGTAGTATAGTTTATTGGGAGCACTCTGCTGGTAGTATTGTTCATTGGGAGCACTCTGCTGGTAGTATATTTTATTGGGAGCACTCTGCTGGTAGTGTAGTTTATTGGTAGTACTCTGCTGGTAGTGTAGTTTATTGGGAGCACCCTGTTGGTAGTATAGTTTATTGGGAGCACTCTGCTAGTAGTATATTTCATTGGGAGCACTCTGCTGGTAGTATTGTTTATTGAGAACACTCTGCGAGTAGTATATTTTATTGGGAGCACTCTGTTGATAGTACGGTTTATTGGGGGCACTCTGCTGGTAGTATGGTTTATTGTGGGCACCCTGCTGGTAGTATGGTTTATTGTGGGCACTCAGCTGGTAGTATGGTTTATTGGGAGCACCCTGTTGGTAGTATAGTTTATTGGGAGCACCCTGTTGGTAGTATAGTTTATTGGGAGCACTCTGCTAGTAGTATATTTCATTGGGAGCACTCAGCTGGTAGTATTGTTTAATGTGAGCACTGTGCTGATAGTATTGTTTATTGGGAGCACTCTCCTAATGGTATTGTTTACTGGGAGCACTCTGCTGATAGTATTGTTTATTGGGAGCACTCTGCTGGTAGTATTGTTTATTCGGAGCACTCTCCTAATGGGATTGTTTATTTGGAGCACTGTGCTGACAGTATTGTTTACTGTGAGCACTCTGCTGGTTGTATAGTTTATTGGGAGCACTCTGCTGACAGTATTGTTTATTGGGAGCACTCTGCCAGTAGTATAGTTTATTGGAAGCACTCTGATGATAATAATGTTGGAAGCTCTTGTCACATACACCGGCCCACACTCCCACAAGGAGCTCAGGTTCTCTTTTGCAGTGCAGCATGCACTGTTCCCCCACCATGGCAAGCAGCACTGCTGATAGCAGGGATGGTCAGCCAATCAGTGTGCGGGGAGGCTGGGTCAATCAGCCATTGTGCTGGTGTCCCATGTGTGCTGACATCAGAGCTGCTTGTCCTATCTGAGTGCAGGGACGCTGAGCCAATCAAGCTTGGTGCTGGTATCCCAAGCATTTTTGTTCTGCTGTTTGTACCTCTTGATTTCTGACCACTGGCCTACCGTGAGTTACCTTTGCCTGCCAATTTTACTCCTGTTGTGACTTCATAGTACTGATCCTGCTTGGTATTGAACTCTGTATTTGTTTCTTGTTGGTTCTGACATTGATTGGTTCGATTTGCGCTTGTTTTTGGATATTAACAGTATGTCCTTTCCATTTGGCCCTGAGCACTTAGGCTAGGGACCATCATCCAGTTGGTGGCCACCATTTAGAGCAGATCAACAAAATGGTTAGAGACAGTGATTGGGTGGAGACTAGGAGGGGTACGGCTTCCTGACAGAATTACAGACCATATCAAAATTATTGTGTTCCATGTTGGGTATGGATCCAATTCAGGCTTCGGTGGAACAAATGCAGGGCCTCAATAAGCTTGTCCAGGACTTTGCCAAAAGGTTTTAAAACAAGGAGATGATTCATTCTTCATCCCTAGGGACTGTGCCTTTACTATCCCCTAAACCCCAAGTTAAATTGCTCTATCGTGTATCGAGTATAGAAAGTAGGGATCATTACTTCCATCTTGCATTCCCCAGGAATGGTATTTCTCCCCCATGATTCTGATAAACTAACATCCATTGGCAATTTTTTTTCCTGTCCTTTGTCTATTGTATGATGAAGCTAATAGGCTGTACCATAAGCCACTCAAGAAAGGCAGTGGGAGGTTAGGGAGGTTAAGAAATGGCTCAATAACTGGTGTAGGAAGGAGGGGTTTAGGTTCCTGTAGAACTGGGCCGACTTCTATGTCAGCTTCAGCCTCTATTGTATGGATGGGCTGCACCTCAATGGGGAAGGTTCAGCTGTTTTGGGGGAGAATATGCCTAGAAGGTTGAAAGAGTGTTTAAACTAGGGACTGGGGGGCGAGTAATTACATTATAGGAGGGGAACATAGTGCAGATAGAGACCTGGGGCCAGGTAATTGAACTGGGTAGGAATGGAAAGAGGGACTAGAACAGTTCATAAGGAAAGGTGTAGGGTAAAAATATACATAAACCTTTCAATTGTATGTACACTAATGCCAGAAGCCTGACTAGTAAAACTAGGGAACTGGGATTAGTGATATGTATGACATAGTGGGAATAACTGAGACATGGCTGGATGATAGCTATGACATAGTGGGAATAACTGAGACATGGCTGGATGATAGCTATGACATAGTGGGAATACCTGAGACATGGCTGGATGATAGCTATGACTGGGCGGTTAACGTACAGGGTTACAGCCTGTTTAGAAAGGATCAACAAAACCGGAGAGGGGGAGAGGTTTTCCTTTATGTGAAGTCCTGTCTAAAGCCCACACTCCGGGAATATATAAGTGAAGGACATGAACATGTGGAGTCACTGTGGGTAGAAATACATGGAGCCAAAAACAATAATAAATTACTAATAGGAGTTTATTATAAACCACCTAATATACCAGAGTCCACAGAAAATCTACTACTAAACGAGATAGAAGTAGATCAGGTGGCAAATCATAAAGTCGTTATTATGGGGGACTTCAACTACCCAGATATAGACTGGGAAACTGAAAGCTGTACATCCCATAAAGGAAACAGGTTATTGGCAATAACCAAAGACAATTAGCTTTCTCTACTGGTTCAGGATGCGACTAGAGGGACGGACATACTGGACTTAGTACTAACAAATAAACAGGACAGAACAACAGATGTACAGGTTGGGGGACACACCTAGTAAATAGTTACATAAGATAATAACCTTCCAATTGCATTTTCAAGGAGAAACATAAAGATCAAACTTCAAAAAAGCAGAGAGGCCATTGGCCTAACTAACTGGGACAAAGTCCTCAAAAAAAAAAAATACAGCCACAAAATGGGATATTTTTAAAGGCATCCTAAAATCTAATTGTGAGAGGTACAAACCTTATTGGAAAAAAAGGGTAATGAACAGGAAAAAACCAATGTGGATAAATAGAATTGTAAAGAAAGCAATAAATGGCAAAAATAAACCATTTAAATCACTAAAGCAGGAGGGTAACTAGGAAGCACTGAAAAACTATAAGGAAAAAAATAAAATATGTAAAAGACAAATAAAAGCAGCCAAAATAGAGACAGAGCGATTCATTGCTAAAGAGAGTAAAACTAACTTTAAAATGTTCTTCAATTATATAAATGGTAAAAAGTATAAATCTAAAGGGGTCAGCCCTTCCCAGAGTGATGAGGGGGGAGTTTCAAAAAGCAATGAGGAGAAAGCAAAGCAATTACATATTTTCTTCTCCACTGTATTCACTGATGAAAATAAACTGTCAGATGAAATGCATAATGTAAAAGTAAATTGTAAATGTCTGACCCAGGAAGAAGTGGAGCTGCATCCTAAAAAGATTAAAATAGACAAATCGCCAGGACCAGATGGCATACACCCCCATATCCTAAGAGAATTAGGTAATGTCATAGCCAAACTCTTATTTCTGATATTTGGGATTGGTGCATAGAAAATGTGGTGCCAAAATTCAAAAAGGGTAAAAAAACAGAGCTTGGAAACTATAGGCCGGTAAGGTTAACAGCTGTAGTGGTTAAACTGTTTGAAGGGTTTCTGAGAGATTCTATTTTGGAGTACCTCAATGAAAATAAGTAAATAACACCATATCAGCATGGCTTCATGAGGGATCGGTCATGTCAAACTAATTTAATCAGTTTCTATGAGGAGGTAAGTTCTAGACTTGACCACGGCGAATCAATAGATGTCGTATGTTACGGTATAACCCGGTATAGTGAGGGTTAATACCGTTCGGGCGATTCCCCTGGAGAAGAGCACAGCAACCCACAACCGCTGGAATCCACCGAACTGGAACCATACGAAGTCCTCCTTTCCTGGAACAGGCAAGAGAACGTTCTGACATAGCAATTCCCCCCAAGTACGAGACGAGGCTCCGTATTAATGGTTAAACAGGAATTCTCTTTATTGAGGGCTACCTGCCCGGTATTTATGCAGGTCTCCCACCTGGTGGACACTCCCCTAGGCGACCAGAAGGAAGACTGCGACACGGGATACAGCAGCCAGTCACACACAATGGGACAATACAGACACCCCCAGCATATCCCTCCCCTCTGCCTGTGATACAATTACCCTACACAGGTTAATGTAATCATCACAGGCAGGAGAATACACAATGTCTTCTGTCCTGGAGACAATCGAGGACTCATTCAATTATCTCTCAGGACAAAGGGAAATCGCCAATACACACGTGGGGACAATAGGACAGACATCATTATTCAATATACAATGTCCCACCCTTTACAGTACACACAGACATTTAACATATCCCCAGATGGCTTGGATCTGAGCGCTCAATATATCCAAACAGCGCTCAGATGCCACAAACACAGTCAAATCGCCATGGGGTTTAAGTTTACATGGGCTGATGAGAGGGCCCATAATCCTGGGGCAAGAGGCTGGCAATCTGTCCCCTCCAAAAGCCAGTGGCGCGGTTGGTTTCGCCACATCGTATATCTGGATTTCTCCAAAGCATTTGACACTGTACCACATAAAAGGTTAGTATGTAAAATGAGAATGCTTGGACTGGGAAAAAATGTCTGTATGTGGGTAAGTAACTGGCAGAGAGATAGAAAACAGAGGGTGGTTATTAACTGTACACACTCAGATGGACAGCCTGACGGAGTCCCCTGCCACTAGTGAATGTGTGCCCTCGGACTACCGCTCTGGCCCCATTGACTTTAATGGGGGCGGGGGGAAGTTCCAGCGGGGGCACGGCAGCGCACGGCGAGAGGCTGCTGGAATAAATGTCGGACATGACGTAGTTTTATTCCGGCAGCCTCTCGACGTGCACTGCCGTGCCTCTGCCGGAACTCCGCCACGCTCCTATTATAGTCAATGAGGCCGAAGCGGTAGTCCGGGGGCACACGTTTACTAGCGAGAGGACGGATCCGACAGGCTGTTCCGTCGGGTAAACAGCCTGTCGGATCCGTCCTGCCGCTAGTGTGAAAATAGACGTAGCTGAATTTGCTACAAACAACCATATTAAGGCCCCTTTCACACGGCGTTGCAGAATGGGGCCGGATAGGATGCGGGTGCGTGGCGGGGAAATCGTGTAAGTGCGCACGCAATTTCAGTCAGTTTTGACTGCGATTGCGTTGCGTGGTTCAGTTTTTTTCCGCCCGAGTGCAATGTGTTTTGCACGCGCGTGAGAAAAAACTGAATGTGGTACCCAGACCCGAACTTGTTCAATGAAGTTCAGGTTTGGGTTAGTTGTAGATTTTAATATTTTCCCTTATAACATTGTTATCAGGGAAAATAATAGCATTCTTAATACAGAATGCAAAGTAAATTAGGGATGGGGGGGTTAAAAAATAACAAACAGTTAATAAACTCACCTTAATCCACTTGAATGCGATGCCGTCATGTGTAAATGGCTAAAGGACCTGTCATGATGTCACTGCTCTCATCACATGGTCCAATCACATGGTGCATCACCATGGTGATGGACCATGTGATTGGACCATGCGATGAACGCAGTGACGTCACTACAGGTCCTTTAGCCGGCAGCTTATGATTGAAGAAGAAATATGAGATCGCAACTACACGATCAAATGGATAAGGTGAGTTGATTTTTTTTATTTTTAACCCCTTAATCCACATTTTACTAAGCATTCTGTATTGAGAATGCTATTATTTACCCTTATAACCATGTTATAAGGAAAAATAATAAAATCTACAGATTACTCAACCCGAACTTCAGTGAAGAAGTCCGGGTTCTCACGCAGAAAAATCGCACATTTTCCCGCAACGCACCTGCATCCTATCCGGCCCCATTCCTCAACGCCCGTGTGAAAGGGGCCTAATAGTTCCATCGATACTTTCCATCAATACTTCTTCGTTCTTCTGTAATTATGGTTTTCAGCCACAATGTTGTCCTTCCTCGTTTTCTATGTCTGATAACCCAGAGGTTGATATCAGTGTAAACAAACTGTTCACAGTCTGGACTAAGAAGCAGGGGTATTCTAAAAAATCGGGCAGAAAGAAGACATTCTAAGGCCTCTTTCACACGAGCGTGGTGGATTAGGTCCGGATGCGTTCAGGGTGCATTCAAGGAAACTCGCACCGTCGTGTGAAAGGGGCCTAAGGGTTTGAGTTTTGTTATTGGAGACAAGGTATGGCTCTCTATGAGAAATCTCCGTCTGAAAGTTCCCTCGGGGAAAACTTGCTCCTCGATTATTTGTCCATATAAAGTTGTTGAAAATCCTTCATCTTAATTTGTCTATATTTGCCTGGATCATTTCAAATTCTAAATGTATTTCATAGGTCTCTTCTCAAGAAATATGCTGCTTCTCTCGTTCCTCCTCAGAGTCCACCTGCTCCAGTGGAGATACAAGGGAAGTTGGAGTATGAAGCCTCCAAAATTTTAGATTCTAAAAAATTACAAAGTGCATTACAATATGCGGTCTATTGGAAAGGCTATGGGCCAGAGGAGCAGTGAGAGGTGCCAGCGCTGATAATTTAATTTAAAAAACTAAATGAAATGCATCTGGATAAGCCTGTTCCTGTGATTAAAGGTCCAGTGGCCTCTCATAGAAGGGTGATACTGTCACATAACTGTCCACGCTCTCACAGCAAACCCGGGTTCTCTGTTGCAATCCTGAGAGCAGGGCTCGTCGGCCAATAAATATGCAGCGATGCTGGGCCAACCAGGCTCGGCGCTGGTGTCTCTTGCGTGCTGACGTCAGAGCTGCTTGTCCTATCTAAGTGCAGGGATGCCGGGCCAATCAGTATGCAGGGACACTAGGCCAACCAAGATCAGTGTCCCATGCGTGCTGACATCTGAGCTGCTTGTCCTATATGAGTGCAGGGATGCCGGGCCAATCAGTATGCAGGGACACTAGGCCAACCAAGATCAGTGTCCCATGCGTGCTGACATCAGAGCTGCTTGTCCTATATGAGTGCAGGGATGCCGGGCCAATCAGGCTCAGCACTGGTGTCCGTGCTTTGCTTACTGGGGGATTTGAACAGGGGACTGCTGACCAGAGTCGTCTCTGAATGGTCTTTCTAGCCACACAAGCATTGCACAAATGGCGCTGGAATGGAGGTGCCACATGGTGGCAAATATAGTGCCTACAGTTTAATCACACAGGGTCACATGGACTCTTTGTACTTCTAAAGGGTTATTCGTACTGACGAAACTGGCTTCACTTATGAATCTGTTTTTGGTATTCCTGAGAAAAAATACTTTTCTTCTTTATGGAAATGAGGATTTCTGGAGCTGGCTCCACCCCACAGTACACTGAAGCTAGCATTTACTTGATGACTAAAAGCCTCTTTTTCTGAAGAACGTCACTCACAACCAATTTTCACAAGACCGCTATCACTTTAATTAGCAGTAAAAACCCTACCAGACAGTAAGTCTGGTTTAATAGTATTGCTCCTGCTGAGAGATGCCCTTTAAATGGGTCCCTGGGAATGATTTGCAAATTTCCTCCTGCAACCTATCATAGAATGTGAGTAGGACTGGTTGCAAAGCAGCCTAGGGAGAGCGAGATGGCGGGGCCTTACTACACTGCTACACAATAGGTGGGAGTGGTGGATGCTTCCTAGGATATGACATCGTGGCTAAGCTGCCTGACAGGAACGTTCACCAATATGTAGTATGTGCAAGTGCCAGAGTGTTTGTGCGGTCTTGCTCCCACGCCCACCTAGGCAGCTCTGCCAGTGAAGGTGCGGCGCACAGGGGGCCAGTCCCCAGAGGCTCTACTAGTTCCAGGGTTAGGATACCGAGCGGTGGTATGGCTATGAGGGGTGTCACTGTGCTCCTACCTGGATCTAGTGCTCTGAGGTTGGTATGAACAAAGAAAGTTCATAATTGGCAAGAACTGAAATGAGTAAAGTCCAGTTTCTGATGCAAGTTACTCGATACTGGAATAAACGAGTAGCAGCTCATACAGAATCACAGAAGCTCTTCGCTCGAGCAGGTTTTAGGGTGCGCTGGCAGGTACCGCTGTGCTGAACTCTACCTCTTGTCTGGTATCTTGTAAGGGATCTCTTTCATCTAGGCTACATGACACTGATAGAAGGCGTAGCGCCCGGTGGGCTTCTTACCACACTTTGATAGCCTGTTGGTCTCAGTTGCAATTCCAACAATTAGGAATAGGGCTGAATTGACTCCAGCTGCAGATTGCCTGCTGTGCTCTCTGTTGGGCTTCTAGGCCAGGGCTGCACAGCGCTACTTTTCCAGCCTCTGGCTAGGACCAAAACTCAACAACTAACCCTGAACAAGCAAGATCTGGGTTAGCCCAACCTTCCAAGGAGGAGGAGAGAATTAAAAGGTTAGTTCCATTCTACTTATAGCTGACTACCAGACACACTGCCACCTGCTGGTAAACCAGGCAAAGTGCATGAAATACAATAAATAGCACTTTTCAAATAGACCTGGAAACACAAGGCATAGTGGTGTCACACATTGGTTAGGCATTAGAGATAGTAGCAGGGTGTAGAAATGGTAGTGCCCGCTCTGGGGTACTACATAGCCAACCAGTCCTGCTCTCATTCTAGGACGGGTTGCTGGCGGCCATTTTAAATCATTCATGGAGAATCCCTTTAAGTAACATCTGGCTGAGGTATTTAACCCCTCCCACTCTAAAAAAAAAAAAAAAAAAACTGTGAAAAAGCAAGAGAAAATTTCGCAGAAGCAAGGTCACCCGAAGGTGAGCTGCCATGTATTACTGGAGGCAAAGGTTATTATTACAGGTCAAGTCTTTCTGCAGAAAATATAGCGCAGTAACTCAATTAAAGGTCAACCAAATGCCACTAGATTACAGATGGTCACAACAAGTGAAGGAAAGGCAATTATCCTAAAATAATTAAGCCACACGGAAACACAATGTACAGCGGAGCAGCAGGTGAACACTTGTCGTAAGACGTCATCAACTGATGTGGGCGAAGAGGTCAAGGGCAGCTTCACAGAGAGCCAGGGCCATAATTAGATGTTGCTAGGGGTATAAACTAAGTTAGAGGCACATCATTTACAGCACACAGTATACAGCTTCTATCTATCCATCTATCTATCTCATATCTATCTACATGGAGGCCCACGAAAAAGTAGCCCGCCTCCAGCAATAGTATGACCAGATGAACGAGCAAGTGGATTGTTTTTTTTAATTACTCACAAATCACAAAAGATGCAGAAAGTGGTCCCTGCTCAGGTCTCTGCATCTTTGGGCAGGTCGGATTATGTTGGTGGATACGGCTTGTGATGATGCGGATGGTGTTTGTGATGTTCTCCTTGAGTTCCTCGAGGGGATGTGGATTGTCCGTGGACACTTTCTGTTTTAAATTTACCCACAGATAAAAATCGCATGTGGACAAGTCTGGGGAACGTGGTGGGCATAACCCCTTGCTCACAGTTTGCTCCTCCGTAAACAGTTCATGAACCCATCCAGTGAGTCCCGCGAGGTGCGGCATGTTTCCTCATCTTTTTGGAAAAAGCAGGACATTTTTTCTTTTGCAGCATCGCTGCTATAGAGCTACAAGCAATATCGGCCAAAATAATCCGACCTGCCCAAAGATGTAGAAACCTGAATGGGGACCACTTGTGGGTAATTTGAAGTGGGGTTGCTGTGTGGCTTCTGGGTCCCGCCGTCTGCTGCTGGTGCGGTGCTGGGTCGCCGGTGGTCGCCGCGCACGGCTGCGCCATTATAGGTTAAAGTAGTTTCCCACTTGTAGAGGCTTCCTTGAGCGGTAAGTGGGCCTATGCTCTTTGATCAAACTGTATACTAATGCCTCTTTTGCACAGCATACAATGTATTACAAATTGGGCGGATATGCCACATAATTATGCTGAGACAGTCGTTATATCAAAAGCATAGTGTTGAGGATGTGCGATCCAGATTCACTCTCCAGTATATAAGGCGTCATATCACCCACCACTGGAGAAGACCACTTTCAGTTATTTAGGCCCCAGCACCCAGACAGAGGAGAGAGGTCCTGAAAGCTCTTTCCAATTTGAGGTGGTTATGAGATGGTCATACAATGAGGCATCAGACCTCCACCGGTAAATTATCCCCTTCAGTGAATACTCTCTCCTCCAGCTGGGAGATAATAACAGTCCAGAACTCAATCTTGGATAGTTAAGATCTGCAGTCTTTATTCCATAGTACATGTATTTATAGGACATTGGGGGTGGGAATACCAACTTTAGTTCAGCAGATGACATGTTAATTTAGGGAAGTCGGTAAACAATACTGGTATCTGCCATATACAATACATGAAAGGGTATTTTACATATTACAATGGTAGTCTAGATGCTAACAAGTTAAACTCGTTACAGCTTGCTGTCATGTACATGAGGATCCTGCTATCCATTGTATTTCCAAGTGATAACTGTGTGTCATGTATTGTAGTGTCAATGTCTGCTGGGGTGGGCTCGCATACAGGAATTAAGAGCCCTCTGGGGGATGTGTCTTCTGAGGAAATGACCTGTCTTGTAACAAGTGGCAGTGATCCATACAAGTGGCAGTGCCTGATATAATATATATCTAATAGCAAGGTAAAAAAATCCCTTTCAGGTCCCACAGCAAGGAATAAGGCGTGATATCACCCACTACTGGAGAAGGCCACTTTCAGTTATTTAGGCCCAGCACCCAGACAGAGGAGAGAGATCCCACAGCAAGGAATAAGGCGTCATATCACCCACCACTGGAGAAGGCCATTTTCAGTTATTTAGGCCCCGGCGCCCAGATTGAGGAGAGGTTCATTCAACTTTGGGTTGCACTGCAAGATCATGGTAAAGTTAAAAGAAGAGGATTCAATAAAGAAGTGCCCCGGAGTACAAGAATGCATGGTTGAGGGGGAGGCAGTTATAAATGTCTATTCTGCACAAGGGAGGGACAGGTCCTGTGGGATCCATGCCTGGTTCATTGTTATGAACGTCAGCTTGTCCACGTTGGCTGTGGACAGGCGGCTGCGTTTGTCAGTAATGACGCCCCCTGCCGTGCTGAATACACGTTCAGACAAAACGCTGGCCGCCGGGCAGACCAGCACCTCCAAGGCATAAAATGCTAACTCTGGCCACGTGGACAATTTGGAGACCCAGAAGTTGAATGGGGCCGAACCATCAATCAGTACGTGGAGGGGTGTGCAGACGTACTGCTCAACCATGTTAGTGAAATGCTGCCTCCTGCTAACACGTTCCGTATCAGGTGGTGGTGCAGTTAGCTGTGGCGTGGAGACAAAACGTTTTCACATTTCTGCCATGCTAACCCTGCCCTCAGAGAGCTGGCCATGACACAGCTGCGTTGGCGATCTCTTGCTCCTCCTCTGCCTTCACCTTGGGCTTCCACCTGTTCCCCTGTGACATTTGGGAATGATCTCAGGAGCGCGTCTACCAGCGTGCGCTTGTACTCGCGCATCTTCCTATCACGCTCCAGTGCAGGAAGTAAGGTTGGCACATTGTCTTTGTACCAGGGATCCTGCAGGGTGGCAACCCAGTAGTCCGCACATGTTAAATTTGGGCAACTCTGCTGTCGTTGCGCAGGCACTGCAGCATGTAGTCGCTCATGTGTGCCAGGCTGCCCAGAGGTAAGGACAAGCTGTACTCTGTGGGAGGCGTATCGTCATCGTCCTCCGTATCCCCCCAGCCACGCACCAGTGATGAGCCTGAGCTGTGTTGGGTGCCACCCCGCTGTGAACATGCTTCATCCTCATCCTCCTCCACCTCCTCATCCTCATCCTCCTCGTCCTCCAGTAGTGGACCCTGGCTGGCCACATTTGTACCTGGCCTCTGCTGTTGCAAAAAACCTCCCTCTGAGCCACTTCTAACAGACTGGCCTGAAAGTGGTAAAAATGACCCCTCATCCTCCTCCTCCTCCTGGGCCACCTCCTCTTCCATCATCGCACTAAGTGTTTTCTCAAGGAGACATAGAAGTGGTATTGTAACGCTGATAACGGCGTCATCGCCACTGGCCATGTTGGTGGAGTACTCGAAACATCGCAACAGGGCACACAGGTCTCGCATGGAGACCCAGTCATTGGTGGTGAAGTGGTGCTGTTCCGCAGTGCGACTGACGCGTGCGTGCTGCAGCTGAAACTCCACTATGGCCTGCTGCTGCTCGCACAGTCTCTCCAGCATGTGCAAGGTGGAGTTCCACCTGGTGGGCACGTCGTATCTGAGGCGGTGAGCGGGAAGGCCGAAGTTACACTGTAGTGCAGACAGGCGAGCAGCAGCAGGATGTGAACGCCGGAAGCGCACACAGACGGCCCTCACTTTATGCAGCATCTCTGACATGTCGGGGTAGTTGTGAATAAACTTCTGCACCACCAAATTCAGCACATGCGCCAGGCAAGGGATGTGCGTCAAACCGGCTAGTCCCAGAGCTGCGACGAGATTTCGCCCATTATCGCACACCACCAGGCTGAGCTTGAGGCCCACCGGCAGAAACCACTCATCGGTCTGTTGTTCAATACCCCGCCACAACTCCTGCGCGGTGTGGGGCCTGTCCCCCAAACATATAAGTTTCAGAACGGCCTGCTGACGTTTACCCCAGGCTGTGCTGAAGTTGGTGGTGAAGGTGTGTGGCTGACTGGATGAGCTGGCGGAAGCAGAGGAGGAGGAAGCCGAGTAGGAGGAGGCTACAGGAGGCAAAGAATGATGCCCTGCGATCCTTGGCGGCGGAAGGACGTGCGCCAAAGAACTCTCTGCCTGGGGCCCTGCTGCCACTACATTTACCCAGTGTGCAGTTAGGGAGATATAGCGTCCCTGGCCGTGCTTACTGGTCCACGTATCTGTGGTTAGGTGGACCTTGCCACAGATGGCGTTGCGCAGTGCACACTTGATTTTATCGGATACTTGGTTGTGCAGGGGAGGCACGGCTGTCTTGGAGAAGTAGTGGCGACTGGGAACAACATACTGTGGGACAGCCATGGACATCAGCTGTTTGAAGCTGTCTGTGTCCACCAGCCTGAATGACAGCATTTCAAAGGCCAGTAGTTTAGAAATGCTGGCATTCAGGCCCAAGGCTCGAGGGTGGCTAGGTGGGAATTTACGCTTTCTCTCCAAGGTTTGTGAGATGGAGAGCTGAACGCTGCCATGTGACATGGTGGAGATGCTTGGTGATGCAGGTGGTGGTGTCGGTGGCACATCCTCTGTTTGGTGGGCGGCAGGTGCCAACATTCCTCCAGAGGCGGAGGAAGAAGCCGAGGCAGCAGCAGAAGAGGGAGCAGGGGGAGCCAGAGTGAGTTCCTTGCTTTTAAGGTGTTTACTCCACTGCAGTTCATGCTTTGCACGTAGATGCCTGGTCATGCAGGTTGTGCTATGGTTCAGAATGTTAATGCCTCGCTTCAGGCTCTGATGGCACAGCGTGCAAACCACTCGGGTCTTGTCGTCAGCACATTGTTTAAAGAAGTGCCATGCCAGGGAACCCCTTGAAGCTGCCTTTGGGGTGCTCGGTCCCTGGTGGCGGTGGCCAGTAGCAGGCGAACTCTCTTGGCGGCGGCTGTTCTGCATTTGCCCCCTGCTCCCTCTTTGCTACGCTGTTGGCTCGGTCTCACCACTGCCTCTTCCTCTGAACTATGAAAGTCAGTGGCACGACCTTCATTCCATGTGGGGTCTAGGACCTCATCGTCCCCTGCATCGTCTTCCACACAGTCTTCCTCCCTGACCTCCTGTTCGGTCTGCACACTGCAGAAAGACGCAGCAGTTGGCACCTGTGTTTCGTCATCATCAGAGACGCGCGGACTCCGATGAGGTGGTATTCCCATGTCCTCATCATCAGGAAACATCAGTGGTTGTGCATCAGTGCATTCTATGTCTTCCACCACTTGGGAAAGGGCTAGGTGGATTCCCTTGGGAAACCCTGCCAGCAGAGTCTTCAAACAGCATAAGAGACTGCTGCATAACTTGAGGCTCAGACAGTTTCCCTGATATGCATGGGGGTGATGTGACAGACTGATGGGCTTGGTTTTCAGGCGCCACCTGTGCTTTCTGCAGAAGACTGGGTGGGAGATAATGTTGTGAACGTGCTGGATCCACTGTCGGCCACCCAATTGACTAGCGCCTGTACCTGCTCAGGCCTTACCATCCTTAGAACGGCATTGGGCCCCACCAAATATCGCTGTAAATTCTGGCGGGTACTGGAACCTGAGGTAGTTGGTTCACTAGGACGTGTGGCTGTGACAGAATGGCCACGTCCTCTCCCAGCACAAGAGGGTACACTAACACCACGACGACCGCGTCCACGTCCCTTACTAGATGTTTTCCTCAATGTTACGGTTCACCAAGCACCACAATAGGAAAAAAAATATTTGGCCCAATGTATTGATTTCAAATTCAGGCACCTAGAACTATCTGCCTATTTGTTTATGTACCGTATTACACTAATCCAGGCACAGCAGTAACCACTAATTTAGGGGAATATCTATTGTAGGGCTAGTATTTAAGCCCTGGATGAAAGGTATCCTTTTATGGACAGATTTACACTTGGAGATGCACAGTAGCGTGAGAAAAAATATGTAGGATTATGCTTTCAGCACTTGTATTTTAACACATTGTGTAATATACCCTTTAACGGAAAGAAATACACTTGGAGATGCACGGTAGCGTGTGAAGTTGTTGAGGATGACCCTTTCAGCACTTGTATATACACCTTGAGTGTAACATACCCTTTTACAGACAGATTAACACTTGGCCTGCAACAGCTGGAACACCAGATTCAGGGTATTGCTATATTGGCAAGTGAATTTCACCCCAGAACAAAATCTATCCTTTGACGGATACTATTAAACTTGTCCAGTCACAGCTGGAACACTAGATTTACTGTACTTCTATTTTCACCCCATAAAAAATTATACCCTTTTACGGACAGATTTAAACGAAGACTGCAACAGCTGGAACAACAGTTTTACTGTATTTCTATTTTTGCAACTGAATTTCACCGCAGAAAATAATATATCCTTTGCCGGACACTATTAAACTTGGCCAGCCACAGCTGAAACCACTGATTTATGGTATTGCTATTTTGGCAATTGAATTTAACCCCAGAACAAAATATATCCTATGCCGGACACTATTAACCACTTCAGCCCCCCTAGCTTAAACACCCCTAATGACCAGGCCACTTTTTACAATTCTGCACTACACTACTTTCACCGTTTATTGCTCCGTCATACAACTTACCACCCAAATGAATTTTACCTCCTTTTCTTCTCACTAATAGAGCTTTCATTTGGTGGTATTTCATTGCTGCTGACATTTTTACTTTTTTGCTATTAATCAAAAATGACCGAAATTTTGCAAAAAATGACATTTTCACTTTCTGTTGTAAATTTTTTTTTAAAAACTACATTTCTATATAAATTTTTCACAAAATTTATTGTTCTACATGTCTTTGATAAAAAAAATCCAATAAGTGTATATTTATTGGTTTGGGTAAAAGTTATAGCGTTTACAAACTATGGTGCAAAAAGTGAATTTCGGCATTTTGAAGCAGCTCTGACTTTCTGAGCACCTGTCATGTTTCTTCAGGTGCTAGAATGCCAGGATAGTATAAATACCCCCCAAATGACACCATTTTACAAAGAAGACACCCTAAAGTATTCGCGGAGGGGCATGGTGAGTTCATGTATCATTTCATTTTTTTTCACAAGTTAGCGGAAAATGACACTTTCTGAGGAAAAAATAATAATAATAAAGTTTCCATTTCTGCTTACTTCTGGCAAAAAAAAAAAAATCTCCCACGGACTCACTATGCCCCTCAGTGAATACCTTGGGGTGTCTACTTTCCGAAATGGGGTCATTTGTGGGGTGTGTTTACTGTTCTGGCATTTTGGGCGGGGCTAAATTGTGAGCAGCCATGTAAAACCTAAAGGTACTCGTTGGAATTTGGGCCCCTTTGCGCACCCGGGCAAACTGGAAGAATGACGAAAGCAGCGTACAAAGAGGTCTAAATCACAAGTAAGAACATTATACAATTGCTGTGACCTATCGAAATAGGATTAGATGAAGATTAATGAGCTATTGCTCCTCACGGAATACCTTGGGGTGTCTTCTTTCTAAAATGGGGTCACTTGTGGGGTATTTATACTGCCCTGGCATTTTAGGGGCCCCTAAAGCGTGAGAAGAAGTCTGGAATCCAAATGTGTAAAAATGCCCTGTGAAATCCTAAAGGTACTCATTGGAATTTGGGCCCCTTTGCGCACCCAGGCTGCAAAAAAGTGTCACACATGTGGTATCGCCGTACTCAGGAGAAGTAGGGCAATGTGTTTTGGGGTGTATTTTACATATACCCATGCTGGGTGTGAGAAATATCTCTGTAAATGACAACTTTTTACATTTTTTTATACAAAGTCGTCAGTTTACAGAGATATTTCTCTCACCCAGCATGGGTATATGTAAAAATAAGCCCCAAAACACATTGCCCTACTTCTCCTGAGTACGGCGATACCACATGAGTGACACTTTTTTGCAGCCAAGATGTGCAATGGGGCCCTAAAACCAATGAGTACCCTTTAGGAGGGCATTTTTACGCATTTTTCTTCTCACGCTTTAGGGCCCCTAAAATGCCAGGGCAGTATAAATACCCCACGTGTGACCCCATTTTGGAAAGAAGACACCCCAAGGTATTCCGTGAGGAGCAATAGTTTATTAATCTTCATCTAATCCTATTTCGATAGGTCACAGCAATTGTATAATGTTCTTTCTTGTGATTTAGACCTCTTTGTATGCTGCTTTCATCATTCATCCGTTTCCATCTTTATAGCGGGAAGGTTTCTTTTCATCAAGCTGTTTTCTGCCCCTTTCTTGTTCCTTCCGTTCTGCTCGGGATCACAACGTCACTCCCCACAGCCCGATGCCTGTTACTGCCACTGTCATCCTGGGACAGAGACCCAATGTTAGTGAGCATATTCCATTTCATTCCATATGTTCAGACAACTATGCATCAACACTTCTCCATCTGTAATTGTCCATTTTGATCTTTGGTGATCTGTGTATGTCTTACAATTTGTGTATTGGATCATTTATGGCTAATTTTTCTGCCTAAGGATAAATAGATGATTGAAGTATTCATCACCAATTGAGTCAATCGAGTACCTGTTTAAAAATTAAGGGGGAGATTTACTATGAATTATAGGTCACCCATATTAATATTGCAGATTTCGTTGCAGTGGTTTGTTGCGGCAAAATCTGTGACTTTTTGCCACTTTTCCCAAGTGCTGAGAAAAGGAGGCATGGGGTGGGCAGGGCAGAGGGCGGGCCAAGAGACCCGTCTCATTTATCATTTTCTATGCCAGCTTTTGGCATGGAAAATTAGTAAAATCTACGCCAGCAAGGGAGCTGGTGTAGATTTTAGTATGTGGCTCGGCCTACTGGAGGAAGCGCAAAAGTTATATAGCTATGCCTGCGCCTCCACATAACTTTGGCGCATCTACGGGGAGCACAGAGGGACTAAGACTGGCATCTAAATCAGCGTTCTTAATAAATGTCCCCCGACAGTATGTATAGAAATCATTGCCAGAAAAATCCCGCACCAAGGAGTTGTCGGAATGAAGCTTTCTCTGTGTGACTGTAATGATGATTAATGGAAGTGATTACAGTATTAGAGGAAAGGAGAAGATTATTGGGGAGACTGCACAATTAAAAGGAAGCTCTAGGAGCCTGTTGGGTGCCTCTTGCCTGGATACAAGATGAGATACAGCCTCTAGCCTGGATACCAGATAAGATACGGCCTATAGCCTGAATGCAAGATGAGATACTTCCTTTATCCTGGATATAAGATGAGATACAGCCTCTAGCCTGGATACAAGATGAGACACGGCGTCTAGCCTGGATACAAGATGAGATACAGCCTCTAGCCTGGATACAAAATGAGATACAGCCTCTAGCCTGGATACAAGATGAGATACGGCCTCTGGCCTGGATACCAGATGAGATACGGCCTCTACCCTGAATGCAAGATGAGATACTTCCTTTATCCTGGATATAAGATGAGATACAGCCTCTAGCCTGGATACAAGATGAGACACGGCGTCTAGCCTGGATAGAAGATGAGATACGGCCTCTGGCCTGGATACCAGATGAGATACGGCCTCTACCCTGAATGCAAGATAAGATACTTCCTTTATCCTGGATATAAGATGAGATACAGCCTCTAGCCTGGATACAAGATGAGACACAGCGTCTAGCCTGGATACAAGATGATATACGGCCTCTAGCCTGGATACAAGATGAGATACGGCCTCTACCCTAGATACAAGATGAGATACAGCCTCTAGCCTGGATACAAGATGAGATACAGCCTCTAGCCTGGATACAAAATGAGATACGGCCTCTAGCCTGGATACAAGATGAGATACGGCCTCTATCCTGGATACAAAATGAGATACAGCCACTAGCCTGGATACAAGATCAGATACAGCCTCTATCCTGGCTTCAAGATTAGATACAGCCTTTAGCCTGGATACAAGATGAGATATGGCCTCTAGCTTGGATACAAGATGAGATACAGCCTCTAGCCTGGATACAAGATGAGATAAGGCCTTTATCATGGATGCAATATTATATACTCCCTCTGTACTGGATAGAAGATGAGATACAGCCTCTAGCCTGGATACAAGATGAGATACAGCCTCTAGCCTGGATACAAGATGAGATACAGCCTCTAGCCTGGATACAAGATGAGATACAGCCTCTAGCCTGGATACAAGATGAGATACTGCCTCTAGCCTAGATACAAGATGAGATACAGCCTCTAGCCTGGATACAAGATGAGATACAGCCTCTAGCCTGGATACAAGATGAGATACAGCCTCTAGCCTGGATACAAGATGAGATACAGCCTCTAGCCTGGATACAAGATACAAGCCTGGTGGGTCACTCATACTACAGTATATGCATACTCCCTCTGTACTGGATAGAAGATTATATACAGCCTCTAGCCTGGAAACAAGATGAGATACTGCCTCTAGCCTAGATACAAGATGAGATACAGCCTCTACGAACCGCTCCCCAGGGCCCTGTCGCATCCCAGGTTTACTTGGAATACCGAGTGGTGTGGTGCGGCCTATGTGTCTCTTTATGTGTCACGGTGCTCCTACCTGGTATTAGCGGGACTCCAGGCTTTGGCTCCGTAGCATTAAAAAGGGGAATAATTGAGGGATGGAGAAAAAAATAACTTGAGTCCAGACCTTGATATGAAATTCAATAGCAGCTTTACTTGAATAAGCTTTCATCCAAACGATTTGCAGGCTTTGTCTTGGTTCCAGCAGGCTTTAGCATAAACTGACAGGCAAACTCAATAACTCTGCTTTCTATCTTTATCTGCTGTACTGACAGGCTTGCTTAAATACTTCACTTTCTTTATGCTGCACTAAACTCTGCTTAAGTCTGGTTTCTGTACTGTAGGTCTGTTCTGGTATCCTTGGGTGGGGTGCTGTCGACTGTGTCTCCTCCTGACACTCAGTAAATAACTTATGTTCAGCCAAACAACTATTACTCTTCCTGATTTCTCTTATGGTGACCAAAGATTGTTTTCCTCTGGTCCCTATGGCTTCCAGACATCTGCTTCCATGGTCAGCAGAGCTTATGCTGATCTGGCTGACATAGGCACCTCACCTGGCTTCCCTCCTGTCCAGACTAGCTTAGAACTAGAACTAACTGAAAACTGCTGCCCCTCCCTACTGGTACGAAGCAGGACTGGCCCACTTCTGTCCAGAGGGGGAAGAATGGAAGGGTGAGTTCCATTCTATCTAAGTATAGCTCTGCCATATATGCTGCCACCTGATGGTGAACCAGGCATAATACATGTAATAACAGTTGCATAGTAATAATAGCATTATTTAATATAGAGGACCTGGATATAAATACACAGATCACATAGGCATTAACCTATTGTAGACAGTAGCAGGGTGTAGGGATTGTAACACCACTCTGGGGTGTTACATATACAGCCTATTAACTACAATAAGCAAAGAGTCAAACAACAAGATGAAAAAGAGCTGCTCTTCTGGAATAGGATTAAAGCTCAAAATTTGTGAGAGCCAAGGTAGAGCGGACTGTGTCCTCAGGAGCTCGATAAAGAAGAATGTCAATGTCAACACCAGACCTCTACAGAGAAACCAGACCACTACAGAGAAACCAGATATATATGAAAAAATTGCGACAAAAGCTAAAAAATATCTTTCTAAATTCTTAGGCCCCTTTCACACGAGCGAGTTTTCCACGTGGGTGCAATGCTTGGCATGAACACATAGCACCCACACTGAATCCTGACCCATTAATTTAAATAGGTCTGTGTACATGAGCGTTGTTTTTCACGCATCAGTTCTGCATTGCGTGAAAAACACAGCATGTTCTATATTCTGCGTTTTTTACGCAGCTCTGGCCCCATAGAAGTGAATGGGATTTCAGTGAAAAACGCATTGCATCCGGAAAGAATTTTCATGATTTTTGATGATGGTTGCTAGGAGATGTTGTTTGTAAACCTTCCGTTTTTTATCAATCGCGTGAAAAATGCATCAAAACAGATTACACTCGCATGGAAAAAACTGAACAACTGAACGCAATTGCAGGCAAAACTGACTGAACTTGCTTGCAAGAAGGTGCGAGTTTCACTGAACGCACCCTGAACGTATCCGGACCTAATCCGTCACTCTCGTGTGAAAGGGGCTTTATCATTTTCTCCGGATTTTTCATGCTTTGGTTTAGTTTTGAAAATTGCATCTCGCAAGGTCACAACTTTTTCACGTAGTCCATTAAACTTTTTGGGAGTTAAACAGCATGCATGATACAGGAAATGTAAGCCATTAGGGTGAAATATTGCTACTAGAGATGAGCGAATTTTTTAAACATTCGATTCGGCCGGTACCCCCAATTTTTTGAAAACATTTGTTTCGATAGGAATTTTGTCTAGGCAAATCACATTAAAAACGGCTATTTCCTGGCTGCAGAGAGCCTTTATAGTGGTGTAGAACACTGTACCTTGCAGTAACACCCATAGGGAGTCTGCTGTGGTAGTGAAATAATACTGCGAGTCAGTATGACATGTAGATGACAGGCGTTGCTTTTAGAATCACTGCACACTTCACTTATTTGGGCAGTCATGGGGCCAAAACTGACCAAATAACTCAAGTATGCACTCAGTCTTACAGGTCAATTAGCGCCAAGAAGAAGCGCACTCCTTGTATACCGTCGTCAGCTGATTCCACATATATGTCTACAGAACCTGTTCTATTAAACGCTTATACAAATAGAGCCCCCCCCCCCCGACAGAGCAGAGAGGGTGCCAGCCGTAAGTTTGTGTTGACGTCACTGATTATTTTGCCCTTCCTCTGATCCGTCAGAACAATAGCCCCCAAAAAACGGATCCTGTCAGAAATCCATCCTCTTGGCTACCAAATCACAAGCCAATTCTAATGGAACGATACAGGCCTTACAGCTGCTACACAGACAGGATCCGTTGTGCGTCTAATTTTTCCTTCCTTCTGACACTTCAGAAGAAGGGTCAAAAAAATGATGATGTCATCCAGGCCGAAAGGCAAAATAGTGGCCCAATCATGAAGTGGGGAGGGTGGGAACAGCATGAGAAGTCCACAGAGTGGCCATACAACATAGTGTCGAGGTGGAAGCAGCATGAGGAGGCCACAGGGTGGCATAATGACAGTGTAGTGGTGGCGGCAGCATCAGGACGCCACAGAGTGGCACTATGACAGAGTGTGGAGGTGACGGCAGCATCAGGAGAAGGAGGAGGGGAACATGACGAGACCCATTAATGACTGTGCATGGGACTGTGCGTGTGCTAGTTACCCATACCGTGTGCACTGGGATAGGATTCCTTATGATGTGACAAAGAGGGGAACCATCCATTAGTCTCCTCCTTTGAATGCGATGCTCAATGTTAATTGCAGAATTCTAAGGGTTAAATGGTGGAGATCAGAGGTCCTTTTCATCTGTGGCTGTGTATAACCCTTGTCCTGTTCTTCATGGTAGTAGCAGTGCCCGGACAATCAGCAAGATGTGTATGCCTGCCTTAATGCAGCAGTTGCTTGCTGCTCTTGACTAGGTTACCCCTTAATTTGATCTTGATGATCTATTCTCATGATAGGTCATCAATATCAGATCCGCGGGGGTCCGAGTCTCGGCACCACCACCGATCAGCTATTTGAAAAGCCTGCTGCGCTCACCAGAGCACTGTACATTGTATAGTGGTTGTCCTTGGTATTGCAGCTCTGCCCCGTTTACTTGAATGTGACTGAGCTGCACCTAGTGTCACGGACATACCGAGACATATGGATGTCCCCGCGACAGTGAGTGGCAGGAAATCTTTGAGACTGGCAACACGTGGTTTGATTTGACATGTTTACCCTGTGGATCAATAGGCGTCCGTGTTGTTTCTGGTACTGGCCACACCCTTAACCTCCAGGTGTTGCTATTGTGGTCATTTAACTTTCCCTATTTAGAGTTGTTTCTCCCACAATGCTGTGCAGTTTTCTAGCTTCAGTTGGACCTGTGGATAGCTGATGTTTGGATCTTGGCTGAGTTCCTGGTGCTGCCATAGCTTCTTGGAAGTTAAGTGTTACCTTTCCCCTGCAGCGCCCCTACAGGCTAAATTAAGTTTTACACAGTGCCTGACTTTCAGGAGTTGAGTTTCCTGGTTAGGAAGACCCAACAAGTACAGTCGCAAAGAGGTACTCTGCCTAGATATCATCCAGGGGGCCAAATGATCTTTGTCTTTGTTCTCTACTCCTGCTAATTGATGGAGGTCCCAAACCTGGGACCTATTCTATAAAGTCAGAATGTCATAGTAGGATATTTGAAAATGTTTCTCGGGGAAAGTTCAGCTAACCAACATATTCATCCCAGCCAAAATATTACGGTACATATTTGGTGTCTCCTTACCCATTATATCCTAGACTATGAAGGCCTAATTTTCTGCCATACCGTTACCAACTACACCATGCTTAGAATGGTAAATGGAAGCTCTTGTGACCCAATGTGAAATTTGTAACCGCACCAGCCCCTACCTTGTGCCGTTAATTATACTACTGTCTTCCTACGTGGCAGCATCAGGCAGTAGGACCTGGCTGAAATTGCTACTGCCGATAGCTACAACCCCGACTGTGCCCTTTCCCACTTTTTGGTGTTACTAATGGAACCATTCTGCAGACATTTGTTTTGAACCAAGTGTATGTTATATATGGATATCATGCATTTAATATTTGTGAGGCAGTGACAGGCCTCATGGCTGATAGGAGAGAGCGATGGCAGGTACGTGTCACCGAGGTTGCTGGCCTCGGTGGGGTGAGAGCCGGATTTTGTTGTCTGCAGCAGCTAGTGCTGTCAGACTCTGTTAGTTAGTTTGGCTGCAAAGCCAATCCGGGCCGGCTCTTACTGGGAGTAGGCAAAGAGCTGGGTGGGTGCCTACTCCCCACGGTCCAGTCCGGACTTTATCCGGCCCTTTAAAAAGGCAGCCTCCTTAGCAGCTGGTGGTGATTTTCCTGGAGCTGCTAATAGTGCTGGGAGCTGAGGGCTGTTGTTTGGGACCCACGGCTGGAGCCAAGCTGGAGGGCTCAGACCCCTGTGAAACCGAACAGGCTGCCTGGAAAAGCCGCACGGGTGCGGTGTGTGTGAACAGTGTTGTAGGTGAGTCAGGGACACACTGTGTTAAGTTAGAGCCCAGCCGGGCAGGTGTTTGTTTTGCATTTCATTTATTTATGTTGATGCTGAGACAATAAAGCGATGTTTGGCCCCTAAAGCTGCAGTGGACAACAGTCTGTATGTGAACGATCCTCGAGACCAGAGCTAAACCCCCACATTTGGTGTCGGATGCGGGCAAGTCGTCCCTGCTGGAAAAGGCAAAGTGTTGCTAGGGGCAACGACCTGACTGAGAAGAGCAGGTGCTGTGAAAGTTGCCAAGGAATTGCTGTTTTGCTATGCAGTGATTTAAAGGGCCGGAAGCCTGTTTGTCTAGTGAAGCAAGTGCCGCTCATGCGATTGTGGACTGTTTTTCCTGACACAATGGAGGCGGTTGTAAAAGCCCTTGTGGAGGCTAACTTGCAGCACCAGGAGACCAACCAGCTACTACTTCAGCACGTGTGGCGGAAGCTGCTTGTACCAATGGTGATACCGTATGTGAGAAGTGGCCCGGTTTGGCGGAAAACCAAGGCCACTGAGGGTGTAATGGAGCAGCTGGTGCTGGAGACTGATCGGTTGGTGAGAAAGCCGAGTGCGGCACTTGGAGTGGCGGCTCTGAGTGCAGTGTTGGAGGAGAATATGCATGCCGTTGCCAAGGGCAACCGTCGGGAAGACAAAGAGCTGGAGAGTGGTGCGTTTCTCAGGAGTGCCTATTTTCCCTGCGACTGTGCACAGAATCTTAAAGGGTGCGGCTGGAATGTCCGTCCGGGAAAAGACAGGAGACAAGTCCAAGGCGTCTCCCATGGCTACTACTGCATTGAGGAGACGGGTGATGACCGTGCCGAGTCAGTGACGACAATCGGTAAGACTGTTCCGGTTGATTATTTTGTGGCAGACCCAGTGACAGTGAGCCGGCGGCAGTTGCTACCTGCCGGGCCGGTGAGTGATAAAGCGCTGCAGCGTAAAAATGTCTCAAAAAGAGTGACTATAGGAAAAATGCTGTGTCTGAACAGGCGGGAAGGCCTGTTGCGGTTGCTCCATCGCAGGAACCTGCAGAGGAGAAGCTCAGGGTGTTGTCTAAAGTGCCTGTGACCAAGGCTAGATTTGGGATGGCGAAAATCAGAGATCCCATGCTAGCCTGGAGTACGAGGTAGAATGATAACTGTCCGGGACAATTATGTGAATACTGTGGACTATCCGGTGGTCCTCACGGAGGGTGAGACCACGGTGGGAACAGGGACTGATGGAGTTGATGTTGCAAATGTGCTCATGCATGATGTAATGTGGGGCAATGGAGACACTTCTGTGGGAAGTAATGAAGCTCCTACAGAACCTGTACCTGTCCCTTTAAGTGAAGGTGTAAGGCAAATGCAAATAGAAAGCAATGGTTTAAGTGAAATGACCGTTAGAAATAATGGTGCAGACACGGTGCCAAGGGAAGGTGCAAAGTTTGTTGAAATGTGTAATGATATGTGTGACGATGATATACCTGCTCCTTTAAAGGGTGTGATCAGGGAAGAAGCTCCCCTGTTGGTAAAAATGTGGATGGTATAAAAATGCTAATTGATGTTGAGAGCTCACCACTGAGGGAAACCACTGTGAAAAATGTGCAAGTACATGGGGCAGGCCTAGAGGGTGTACCACACGTACTAGAAGTGGATATGCAGTCTCCACAGATCTCCATGGTTAATAAAATGTCCCAGGTGGGGATTAGCTCATCGGTGCCCCTAGAGGACAGGATTGAGAATGACACGAGCGGTATATATAACGCACGTTCTGTGACCGATAGCAACTCAGAGAGAGAAACTGCCATGTCGAGGTCTCGCCAAACTAAAGTGGTTACTAGTAGCGACCAGGTGACAGTTATATCTGACGAGACGAGAGTTCAGTCGGGTGACGTCAGCCTAGTGTCTGAAGCTCATATCCAGACAGTCTTAGATGACCTGACAGGACAGTACAGCTGCAAACAGGAGGCTGACCTCCCTCTCGCCACATGGTCCCTAGATACGATAGAGAAGGGACTAGCTGTCGTCACAGAGTCACCGAAGAAGGCTGCAGAAGGGTCAAAAGAGGAGACCCCGGAAAAGACGAGTGAACTGAAGGGTCTACCTCCTGGTGTCCTGGGGAAGGGAAAAGACTCCAGAAAGACACAAAAGTCTATAGTAGACCTCAACAATGGGTTTGAAGAGTCCCTGGGTGAAAATCCCACAGAGTGTCTAAAGAAGAATGGTGGTACTCCTACACCTGCTGTTACCCCAGAACAGAGTGAAGAGCAGCTGGAACAGAAGGCCCAAGAGGGGGCGCTGCTAACAAGCTGGTGGGGAAAACTGAGAAGACGACCAAGGCCCTCTCCTTGGCTAGAGCCCTTGAAAAAGCGCCTAAGGAGCGAGATGAGTTGGAGTGGCTGAACAAGCAACTCAGAGCAGAGATGGAAGATCTCAGGAGCTCAAAAGATGACGTCTATGAGTTGGAGAGGCCTAAGCGTGCTCCTGCGCAGCAGGTGGAAGAAAATGAGATACCTGAAGAGGAAGATTCTCTAAAAGATGCCAAGAAGTCAGAGCCTGTTAGGAATGGGTCTGGAGATGGTGGCGCCGTGGTGCCGGCCGAGGCAGAGAAGGTGAAAGATGTATCTGCTGAACCAGATGATGGTGCTGAGGTGGATGCAGAAGCCCAGAGACTCGTGGCAGTGTGTGGCCAGGACCTGGTCGTGAAAGACATTCCCTCTGCTGTCAATGCCTTCCAGAAAGCCAGCAGTCTGCTGGGGAAGAAATACGGGGGACCGACGACCAGTATGAGGGTGCTGTCTACTCCGATGGGCTGACTCTCCTGAATCCTGCCCGAAAGGAGAACCATATCCTGGATAAACCTTGGCAGGGATTGCCAGAAGATGATGAGTCTGATACGGACTCTGATGTCCCAAGTACCTCCGTCCTTAAAGAGAAAGAGGAGGAGGCGGAGCTAAGAATGCAAGTATGTGATGCTGTGTCCGAGAAGGATGAAAAGCCTATCAAAGTGACTGAAGACTCCAAAAGAGACTCAAAGGCTGAAGAAGCTGATGCTGATGAGTTGGAGTGGGAGAAGTCCTCAGATGTTCCCAAGACCAAAGATAAGGCTAAAGAAGAGTCGGCCGAAGTGAGGGAACAGTTCAGTCGAGAGATGCAGCAGTCCAAGAAAGGATGTGAGGAACATGTGCTGATGCGAAATGTGGAGAGAAAAGAAAAACGAAAAGAGAGAGGCCACGGGTGCGAAGCGCATCATCCTCATTCGTGAAAGAGAGTACCGGGTCATGAGATGGGCAAGAAAATCCCGTAGGTCTTATCTGCCCGTACTAAACTCATGCGGGTGAGAAACCAAGCGCTATTAGCCTGGGTCTGGCGGAATAAGGGGAAGACTGTAGGCCAGGTCGATGCCCTCTCACGAGCGTCTTGGTTGGGTGCTAGTGTTCACCCCTACGGGGTTGAACAAAGGGGGGGGATATGTGAGGCAGTGACAGGCCTCATGGCTGATAGGAGAGAGCGATGGCAGGTACGTGTCACCGAGGTTGCTGGCCTCGGTGGGGTGAGAGCCGGATTTTGTTGTCTGCAGCAGCTAGTGCTGTCAGACTCTGTTAGTTAGTTTGGCTGCAAAGCCAATCCGGGCCGGCTCTTACTGGGAGTAGGCAAAGAGCTGGGTGGGTGCCTACTCCCCACGGTCCAGTCCGGACTTTATCCGGCCCTTTAAAAAGGCAGCCTCCTTAGCAGCTGGTGGTGATTTTCCTGGAGCTGCTAATAGTGCTGGGAGCTGAGGGCTGTTGTTTGGGACCCACGGCTGGAGCCAAGCTGGAGGGCTCAGACCCCTGTGAAACCGAACAGGCTGCTTGGAAAAGCCGCACGGGTGCGGTGTGTGTGAACAGTGTTGTAGGTGAGTCAGGGACACACTGTGTTAAGTTAGAGCCCAGCCGGGCAGGTGTTTGTTTTGCATTTCATTTATTTATGTTGATGCTGAGACAATAAAGCGATGTTTGGCCCCTAAAGCTGCAGTGGACAACAGTCTGTATGTGAACGATCCTCGAGACCAGAGCTAAACCCCCACATTTTCTAGACAATGCAGCCCAGAAACCTATGCAGATGATAATGAAGAACATCACGGTAACTACCAGCAGACACAAATATTACTGTTCTTCTCATTATACTAATTATTGCTGAATGTCAGGGCCTCATTATTGGCGTTCTTTAGAACTAGGATATAAAAAGGAAGAAAAATGATGCAAAACAACCTATGACTAACCCGATAATGGCTAATTGTCATCAGAGACAGTCCTTGTTGGCTCCAAGAGAAGATGTGGATAAAAGGTGCTATGCTGCATGCTGCCCTTTCTTGTGGACAAGTGCTCCCAGCCAAAACTGCAAACATGACTGAGCAAACTGCTACTTAGGACTTTTTTGAACTCCAGACCTCTTACAAAATCCACAAACATTTTATATTAATATAAATGAAGTGTGAAGTACAGTTCCACCTACTTATAACACATAGCTAGAGATGTGCCAAGGGCAAGCGTAGCATCCCGTTATGGATCATGTAGCAACTAGTAAGATTAAAAGGAATGTATCACCAGAAAGTTTTTGTTATTTATAATTGTGTGTGTTGTTTGTTTAATACCAGCCAATACAGCAGACAAACTAGGCTGATTTTGAAGCTTTGCTGTGTAGACTGAGGCAGAGTAAGCAGTGTTTTTATTATAACTGAAGGGCAGGATGAGCAGAGTGATCACATTATCGCTAGAGGGTGGGAGGATGTAATTATATTTCTATTGTACTGATGGAGGCCCATTTTCAGCTGTGCAGTGCCAATGAAACACGGATGACACAAAATGGACATATTCACATGTCCGCATGGTCAGTGATACATGAAGATTTCTGTGAAGAATACGTGTTTGGTCCATAAGGCCTTAGGCAAAATAGCAAAACTATACTCTAAGGCCCCTTTCACACGGGCGAGTTTTCCGCGCGGGTGCAATGTGTGAGGAGGACGCATTGCACCCGCACTGAATCCGGACCCATTCATTTCTATGGGGCTGTGCACATGAGCGGTGATTTTCACGCATCACTTCTGCGTTTGCGTGAAAATCGCAGCATGCTCTATATTGTGCGTTTTTCACACAACGCAGGCCCCATAGAAGTGTAAGGATACGGTGGTTTGCGCTCCAGCCTGGATCATGCCCTGTGTAACCATGACAACGATCGCTGTTTGCCTCCCAGGCTGGAAGCAGTGGCCGCTGGGCCGTCTAAGGTGGCTCCGCCCACCCACACTTGGTCAATAAATAGGAGCCAGGTGCTGCACAGGGGGTTCCACTAATGGAGTGCGCACCCTGCCTGCTCCATTCACCACGAGGACTCAAGATCCTAACTACCTGCAACTCTGAACCTCCAGGAGAAACCCTCACCTACCTTACCCGGCTCCACCACTGCAGGATCCCTGCAGGACTTCCAACAGCAAGTATCAAGCCTGTCATTTTGTTTCACTGACATTGCTCACTGAAAGGAAGGGACTCGTGCTGGTGGTTATTAGTACTGCAGGCCTGGGATTCCTGAACGTTGCCAAGAGCTGTTATTCACATGAACTTTAATCTGAACTCTCATTCCTAAAACGAACTTTCCTTACTATTAGTTTTACACTCTATCCTTATTACGCGGTACATGATTTTGTTAACCCCATACTCTCCGCTTAAGACTGAGAGAGCCGCCTGGGGTACACAATGAGCAGCCGCAAAGACACCACCAACACTCAATCAGTGTGCCAAAAGTAGATGTCAAAGGACACCGCAGTTGAGATCCTAACTGATCAATTTGGTGCGTTACATATTAGTGGAACCCCCATGGATCCAGCGGAGCTCGCGCGGCATATGGTCGCCTCTCACTGAGAGGGTGGAAACCCTTAACGTGACCGTACAGAATCTCCAATTGGAAAATCAGACGTTGCGAGATCTCGTCACGTCGCGCACAGGACACCCCCACGATGGACCGGAACCCAAGGTCAGTCCACCTGAACTTTTCTCAGGAGACCGGAAGCAGTTCCGCGAATTCCTGAATGCATGCAAACTGATGTTTCAGTTACGCCCCGGACCTATCCTACCGATAGAACCAAAGTACTCACCATGATCTCGTACCTCAGGGGGAGCCCAGAGCATGGGCTAACACCTATTTAGAAAAGGAAGACCCGGTCTTGAATTCCTTTCCAATCTTGAAACAATGGCCCTCCTTTACGAGGACCACAACAAGCAGCTGACTGCGGAGACTGCCATTCGCACCCTAAAGCAAGGGAGACGACCCGTAGAGGACTTTATTGCGGAATACACTCGTTGGGCCCGTGAGACGGAATGGAATGATCTCACTCTTAGAAATCAGTTCCGTCTCGGTCTATCTGAGGCCCTGAAAGATGAGTTAGCCCGCGGAGAGCTGCCACATACACTCGACGCCATGATGCAGAAGGTCACCACCATTGACAGACGCTTAAGGGAACGCAGGGCTGAGAGAGTCTCAGGGTTTACACCCACCCCGAGACAGACCAGCCCAGATCCTGTAGCAGAGATGATGGAGATTGGGGCAATTCGTGGTCCTCTGACTGAGAGAGAGAAGACCCGGAGACGGAACCTCAACCTCTGCTTATACTGTGCGTCGGCTGACCATTCGGTTGATGGATGTCCTGCCATAAGAAAGAAACATGAAGGTAAAATGATGACGTTCTGTAACTTAGGCAGAAAAATAACAACACAAGTGGTTACATTTATACGTCTCTTACCTTACAGTGGGACCAAAACCGAACTATCGTTGATGCAATGGTGGACACGGGAGCTTCGGGAATTTTATCGATAAGCATCTAGTAGAGAGAAATAAAATTCCCCATACAAGGAAAAATGTATCGATATCCGTGAGTTTTATTGATGGTACAACCTCTAGACCTATCCATAGCCAGACTCAACCCCTTTTGGTGACAAGCGAAAATAGCCACACAGAATTTTTATCCTTTGATGTCATACACTCCCTTCGTTCCCCATCATTTTAGGCTTGCCATGGCTCCGGTTACATCAACCAGTTCTCCTATGGGAACAGGGGAGAATTGGGTTTACCTCACGTTATTGCAGGGAGACCTGCTTCCCTATTAAAACGCTCATGCATGTAGGGGTGAACCAGGTCCCTACCCAATACTCAGAGTTCTCGGAGGTATTTAGTGCAAAGATGGCGGAATCCCTACCGCCCCATAGACCCTACGATTGCCCCATAGACCTGCTGCCGGGCAGTGAAATACCCACAGGAAGAATCTACCCATTGGCACAACCAGAACTTGACCACCTCAAACAGTATCTCGAAGAGAACTTAAGGAAGGGATTCATTCGGCCTTCAACCTCCCCTGCAGCCGCGGGTATGTTCTTTCGTAAGGAACAAAGACTTGAGCCTCAGACCCATCATTGATTACAGAGCATTAAATAAAATAACAATCAAAAACCGGTACCCCCTGCCGCTAATATCCGAGCTTATTGAAAGACTTCAAACATCAACTATCTACACTAAACTGGACTTGAGAGGCGCATACAACTTGATTAGGATTAGAACCGGGAATGAATGGAAAACTGCTTTCCGCACCCGGTACGGACTCTTTGAGTACATGGTAATGCCTTTCGGCTTGTGCAATGCCCCGGCCACTTTCCAAAATTTTATCAACGACATATTCAGGGATCTACTAGATGTATGTGTTGTCATCTATCTAGATGACATATTGGTCTACTCCGATAACCTACAAGATCACAGGAAACACAGCCGTTGGGTACTTGCGCGATTAAGCGTCCATCACTTATATGTCAAACCAGAAAAGTGTATATTCGAGACTACTACCCTTCCGTTCCTTGGTTATATAATCTCACCCAAGGGAATTCAGATGGATCAGTCAAAGATCACTTGCATCCAAAACTGGCCGATTCCGGACTCCAGGAAAGCCCTCCAGCGTTTCATAGGGTTCTCGAACTTCTACAGGAAATTCATCAAAGACTTCTCCGCTACCATCAAACCCCTAACCAGATTAACTAGTGTCAACACGAAATTTGTTTGGTCCATGGAGGCCCAATCAGCTTTTGAGTTACTTAAAGACAAATTCACTTCAGCACCAATTCTGACCATTCCGAATCCAAACTATCACTTTGTGCTGGAAGTAGATGCATCACAGGCAGCCATAGGAGCTGTTCTGTCCCAGCGGAGCTCCTTCTCATCCCCATTACATCCTGTCGGGTTCTACTCCCAGACTCTAACCACCGCTGAAATCAACTACCCCATAGGGGAAAAGGAACTTCTTGCCATAAAATGTTCCCTAGAGAACTGGAGGCACCTACTTGAAGGTTCAACACACCCCATCACAATATACACGGATCACCGTAATTTACAATACCTGAAAACCAGTAAAACACTGTCAGCACGTCAGGTACGGTGGAGTTTTTTTTTGACAGATTTGACTTTCAAATTACTTACCGACCAGGCTCAAAAATGGGAAGGCTGATGCCTTATCACGTCTGGCTGAATGCCGCGCCGCAGTCACAGCCCCCACATGCATTATACCACCTAACAAAATTATCTTCGCCACCATCGAATTGGAAACCCAGCTTAAGGATGCTCTGAAAATTGACTGTGCTAACATCCCCGGGACTTCTGAAAGACCAACGGGGTTTCCTCTACAAAACAACCTACTGTACATACCAACTCCTCTCACCACCCAGGTAATCAAACTCTGCCATGACTCACCCTCGCGGGACACCCTGGCATTGCCAAAACCATAAACCTGATACGCAGGAACTTCTGGTGGCCAAAAATGACCAAAGAAATTAAGCAATATGTTTCCACGTGCGAGACATGTGCCTCATGCAAAAGTGATAGAAATCGACCATATGGCCTTCTTATGAGTCTTCCTATCCCTAACAGACCCTGGGAATGGGTTTCAATGGACTTCATTGTAGAACTCCCCGCTCCAGAGGAAACAACACCATCATGGTTGTAGTAGACCTACTAACTAAGATGGCACACTTCATCGCCCTCAAAAATTACCTTCCTCCAGTGAAACTGCCGAGGCCTTTCTGTCCAATGTCATAAAACTACATGGAATCCCTAGCCAAGTTATATCAGACAGGGGTTCACAATTTGTATCCAAATTTTGGAGAGCACTCTGTCTTAGACTCCAAATCGACCATAGAATGTCTACCGCCTACCACCCCCAAACTAACGGGCAGACGGAAAGGGTGAACCAATGTCTGGAACAATTTCTCAGATGTCACTGCTCATTCCTTCAAGATGACTGGGAAAGCCTACTCCCTCTTGCCGAATTTGCTTACAACAATTCTGTGAATTCCTCCACTTTACATAGTCCATTCTTTGCTAATTATGGATTCCACCCTAGGTCTCTCCCTGAAATCAACCTTCCTACAAACGTTCCTGCCACAGATGATTTTGTAACTACCTTGCAAACAACCCTCAGGATGCTGAAAGACAACCTCCAACGGGCAAAGGAAAGGCAGAAGATCTACTACGATCGTCACAGAAGAGAAAATCCTCCTTATCAGGTTGGAGACTCGGTATGGCTGTCAACGAGAAACCTTCGGTTGGGGGTACCTGCTAAGAAACTGGGTAGGCAATTTTTGGGTCCTTTTCTGATAGAAAGAATTATCAACCCCAACACGGTGAGACTTACCCTTCCTCCTCGACTACAGGTACATCCCACATTCCATGTATCGTTGCTAAAACCGTTTAGACCTAGCCCGTTCCCTCACGGGTTCCTCAACCCTCCCCCGATAAATGTCCGAGGTGAGGAGGAATTTGAGGTTGAGCAGCTTCTCGACTCCAGAAGAAGACGGGGAGGATCCAGTACCTCGTTAGATGGAAGGGTTACGGGTCTCAGGATGACTCTTGGGAAGATGTGCGAGACGTCCATGCACCCAGACTCCAAAGGTTGTTTCACAGGAGATTTCTGACCGACCCTCCCCTACTGGGGTACCCCGGAGAGGGTCCCCTTAAGGGGGGGGGGGGTACTGTAAGGATACGGTGGTTTGCGCTCCAGCCTGGATCATGCCCTGTGTAACCATGACAACGATCGCTGTTTGCCTCCCAGGCTGGAAGCAGTGGCCGCTGGGCCGTCTAAGGTGGCTCCGCCCACCCACACTTGGTCAATAAATAGGAGCCAGGTGCTGCACAGGGGTTCCACTAATGGAGTGCGCACCCTGCCTGCTCCATTCACCACGAGGACTCAAGATCCTAACTACCTGCAACTCTGAACCTCCAGGAGAAACCCTCACCTACCTTACCCGGCTCCACCACTGCAGGATCCCTGCAGGACTTCCAACAGCAAGTATCAAGCCTGTCATTTTGTTTCACTGACATTGCTCACTGAAAGGAAGGGACTCGCGCTGGTGGTTATTAGTACTGCAGGCCTGGGATTCCTGAACGTTGCCAAGAGCTGTTATTCACATGAACTTTAATCTGAACTCATTCCTAAAACGAACTTTCCTCACTATTAGTTTTACACTCTATCCTTATTACGCGGTACATGATTTTGTTAACCCCATACTCTCCGCTTAAGACTGAGAGAGCCGCCTGGGGTGCACACTGAGCAGCCGCAAAGACACCACCAACACTCAATCAGTGTGCCAAAAGTGGATGTCAAAGGACACCGCAGTTGAGATCCTAACTGATCAATTTGGTGCGTTACAAGAAGTGAATAGGGCTGCGAGAAAATCGCAAGCATCCGCGAGCAAGTGCGGATGCGTTGCGATTTTCCTGCATGGTTGCTTAGCAACGGGACCCGATCTTTATTATTTTCCCTTGTAACATGGTTATAAGGGAAAATAATAGCATTCTTAATAAAGAATGCTTAGTAAAATGAAGAGGAAGGGGTTAAAAATAATAAAAATTAACTTACCTTTGCCACTTGATCGCGTAGTTGCGATCTCTCCTCTCTTTCCCTGCATCAGCTAAGAACTAAAGGACCTGTGATGACGTCACATCACATGGTCCATCTTACCATGGTGATGGACCATGTGATTGGACCATGTGATGTGACGTCATCACAGGTCCTGTAGATCTTAGCTGATGCTGGAAAGAGAGACAGATCGCAACTACGCGATCAAGTGGCAAAGTAGTTAACTTTATTATTTTAACCCTTCCTCTTCATTTTACTATGCATTCTTTATTAAGAATGCTATTATTTCCCCTTATAACCATGTTATAAGGGAAAATAATAAATTCTCCAGAAGACCCGAAACTGGACTTCAGTAATGAAGTCCGGCTTCGGGTCTGGGTACCAAACATGGCGATTTTTCTCACGCGCGTGCAAAACGCATTACAAACGTTTGCACCCGTGCGGGAAAATCGTGCATATTCCCGCAACGCACCCGCCTCTTATCCGGGCGTCAAACATGACGCCCGTGTGAAAGAGGCCTAAGGCTGCTCAAACCTTTGCCTCTCCATTTACAGCAGAACCCTGTTCTTGAGTCCCAGAGTTGGGATCTACACCGATCTGGCATTTATGGCATATATCAGTATATCAGCCATAAAGGTCTAGATGGTACAACCTTTTAACCAAATTTTTTCTATACATAAAAACCTATGAATGCAGGCTCATTGCTTACCTGCTAGCAGATGGCGCTGCATTATGTCACCACAACACCACCTGGAAGTCCAGCTTTGATTGCAGGATCATTGTACAAGTTTTGACAAAGGAATGAGTAAATGTTTTCTTCCTTTAAGCCTCTTTTTGATGCCACCTCCTGATTACTTAATTATTACAAGAAAAGTAAGAACTACTGGTCTGTAAACAGAGACATAGAGGAGAGAAATACGAGAGGTTTGGGACCATTCCAGTTGAGACTTCTTGCTCTCCGACTTAACAGTAGAAGCTTTAATTAGAGGCATGTTGATCTGGTGTTAAGTAATTAAATGCACAATATAAGCTAGGAGGGGATTGTCAACTCAGACTCTCGACAGTCTGGCGTTTCGCCAAGCCGCAGTGTTGAAGACTATTCTTTCTATATCTTCCAATTTTCCAAGCAATAAGAAAAACAAGAAGTAACTGGTGAAGTTAACGCTACCAGCAAGTGGGAAGATAAACATCTTGCTGGCAGGGATGCTAATAAAATGAAGTAATTTAAATCTTTAAAGAGGTATTTCCATCTTAAAGGGGTCTCCAGCTAGAAAAAAAAAGGACTATTACCTCACTGATCCACCACCGCTGCTGGTCTGATGCTGCCTGGGTCTACAGTGGTCTCCACTTCCTGCTCCCATTTCAACATGCAGGAGCCAGTCACTGGATGCTACGATGACCCTTCTCAGCCAGTGATTGGCTTAGCAGACATTTCCTGTTTGTCATGACTGGAGCAGGAAGTAGAGACTAGCGGTTACTCGGTCAGCATCGGGAACAGCCATGAATCCATTACGGTATTGGTTCTTACATTTTTTATAAGCCCTTTTTGCCACCACTAATCTTTGTGCTAAGGATCCCCTTTAAGCATTAATGGCACATCTACTGGATCCCACCTCTGGGACGCTCACCTAGTAGGAGAACAGGAGTCTGTAAACACAGGTTTACAGGATATGCCATAAATGTGTGATACGTTCAGGTCCCACCTCTAGGATCCTCACCTACTGAGAGAATGGGGTTACATTTTGCCGATTTGTACTACCTTCCAAATAAAGTCTATGGGAGGATTGGCGGGCAAGCAACAGTCTGCTCTTTCCCATTGACTTCAATAAAGAACGCCAAGTACAAGCCTCTCTGTTGAATACTAAGCAGACAGTGTCACAGAATCCCTATTCTCATGGTAATTGAGGGTCCTAGAGATAGATATACGATAAATGTTTAACATGGGAGTAACTTTTCTAGGAGTCCTATATTTTCTTTACCCTCGTCTGGTAATAGTCCACCGATTTTCTGTACATTACAATACTGAGAACTTTTCGGGTGTACTTGTTTCAGCAAATAAGGCTTATCCATAAACATTACATATGGCATGCTAGCGCCATTGCTAGGGGGGACTTATGGGAGGAAATGGATAGAAAGAAGAGGTATAGTAGCACGGTGCAGAACAGGATGAGATCTGGTGGCACGTGCAAGACGAACCGAGTGTCCAAAAAGTCACTAAAACAGGCAGAAAGTTTTTTTATTTTATTTACACATGAAACTCGTCTATGAAGCATTTCCACAATTTACAAATCACAGAAAGAGGCCATGAGATTGTCACAAAGTCTCCCATAGAGAAACATTCAGGTCACAACTGCTGTTGTGGCTTCACATGCGACCAAATATTGACATGTAGCCCTAGTCTTAGGGAGATATTCTCTTCTATAAGTATTGCTTCTGGGAACAATATAGTGGTTTAAACTGAACCTTTCTGGAGATGTCTGCTGCCCTATCTGAGAGCAGGATATGACAGAGAGTGATATGGCAAAAGTGTGTGCGTGTGATGGGCGGGGGGTGGGGGGCAGTGCGTTTAATGAAGTGGATACTAGTCAGTGTTTCCGTTATGGAAGCGCTCACTAGTACAAAGTAAGACTGGGAAGTGGCGAATATAGCGCTCCCTGTACTGGCTGTACTTACTGCTCCCTGGTCTTCTGAGGTCTGATGTGCAATGGGGTCTGATTTGCAGGTCTGATCTGAGGTCTTATGAGCAATCATGGTCTGATTTGGTGGTCTGATGGAGATCTGATGAGCAACGGGAGTCTGATCTGAGGTCTAACAAGGAATGGGGGTCTGAATTGGGAGTCTGATGGGGTCTGATCTGAGGTCTAATGAGCAATGGGAGTCTGATTCTCAGGTCTGATCTGAAGTCTGATGAGGAATCGAGGTCTGATTTGGGGATTTATTCTGAGGTCTGATAAAGATTCGTGTTCTGATTAGAGGGTCTGATGAGGAATGGAGGTCTGATTTGGGGATTTATTCTGAGGTCTGATAAATATTGGTATTCTGATTGGAGGGTCTGATGAGGAATGGACGTCTGATTTGGTAGTCTGATCTGAGGTCTGATAAACAATAGGGGTCTGATTTGGGGTTCTGATGAGGAATGGAGGTCTGATCTGAGGTCTGATGAGGAATGGGGATCTGATTTGGGGATTTGCTCTGAGGTCTGATGAATATTGGGGGCCTGATCTGAGGTCTGATGAAAAATGTTTTCTTTTTCCTTGTTCATCTTGTAGTCTGGTGCATCTTATGGTGCGAAAATATGGTACTGTGCTTTTTACTCAGAGATCCTGCATAATATAAATTAAATATCTCAGCTTCCTCTATCATATCCTGTAGAAGTTACCTGACAGGGTCACTTTAAGGAGGAACCGTACAGGAGCGGGGGGAGTGCCGAGACTCTACATATCACCGAATGCGGTCCTCATTTGCAGAAACCATTAGACCCTTAACAGATAAAATATGGTAGTGAATTTGATAAGAAATCTGTGTTACATGCACCTTGTGACATTCAGTGCCCTTGATGCAACTTCTGATCCGTAATCAGGGCTGGACGGGGCTATTGGCAAAAGGTCTTGATGCCAGCATAGAGCCTGTGGCAATGGCTTTGATTTTTTCAAGGCAAAGGTAGAACAAAGAGCAGCTACAAAGAGTACCTCTCTCTCTTGGAGGACTCAGCATGTCCATGCATTACATGGACAGCCTATTGCTTTTATTAGACACCCTGTAATACTTCATTTCGCCTGTGGTGGTGCTGCAGAGTAATTGATCACCTGTATATACAGTAGATTACAGCAGATTGCTGAGATTTTTTGATCAGCTCATCGTTAAGGACTCCTTATCACAAAATGGAATAGAGGCTAGACTAAAGTAGAGAACCCCTTTAAGGGCTTTTAATTTTTGATTACTTTTTAAAGGGGAGCACAAACCATTTAATTCACAGTGATGACTAGCAACCACAGAATGGTAATTGACTGTTAGGGAACAACTCATTAAGTTAATATACGATTGTTATAGGCGCAGTAACACAAAAGAATAATTACTATATAAAGCGTTTGAATATATTATCCGAGCTCAGATCAAAACTATTACCTCCAGATCTGCTGATGTATGCTACCATATACATCCAGCCTCTTTCGTTCTCTACATTATCATTATCATGTCATTATCTTAGTCAGCCGCCATTGATCTTGAAACCACACACTGGCATGTTTAGTGTCTGCCATTTCCTCGGTAGCTAAAGAAAATACTAATATATGTTGCAGAGCCGCCTGCGGCCTTTCATTTTTGGGACTTCATTGAGATTAAATAATTTTATTTACCAGCATGAAAACGTACGTAGAAATCCTAACTTTGTGAAATGACAAACTCAGCTTATACTACACCTGTGTGTGTCGCAATTCGAAGCCAATGTGCTTCACACCCATGATTAGTCCCACACCCATGATTATTTGTTGCCCTATAGAGTACAGTTGTCCTATTATATGGCAGAGCGTGACTGAGGGCCTCATCAGGCAACAGGGCCCAGATTCCAGGAGTAGGGTAAGATCTGTTGGGCAGGGTTTTCAGAATGTGCACCTTTTTTTAAAGGGGTTGTCCATGTTCTGGAGTGTTTCTGCCAGACCCCTCCCCTTCCATTGTGCCGGACCTGTGGAGGGAAGCCTATTTATCTTCTCTCCGCCCCTGAGTTCTGCTCCCCACTGCCACTGACGCACCGCGGTCCTGGGAGTCAACATCCGGTTTGACAGGGGTCAAATGCATCGCTACAATCAATGACTGGCCACAGCTTTGATGTATCCCACATACATCATGTCAATGGGTCACTTGACACCTGCAAGACATGTCACCAATGCAACAAGCCATTGGCGGCAGCAGCATACGTGACCTCCATCAAACTGGATTATGGCCTGCGGGACCAAAACGCCCCAGTAGCAGCTGAGGAAGGAAGGAGCCAGAACCCAGTGGTGTAGTGGGGGTTGTCTTGCCAAAAGTGGGTGGGGGGTTGTCTTGCCAAAAGACCCCAGAACATGCACAACTCCTTTATGGTAAAAAAAATATATTTTATTCTACAAATTGTAACCCATGATTTTAGCTGACCAGTGACCATTATTTATTTAGAAAAATTTGGTAAACCTTGCAATTCCACATTAGTCATTAGTGTCAAGAACGTTCCCAGAGAGATCATTTGTCCTTTGTCTGAACCCTTGCCACCCCCATTTTGATGTTTGCACGGTCCACTACCAACCCTACATCTTTATCCCTATGGACAATGAAACAGGGAGTAACAAGCTTAGATTGTACCAAGGACCTTATGTTTCTTAGAAGGCCTCAACAGGACAGGAACTCCAAGAGCAATTCTTTTGCTTTGTGGATACTATCTGGTGGTATGATGTTGGCTTTATTGGTAGTATTTTGTGGGCACTGCATGTATTATTTGGGCATAGTCTGGTGATATAATTTAGGCAGTGAATAGCTTTACTTTGTTGCCCAGGGCGATCTGTACCCACTGGCCCACCTTGGGTATAAGTAGGCATGTAAGTGTGTCTACGTTAGCACAACAACACACAAGATTGACAGATAAGAATGCGATAGAGGAGGAGAGATCGGAGATAAGTCTGTGCATATTTTCATTTTGGAAATAACATGACTGATGAGGTTTTAAAAGGGTTTTTTCAGGCCCCTGATGTTGATGACCTATCCTCAGTGAGTGCCTGTTATCCTGTCTGTTATCATCTGGCACCCAAACGAGCACTGTAATTGAAGAAGGAAGCACAGCTCCGTTCAAGTGTAGCGGCCGTGTTGGGTTACTGCAGCTGAACTTCTATTCACTTCAATGGGAGATGAGCTGCAGTAACCTGGCACGGCCCCTACACTTTGAACGGAGCTCCCTGCTTCCTGCTCCATTTAAGAGCTAGTTCCAGCACCGGAGGCTGCAGGGAATGGCTGATCGGTGGGGATACAGGGTGTCGGTTGGATATTAATACCCTATCCTAAAGATAGGTCATCAATATTGGAGCCTCACAAATCCTTTTAACTTCCTATCTCCAGCTACACGAAGAAGAGAAGCGTATGTGTGAGTCATTCACCATATGTTTGTCAGTCTGTGCGTGTCTGATATGTGTGTCCATCAGTGTTCGAAATATCCCGAGATGAGGGGTAAAAGACGAGCATCTTTGAAAAAGAACTTTTGCGTTGCTGACAATGCCCTCCAAAGCAACGCAAATGTATGTTTTTCCCTCTCGCGCTCCTCGCGCCATTTATCCTGGGATCTCTTGAGTTAAAAGGAAAGGTAAGGAAGGACACATGTATGCATTTTCAATAGTGTTGGAACCATGTCGGTGAACCACTGGACCAGTTGGCAGTAACACTGGAATGCCAGTAAAAAAACATTTTACCAGCAATACACCCTAAAGCTGCCCAGTATTTTGGGTATTTTCAGAGCTAAAGTTTGGCAACCTTGTGTGAATTTTTAACTATATATTTGTTTGAACAGTCCTGAAATCAGTCATAGTCTGAAGGACCTTGGGCCATACAGTAATTGCCAACTTTTTTGTTGGTAAATTCTGGACATTAAGCCCCGTCCCCAGGAATGCCCTAACTTGACCAAGTGTGCCCGCTTCTGGGCAGGACTTACATAATCCTTGCCCATATTTAGCTTTGGACAGCCAGAATTTCCCAGGAATGTCTCTCCTCCGATCTCCTCACATTGCTGATTTCTAACATGCACAATCCTTTTGTTATCGAGAGAAAAGCCATCACCACAGGTATCTGGTTAAGGCTTAAGGGCCCTTTACACGGGCCGACAATTACCAGCATTACTGGTGATGATCTGACGGTGTAAATGCACCTCCAATTACCCAATGAACGAGCCGAACGCCTGTTTGTCGGGTAATTGGATCTTTTCTGCAGCCCAAAAGATCATTGTTTCCCAGTGGCAGATCGTGCTGTGTAAACACTATCTGCTGCCGGGAAACAACGAGACAGTATGGGGCAGAATGGTGGCATTAGTGATAACTCCTCCCCATACTCTGGAGGAGCTGGAGGAGATCTCTGCATGTAAATGCACCGGTCTCCTCCACTAGCGATCAGCAGATTGTTGGGAAGGAACGCTTCCTTCCAGACAATCTGCTAGGTCGTTGTCCCATGTAATTGGACCATTACTCCCCTCTCCCCTGGATAGATTACTATTCGACTGGTCAGCCTAAAAGTGGATTTAAACACACCAATAATCGTCCAGATTATTGGGAATGAACGTTCCTGCAGTTGTTCCCGATGATCTGGCCGTCTAAATCTGTAGATCGGGTGATCCTGTTGTTCATGCAGGCACCACCGATTATGGCTTCTGAGCAGCAGAACGTGTGGTCTAAACAGCGATCTGCTGCTCCAAAGCCATGATTCTGTATGAGGACGAGGGATCGCTATAACCATCCCCAGTCCTCATACAGTGAAGGAGATCGCTGCGCGGTCTCCTTCAGTGAACGAGCTGCTTCCTTCCCGACAATTGGCTGCAGAATTGTCCCATGTAAATCCACCTTTAGGGCTGTGTTACACTATGTGATCAGCCAGATGATTGTCGGGAAAGAAGCGTTCCCAGCAATCGCTTGCTCGTCAATAGGGATGAGCGAATCGAATCCCACGAAGTGGAATTCGATCCGAATTTCAGGATAAATTCGAGTCGAATAGAAGCCGAATTTCCTCAGCGAATCGATTTAACCTGAAATAGTATCAAAAAACAAAAAATTCAAACTTACCTCCTCCATTTGCTCGCGACAGGCCGCCAGCCTCCATCTTGCTTGAAGATCTCGGCCGAAATCCCGTGTGGTGCGAGATTACATCATTAAGCCAGCTGGCATGATGACGTCATATGTCACCACGCCAGCCGGCAAGGATTTTGGCTCAGATCTTCAAGCAAGATGGTGGCGGCCGGCCCGTCACGAGCAAATGGAGGAGGTAAGTTTGATAGAATTTTTTTTTAATTGTTAATTTTACACTCAGATGCCGCATTCATGTATGAATGCGGCATCTGATGGGTGCAATGACGGGGGCAGCGCTATCACAGCTCCCTGTCATTGCATCCACTATTTACAAAAAACATTTTTTGTAAAATTCGGGGAATCAGCCAAATCGAACTTTTAAGAAATTCACTCATCTCTACTCGTCAGTGGATGAGACCGCTGGTATTACATGCAGCGATCTCCTCCACACGGCTAAGCCATTGCTTGTCCCCATACTGAATCATTGTTTCCTAGCAGCAGATCTTAATTACTCAGCGCGATCTGCGACCGGCAGACAATGATTTTTAAGTATGTTTAAAAATCGTGATTGCCCAATGCGTTGGGTAATCAGTGGCGCTTTTAGGGCTGTATTATACGCATTGCATCTAGATGGAAAACTCACTCATGTGAAAGAGCCCTATGGCCACCTGGTGAACGCATATAAGATCCGCATGAATTTCCATATGCATTTCTGTGTGTTTTTGCAGCATATCCACACCAAAATCTATAATGTCTAATTGCGGATTTTGGTGTGATTTTGATGTGGTGTTGCCACAGATCTCACCCTTCCATTGAAAAGGGTGAAATACGCAGCTAAAACTGCAGAAATAATTGACATGCTATTTATTTTGAAATCCGTGCAGAAACAATGCGCAAAGTGTACATAAAATTTGTATAATCTCATACACTTTTCTGGTACTGTAATACGCTGCGGTTTTTCTGCACTGGAATCTGTGGAAAAAAAAAAAACGTGCAACGTGCCGTCCCCCAGGGACCAATCAGGTCCCTGTGTAAGGATGCCGAGTGGTATATTGTGGCCCTAATAGTTTGTGTCACGGTGCTTCTAGCTGGATACTGCCACTCCCCGGGGTTAGGCTCCTCAGCAACAAAGGAGTTGTAGTTAGTGGAGTAAGTAGAGTCCAGACTTGGTGAAGTTTAACGTTTTTTACTTGAATAAACTTGCATAAATCTTTTCTTGGCTCCAGCAGGCTAAGAGTAAGCTGGCAGGTAAACTTGAATACTTCTCTTTATCTCTCTGCTGCTATGCTAATCTCTGGCTTCAGTTTGGTTCCAATCAGCTTCAGTTACGGTTTCTTATGAGAGTGAGGTATTCTGTGATATGTTTATGTTTATGCTGAGTAGGGTGTCTTTGGTTTCGATTTGCCTCTCAGAGGTACTAAGTCCTTTTATATATCAGCAGTGGGCTGCTCTCTGAGCTACTTTCCTAAAGCTCCTGCAGCAGTGAGGGAAAATGCTCCCTCACCACACTGCCTCACTCTCTAGCTCCAACTCTCCACACCAATTCTTCAACTTCTCACAGTCGACTCCACTATCTCTTCCTCCAACCCCTCCCTTGGTAGGAAAAAGTACTATCCCATTCCTGCTCAAAAGGGGAGAGAATGGAATGGTAAGTTCCATTCTATCTAAAGGTACTCTCTGCCAGATACACTGCCACCTGGTCAACCTGGCACAGTGCATGAAATACTATACATAACCGTTACATAGCAATATTACTAAGGCAAAGTATCAGAGGTCCTGGAAATAAATGACATTCCAGATGACATTCTTTGCTAGCCATTAGAGACAATAGCTAGGTGTAAGAATGGCAGTGCCCCCGCTGGGGTACTACAAACATACGTATTCTGCAACATGTGCAAATGGCCTAAGTCTTTGCTTTTTTCCGTGGTATCAGCAATCCTCCCATTCTGTCCAGGAGGCTGCACTAGGGTTAAAAACGACCTCATCTCGGTTTAGTTTCAGAGACGGAAGGGTGGGCTTTTGACATCTGTTCACACGGTGCTGTACTGCATGGTTGCTGTGTCTATGGGTTGAGAATAGTCTAAAAGCAGGGGTGCAGCTGTGGGCGCTGTGGTGATTGCCAAATGGTGCTGCGCCAAATTAGAGTAGGGACTCATTTGAAAGAGGTAACCTTGACGTGGTGAGTGGGTCATACATTTTATCAGAACACATACAAATGGCCTCATATACAGGTTATAAATTGTGCTGAGAAGCAATAGATCAGTGCATAGCATGTGGATGTGCGATACACGTTTTTTCTTCTTTTTATCATGCTTCTCCTCATTTTCTATTGATTATTAAGAACATGGAGGTGTTCTGCGAGACTCGCCCCGTCCTCTGTGATGTTATATAGCCAGGTTAAGGATAAATCAGGGAAGACAGCAAAGCAGCACAACCTTCTATCAAGTGCACAGTGCAGATCCGCGGGGCTACAGATGAGCCGTGCCACCGGCAGTTTGAATTATTACTCTCAATCTAGTTTCCAGGTGTCTCATTTTCGGTCATGTATATTAACTCTTTCTGACATGGATATTTTCCGTTTTCGTTCTTCAATCTTCGCCCTCCCAAAGCCATAACTTTTTTATTTTTCCATCCACATAGCTGTAGGAGGATTGTTTTTGCAGGACAACTTGTCCTTTCTAATGGTACTATTTAACCCCTTAGTGACCAAGCCTGTTTGGGCCTTTATGACCAAGCGTTTTACTTCCTTTTTTCATGGTCTCGTTCCAAGAGCTATAACTTTTTAATTTTTTCGTCTATATAGCTTTATGAGGGCTTGCTTTTTACGGGACAAGATGTAGTTTTTAATGGCACCATTTTGGGGTACATGTAACTTTCTGATTAACTTTTATTAACTCTTTCTGGGAGGGAGATGGGGAAAAATGGCAATACTGCCACTGCGTTTTTACATTATAAATTTTACGGCGTTCATTTTTCGGTACAAATAACATAATATCTTTATTCTCTGGGTCAGTACGATTACAGTGATACTAAATACTTATAATTTTTTTTACGTTTTACTACTTTTTTTTGCAATAAAACCCCTTTTATTAACCCAAAAAATTATTTTGCATTGTCACTTCCCAAGACCCATAACTTTTTTATTCTTTATTCTATAGAGTTGATTGAGGGCTTTATTTTTGAGGGAAGACTTGTATTTTTCATTGGTATCAATTTGGAGTAAATGCCGCTTTTTGATCTCTTGTTATTACGTTTTTTTTTCGGTGGAAACTAAGAATAAATTAGAAATTCTGTCTTTTTTTAATTTATTTTTTACGGCGTTCACTATAGGGGATAATTTACGTAATATTTATGTAGTCCGGGTCGTTACGGATGCGGCAATACCAAACATATGGGGGATATTTTCTTTTTGCATTTTTTTCATTAAAAAGCATATTTTCAATGGAAAAAAAGCATATATTTTTATTTTATGGAATGTTTTTATTTAATAAATGTGTATTTTTTTTCTATTTTTTTTACAACTTAATAGTCCCACAAGGGGACTATAATTTACAGTATTTTGATTGCTTTTAAAATGTAATGCATTATGTCTGTAATGCATTACATTTTAATAGCAATGCTATTCCAACTTTGACCAGCAGGCTGCGCCAGAGAGGCACAGTCTGCTGGAGATCAGTGAAGACAGGCTCGGGGCCCTGATCGGAAGCTAGGTAAGCTTCCCAGCACATCAGCACCCCGCAATCGCATTTGTGGGGTGCTGATGGGAGACAGAGGGAGTCCGCTCCCTCTGTCACCACTTTACATGCGGCGGGCGCCATTGCGCCCGGCATGTAAAGTGTTAAACAGCCCGGATCGGCACTCCTGCCGGTTCGGGCTGTTAGAGCAGGGCCCCGGCTCTCATGTGAAAATGACCGCCGTAAAAACACATATGGGTGGTCACTAAGGGGTTAATATTGCATACATTGTAGTGGGAAGCTGGAAAAAAAATTCCTAATGGGATGGAATTGGGAAAAAAAGCAATTCTGCCACAGTTTTATGGGTTTCGCTTTCACGGCGTACTATACGTGGTAAAAATTATCTTTTAGCTTCATTCCCTGTGTCAGTATGATTACAGCGATACCACATTCATATGTTTTTTATACCATTTTACAACAATTTTTTGCGGTAGCTGAAACAATGAAAAAACGGTTAATCGGCCATTTAGATTTTTTCCATTCTGCCATTAGCTGTATGGGATAAATATTTTAATATTTTAATAGTACAGGTTTTTCGGGATGCAGTGATGCCTATGATGTTTACTTTTTGAATTTTTATTTTTATTCTGGAGAAAGAGAGGCGATTTGAATTTTTTTTACTTTTTGTTTTCTACTTTTTTAAGGTCCCCTAAGGACCTAAAAACATGCTTCATTAGATTACCCTTTCTATTCAGCAATGGATTTAAATATGTCAATGTAGTGCTGCTACCCGCAGGACTACATTGGAATATACTTGTGAAGGGCTTGATAGTCTCCAGCAGGCTTATATATTTCACAGATAATGAAAGTGCTCACTTACGCGTTTTTTACCTCTTAGATGCCATGGTCACTTTTGAGGGGATAAGGGTACGTTCACACGACGACAATTGTCGCGCGACAAAAAGTCGCGCGACAAATAGGGCACAACTTCACTGCAACATTTGTCGCGCGACATTTTGTCGCACTATTGTCGCGCGACAATTTTTATAATGGGAGTCAATGGTGTCGCATTGCGACATGCGACATGCTGCGACTGCGACGCGACAGTCGCAGAAAAACCCATCTTGAATGGATTTTCTCCGACTTTTGTGTCGCAGTCGCAGCATGTCGCATGTCGCACTGCGACACCATAGACTCCCATTATAAAAATTGTCGCGCGACAATAGTGCGACTTTTTGTCGCGCGACAATTGTCGTCGTGTGAACGTACCCTTATGGCTGTGATCGGCATTATCGCTAATTGCAGACATTAGCCCCAGGTGTCTGCAGTGTGAATTACCAGGCAGCTGGTGGCTATGGCACAATTTTTAAAGACCCCAAATCTGCCGTACATGTACGGCGAATGTCAGGTTAATAGTTAAAGAGTTAATAAAGAAAAAACTCAACACAAGAACAAGGGGCACAATCTAAAATTCGTTGAGAAGGTAAGAACGAATGACAGGAAATATATTTACACCAAAAGAGTAGTTGAGGCTTAGAAAAAACTACTAGCAGAGATGTTCGAAGGGATCACATAGCTTGGAGGAGTACTGCAGCCTCTTCATATTATAGCAAGCGCAGATTGTATAGCGGCTGTGCTTGGTATTGCAGCACAGTCCCATTCACTTGAATGGGACTGAGCTGTGGAAAAGCCATGTGACAGATGAAATTGAAAAAAGGGGCCATGGTATTGCTGGGATGCAGGAGTCAGACCACCGCCAATCAAATACTGACGACCTATTCTGAAGATAAGTCACCAATCTTTAAATCTCTGGAAAACACCTTTAAAAGATTCATGCTTTCCTGTTGTATGATCCCATTCTGTATCCTTGGAACCAAAACAATAAGAAATATATAAAGCATCTCCTCTAATCCTTTCCCACAAAATTTAGGTCAAACCTGTCAATGACTGTAAGGCAACTGGCTGCAGCAGGAGCCCTCCCTCACTTGGGAAAGTTGACAAAATTAACAAATGTGTCCTTAGCAAGATTGCACATAACTCTGGAAGATATAAATTAAAGGACATTTTTGAACGGGCATCTCTTTTAACCGCTTTAGCCATAAATGTACAGTGGAAGGAGGGGATTTAAATATGGCACCCGCTCTTAAGCATAGTCTCTGCTGTTTCAAACAGGAGAAACCCAAGGCTCATGTCTGTGACAGGCGATAATGCCGATCGCAGATATTTACCCTTTTAGATGCTATGGTCAAATGTGACTATAGCATCTAAATGCTTAAAACTTAGAAGTACTGCACTCATAGGCCAGGAACAGCTCCTCCAGATAAGGGTAGCCGTGTATTTACTCTGATGCCCTGGGTCTCCCTGAAGAGATCTAGCGTATCAGAGCTGTTGTTCCTATTGTGGCCTGCAGATGGCAGGGCTCCATAGGATAACAGCAAATCAGGCTTACAATGTAGTGCTACTGAACTACAACGTAAGCTAAGTGCGATCTCAACATCACATATTTTAGCCTCCTGGGGGGGCTAAAAAAAAGTTAAAAAAAATATAAAAATTCAAATCGCCCCCCTCTTTCTCCAGAATTAAAAAAAAGCCTAAAGATCATAGGCATCGCCGCATCCCAAAATGCCTGAACTTTTAAAATATAAAAATGTTTATCCCATACGGCGAATAGCATTAAAGAAAAAAAAAAGTAAAAAATGGTCGATATGCCATTTTTTCATCACTTCACTTACCGAAAAAATGAATAAAATGTGATCAAAAGGTCGCAAACCCAAAAATAGTATCAACAAAAACTACAGATCATCCCTCAAAAAATTAGCCTCCACACAGTTCCTTAGATATAACTATAAAAAAGTTGTTTCTTTTATTTCTTCTCAAAGTTTTTATTTATTAGTTTTTTTCAGTATTAAAACTCATGAGAAACTATATAAATGTGTTATCGCTGTAATCACACTGACCCGGAGAATGAGGGTAACAGGTAAATTTTACATCATAGAGAACATTGTAGAGACAAAAACCCTAACCCTGGGTTCACACCTGAGCATTTCTGAGATGCGCGTTTTACGCGCGTTCGTGAATCTGGAGACCAATTGAAAAAGGCATATCTACACTTTAACGCACGTTTTACACGCGTTTTACGCGCATTCCCATTGAAGTCTATGGGTGCAAACGCGCAACAAAACGCCCCAAAGAAGCTCAAGAACTTCTTTGAGCGTAGGGCGAGAGCTCAGGTGAGAACCATGCCCATAGGGAAACATGAGTTTTCTCCTGTTGAGCGTTTTACAGCGTGTTCGAACGCGCTGTAAAACACTCAAGTGTGAACTGAGGGTGAAACTGTAGCAGACTTGCATCTTTTTCCCACCCCACCTTATCTGGAATTTTTTTTTCCAGCCTCCGAAGTGGACTTCGATATTAACTTCAGGAAAAATTTGATTCGCAACAAAGCCGAATTTCCTCGCACTGGTGCCCAGTGTGATCATGTGGTGATGTCATTACGCTCGCCGCAGGTCCTTTGCTGGACTTACTTAAATCAAAACAGGAGCTGATGGCCTTTCCGCAAGCAAGTGGATGAACTGAGTATTATCTTTTTTAACTCTTGATTAACCCCTGAAAGGCTAAATGTGAGTCACAGATTCCGTGTACAGTGTTGAATGCGGCATCTAAGGGGTTAAATGACGGGGGTGGCGCGATCGCCGTTTCCAGTCATTGAGCCCACTCCATACAATGGAAAGAGATTCGTGACAAAGTAATTCATCATTAATCAAATTTCTTATCGAAGTTCGGCAAAACAGCTAAATTGAATTTTTCAAAACTTTGTTCATCTTTAATTGTGTGCCATTAGAAGGTACATCCTGTCCTGCAAAAAAACAAGCTCTCGTACGGCTATGTGAATGAAAAAATTGAAAATGTTATGGCTCCGGAAAGGCAAGGAGGAAAAACAAAAAATCTTTCGGGACTCAAGGGAACTTGTGAAGCTCTTTTCACCAAAAAGACAATTGTTTGGCTGAAGCAGACGCTTAGACTTGTCCAGCCTGTTATGTGGTCCTGTCTCTTTAAGTCATTATCTTGCAATGATACAGTATTCCATGATGTATGATGTTTGTAGATGCAGCACAGAAGGATAATAACATTAGGTTCTTCCGTATGGTTAATAGGTGATACAGCAAAGTCATCTCTAGCTATTTTTGGATCATCTTGACAAGAGAAATATTTAGGTTTTACAGTCAGGGTTCTAATAGAATAATAGGAACGTCTTCAAGGATTTTTAAGCACTGCTTGACCCAATGCCTTGAACTTAGTGTGGATCTGGATTGTGTACAGGTCAATGAAACAAGACATGAACATTCAGTAAAAAAAAAAAAAAAATCCACTCTGGTGCTACAGTTATTTATATTTTTCTATTGCAATTTTAGATTTAACCCATCCAGTATACAAAAACACATTTGCAGGGGCACAGCTAGAAGTGACTGGGCCCCACAGCAAATTTTTGTTTTTGTATGCGCCCCAACCACCCGCCCCCCCTCCTCCCAGGCTCGCTCACGGACCGTATGTCTCAGAGGGTATACAGTCGTGCTCATGGGCCCTTATTCATTTTTTTGTTTTGTTTGGTGTATCTGTGTGTTGGGGAGGGGGGAAGGGGGGCGGCAGGGGAGTTGGTCACCAAAACCGTGTTTTTAGTATTTTTATATTTTAATAGTGAAGATGTTTTTTTTTATGTTTATTTATCTTTATATAAAACATTGGGAAGGGGAGTGATTTGAACTTTCATCCCAATCTCTGCCAGCCTCCTGTATATAGCTTGCAGTTTATGGCAGCCTCCCCTTTCTGCCCGCTATGTACTAGTGCTTATTATGGCACATGTAAGTGCATACCCGATGTCAGCCCAGGAACATCCTGGCATCACGTGTGCATATATAAAAGTGCCAAAATAAGCAGTAGTAGATGGCAGAACAGCGAGCAGAGAGGGGAGGCTGCTATGTATCGCATGCTTTATTACAGAAGGCTGGCACAGGAAGTAGTGGGCAGAGGCTGGGGTGGCTTCTGGCAGGTAGCCATCCCAGCCTCTGCCCACTCCTCCTTGTGCCAGCCTTCTGTTCTGTATGCAGAGATGCATATAATACAGGAGGCTGGGGTGGCTGTGGCAGCTACACTGCCTGCAATCTGCTGTACCTGGCCTGCTTTCCTCTACTCTCGCAGTCTCACACAGGCCAGGACTCCACAGTCTCTTCTACTCCACCCTGCCCTGTGTGTCCACTGCCTTCCCTCCTCCACATGCCTAGAACTTAGCTGCAGGCACCTGAAAAGCCGAGTGATATGCGCTGCTGTGCTGCTCCTTTTGCCTGCCCCACTGTTTCTCCAGGGGTCAAGTCCTGGGAAAAAAAGTGTGGGAACTCACCCAAGATCCAGTGCCTCCGCGTGACGTCACTGCGTGCTTCGTACGCAAAGGGCAGGGGAGTTCGGGAGGAGGAGCAAGCACCATATTTTTCACCCTATAAGACGCACCTAGGTTTTAGAGGGGGACAATAAGAAAAAAATATTTTTTATCTGCATCCTCCTGCTGTCGGCTGTGCTGTGAAGGCTGCGCACAGTGTGACGTCAGAGTGCCTCAGCCCTCATGCCCGTGCGTAGCCCTGCACAGCCGACAGCAGGAAGCAGTGAGTACAAAGCCTAGTTCACTTCTTCCTGGTCCTTTTGCCCGGCGTTAAAGACGGCCCTGAAAGGGAACGGCGTTCCTGCTATGAAAAAAGTACAAGAACGCTGTTCCCACACATTCCTGCAGGACTCGTGCCCTGTTACATCTCTCATTATAACTTTCCCCCAATAGCACATTTCTCCAGTACATCCATGATTCCACATTATAAGTTATAATGAGAGATGTACTGGAGAAATGTGCTATTGTGGGAGTTATAATGAGAAATATACTGGAGAAATGTGCTATTGGGGGAAAGTTATAATGAGAGATGTAACAGGACACGAGTCCTGCAGGAATGTGGGAAGGGGGTCGTTTTATAAAACTTATAATGAGAAATGTACTGGAGAAATGTGCTATTGGGGTGGGGTTATAATTTATAACCCCCAATAGCACATTTCTCCAGTACATCTGTCATTATAACTTTTATAAAACGACCCCCTTCCTCATTCCCTCCTTAATAGGACATTTCTCCAGCACTGTACTATAACCTCCACCCCCGGGCAAGGCTTGACAAGTACAGTGTGTGGTGGGCACTGGGCAGCCGCAGCAGAACTTACTTTAACTATCAAACAGAGAACCACTGCCGACTGGTTGGCGCGCCTCGGCTCGCTCCTTCTTCTCTGGCTGGGGGCGGAGCTCGCTGGCAACGTCACATGCGAAGACGTGCCTGTGCGGCGGCACGCTCCCCAGCACAGCCAGCCACTCAGCCTCTTTCTTAGTCTGGCCGGCGGCCGCTTATCCCTGTTAGCCGAAGGCCCGCCCACCACAACGTCCCACCACCACCGCATGAGAGGACCAGGAAGCGGTAAGTACAAAGCCTAGTTCACCGCTTCCTGGTTCTTTTGCCAGCGTTAAAGACGGGGGGGCCCTGAAAGGGAACGGCGTTCCTGCTATGAAAAAAGTGCAGGAACGCCGTTCCCACGCGTTCCCCCTCGACTCGACCCCTGTGTTTCTCCCTCCTGTCGCTTCCTCCTTCTTTAGGTGCGGAACTTGGTTGGCGGGCTAAATTAGCATAGCTGCGCCTGCCGGCTTGTACTTTTCTCTAGCTGGCGGCGCGGTGTGCTATGCAGGCACTGTCTGGCAGTGCCAGTAAGGAATCAATCTATGAGGGTGGGGTGTATTAGGTGGCCCTCTTTTAGTGAACGGATGATGGACAACAGGCCAGGCGCGGGCCTGCAATGTGACTGTCAACGCACTTAGTTCCCAGCCTGGAACTAGGACTGTATGTTAAAGAGGACCTTTCATGAGACCATACTTTATTAAGTAAGTAGCAGGACATGTAGGGCATACATGGGGAATGTCCATGCACTACTATTAGTTCTTGGCCCGGCTCCGTTGCACCGCTGTGGCCCCCGTTACAGCCTCCCACGCTGTATGCTAAGTAACAGCACGGAGCAATGGGGAGAAGACATCAGCTTTTCTTTGTGGGCGTCTCCTTCTCCCTGGTTGTAGCGATGTCCATTCACAGAGCATCACAGCCAGGGAGAGAAAAACTCCCTGGCTGTGACGCTCTGCGCTGCGATTGGACAGCGCTATGGCCAGGGAGAAGGAGACGCCCACAGAAATAGACTGCGTCTCCTCCCCATTGCTCCGATGCTGTTACTTAGCATACAGCGCGGAAGACTGTAACTGTAATAAAGTATGGACCCATGAAAGGTCCTCTTTAAGTTGCTCCTGGGCGGCCGGGCCACTTGTCAGCCTGGACCACAAAGCAGCCGTTTTCCCTGCTTCCCCGATAGTTGCACCACTGCACATTTGACTACATCCTAATGGGAATTCTGAGTTAATAGAGAAGGGTCCTCTGTTTAGGACCATCATCTCCTAGCCAGAGTGTAGAGTGGTTACAAAGAACATCTCTTGCTCTGGAGGACCTGTTCTACATTGCACAGACCATTGATGTGAACGGACACGACGTAATGCTTAATTACTCCATTGGTGGTGCTGTAGGGAAACTGAATATTTACTGCCAGGTTTCCTCACAGATGATTGCTGGGGGTCCCAGCAAGAGGACTGTTTTCTGATCTGCTTATTGTCAAGAGACACTTCTAAGAAATAAGTATTGTCTAAACTGGAAAATCACTTTACCCTAGGGGGATTTTTCATTTTGGCATTTTCGTATTTCACTCCCTGCCTTTCCAGGGGCATAACTTTTTTTATTTTTCTATCCACATAACCATATGAGGGCTTGTATTTTGCAAGACAAGTTGTACTTTCTAATGGCATTTAATATTGTATAGGGAGTTGGAAGCTGAAAGAAAATTCCAAATGAGGTGGAATTGGAAAGAAAAAATAATCAACATACGATGTAGTGGGAAGCTGGTTTTGTTTTTTGTTTTGTTTTTAACGTGTTCCGCATGCAGTAAAACTGACCTGTCCCCTTCATTCTCTGGGTCAGTATGATTACGATGATACCACATTTGTATAGATTTTCTTGCATTTTAATACTGAGAAAAAAATAAAAACCTTAAAGAAATTATTTTTTCTTTTAATCGCCATATTCTGAACCCTATAACTTTTTTGTAATTGTGTGTTTGGAACTGTGTGAGGGCTAATTTTTGTAGAGTGATCTGTTACCATTTTGGGGTGTGTATGACTTTTTGATCACTTTTTATTCAATTCTTTTGGGAGAGGTTTAGCGACCAAAAAATTACGAATCTGCCATTTACATTTTTTTCCGTTATGTTTGCCATATGTCACCCATGATGCACATAATATATATTTTTTTATAGTTGGGAAAAGGGGAATGATCTATATTTTTTTAGATTCTCCATAGGATCTTACCTGCGGCAGCCTCAGATCATTCAGGAGGACCAAGGCTGCCATACACACTATAAAGCTTCCCCGATCCCCACTCACATGTACGGTACTGGGGGGGAAGGGGTTGAATGAGTTGCCCCATGTTTACAAAATAATAATGACTTACTTGTTGAATTGCCTGCCTATCCATCACTGCCATTCTGGCCCTCCCCACTGGTTTTTGTTTACAAGACTGCTATTCTACCACCTGTGTACATGAGAAAGTCTCTTTTGAGTGTGAGTGGCAATCTCCTGTACAACCAATAGAGATGGAGTGGATATGCCTTTTATTTAATTTACTGAATGTACCTTAAGAAATTATGTGATAGAGGTCAAAAGAAAATCCTCTCTCCAGCTATGTGATGTATCTCTAATAAACTGGAAAAGACCGCAGGACACGGAATAGTAGCTCACAGATGAGGAGGAGTTACAGGATGACTGACATAATGAAATTATAACCATAGATAACTTACAGAAAACCAAATATATCAATGGCCACTAGATGGCAGTAAAGCACACTAAGTATAATAGATAACACTAGATACAATTAATCACTTCATTACCTGAGTGTTTACCCTCTTTCTTACCAGGCCAAATTTTTAAATTTTAGCAATGTGCCACTGCCCATCTGACTACAAATAACTATTTTGTTTCTATGTGTATTTGATATAATTTTTTACAGGACACGTTAGAGCTTTCTATTGTGCCATTAGATTATTTTAAAAATGATCTAATGATGCCATTAGACGATTTAAAAAAATATTGAAGGAAAAACAAATTATGGAAAAAAAAATTTCCTTTATCAATTTTTTTTTTCTGTTACAAAAGATTTCAAGACGAAACATTGCATTATGTTTGTGCTATTAACATGGATGCAATTTACCTACCGGCTGGGCTCACTGCAAAACCTGAAATGAGTGGAGCACATTATATATTTTGGCAGTCTATTTTTTAAATTGCTAGTTCTATGGCACCATGCTGCCAGAACAGATGTTGAACAGTACCAAAACATTAGAAACACCCACAAAGAGACTTCTTTTTAAAATGTGACCCCTAAGGTTTTTATCTTGGGGAAATTTGGAATGTAAGCTTTTGGCTTTTGTTTGAAAAGAAAAAGGAAAGAAAAAGGATAAAAAGGAAAATTGCTTTTTTCCAAATTTTTTTTTTATTCAGTAGCCTATTTTTCACATGAATCATGTGGCCTTGAAAAACACACATTACCACACATTTATATACATTTACTATTTGCAGTGATACCCTATATGTATTTTTTTTTTCATAAATTTGGCCTCACTGCAAGACGTAAAAGGACTGGAGCGCTTTTTGGAGGCTTATTTTGCTACTGCTGGTTCTATGGCATGATATTACCAGAACAGATTTTGTATAGTACCAAAACATTAGAAACACCCACAAGGTGACTACTTTTTAAAATGTTGACACCCCAATAAGGTTTTCCTCTTGGTGATCTCCTGAAAAAGTGGAGGAAGTGAAACGCACGTCAAGGTGTTCTCTGGCCATTTTGGGTTCACTTCTCTCGATCATGTCTACAGGTGGGATCTGTGGGTGGTAGTTTGTATTAAATTATGTAGCCTGATTCTATAGTATTGCCTGATGGTTATATTGGATGTCTCCTTTCTTATATTATACTGCTGCAATTGTTTACCGGCTGCCTACATAGACGGACATTGGTATCCTATCCCACCATATGTCCCCCCTTGTTCTTTTTTTGCATTTTATACTTTCTTTTCCAGGGTACTGAGGCCGGTAGCCAGTAACTTAGGAGGAGTGTAATTGTACAATTGAGACTTGTAGTCCTACACATACAACATGGTGCTGAGTATCCTAGCAGTCAGACAGTCTATGCAGGGCAGGGGGAGGGGAACTCATATTCATGAGGAAAACCTCAGAGATTGTTGTTATTGCAGGTGAACAAAGGGCCAGTAGAGAACCAGGGAAATGAGGAAATATAATTTTTTTTGCCTAAAACTTGCTTAGCTTATGTATATATTGCTGACCATCAGATTTACCCTGCTATATATTTTTGGTCATAACTCGGTCAACCCCTTTAAGCTTTTGGCTTAGGGAAAACTGAATGTAAAAAATGGGCCACTGAATCAAAGCATTTTTTGAAAAAAAATGCTTTTTTAATTTTCTCTACCTTTTTTCATCCACTGTGTGGCATTAGGCCTCATGCACACGACCGTTGTTTGATTCCGTGTCCGTTGCTCCGTTTTTCGTGATTTTCTGCGGACCCATTGGTTTTCAATGGGTCCGTGGAAAACTCGGAGAATGCACCGTTTGTCCTCCGCGTGATCCGTGATTCCAGTCCGTCAAAAAAATATAACCTGTCCTATTCTTGTCCGTGAACAATGGTTCACGGACCCATTCAAGTCAATGGGACCGTGAAAAAATGCGGATGGCCATCCGTGTGTCATCCGTGTTCCGTGTCCGTTTTTTTGCGGATCCATTGGCAGGCACTTGGCAAAAATTGTCAGCCTGTCTTTTGGTAAAATCTTTTGGGTCATGTCCGCTAAAAAAAACGGAAGACACACGGAAACACAACGGAAGGCAAAAACGGACACGGATCACTGAACAACGGAACCCCTTTTTGCGGACAGCATAAAAAAACGGTCGTGTGCATGAGGCCTTATTCAGTGACACAGAGTGGCTTTCCAGTATGTGCGTGTCTTCCACTAAGACGTCCGGGCCTGGGTCTACGAAATTGTCATGGATTGTGCTGAGTAAGAAAACATTTTTATTATCTCTGTATTTCACAGCCAGCAATTCTGAGCTGCACAGAGACGTTGATTCTACTCTCTTTAGAATTTTATTGACAGGTGACTGTGGGGCGCCACTTATGTTTTTTGTCCCATGGGACACGGTATCCCTCTTATACAAGTGTCTGAAAAGTGGGACACTTGTGTAGTAGTTGTCCACATACAGATAATAGCCTTGTCTTAGTAATGGATTATTTGGACCCAACAGAATTTTCCCATTGAAACCCATATAGAATGGGCAATCAGGGGGATCCAACTGTCTGTCATTTCTTTCTTACACCCTAAACTTATAACTAGTTACATTTTAGCATAACTTATACATCTTGAAAACCATATCAAGAACGTTTACTTTGGTTGTACTGTTTGAATGACAGTCAACCGGTAAAGCAGGTCAAGGATTCATCCACGACAATGTTTTTCTTGGGGGTATAAATTTCTCAAAATTATCCATTAAAGCACTCTGGATTTATTTTTCTTTCAAGATAGAGGCTCTTGTGTAATTTGTGGGTTGATTTCTAACTTATCCTACCTTTCCCATCATGCTTGGCTTTGCAGAGACAGAGGGGATGGAGTCTCACCACACTTCACTACCTGAGCCCTATATAAGGGCAGGGATGACAGATCAGTGACAGAGCTGCTGTCCCCTCACACTGCAGTCTCACTGCAGATTCAGCCTGTCTCCCCTCTGAAGCTAAATCCCATAGAAGTACACTGGAGAGTCAGTACACACAGATAGTATAGGCTGACAGTGTGAGTCAAAAGGTTTATATAACTGCAGCTGATCACTGTATACACTTACCTACTATATATCTGCACTCCTTTACATAAGGGAGACATTATATCTTCAACAGAATACAGGGGAAGATGGAGAGTTGGGAGCGGTCTAATATGTGACAAGAGAAATTTACTTGGTGATGATGTCATTCTACAGTTCACAGGAAGTTAGCCATAGCCCCTTTCTGACATATGACTTACTATTACGTCATGGAAGTCAGTGACTTCCCGCATCTTGACGTAATAGTACGTCATGGTGATTGGGCAGGCACTGGAGCAGTGCGCGCCTGATCACTGCAGGGTCCGGCAGTCCATGATAGCCGGGCCCCTGCTGTATTCGCCGGCATTGCTATAAAAACCAATGCTGGCTGATTAACGCCTTCTATGCCACGGTCAGCGCTGACTGTGACATAGAAGGGGTTTGCTGCGGGTGAGGGAGCCCATCGGGTGCTGTGGCAGGGACCCGATGGGTGACAAGGCAGCCTGATGCCGTGCAGACCTGCCTTCTACGGGTGCCGAGGAGATCCAGCCCCAGGCCTGTCTCCTAGGCAACCTGTTAGTGTATTACTCAGTGTAATACACTAACAGGCAATGCATTACAATACAGATGTATTGTAATGCATTGCAGAGGAGATCAGACCCCCAAAGTTGAAATGCCAGAGTGGAACAGAAATGAAGTTTTTAAAAAAAGTGTTTTTAATTAAAAAAAAATAAGTTTCAAGTAAAAAAAACACCCCTTTCCCCAGATTTTATAATAAAAAAAAGAAGAAAAAACACACATATTATGTATCGCCGCATCCGTAATGACTGGCTCAATAAATATATCACATGATCAACCCCGTCTGATAAACACCATAAAAAAAACTGTGTCAAAAAAAGCTATTTTTGTCACCTTACATCACAAAAAGTGAAAAACCAAGCAATCAAAAGGTGTATGTCCCACAAAATGGTACCAATAAAACCGTCACCTCATCCCACAAAAAATAAGACCCTATATAAGGAAATTGCTCAAAAAATAAAAACTATAGCTCTCAGAACATAGAGACACTAAACCATAATTTTTTTTCTTTTAAATATGCTAATATTGTGTTAAAGTGAAATAAATAGGAAAAGTATACATATTAGGTATTGCTGCATCTGTAATAACTTGCTGTACAAAAATATCACATGACCTAACCGCTCAGATGAACACTGTGTCAAAAAAAGCCATTTTTTGTCACCTAATACATCACAAAATTTGCAACACCAAGTGATCAAGAAGGTGTATGCCCCCCAAAATAGTACTAATCAAATCATCACCTCATCCCGCAAAAAATGAGACCCTACCTGAGACAATCAGTCAAAAAATAAAATAACTATGACTCTCAGACAATGGAGACACTAAAATATAAAAAAATTTTGGCTTCAAAACTGCTATTATTGTGCTAAAGTGAAATAAAATAAAAAAGTAGACATATGTATTTCTGCTTCCGTAAAAACCTGCTCTATAAAAATATCACATGACCTAACCCCTCAGAGTTAGGCCTCTTTCACACGGGCGTCATGTTTGACGCCTGGATAAGAGGCGGGTGCGTTGCGGGAATATGCGCATTTTTCCCGCGCGGGTGCAAACGTTTGTAACGCGTTTTGCACGCGCATGAGAAAAATCGCAATGTTTGGTACCCAGACCCGAAGCCGGACTTCATCACTGAAGTCCGGTTTCGAGTCTTCTGGAGAATTGATTATTTTCCCTTATAACATGGTTATAAGGGGAAATAATAGCATTCTTAATAAAGAATGCATGGTAAAATGAAGTGGAAGGGGTTAAAAATAATAAAAATTAACTTACCTTAGCCACTTGATCGCGTAGTCGCGATCTCTCCTCTCTTTCCCTGCATCAGCTAAGATCTAAAGGACCTGTGATGACGTCACATCACATGGTCCAATCACATGGTCCATCACCATGGTAAGATGGACCATGTGATTGGACCATGTGATGTGACGTCATCACAGGTCCTGTAGATCTTAGCTGATGCAGGGAAAGAGAGGAGAGATCGCGACTCAAGTGGCTAAGGTAAGTTAACTTTTATTATTTTTAACCCCTTCCACTTTATTTTACTATGCATTCTTTAAAGGGCTTCTGTCACCCCCACTGACGAATTTTCACTAGCTGACATTAGCTACTTGCTAATGTCAGCTGAGTTCAAACATATGTTTAATATCTTTTTTTCTGTTTTCAATCTTCTTAAAAACTTACTTTTGTCATATGTAAATTAGCTTCGCTACCAGCAAGTTGGGCGGGTACTTGCTGGTAGCCGCCGCATCTTCATGGCCTTGGAACGCCCCCTCTTCTTTTGATAGACAGGGCCAGTGCGCTCTCCTCCTCTCGCTGGCCCTGTCTGCAGCTGCAATCCCGCGCCTGCGCCGTCTCGGTCTTTAGTCGGCGCAGGCGCTCTGAGTGAAGGGCGCTCGCTTAGGCGCTCCGTCCTCAGTGCGCCTGCGCCGATGACGTCAGCGCTACACCCGGCAGAAAAGTCGCCGGCATCGCCTGCTCTTTACCAGGGATGCCGGCGTCTTCTCTTCCGGGTGTAGCGCTGAAGTGATTGAAATGAATGGGCTCTCCATGTAATGCATGGATAGGTTGGGTCCTCCAGGGAGAGACAGACTCAAGGTGGCCACACTCCACCCTGGATCATAGCTGAAAACATTGAATGTCAGATCTCTTTTTTGGAAGAAGGTAGATCTTTCCTCAATATCATCACTAGGGTACAATACCTAGCATGCTTAGCTGTTAGTTCACTGAAAAGCTATTAGTACCTTTGTATACAATGCATTCGGAAAGTCTTCAGACTTTCTTTTATTTTCCACATTTTGTTCTGTTGCGACCCTATGCTAAAATGAAAAAAAAAAAAAAGTTTTCCACCATCAATCTGCACTCAATACTAGTGTTGGGCGAGCATGCTCGGCCGAACACCATTTTGACTACGCAGCCAATAAACATGTGGGGAAGTACTGGCACTCACTGTAATGCTGTAGCCATGTTGGTTACTGGCATTACAGTGATTGGCAGGCTGGAATGCATCATCGGGTGCTATATAGCACCCAATGACACGTGGTTTGGCTCAGTCTTAGTCAGGGCGAGCTGCAGCAGAAGGGACAGATAGTCTAGAGACAGGAATTTTTAAAAAATTTTAGGCAGGGTTTAGTGTTGAAAGGTGTTAGAGATGAGCGAACACCTGGATGTTCGGGTTCGAGAAGTTCAAGAAGAAGAAGAACTTCCCGAAAATGTTCGGGTTCGGGATCCGAACTCGACCCGAACTTTATCCCGAACCCGGACCCCATTAAAGTCAATGGGGACCCGAACTTTTGGGCACTAAAAAGGCTGTAAAATAGTCCAGGAACGGGCTAGAGGGCTGCCAAAGGCAGCAAAATGTAGGTAAATGCCCTGCAAACAAATGTGGATAGGGAAATGAATTAAAATAACATGAAATAAAAATTAACCAATATCAATTGGAGAGAGGTCCCATAGCAGAGAATCATGCGTCATATCACCCACCACTGGAGAAGGCCACTTTCAGTTATTTCGGCACTCAGCACCCAGACAGAGGAGAGAGGTCCCACAGCAAGGAATCATGCATCATATCACCCACCACTGGAGAAGGCCACTTTCAGTTATTTCGGCCTCAGCACCCAGACAGAGGAGAGAGGTCCCACAGCAAGGAATCATGCGTCATATCACCCACCACTGGAGAAGGCAACTTTCAGTTATTTCGGCACCAGCACCCAGACAGAGGAGAGAGGTCCCACAGCAAGGAATCATGCATCATATCACCCACCACTGGAGAAGGCAACTTTCAGTTATTTCAGCCCCAGCACCCAGACAGAGGAGAGAGGCCCCACAGCAAGGAATCATGCGTCATATCACCCACCACTGGAGAAGGCCACTTTCAGTTATTTCGGCCCCAGCACCCAGACAGAGGAGAGAGGTCCCACAGCAAGGAATCATGCATCATATCACCCACCACTGGAGAAGGCCACTTTCAGTTATTTCGGCCCCAGCACCCAGACAGAGGAGAGAGGTCCCACAGCAAGGAATCATGCGTCATATCACCCACCACTGGAGAAGGCCACTTTCAGTTATTTCTGGCCCAGCACCCAGACAGAGGAGAGAGGTCCCACAGCAAGGAATCATGCGTCATATCACCCACCACTGGAGAAGGCCACTTTCAGTTATTTCTGGCCTGTGGGAGTCGCTCTGGTAGACAGCGGTGCGGGTGCAGTTTAGAGGCAAAACAAGGAGTCCAGATTGTGCATCAAACAGTGTTTTATTCACACTTGCACACCAGAAATGAAAACAGTCTCTTGGTGACAGTTCATACACAACAGAAATCATGTGGAAAAACCAAAAACAGGCCAACACACGGTCCAGTCACCTTGGGTGGTTTAGGTGCGGGTTCACACCTAGCAGTCGGCTCAGCCGCAGGCGATTCCACCTTCAGGTCGCAGGGCAACACCACCTTGCTGAGCTCCTTCCTCCAGGACAGAGAATTCCTCAGCCCTGTTTGCAGGCTCCAGGATAATCACACACACCCAGACACAGCTGCTGGCTGCGTTTTATACCCAGCCCCAAAACATGGACTGGACCGTGGGGAGCAGCCACCCACCCTACTCTTTAGCTGCTCCCAGTAAGAGCCGGCCCGGATCGGCTTTGCAGCCATGCTATTTAACAGAGCAGCACTAGCTGCTGCAGACCAAAAACCCGGCTCTTACCTCACCGAGGCCAGCAACCTCGGTGACACGTACCTGCTATCAAAAACAACACCTTGCACCCTCTTACACACCCCTTTGTTCAGCCCTGAGGGGTGAACACACGTGAAGGCAGTGGACGCGGGACAGGGCATCTGCGTTGCCCTGCAAGCGGCCTGCCCTGTGTTCCACGAAGAATTTGAAATTCTGAAGAGATAGGAACCACCTGGTGACCCGAGCATTCCTCTCCTTGGCCTGACTCATCCATTTGAGGGGGAATGGTCGGTCACCAGACGGAACCTCCTCCCTAACAAGTAGTAGCGGAGAGATTCGAGTGCCCACTTGATAGCCAGGCACTCCCTCTCCACTATACTATATCTGGACTCGGCGGGATTGAGCTTACGGCTCAGGAAGACAACGGGATGTTCTTCCCCGTTGACCTCCTGAGACAGTACCGCACCGAGGCCTACCTCCGAGGCGTCGGTCTGTACGACAAACTCCTTGTTGAAGTCGGGTGTCACCAAAACCGGGGACCCACACAGGGCCGACTTCAGCGCGGCAAGCCTCCTCCGCCTTCTCACTCCAGCTAACCCTCCCAGACTTTCGCCCCTTCAAGAGGTCTGTCAACGGCGCTGCTATTGTGGCAAAGTGGGGCACAAACCTCATGTAGTAACCTACAATCCCCAGGAACGACTTTACCTGCCTGGTGGTGACCGGTCGGGGCCAGTTACGAATGGCCTCTACCTTGGTTACCTGAGGTTTGATGACTCCCGCCCAATTACATATCCCAGATATTTTGTCTCCTCTAACCCTATGGAGCACTTCTTTGGGTTAGCGGTCAGTCGGCTTTCCTCAGGGCATCCACTACCGCCTGCACCTTGGGTAAATGGCTTTCCCAGTCGGTGCTGTGGATGACTACATCATCTAAGTAGGCCGAGGCGTACCGGCGATGTGGTCGCAGCACTATGTCCATTAACCTTTGGAAAGTGGCGGGGCGCCATGCAGGCCAAAGGGTAACACCTTGTAGTGATACAGGCCCTGCGAGGTAACAAATGCGGTTTTCCTTAGCCGACTCCGTTAAGGGTACCTGCCAGTACCCTTTAGTGAGGTCCAGCACAGAAAAATAACGGGCTTGTCCTAAACTTTCAACCAGCTCGTCTACTCGGGGCATGGGATACGCGTCAAACTTGGATACTTCATTTAACTTGCGAAAGTCGTTGCAGAACCGCAGCGTCCCATCCGGCTTAGGTATTAGGACTATGGGACTGGCCCACTCACTTTTCGACTCCTCAATGACATCGAGCTTCAACATTAACTGTACTTCCTCCGCGATGGCCCGTCGCCGAGCCTCGGGTACCGGTATGGTTTTAACCGGATCTTGGCCTGAGGCTCAGTAGCGATGTCATGTTGGATGAGAGGCGTGCGGCCAGGGAGGTCGAGAACACATCCGTGTTCCGACTGATGAACTCCCTGACTTCCTGAACTTGTTTGGAAGACAGGCTGTCTGCAATTTTACCGTGGTTACTGCTTCACAGGCCTCGAACTGTGGGGCTGGACCCTTTCACCTAGAAGCCCTGGCCGGGGGCTGTGGTCGTCGGCTGTGTCCCTATCTTTCCACGGCTTAAGTAAATTCACGTGGTACACCTGCTCCGGCTTGCGCCGCCTGGCTGGTGTACTTTGTAATTTACTTCCCCTACCTTCTCGATCACCTCATAGGGGCCCTGCCACCTAGCTAGGAACTTGCTGTCAAGGGTGGGTACCAGAACCAAAACCCGATCTCCCGGATGGAAGCCCCGTACCCGAGCCTGACGATTATACACCCTACTCTGGGCTTGTTGCGCTGCCTCCATATGCTCCCGGACCAGCGGCAACACCCTTTCTATCCGTTCCTGCATCTGGGTGACATACTCAATGACACTTTTGTGGGGGACAGGCTGTTGTTCCCATGCTTCCTTGGCGATATCCAACAGGCCCCGAGGGTGTCTGCCATAAAGCAGTTCGAAGGGCGAGAGCCCAGTAGAGGCCTGGGGTACCTCTCGCACTGCGAACATGAGATAGGGCAGAAGCAGGTCCCAGTCCTTCCCATCTCTAGACACCACCCTTTTTAACATATTTTTAGAGTTTGGTTAAACCTCTCAACAAGACCGTCTGTTTGCGGATGGTAAGCGGACGTCCGTAACTGCTTTATACGCAACAATTTACACAGTTCCTTCATTACTTTGGACATAAAAGGGGTCCCTTGGTCTGTCAGAACCTCTTTTGGCAGGCCCACACGGGAAAACATCTCCATTAACTCTTTGGCAATGAGCCTAGCTGAGGTATGTCGCAGAGGCACCGCCTCCGGATACCGAGTGGCATAGTCGAGAACTACCAGAATGTGTTGGTGGCCCCTGGCAGACTTTGGTACAGGCCCAATTAAATCCATAGCGATTCGCTCAAGCGGTACTTCAATAATTGGCAGAGGTACCAGAGGACTACGGAAATGAGGCTGGGGGCTAGTTATCTGACAGGTTGGACAGGACTTACAATAATCTTCTACCTCCTTGAACACACCGGGCCAATAAAACCGCTGCAGTATGCGGTCCTGGGTTTTCTGCCACCCCAGGTGTCCCCCAAGAACATGTTGGTGGGCAAGCTCCATGACAAGCTTGCGATACGCTGTGGGCACCACCAACTGTTCAACAGGTTCACCTCGGACTTGGTTCACCCGATACAACATATCCTGTAGAACAATAAATCGTGGGAACATTAATTCAGCCCCTGGTTTCTGGGGTTTACCATCAATTTCCAGCACATTCTCCCAGGCCCTGGTTAGGGTTTGGTCCCGGTGTTGTGCGGTCCCAAAATTTTCCCGGAGACATTGAGGTCTGCCAACTCAGGTCCCGGTGGCAAGTCCTCCGTGTCTCCCACCATTACACTCAGTGGGGTTGTTTCCCCCTCTACCGCCCGGAGCAGTGGTCACCCCTACCGCCGGCCCTTCAGACTCGGGCTCCCAGGGTTCTGGCCTTCCAGCGGTATCAGGCCACTCTGCTAGGGTCACCCCTGTCTCGGGTCCCTCAGATACCTTTATTGCCGGCCACAGCGCCGGAAAACCGAGGAAGTCCCTCCCAAGTATTAGTTCGTGTGGGAGTGTAGTAGCGACAGCCACCTCGTGGGTCCACCTACCAGCCGCTGTGGACAAAGTCACTAGTGCAGTGGGATAGTCTTTCAGGTCTCCGTGGATGCACAGGACCCCGACTTTACGGCCAGTATACTCCGCCAGGCCGTACCAGGGCAGCCCTTACCAGGAGACTAAACTCCCGGAGTCCAGCAGAGCCACCGCCAGCGAATCTCCCACCTCTACCTGACACAGGTGGTTATGGTCTTGTACCTCACGGGTGCCAGTTGCGCACAGCTTCCGTGCATACAAGAGTGGCGACCCCGTGGTTCACCTCCATCAGCTCATCCCGGCGCGGACAGTCGGCCCTGATGTGGCCTGGCTCCTGACACCTCCAGCATACCACGGGAGGCGGGCTCGCAGGGGGTATATTCCGTGCAGGCCGCTCTGTCGCGGACGTTGGAACTGGGGCAGAGGCCTCCCGGGGTTTAACTGACCCCTTCCCAGCAAGACTCCCCTGCAGGTTTCTGGTGGCCTCGTACCGCTCCACCAGGTCGACCATCTCCAGGGCATTGGTGGGCGATACCTGGCCGATCCAGTGCTGGAGAGGGTAAGGCAAAGCCCTCCAGAAGACATCGGCTAACAGACGGTCGAGCATAGCAGTGGGAGTCAGTATGTCTGGCTGCAGCCATTTTGCAACCGTTGTAGCAAGTCATAGTATTGTGGCCGGGCGGGTTCAGCCGGGTTAAACTCCCACTGATGCACCCGCTGGGCCCGGACCAAAACATTCACCCCCAGTCTTGCCAGGATCTCACCTTTCACAGTCGGGTAGTCAGCTGCTTGGTCACCTGGGAGGTCAAAAATACTTGCTGGGGTCCAGACGCCAGGAACGGAGCGATGACCTCTGCCCACTGTTCTCGGGGTAATTTCTCCCTCACGGCCACCTTCTCGAACACCGCCAGATAGGTCTCAACATCATCCGAGGGGTCATCTTAGGGATCGCGGTACGGACAGCTTTCCGGGCATCGTGGGCGCGGTGGGACGCTCCTGCCGCTTGCAACGCCATCACGTGCTGTAGCAGTAGCTGGTTGGTCTCCCGCTGCTGCACGTTAGCCTCTATGAGGGCTTTCACAGCCGCCTCCATTTTGTCGGGGATCACAGGCTGCAACTTTGCCGGCTTAATATAGGACATTCACTTTTGCCCAGCAAAAAGCAAAGTTCGGCGTTCACGCCAGCCTCACTGCGCATGCCCGCATCCGACACCAAATGTGGGGAGTCGCTCTGGTAGACAGCGGTGCGGGTGCAGTTTAGAGGCAAAACAAGGAGTCCAGATTGTGCATCAAACAGTGTTTTATTCACACTTGCACACCAGAAATGAAAACAGTCTCTTGGTGACAGTTCATACACAACAGAAATCATGTGGAAAAACCAAAAACAGGCCAACACACGGTCCAGTCACCTTGGGTGGTTTAGGTGCGGGTTCACACCTAGCAGTCGGCTCAGCCGCAGGCGATTCCACCTTCAGGTCGCAGGGCAACACCACCTTGCTGAGCTCCTTCCTCCAGGACAGAGAATTCCTCAGCCCTGTTTGCAGGCTCCAGGATAATCACACACACACAGACACAGCTGCTGGCTGCGTTTTATACCCAGCCCCAAAACATGGACTGGACCGTGGGGAGCAGCCACCCACCCTACTCTTTAGCTGCTCCCAGTAAGAGCCGGCCCGGATCGGCTTTGCAGCCATGCTATTTAACAGAGCAGCACTAGCTGCTGCAGACCAAAAACCCCGGCTCTTACCTCACCGAGGCCAGCAACCTCGGTGACACGTACCTGCTATCAAAAACAACACCTTGCACCCTCTTACAGGCCCCAGCACCCAGACAGAGGAGAGAGGTCCCACAGCAAGGAATCATGCGTCATATCACCCACCACTGGAGAAGGCCACTTTCCGTTATTTTGGCCCAGCACCCAGACCGAGGAGAGAGGCCCCACAGCAAGGAATCATGCGTCATTTCACCCACCACTGGAGAAGGCCACTTTCAGTTATTTAGGCCCCAGCACCCAGACAGAGGAGAGAGGTCCCACAGCAAGGAATAAGGCATCATATCACCCACCACTGGAGAAGGCCACTTTCAGTTATTTCAGCCCCAGCACCCAGACAGAGGAGAAGTTAATTCAACTTTGGGTTGCACCGCAAGATCATGGTAAAGTTAAAAAAAATGAGGATTCAATAAGGAAGTGCCCCGGAGTACAAGAATACATGGTTGAGGGGGAGGCAGTTATAAATGTCTATTCTGCAAAAGGGAGGCACAGGTCCTGTGGGATCCATGCCTGGTTCATTTTTATGAACGTCAGCTTGTCCACGTTGGATGTGGACAGGCGGCTGCGTTTGTCAGTAATGACGCCCCCTGCCGTGCTGAATACGCGTTCAGACAAAACGCTGGCCGCCGGGCAGGCCAGCACCTCCAAGGCATAAAATGCTATTGCTGGCCACGTGGACAATTTGGAGACCCAGAAGTTGAATGGGGCCGAACCATCAGTCAGTACGTGGAGGGGTGTGCAGATGTACTGTTCAACCATGTTATTGAAATGCTACCTTCTGCTAATACGTTCCGTATCAGGTGGTGGTGCAGTTAGCTGTGGCATGGAGACAAAACTTTTCCACATTTCTGCCATGCTAACCCTGCCCTCAGAGGAGCTGGTCATGACACTGCTGCGTTGGCGACCTCTTGCTCCTCCTCTGGCTTCGCCTTGGGCTTCCACCTGTTCCCCTGTGACATTTGGGTATGCTCTCAGAAGCGCGTCTACCAGTGTGCGCTTGTACTCGCGCATCTTCCTATCACGCTCCAGTGCAGGAAGTAAGGTGGGCACATTGTCTTTGTACCGGGGATCCAGCAGGGTGGCAACCCAGTAGTCCGCACACGTTAAAATGTGGGCAACTCTACTGTTGTTGCGCAGGCACTGCAGCATGTAGTCGCTCATGTGTGCCAGGCTCCCCAGAGGTAAGGACAAGCTGTCCTCTGTGGGAGGCGTATCGTCATCGTCCTCCGTATCCCCCCAGCCACGCACCAGTGATGGGCCTGAGCTGTGTCGGGTGCCACCCCGCTGTAAACCTGCTTCATCCTCATCCTCCTCCACCTCCTCCTCGTCCTCCAGTAGTGGGCCCTGGCTGGCCACATTTGTACCTGGCCTCTGCTGTTGCAAAAAACCTCCCTCTGAGCCACTTCTAACGGACTGGCCTGAAAGTGCTAAAAATGACCACTCATCCTCCTCCTCCTCCTCCTGGGCCACCTTCTCTTCCATCATCGCCCTAAGCGTTTTCTCAAGGAGACATAGAAGTGGTATTGTAACGCTAATAACGGTGTCATCGCCACTGGCCATGTTGGTGGAGTACTCGAAACAGCGCAACAGGGCACATAGGTCTCGCATGGAGGCCCAATCATTGGTGGTGAAGTGGTGCTGTTCCGCAGTGCGACTGACGCGTGCGTGCTGCAGCTGAAACTCCACTATGGCCTGCTGCTGCTCGCACAGTCTCTACAGCATGTGCAAGGTGGAGTTCCACCTGGTGGGCGCACGTCGCATATGAGGCGGTGAGGGAAAGGCCGAAGTTGTGAACGGCCCGCACTTTATGCAGCAGCTCTGACATGTCGGGGTAGTTGTGAATGAACTTCTGCACCACCAAATTCAGCACATGCGCCAGGCAAGGGATGTGCGTCAAACCGGCTAGTCCCAGAGCTGCGACGAGATTTCGCCCATTATCGCACACCACCAGGCCGGGCTTGAGGCCCACCGGCAGAAACCACTCGTCGGTCTGTTGTTCAATACCACTCCTGCGCGGTGTGGGGCCTGTCCCCCAAACATATGAGTTTCAGAATGGCCTGCTGACGTTTACCCCAGGCTGTGCTAAAGTTGGTGGTGAAGGTGTGTGGCTGACTGGATGAGCTGGTGGAAGCAGAGGAGGAGGAAGTCGAGTAGGAAGAAGAGGCTACAGGAGGCAAAGAATGATGCCCTGCGATCCTTGACAGCGGAAGGACGTGCGCCAAGGAACTCTCCGCCTGGGGCCCAGCCGCCACTACATTTACCCAGTGTGCAGTTAGGGAGATATAGCGTCCCTGGACGTGCTTACTGGTCCACGTATCTGTGGTTAGGTGGACCTTGCCACAGATGGCGTTGCGCAGTGCACACTTGATTTTATCGGATACTAGGTTGTGCAGGGAAGGCATGGCTATCTTGGAGAAGTAGTGGCGGCTGGGAACAACATACTGTGGGACAGCCATGGACATCAGCTGTTTGAAGCTGTCTGTGTCCACCAGCCTGAATGACAGCATTTCAAAGGCCAGTAGTTTAGAAATGCTGGCATTTAGGCCCAGGGCTCGAGGGTGGCTAGGTGGGAATTTATGCTTTCTCTCCAAGGTTTGTGAGATGGAGAGCTGAACGCTGCCGTGGGACATGGTGGAGATGCTTGGTGACGCAGGTGGTGGTGTCGGTGGCACATCCTCTGTTTGATGGGCGGCAGGTGCCAACATTCCTCCCGAGGCCGAGGAAGAGGCCGAGGCAGCAGCAGAAGAGGGAGCAGGGGGAGCCTGAGTGAGTTCCTTGCTTTTAAGGTGTTTACTCCACTGCAGTTCATGCTTTGCATGTAGATGCCTGGTCATGCAGGTTGTGCTAAGGTTCAGAACGTTAATGCCTCGCTCAGGCTCTGATGGCACAGCGTGCAAACCACTCGGGTCTTGTCGTCAGCACATTGTTTAAAGAAGTGCCATGCCAGGGAACTCCTTGAAGCTGCCTTTGGGGTGCTCGGTCCCTGGTGGCGGTGGCCAGTAGCAGGCGAACTCTCTTGGAGGCGGCTGTTCTGCTTTTGCCCCCTGCTCCTCTTTTGCTACGCTGTTGGCTCGGTCTCACCACTGCCTCTTCCTCTGAACTATGAAAGTCAGTGGCACGACCTTCATTCCATGTGAGGTCTAGGACCTCATCGTCCCCTGCATCGTCTTCCACACAGTCTTCCTCCCTGACCTCCTGTTCGGTCTGCACACTGCAAAAAGATGCAGCAGTTGGCACTTGTGTTTCGTCATCATCAGAGACATGCGGACTGCAATGAGATGGTATTCCCATGTCCTCATCATCAGGAAACATCAGTGGTTGTGCATCAGTGCATTCTATGTCTTCCACCACTGGGGAAGGGCTAGGTGGATTCCCTTGGGAAACCCTGCCAGCAGAGTCTTCAAACAGCATAAGAGACTGCTGCATAACTTGAGGCTCAGACAGTTTCCCTGATATGCATGGGGGTGATGTGACAGACTGATGGGCTTGGTTTTCAGGCGCCACCTGTGCGCTTTCTGCAGAAGACTGGGTGGGAGATAATGTTGTGAACATGCTGGATCCACTGTCGGCCACCCAATTGACTAGCGCCTGTACCTGCTCAGGCCTTACCATCCTTAGAACGGCATTGGGCCCCACCAAATATCGCTGTAAATTCTGGTGGGTACTGGAACCTGAGGTAGTTGGTTCACTAGGATGTGTGGCTGTGGCAGAATGGCCACGTCCTCTCCCAGCACCAGAGGGTACACTAACACCACCACGACCGCGTCCGCGTCCCTTACTAGATGTTTTCCTCATTGTTACCGTTCACCAAGCACCACAATAAGAAAAAAATATTTGGCCCAAAGTATTGATTTCAAATTCAGGCCTTTTTTTTAGAGGCACCTAACACTATCTGCCTATTTATTTATGTAGCGTATTGCAGTAATCCAGGCACAACAGTAACCACTGATTTAGGGGAATATCTCTTTTAGGGCTAGTATTTAGGCCCTGGATGAAAGGTATCCTTTTATGGAGAGATTTAAACTAGGCCTGCAACAGCTGGAACACCAGATTCAGGGTATTGCTATTTTGGCAATTGAATTTCACCCCAGAACAAAATATATCCTTTGCAGGACACTATGAAACTTGGCCAGCCACAGCTGAAACCACTGATTTATGGTATTGCTATTTTGGCAATTGAATTTCACCCCAGAACAAAATATATGTTTTGGCAGACACTATTATAGTTTGCCAGCCAGAGCTGAAACCACTGATTTATGGTATTGCTATTTTGGCAATTGAATTTCACCCCAGAACAAAATATATCCTTTGCAGGACAGCTATTAAACTATGCCAGCAACAGCTGAAACCACTAGATTCATGGTATTGCTATTTTGGCAATTGAATTTCACCCCAGAACAAAATATATGGTTTGGCAGACACTATGAAACTTGGCCAGCCACAGCTGAAACCACTGATTTATGGTATTGCTATTTTGGCAATTGAATTTCACCCCAGAACAAAATATATGTTTTGGCGGACACTATTATAGTTTGCCAGCCACAGCTGAAACCACTGATTTATGGTATTGCTATTTTGGCAATTGAATTTCACCCCAGAACAAAATATTTCCTTTGCAGGACACTATGAAACTTGGCCAGCCACAGCTGAAACCACTGATTTATGGTATTGCTATTTTGGCAATTGAATTTCACCCCAGAACAAAATATATGTTTTGGCGGACACTATTATAGTTTGCCAGCCAGTTCTGGGACACCAGATTTAGGGGATTGCTATTTTGGCAATTAAATTTTACCTCGGAACAAAATATATGTTTTGGCGGACACTATTATAGTTTGCCAGCCAGAGCTGTGACACCAGATTTATGGTATTGCTATTTTGGCAATTGAATTTCACCCCAGAACAAAATATATGTTTTGGCGGACACTATTATAGTTTGCCAGCCAGTGCTGGGACACCAGATTTAGGGGATTGCTATTTTGACAATTGAATTTCACCACAGAAAATAATCTATCCTTTGCCAAACAGCAGGCAGTATTATACTTGGCTAGCCAAAGCTGGAACACCAGATTTAGGGGATTGGTATTTTGGCAATTGTATTTAACCCCTTAATAAAATATAGAAATTGCTATCCTGAGTTTCTAGGGGTGACAATTAGCACAGCCAAGCCCCTGATGTAGAATATAGCAAAAAAAAAAACTAGTATTGATGGATTGAGGGACTTGGTGGCAGCTTGTTCTGGTGCACCACAAGTCACAAAATGGCCGCCGATCACCCCAGAAAATAAGTGACAGAAAAATGCTCTGTGCAGCCTAAAAACCAGTGAGTAAGTAACTAGCAGAAGTTCAATCATTCACAGCTGTAGATCGATCACTTCATTAGGTGCTTTTGCAGACTTTTCCCTGCCTAATCTCGCCCTCACAGCAGCTGCGTCCTCTCCCTACACTAATCAGAGCAGTGTGACGTGCGGCGCTATGTGACTCCAGCTTAAATAGAGGCTAGGTCACATGCTGCACTTGGCCAATCACAGCCATGCCATTAGTAGGCATGGCTGTGATGGGCTCTTAGGGCAAGAAGTAAAACAATAGCTGATTGGCTGCTGTGCAGCCCTTCAGAAAGCGGGAAGAAATCGCCGAGCAACGAACCCGAACCCAAACTTTTTTGAAAATGTTCGGGTCTGGGTCCGTGTCCCGAACACCCCAAAATTCGGTACGAACCCGAACTATGCTCGAACTGTTCGCTCAACACTAGTTAGAGACCCAAAAGTACTTTTCAGGACTATCATTTTATCTGGCTGCAATATATATTATTAGCGCACCCTGCTCTAAATTACGTGCAATTGTTTGGCCGCTGCTGACAGTGACACAACCTTTGCTACATCTGTTGTGTTACATTTGCGCATCCTAAATATCTGTGACATTCAGCGCAATTGTTTCTTAGCTGCTGGTGACAGCGACATTACCTGTGCTTCATCCCCTGTATACCGTTTGCGCATCTTAAATATCTGTGACATTCAGTATAATTTATTTGTTCATGCACTTACAAAACCTTCCTCTGAATCAACTTGTAGGAAACAGGCCGAACTGGATGGACAAATGTCTTTTTTCGGTCTTGTATACTATGTTTTACCTGCTACTCTACGTGTGACATACTTGCAAGCATATATACCATTTAATATGCTCAAGGCGAGCAGTAAGGGACTGGGAAGTGGCCGTGCTGCTGATGGTGCACGCAGAGCCCGTGGCCCTGGGCGCAGTGAAACTGTGCCTGCTGCCAGAGCACCAGAAACACATTTATCCACGATACCTAGCTTCATGTCCCAGTTTGCAGGGCGGTGCAGGACACCACTCTCAGTCATACCAGAGCGACCAGGTGGTCGGTTGAATTGCAGCGGATAATGCTTCCAGTCGGTTAAGCCACAGCCTGTCTCCCAGAAAGTCCAGTCTCAGTAACCAAGAGCCTGGTCAACAGAATCCTCACCCTGATCCTCCTTCCTCCCACAATGAAGAGTCTTGGCAAACAAGTGATCCCACGCTCGGATATTCCGAGGAGTTCTTTTCATCGCCATTCCTTGATTTGGGCCTTTCGCCAAGGCCCGCTTGAAGAGGGACATGAGGAGATCTTATGCACTGATTACCAAACTCTTGAGCATCCACGGTCAGGAGAAGATGACAGTGGGAAACGGCAATTAGTGTTTCACGAGGTGGATGATGATGATGATGAGACACGGTTTCCAATAAGTCAACGGCAATTAGTGTTTTAAAAGGTTGATGATGAGTATGAGACACAGTTGTCAATAAGTGAGGTTCTTGTTAGGGCAACAAGTCAGGAGGATGACCAGAATGAGGACGTGGAAGAGGAGGTGGTGGACGATGAAATCACTGACCCAACCTGGGAAGGTGGCAATCCGAGCGAGGACAGCAGTACAGAGGGGGAGGGGTCCACGCCAAACAGGCCTGCAACTGTTCCCCGGAGCACCCCCTTGTCAGCAATCTCCCTTGCCAAGAGGTAGGTATTCCACAGTCTGCCGCTTTTTTGAGGAAAGTGGGGACGATAAAAGAATTGTCATTTGCAATCCTGTGCCGTACCAAAATGAGCAGGGGCGTGAAAACTAGCAACCTCACCACCTCCAGCATGATCCGCCACATGCATCAAAGCACCCTAATAGGTGGGCCGAACGCCTGGGTCCACAATCAGTGTCTGCGGGTAACACCACTGCCTCCTCTTCCCCTGTGTTACGTGCTGGCCAATCTTCTGTCCAAGACACAGGCCCGGATGCCTCCCGCCCTGCACCTGGACCTTCGCAAGCACTATCAGCTAGCACATCCACTTCTGTGTCCCAGTGCAGCGTACAGATGTCCATACCCCAGGCGTTTGAACGAAAGCACAAATACCCAGCCACCCACCCACAGGCCATAGCACTAAATGCGCACCTTTCCAAATTGCTGGCCCTGGAAATGTTGCTATTTAGGCTTGAGGACACAGAGCCTTTCCGCAGCTTGATGGTGGCGGCCGTCCCTCGTTACTCAGTCCCCAGCCGCCACTATTTCTCCCAGTGTGCCGTCCCCGCCTTACACCAGCATGTGTCCCGTAACATCACCCGTGCCCTGACCAATGCAGTGTTTGGGAAGGTCCACTTAACGACTGACACATGGACAAGTGCTTTTGGATGCTACATTTCCCTGACGGCACACTGGGTGAATGTTGTGGTGGCCGGGAGCGAGTCGTACCCTGGGATGGCACAGGTGCTACCGACGCCAAGGATTACGGGCCCTACTTCCATCAGGATTTCTGCCACCACCTACTTTAGTGGCTGCAAACCCCCCCCCCCGCCCCCCTTCTCCTCCTCCACCTCCACTTCCACCTCTGAATTCTCATCTTGCAGCACCAGAAGCTGGGAGCACTGTAGCACTGCATTGGGGAAGCGGCAACAGGCCGTGCTGAAACTAATTTGCTTAGGTGACAAACAGCACACCACCGCAGAGCTGTGGCAGGGTATAAGGTATCAGACTGAGCTGTGGCGGCTCAGTCTGATCCCTTTGGAACTCGGCAAGCTCACACACATACAATGCCTAGCCCACGTGTTTAACTTAGTGGTTCAGTGGTTTCTCAAAACCTACCCCAATTTGCCTGAGCTACTGGTGAAGGTGCGCTGCGTGTGTGCCCATTTCCAAAAGTCATCTACAGCTGCTGCCGGTCTGGCAATACTGCAGCAGTGCTTGCAATTGCCAGCTCACCGACTGTTGTGCGACGTGAGCACGCACTGGAACTCCACGTTCCACATGTTGGCCAGGCTTTGCGAGCAGCAGAGGGCAGTAGTGGAATACCAGCTGCAACATGGTTGTCGCCTTTAGAGTCAGCTTCCGCTCTTCACAAGCGACAAGTGGGCATGGATGTCTGACCTCCGTGAGGTTTTACGTAACTTTGAGGAATCAACACAGATGGTGAGCAGCCATGCCGCTATTATCAGCGTAACTATCCCACTTCTGTGTCTACTGAAACGCTCACTGCTCACAATGAAGGCAGATGATTTGCATGTGGAAGAGGTGGAAATGGGGGAAGACAGTACACAGGGTGATAGCCAGACCACCCTCAGTTCATCTTCTCAGCGCGAATTGGATGATGAGGAGGAGGAGGAGCAGGAGGTGGTTGCCTCCGCTACAGAGGGTAGTACCCATAGCAGGTTTATTCCATCTGTTCAGCGTGGATGGGCAGAAGAGGAGGAAGAAGATGAGGAGATTGAGAGTCATCCTCCTAATGAGGACAGCGAAGTCTTGTCTGTTGGGACTCTGGCACACATGGCTGACTTTATGTTATGCTGCCTTTCCCGTGACCCTCGCGTTATACGCATTTTGGCCAACAGAGATTACTGGTTGTTCACCTTTATTGACCCCCGCTACAAAGAGAACTTCTCATCTCTCATTCCTGTGGTGGAGAGGACTAGCAAAATGGTGCAATACCAGAAGATCTTTGTGGAAAAATTGCTCCAAAAATTTGCAGCTGACAACGCTGGCGGCAGAGTACGTAGTTCCTTGGGAAATCGAGGAGGGGAGACGAGGGGAACACACAGCAGTTCCAACAGAGGCAGGGCAACACTCTCCAAGGCCTGGGACAGTTTCATGACACCCCACCAGCACCCTCACCCTGATGTGCGGCCTAGTGTCACAAGGAGGGAAACGTTTTGGAAGATGGTGAAGGAGTACGTAGCAGACCTTGTCAGCGTCCTCAGTGATCCCTCTGTGCCTTACAACTATTGTGTGTTTAAGCTGGACACGTAGCATAAACTGGCACTCTACGCCTTGGAGGTGCTGGCCTGCCCTGCCACCAGTGTTTTGTCAGAGCGGGTATTTATTGCTGCTGGCGGCATAATAACTGAAAATACTGACAGGTTGACTCTTATCAAAATGAACAAGGCCTGGATTGTTCCTGACTTCTCTACTCCACCAGAGGAAAGCGGCTGAACATAAAGGCACTTTAAATGTGGCTTTTATGGTGTATTGAATACACTGTATTCCCATGCACCCCTTCCAACACAAAAAAGGGTATATGGTTCAATCTTCCTTTTCTCATCCTCCTCCTCCATCATATTAACATGCTTATTAGGCTGCCCTCGCTCCTTATGTTTTAGAGGGTCAGCTCATCAGCAGACCCACATCCCTAATGTTTTATAGGGTCACCAACAGTGATCAGTGATATCCTATAACCAGGAATGGAGGCAATACAGAAATAAGTTATAAAGGTGCATTCACACGACCATATGTATTTTGCAGTCCCCTAGATGTGTTGCATCCGTTTTTTTGCAGAAGAGACATATGGATGCTGACAGCACACTGTGTGCTGTCCGCTTTTTGTACTGCCCCCTTGAAATGAATGGGTCCATATCTGATTCGCAAAAATGCAGATCAGATGTGGACCAAGAATACAGTTGTGTGAATGGGGCTTTATGGAAAGATTAGCACCTGTTCGGTGTTTTTGACCTGCACCTGGTTTTGGCTCACAATCACTGGTGAAAATTACTGATCAAACACCGACTGTGTGAAAGCGCCTTAAAAGATTTGCCTGAAATATATTCTCTAATTGGTGTTAATAATATCATTTCTGTCTGGCTCTTTGAATTGCTTAGAATTAAATCAGTCCAAATCATACAAGGATAAAATTACAAGCAGGCAATTATCAGCCTGAGAAGAAAGGACTTCTGTCACGTATTATATCCACTCTCCTTTTTGTTGAGATTCTACTGTCAAATGTGAAACTAGTTGGTTTTTTGTTGTTTTTCAGATGTAACTGTAGAAGTCCGATGGGGAACATTTCACAAATTTATCGAAATGTATGAAAATATTAGAGACGATTAGTGTTGAGTGAAGCAAAGCATTCAAAAGTGGAATTTGTTCCGAAGTTTAGGAAAACTTCGATTCACAACAAATCCAAAGTTCCTTGCGCTTCGTGGTAACTAATACGTTTTTCCTAAAATGGCAGCTGCACGTCTTACAATGACATAAAGAAGCAATGGAACACGAGATCACCCATAATGCTGTTTAGCCAGCCAATCCGCAGATAGCCATCCCCTGTGATGTCACATCCCTATAAAACCCTCATATCGCATTGTCCCGTGAGCTGATCATATGGAGAGACGTGGCAAGAGTACAGGGCTAGGGACAGTCTTGCTGAAAATGATTAATAGAAGAATATTTTAGAAGGGAGAGTGCATGGAGACTGCAGGGAGAGAGCAGTGAGACTGCAAGGAAACTGCAGGGAGACTGCAGGGAGAGTTATTCTGCGTGAGTTTTATTTATTTATTCCTACATTTACTTATTCCTACATCAGCCTTAAACTAAGATATGTAATTCAATACCAGTAAAATTGAAGCCTTTATCATTCCGGTGCCAGTGTTCCAACCAATACCATCCAGTCTGCACCCCACCCAGGTCTTAATGATGACTATCCTCATCTTTTGCTGGCTTTACTTCTTCCAAATCATCCTTCTTGGTCTCCATGTCCTAGAAAAGTCGGCAAGATGCAGAGAGAGGAGGAGCTGGATGTTTCCTGATGTCATTCTCATTGATATATTAGATGTTGAAAAGGAGGAAAAGCAGATGACACAAGAAGGGCTCCCATCTGTGGAGTGCTGGGGTTGGATAAGTGGGTATGCCAGCATATTGTGCCCCCACCTAACCAGCCAAACCCCATACCAGCAACAGCCCTTGGTAACCACCTAACTGTTCTGCCAGAGCTCAGCTCGGGCTATGGGAAAAGTACTTAACTGTTCTGCCCGAGTTGAGCTCAGGCAGACAGTGGAGGGGAGAGGGCTACTTTAGATACTGATATCTCCTCAATGGTAGCAGCTAGAAGCCCGCATCTGATCTTGTTTGAAAGCTGGTGAAAGCAACAGATGAGATATCACTGTTAGAAATCGAGTCTGGAATAATAGCAGGTAAAACCTGCTTTTACTTTCACTTTCAGCTGCATTCACTGCAACCCGTTTTCTAACAGTGATATCTTCCCATGTACTGTAGATATTGCTGTCATTCTGGCATTGTCTGAAAGTTTGGAATTTGCCAGCTTTCAAACAATACAAAGCCCATATCTCTATGGTACCAAACCAGAGATATGAGCAGATAAAGCAGCTGCCACCTCCTCTTCTATCTAGAGGAGGTGGGAAAGCAGATGCAGGGCTGACAGCTGCTAGAGGAAAGAAAAATAGTAAAAAAATATATAGAAATGTGACATTATCATTATCATAGTGACCCACATAAGAAAATTATGTTCTTTTTACCACACATTGAACGCCGTAAAAGAAATTCCACAAAATAATGTAGAAATTGCTGTTTTTTATCTTCAAATAATACGTTTTTTAATAAACAATATATACCCCAAAATGGGGTATATCCGACCCACTGGGTGCATTCACAAGGATGATTTGCATTGCAGATTTCAGTGTGGGTTCCATTTCTGAGCTTGCACTTAAAATATTCTTGAAACATTTTTTTATGATGGATTTAAGCATCTGGGTAAAGATGGACCCATTTAGGTGGCGGGGTTGTCTTTCTATAGCTTATGTTTTTGTTTTTTTTACACTTTTTCTTTGCCCCCAGCAAACCATGATCTAAGGTAACTGGTTGTCACTTATATCCCTCAGTCCTTACATATTTTGCGTTGCTTAAAGGGATTGTCTGAGGTATGGATATCGATGACCTATACTCAGGATAGGCCATTAATATAAGATTGGCTGGGGTGGGGGGGTTCTGAAACCTGTTTTGGGTAACAGTGGTGCAGAAAACTATACAATCGACAGAGCTTGAAGCAGACCACTCAGTACGCCGTCTAGTGGCCATGCTGGGGTACGGCAGCAGTGAATAAGAGCTGACAGTATCAGAAATTACACAGTCTACAGAGTCTTCTGCTTCCGCTCCATTCACTGTAGAGTTTCTGGCAATGCGGCTGAATGAAACAGCTGATCAGTGGGGGTATCAGGTGTTGGACCCCCACCAATCTAATATTGATGATGGATCCTGAGGATAGGTCATCAATATCTGCAGCCCAGACAAGCCCTTTAAATAAAGGCTCCTAGACACATTACATTATCATCAGTCATATCTGCTGATTTCATCAGGGCCAGTCAACGATCTAAGACAGATCAAGTTGAACTCAATGCCTGCTTCTTTTGTTTCGGCAGAAGGGTCTTCGAGATTTTCTCCTCTCTTCACATATTCATGCATGCTTGGCAAAATGGAGCATACATGTGTATGATGCAGAAAGGAAGAAGAGTCGGCTTTTGTAAGTAAACAGGCACCTATATTCTGCAGCTCTGTATAATGATTGTCCCCAATGGGGCTTGCAGTTTGATCTCACATAGACAATAAGGAAATTTCATATTAAGCCAATTAACCCACCAAGGAAGAATTCAGAGACTCTGGAGGAAACCTACCCAAGCACAGGAAGATCATAGAAGCTTTATGTAAACTTTGCCCTTCAGAACAGGACCTTGGAGCCTAAAGGCAACAGAGCAAATCAATGAGCCTCCATGCTGCTCATATGAGTAATGTGTTTAGTCGGGCAAAATGAGCATGTTAAATAAGTAATCTTATATAGGAAAGATCCTCGACATCTATAGGCCAAATTGCAACAGGAGGTCTTTAAATGACTGAAGCCTTAAGAATGTAATAACATTTAGAGGCCTTTATCATATCAGCGAAAAAGGAATTATGAGCATTTGATGTTGGAATTATGCAACAGCCTGACCACTTAATCAGTGGCATGCTTGGGGGGGGGGGGTTGTTCCAGAACAGAAGCAATGAGCGCTTCCATCAATACAGATGGAAGCGCTCATTGCTTTTCCCATTATAAGATACAGTGCACACTAGTCTGCAGGAGAAAGGGGAGGGAAGAGCTGTGGGCGCTGTACAGTACTTAACCCTCCTCCTGCTCGCTCTTCTCAGGGCTGCGCTGCTGTGTCCTGGCTGCCTGCAGCGTCAGGACGTACAGATCGCACTCTGCCCTGAGAAGAGAAGACAGCCATGACAGGGACAGTGGCGACAGGAGAGGTAAGTTACTTTATTATTTCACAGGCTGATCTGAGGTCTGATATGGAGGTCTAATGGGGGGTCTGGAGTGGTCTATGGGGGGTATAAAGGTCTGACTGGGGGGTCTGGAGGTTTGACTGGGGGTATGGAGGTCTGACTCGTGGGTCTGGAGTGGTCTGGACGTCTGACTAGGGGGTCTGGAGGTCTGACTGGGGGGGTCTGGAGGTCTAATGGGGGTCTGATTGGGGGTCTGGAAGTCTAATGGGGGTCTGATTGGAAGTCTGGAGGTCTAATAGGGGTCTGATTGGGGATCTGGTGGTCTGACTGGAGGGTCTAGAGGTATAATAGGAGTCTGATTGGGGGTCTGGAGGTCTGACTGGGGGGTCTGGAGGTCTAACGGGGGTCAGATATGGGGGTCTGGAGGTCTAATGGGGGTCTGGAGGTCTAGTGGGAGTCTGGAGGTCTAATGGGGGTCTAGAGGTCTGATATGGGGGTCTGGTCTGAGTGTTACCAGTATTTTCAGGGGACTGTTTCTGCAGGAAAGTATTGGGGAGCACAGTGGACACAGTATTGGGGGTGGCAGGATGGGGTTTTGAGAAGGTGGGAGGATGATGAAAAATTAAGTATCTCCTTAAAAGGAGGAAGTCAACCCCCAGCCCACTGTTTTTTTCTGTCCTCCCGGACAGGTGGACTAGGCGGTTTGTTCCCCCTTTCTTATGGAAAGTGCGTGGAGCCTTCTTTTCGTTTGGGTAACCGCATTGCCCTTTCCTAGGTACCTTGTCAGTTTGGCCGGCAGCTTATCTACTGCCGGACCCACGCGTTTGCGTCTGGCTGGGGTATTTTGGCGGCGTCCTCGGTCCAGGATTCTCGGTCCCTGGGCGCCGCCATCTTCCGGAGGTGACGCGGGGATTCTCCTTTTGCGTCACTTCCGGGTAATCCGTCCGCGATTTTTTCACGGGCACGATTTTTTTCATAGATGCGATTTTTTATTGCGGATGCGATTTTTTTTTTTTTTTTTGCGTTTTCATGCGAAAATTTGTAAGTATTTTTTTCTTATGCAGGTCTCTGGCATATGCTTTTTCAGCTAGCTCCTAGAGTCCTAAAGTTGGTGTTTTTTTCCTCCGGTCCTCAGCTGCCTCTGGTCTGTTTTTCTACCTTTCCTGTGTAGATAGGTAGTTTACAAATGTTTTACTTGTCCCTTTTTTCCCACAGTGATGTCTTCTCCGCGGGATTCGGAAGGCAGGAAAGTGGATTCTAGGAGGAAGCATCTATCCTGCTACCATTGCAGCACAGATGTGGTTATTGTAAGCTGATCATACCTGCACTTGTGAGATTGCAGAAGGTAAACAGCTTAAGGCTGGGCAAATACCAGCTTGGGAGACCTCTGTCCCGGTAGAGAGACCTCCTTAGTTCCTTCCTCCTTCGGAGGAGCTGACGTCGTGTTTTTTTCCCCCCTGAAAAGACACAGAAATTGCTCATGTCCATCAGGTCGGGGGACCATGATGTTGACCGTGGGGAGTCCTTCGGATCCTGCTACTCGGGCACCTCGTGTCTTCAAAGCGGACGAGACCCTCCTCTCTGTCATGATACAGAGTGGAAAAAACCTGGAGGTTCCGGTTTTAACAAAGAAGTTTAAATCCATGTTCCCGATGGCTAAACCCTTGGTGGATTCATGAGGATCCATTCCCAAGGTGGACATGGCTATTGCCAAGTTGTCCAAGCGCACTCTGGTTCCTGCAGACGATGGGTCTAGCCTGCAGGACCCCCTTGCAGAGTGCACACTAAGACGGGGTCATACGGCAGCTGCGGCTTCCGCTTCCACAGCCATAGCGGCTTCTGAAGTCTCTACGTTCCTCTGGTCTCACCTGAATCAAATTCAAGTTGACGTGAACCAGAGGTTCTTTCCAGGACGACATACTGGCTGCCTTCAAGACCATCAACCTGGCTACGGACTTCTTGTGTGATATCGCACAGCTCCAGTTTGAAGCTAGCAAGGGAGCCTCCCTGCTACCAAAGCCTCCCTGGGAAATAGGCCAAACACAGATCCTTGCTCCAGAAGCTAAGCAGCAGGTCTGTGGCAGATGGGAGACCAAGTGAACCTTTGGCGCCCTGTGACAATACTATCAAATGACGTCAGGGGCCTATATTTAGCATGGCCCTGGGGTCGGCAGCCATTATGCCTTTTTGGCTTAAGCCTTGGGTCGCTGACAATTCCTCAAAATACAGCTTATGTGGCCTTCCACTCGAGCCCAACCATTTGTTCGGTTCGGAGCTGGATAAGATCATGGAGGGCTTTTCAGACAAGAAGGTGAAGAGCCTTCCCCAGCAGTCCTTTCGAGGGCAGGGCAGACAAGACCGTGGTGGTAGGTCTAGCCAGCAAACAAGCTCTCGAAGTGACTGGAGAGCGCAGCGAAAGGGTTTGAGGCGCTCTCGTGGAGGAGCCAAAGATGCCCTGACTTAGGGCATCTGCGAGGCTCTTGGTTAATTCCCGTTACTCCTGCCGTCCTGCCAATAAGCTTCCCCACTCCTATGCTTCATGTACCCGTTGGGGGTCGTCTCTCCCACTTCTGAGAAGAGTGGATCCGAGAGATCTCGGATCCCTAGGTCCTGAACATAATTTCCGAGGGTTATTTAGTCAACCTCATCTCAATTCTTCCGGACAGGTTTGTCAAGATCAACCTTCTACAAGTTGCCAGGCAGGTGATCCTGGAGGCCTACATTCAGGACTACATTTGCAAGGGGGCTCTGGAGGAGGTTCCGGCAGGAGAACGGGGCCTAGGGATCTATTCACCAGTTTTTTCTGGTTCCCAAGGCTTCAGGAGATCTCCGGATGATTATCGATCTGAGATATTTCAATCGGTTTTTAAGGAAGGTGAAGTTTTGTGTAGAAACCATCAGGTCAGTAGTTCACGTCCTCAATCCTGGAGACTTGATGGCAACCCCGGACCTCAAGGATGCATATCTGCACATCCCGATCCATCCTGCTTCCAGGAAGGATCTCAGGACCTTTGTTGCCCTTACTTTTGGCATTTTTTCTGCCCCTCACACTTTTACCAAGGTGGTGGTTTCTGTGGTGGCGGCTTTGAGGCTTCAAGGACTGACCATCATTCCTTATCTGGTTGACTGGCTTTGAAAGCCTCTGCTCTAGCGTTTCTAACCCAACTTCTTCAGGTAACAATCTCATTTCTGTTCCACCTAGGTTGGATCATCAGCTGGCAGAAGTCGAACGTGAGCCCGTCGACTTCAGTAAGATATCTAGGCTTCATAATCGACTCCACTGGGATGTCACTCCAGTTGACTCCAGAAAGAAGATCCAGGTTCAGAACACGGCAAGTTCCTTTCCGTTCCCCGGCGAGTTCCAATCCGGACTCTCGTGAAGATGTTGGGGCTCATGTCAGCGTCTGCAGAAGCAGTCCCTTGGGCTCTATGGCACCTCCGCCCTCTACAGTCGGAGGTCCTCTCCAGATGGAATGGTATTCCCTCAGATGGTGGTGCCATCTTTTAGATGGGAAGTCTATGACCCAGCCAACCTGGGTCATATTGACTACCGATGCCTCCCAAGTAGGCTGGGACGCTCACCTAGACGACACTCCAGTTCACGGGACCTGGTTTCCTCAGGAGTGGCTTCTCTAATCCAATCTCCGCGAGATTCAAGCTATCCGGCTAGCCCTCCTTCACTTAGCCCCTCAGATCCGGGGCAAAGCGGTGAAAGTCCAGTCAGACAATATGACTGCGGTACTTTACATCAACAAGCAGGGAGGCAGGAGATCACTTCCCCTCCTGTCAGAGATCGGGGTGATTCTGGATTAGGCAGAGTTGTACCTTTCCCACTTGTCTGCGATCCACATCCAAGCCTCCCTCAATATGATAGCGGCTGAGCCGCGGTCTCCCGTCGGTGGAGTGGTCTTTACATCCGGAGATATTCAAGCAGATAGTCCTCAAGTGGGGTATGCCAGAGCTGGATCTCATGGCAACATGGTTCAATGCCAAGGTGGAGAGGTTTTGCTCCCTTTACAGGGAGGATAACCCCCTGGCGTTTGACGCTCTGTCAATATCCTGGAGGTTCAGGCTGGCATACATCTTCCCTCCGTTTTCCATGAATCCGAGGGAATTGATGAAAATCCGTCAGGATCAGGCCTCGGTGATAGCAATCCTACTGTTTTGGCCGAAGAGATCCTGGTTTACCTAGCTCACCCAGTTGAGTCGAGGACAATATTGGAGGCTCCCCCCACAGCAGACCCTGGTGTCGTGGGACACTCGCCTCTGCTCAGATCTGCAAAGATTCAACCTGACAGCCTGGAGGTTGATCATTCCCGTCTCAGAATAGAAGGGCTTTCAGAGTCAGTCCTGAGAACGCTGTCTCATTCTAGAGCGGACTCTACCAAGAGAGCCTACTCTTGTATTATGAGGATATTCTCATCCTGTTGTACCTCAACTGAGGTGGCGTCTGCAGATCCGCCCCTCTCCGCTATCCTTCAGTTCCTGCAAGACGGCCTTGATAGAGGCCTTGCCCTTCTACTCTGAAGGTTCAAGTTAAAGCCATCTCAGCTTGCCTTAACAGGCTTTTTTCTCAGGACCCGCTGACCAAATTGTTCCTTAAAGGAGCTGAAAGATTAAAGCCTACAGTACTGAGACCCATTTTTTAATGGGATTTATCAGTATTTCTCAGGGGGTTAGCATCTCCCCCCTTTGAACCGTTAGAGGAGGTGGACATCAAGTTCGTCACTTGGAAGTTTGTGTTTCTCCTTGCAGTGACTTTGGCCAAGAGGGTCTCTGAGCTTCAAGCTCTCTCAGCACATGAGCCCTATACCATTTTCTTACATGACCGGGTCCTTCTTAGATTCCTCCCGTATTTTAGGCCTAAAGTTCCTTCCTTCCAGAACATCAACCAGGTGATATTCCTCCCGGTTCTGTCGACATCTACCACCTCCTCCTAGGAACCTGCTAGACATCCTCTGGACGTCTCGAGATGTCTCTGGATCTATGTGGATAGATCAATGAGTTCAGGAAAGATGAGAATCTGCTAATCCTGTTGCCGGTAAGTTTAAAGGCTGTAAGGCATCCAAACCTTCCATCAGTCGGTGGATTGAGGAGGCTATTAAGGAATCCTTTGTTTCCACAATCTCTGGACCCTCCGGGATTCGTGAAGGCCCACTCTACTAGAGTTGTGGCTACTTCTTTTGCCGAGAGGAGTCTTCTGCCTCTCAACATGATTTGCAAAGCTGCCTCCTGGATCTCTGAATCGACATTCATCTCCCATTATAGACTAGATGCCAGTCTAGCTGAGTTTTCGGCCTTTGGGCAGACTTTTCTTAGTTCTGCCAGGCAGGAAGGCCCTCTCTAGGGGTTTCTTCTTGCTATTTCCCCATCTGTGCTGCTGGTAGGACGTAAGGGAATCGTTAATTTCTAACGATAATTTGTTTTCCCTTAGTCCTAACAGCAGCACACAAATTCCCCACCCTAGTAAGTCTAGTTTTTGTTTCTTACTATAAACACAGTGGGCTGGGGGTTGACTTCCTCCTTTTAAGGAGATACTTAATTGTTAAATTGAGTTATTAGTCTTGGTCTCATTAAACATTCCGCTGGTCCTGCCAGTCCATGGGGGGTGGTTAACCCCATCTGTGCTGCTGTTAGGACTAAGGGAAAACAAATTATAGTTAGAAATTAACGATAATACTGCCTCCTATGTATAAGAATATAACTACTATCATACTGGTCCTATGTACAAGGATATAACTACTATAATACTGCCTCCTATGGACAAGAAAACAACTACTATAATTCTGCCTACTATGTACAAGAATATAATTACTATAGTACTGCCTCCTATGTATAAGAATACAACTACTATAATACTGCTCCTATGTACAAGAATATTGCTACTATAATACTGCTCCTATGTACAAGAATATAACTACTATCCCATGCTCACTTCACAGCTGCTTTTGCGGACGATCTATTGGTCATCACGTCTAACCCCCTGACCTCCTTTCCTAAACTTCAGGCCCTTTTCGAGGAATATGGTCAAGTTTCCAATTTTAAAATTAATTTCAGCAAGTTGCAAGCCTTGAATATCTCATGTCCGGTCGCCCATATAGAAACACTCAAACGCACTTCTGACTTCTCGTGGGCCCCTAAGTCGATCCCTTTTCTAGGTACCCATATGTCGGCGAATCCGGAGGACCTTTATGAGCTTAACCAAGCCCCATTGCTCCGCTCTATTAGATCTCACCTACGTTCACTAAAACTACCATTCACTTCGTGGATTGGTAAGAAGAACTATATTAAGGCTTTCATTGTCCCCAAGCTTCTCTACCTCATCCAAACACTCCCTATCTGGCTACCCCATTCCTTTTTTGTGGAGGTCCGCAGAGTATTCTCAGCCTTTATAAGGTCGGGCAAATCCCCTAGATTGGCGTATACCACTCTCACTCTGGAGAGGAGAATGGGAGGCTTTGGCCTGCCAGACATCTACCTCTATTATAAGGCTTCAATGCTTAACAGAGTCCTGAGCCTCCTCTCCTGGCACCCTCTCAGTCTTGTCTCTCGACTGGAGTGCGCTATGCTTACCTATAGTGACGAACTGGCTTTATGGGGCCTGCGTAAGTGCACAGCTAACAACAAATACTCCTCTCCATTATGGAAGGGCTTGCTGCTAGAATGGTCAAAATTGTATGCCACCTCGACCCTCTTGTTCCCCAACCCGAACCTCCCCCTACATCTTCTTCAACACCATATACATCCTGAAACTTTAGCTGCAACCGGAATATGGGCATTGCTCTCTGGTCTTAAACTGCGGGACGTTATCTCTGAGTCCGGCACTTTTGATTGGAGCGCAGTACTGGCTCTCCATAAAGTTCAGAACGCCTCCTTTTTGGCGGCTATGGCTTTCAAGAAGGATTTGGCGCTCCTTGAGAACTTACCCAGTCCTGCGGCGACTCCCTCCTGGATGGAAGGGAAACTCTCACAACTCCGACGCCCATGTAAACCTCTTTCCTTGTTGTATAGGGAGCTGCTCTCCTCCGCCCCTCCGGACTTGTGGTTCCTCTCAGCCTGGGAAAAAGAGCTATCTATAACTTTATCGGATCCTGAGAAGGCTTTCATCCTTACACACTCACACGGATTTAACCGGTGTATTAGGATACAAGCTAACTCCTATAAATTGCTTACAAGGTGGTACAAAACACCTGAGTTCCTTCAATCTAAGCTCAATCCTAGTATCCCTGATTGCTGTTGGAGGTGCGGAGGAGAGACAGGCTCTCTCTCTCATATATGGTGGAATTGTGTGAAAATTCGGCCCTTTTGGCTGGAAGTTGAAGCTACCATAAATAGTGTTTGTTCCACTAAGATCAGTCTCGATGCCAAACTCCTACTATTGTGGTGTCCTAATGGTTCACTTACTCCTGCTAAGTCGAATCTCCCGACTATGCTCATAACGGCAGCTCGCCTACTGATCCCGCTGCTATGGAAAAACGACTCCCCTCCATCCATCTCAATGTGGACCGAGAAGGTCGACCAGTTGTACCGGTTTGAAGAGCTTGCACACTGGGAAACATACTCTAGAGCTCTCTTCGTTAAGACGTGGCTTCCCTGGAAGCGTTACCGTTCATTCTGAACTTACAAGCGATTGACATCTATCGTTCCCCTCCCTTCCCTCCCTCCCCTATGTCTTGTCTTCCCCCCCATTAGTTCTTTCTTTGCACATGTTATTGTGTCTCTTGTCATACGGCATTCGCCTCAGACTTCATTTGAATATAAGATAAATGCTCTAATGCCTTCCCAGCTGCGTCTGGTATTTATGTGCTGTAATTTGCCATATGACGATTTACATTTCTTCAATAAAAAGAAAATTGATTAAGAATATAACTACTATAATACTGCTCCTATGTACAAGAATATAACTACTATAATACTGCCTCCTATGTACAAGAATATAACTGCTATAATACTGCTCCTATGTACAAGAATATAACTGCTATAATGCTGCCTCCTATGTACAAGAATATAACTACTATAATACTATAACAGAAGTAGACTGCCACTACTGCTGCTTAGGGATCTTCTTTTCATACCACAGCATCATGCGACGGATAGATACAACCATGTATCGGCATATGGTGATGCTCTAACATAGATAGTCCAAACTTGTAAAATGGCAAAGAGAAATCTGTGGCATTCACTATCAGATACAACTCAACATTTTTAGAAAGCTGGTACACAAGATGTAAATTAACAGGCAATGGCCGTTTAGTGCTCCTCCGCATTTCTTCCGCACTTCGTCTGGCAGGCTATAATACTGCTTCTATGTACATAAATATGTCTACTAAAATACTGCCTCCTATGTATAAGAATATAACTACAGTACTATAATACTGCTTTCTATGTGCAAGAATATAACTACTATAATACTGCTCCTATGTACAAGAATAATAAAACTATAATACTGCTCCTATGTACAAGAATATATCTACTATAATACCGCTCCTATGTACAAGAATATAACTACTATAATACTGCTCCTATGTACAAGAATAGAACTACTATAATACTGCTCCTATGTACAAGAATATAACTACTATAATACTGCCCTTATGTACAAGAATATAACTACTTTAATACTGCTCCTATGTACAAGAATATAACTACTCTAATACTGCTCTTATGTACAAGAACATAACTACAATAATACTGCTCCTATGTGCAACAATATAACTACAATAATACTGCTCCTATGTACAACAATATAACTGCTATAATACTGCCCTCTATGTAACAATATACTCTGTGGTTACAATAATACCGCTTCATACATTGCACATTACCAAACAAAATCTCATGTAATAATACTGATAGTTTGTTTTATTTTTGTTTATTGACCTTTGCATTTCTGATTCATCCACAACATCGACATGTAGTCAACAGAAAAAAGAACATTGTTAACTGGTAATCAATGGTTTTATTGTATAGTACATCGTCATTATGTGAAGCAGTTATTGTTAGTAATCTGGGACTATGTGACGGCATCAAAATCACAGGGTCTGGTGAAAAGAATCAGAAATTGAATACAGCAGAAATCAAATATAGGAAAAGAGAAATGTTTGTTTTGCCCAGATGTTTCTGTCATTTTTAATTTCATTTCTGTGGACACTGTTCGTAGCTTGATATGAAAGTCCAGAATGAATAGCTGCAATCAAAGAGATAACAGATGAAGATCCTCTATTTAGGACCCTAATTCATTATATTGGAGAGCACCCATCCAAAGATTTTATGGACAGCCCATTGGTTTTAATGGGAAATCTGTAATGCTTATTTTCTCTTTTTACTGTATAGGAATTGAGCCTTGTCTGTAAAGGTCAAATCATTATGTTTTACAATCATTAAACCTATTCCAAGAAAATTACAAATAAAAGAATATAACTACTATAATACTACCTACTATGTACAAGAATATAACTACTATAGTACTACCTCCTATGTACAAGAATATAACTACTATAATACTGCTCCTATGTACAAGAATATAACTACTATAATACTACCTCCTATGTACAAGAATATAACTACTATAATACTACCTCCTATGTACAAGAATATAACTACTATAATACTGCTCCCTATGTACATGAATATAACTACTATAATACTACCTCCTATGTACAAGAATATAACTACTATAATATTTCTCCTGTGTACAAGAATATAACTACTATAATACTGGTCCTGTGTACAAGAATATAACTACTATAATACTGCTCCAATGTACAAGAATGTAAATACTATAATACTGCTCCTATTTACAAGAATATAACTGCTATAATGCTGCTCCTATGTACAAGAATATGACTGCTATAATACTGCTCCTACTGTTTGTACAAGAATATAACTGCTATAATGCTGCTCCTATGTACAAGAATATACCTACTATAATACTGCCTCCTATGTACAAGAATATAACTGCTATAATGCTGCTCCTATGTACAAGAATATAACTTCTATAATACTGCTCCTATGTACAAGAATATAACCACTATAGGGGGCGGAGCTTGGATGTGAAGTTGAATGGCTGCTGTGTGCTGAGCTCCTCTCCTAGCTTGGTGTTTTGCCCCTTATTAGACGCTTCTGGTTTGCTCACCAATGGGGAAAATTGGCAGAGAAAGACCCAAGGATCATCCTGAGCTGACTCAACCACGCTCCCATCAACCCGACATGGAGGCCTTAAAGATGGCGCCGTGCGCGCCTCCACCTTTGGACGTTGAAGCCCTCACTGATGCGGGTAGCTTGTCGGAGGCTTCCGAGTGCTGCAGCACTAGGAGGAGACCCAATATCTCTAAAGCGGTCCTCAGAGAACTGTTGGAGACGGGTCTGGCACCTCTAAAGAAAGATTTGGAGGACATTAAAGACGACCTACGCGGCTTGGGCCACCGTGTCCTGGCGCTGGAAGCATCGCAAGATGCCATCCTCCAACATGAAAGCAAAACCTGCTCTGCGCTGCAATCGCATCGCAAATTACTCAACGACGCTCTTCTTCGTATCGAAGACCAAGAGAATAGGAGCAGGCACCACAATATTCGGATACGGGGCCTACCCGAAACCATCGCCGCGGAAGCTCTGCGCAAGATCGCAGAAGAAATCTTCCCACAATTGCTTGGCCCCGAGAGGGCAGCTACGGTGGTCATTGAATGGATCCACCGAGCACTGCGACCCAGGCCTAAACTAACTGACCCGCCACGTGATGTTTTATCGACACCGCGGAACTGCTGCGCGCCAGCAGGGAGGCAGATGATCTACCATACGCAGACTCCGCCATACTATTCTTCCAAGATCTGGCGCCCACCACCCTGGCCAAGAGGCGACTCCTGAAGCCCCTATTGGACGCTTTAAGGGCCTCATCTACCCCTTTCCGTTGGCTGTACCCGTTCGGATTGGCCATTATGAAGAACGGCAAGCAACTCACTGTACGTACCCCGTCGGACTTAGCTTCATTCTGGGACTCTCTCGACATCCTGCCTATTGATGTGCCATCTTGGCTTCCTGCGGACCAGGGGACCCTTTACCTACTCCCCCCAAGCTTGACAAATGGATCGCTGTCTCACCGGGGAAACTGGACAGGCCCAAGAAAGATCGAGTCCGTACCTAAAGGGACTTAACCACCTGCGTCCAAGGGGTTTCATCGTTGGGTCTCATCCCCGCGGCGGCTATGGAGTAACGTATATTGTCCTTACTGTGGACTTTCTCCGTGTCACCGGTTTTCTACTTGCTTTTATTTTTCATACAAGTTCATGTTTGTTTACCTTTTATCTCCCCCATTGCACATTCTCTGATGGGGCCACACCGGCTCTCATGCCTTTGTGTATTTGATGTCCTCCCACTCTCTGACTGCTCTCCCAGGGCTCTCAGTTGTCCCACAGAGCCCCCCCCCCCCCGAGGGATCCTGGCAAACTTCCTCTCCTCCGATAAAGCTCACCTGGTGGTCGATGCCAAGATTGGTAACATATTGCTCTCTGACCATGCACCGATCTCTTTAGCTATTTCCCTCACCGAGCTCCCAAAGAAAGAATGGCTATGGCGTCTGAACGATACCCTGATCCAATCCCCCCCCCCCCAATGTGGCCAGGCTGAATTCCACCTTGTCTGATTTTTTCATACGCAATGTGGTAGGATCACCTCCCCCTTCCCCTGCTATTATTTGGGAGTCGACAAGGCTGTGATGCGGGGTGAGCTCATCGCTATGGGGGTCCACTTAAAAAAGGCTCGCCTGCACGCCCTGGGTGATTTGATCTCGCGCATCACGGCACTTGAGCTCTCTCACAAACGTTCCCAAGCGGAGGCTGTGGCACAGGAGCTATATGACGCAAGAAATGAGCTTAAGAACCTTTTGAACGTTACGTCGGCGAAATTGCTTACTCGCTCAAGATTCAAGGCTTATGCGCATGGAGATAGAGGCAACAAGCTAATGACTGCTCTATGTAAAAAGCAGCGGATGGACTCGTTCATACCCGCCATAAGGGACTCTACAAACGCACTGAAGAAAACCACACCAGACATAGCGTCTGCGTTTTGTGAGTTTTACTCCAAACTATATAATTTGCCTCTACCTGCACACGCTACCACTCATACTATTGCTTCTGAAGCAAATTAATTTCTCAGCTCGTTTAGCCTCCCATCTCTAACTCCCCCACAGTCAGCTCAACTTCTCACCCCAGTCACAGATTCGGAAATCTTGAAAGTGCTTTCATCCATCCCCTCCGGTAAAAGCCCCGGGCCCGACGGGTTTAATATCTTTCAAAACTATCCTTGTTCCACACTTTACTTTACTGCCGCAATCCCTCATGGCCCATGTTACTATTCTCCCGAAAGAGAATAAGGACCCTTTGGAATGTGGCAGTTATCGCCCTATTTCCCTGCTGAATGCAGACGTCAAATGGTGGGCGAAGATTCTTGCCCAGCGTCTCCAACTCCTGCTACCAGATATTATACAGGGTGAACAGGTCGGGTTTGTCCCTGGCAGGCGGAGCTATGAAAATACGGTCCGTCTATTGCATCTGATGTCCTGGGCGCGTTCCAATAACAAACCCCTTGTGCTTCTAAGCACCAACGCTGAAAAGGCCTTTGACAGGGTTAGTTGGCAATTTATGTCTCTGATACTGTCGAGGTTTGGCTTATCTGCTCAATTCATAGATGCCATTGTTACGCTTTATAGGGCCCCGTCTGCCAGGGTCAAAGTAAATGGTACCCTCTCCCCGACCTTTGCTATATCTAACGGCACCAGGCAGGGATGCCCGCTCTCGCCGACCTTTTTGTGCTGGTAATGGAGACGTTGTTATGCAAAATCCGTCAATCCCCCGAGATTGAAGGCATCAATATCGGTCCCCAAAACCATTTGATGGCTGCTTTCGCAGATGATCTTTTAATTATGACCTCAAACCCTGCAACATCTTTCCCGAAATTGCTCTCCCTTTTTGAAAGCTTTGGACGTATCTCCAATTTCAAAATAAATTATACAAAGTCTATGGCTATGAATGTTTCTTGCCCCTCCGCGGTGGTTGATACCCTGCGGCGCTCAACACCTTTCAAATGCGCCCAGACGGATATTCCCCTTTCTGGGTATTCAGGTTACAGCTGACCCCAAGAACTTCTACACCTCAAATTATACCCTGCTCCTGCAATCCGTTCGGTCTCATCTACAATCTATAAAACTGCCCTTTGTGTCTTGGGTAGGGAGGAAAAATTTTTAAAAACTTATATTGTACCCAAATTCTTGTACCTTATACAAACCCTGCCCATATGGGTTCCCCATTCATTTTTTGTGGAGACGCGCTGGGTGCTTTCATTCTTTCATTGGAGGTCGCTCCCCTAGAATAGCTTATAAATATCCTTACGAAGGAGAGGAGGTTTGGTGGTATTGGCATGCCGGATATCCACCTTTATTATAAAGCTAACCGCAGTGGCCGTGGCATTGGCCTCCTTGTAGGACAACCGAATAGTATCTGTTCCCACCTGGAAAGGGATCTACTTACTGTCCGGGAAAAGCTGGTCCTTTGGGGTGTGCGCACATGTCCCTCGTCATCCACTAAGATCTCAGTGCTGTGGAAGGGGCTTCTCCTTGTGTGGTCCTCACTATATCGGGCAGGACTGTTGCACTTTCCTAGTTCCGAGCTACCGTTGCCACTCTTACTCCCTTTCATCCACCCTACGGTCAGCACCCCTTCTGGAGTATGGGCACTTTTAGCTCATCACACTTTGAGGGATGTGCTCCTGCCTGGAGGGACGTTTGACTGGGACAGTGTATTGAAACTACCTCAGGTGGTCTCCGCCCCCTTTACGCACCTTTTTAGTTTTAAAAAAGATATACGCCACCTGAAATTAAATATACCTCTCTGCTCCTCCTTGACTTGGCTGAAACAGAAGCTACAATCTGGCCGCCCCCCCAGCAGACCTCTCTCTATTCTATACAAAGAGCTCTTGTCCTCATCTCAGATAGAGCTACATTATCTTAGTTCATAGGAGAGGGAACTATCTCTACGTCTCAGTGACTCAGAAAAAGCTTTCATCCTGACCCATTCACATGGCTTTAGCAGATGTGTTAGGATTTAGGAAAATTCCTACAAGCTTCTCTCTCGCTGGTACAAAACACCAGAATTCGTACACAGTATCAATTCAGAGATTTATGAGGTCTGCTGGAGGTGCGGCACAGAAGTAGGCTCACTCTCACACATATGGTGGTTTTGCCTGAAGATACGCCCTTTTTGGGATCAGGTAGAATCCAAAATTAACTCAGTCTGCTCCACCTCTGTGTCTCTGGACCCAAAATTAATCCTTTTATGGTGCCCCAACTCCACTTTGACACCGTCTAGGCATAACCTCCCCACCATCCTCATAACAGCAGCCCGCTTATTAGTTCCTTTTCTATGGAAAAACACATCTCCGCCCTCTCTTCAGCACTGGATTGAAAAAGTTGATCAGATCTCGCGTTTTGAAGAATTGGCTCATTGGGAATCTTATACCCACTTCAAATTCCTTAAGACATGTCTCCCATGGAGGTCCTTTCGATCTTCGGTTCGTTAATGTAGATGCCTGAAGAACACCCGTTCCCTTCCCTCCTCCCCTCCGACCTTCCTGTCTCCCCTCTTTCTTTCTAACCTTTTTATTGTTTTGTTTGGTTTGACATAATTATTTGTACTGCCTATACGTATCTCTGTGATGCTCAGGTTCACCTTGCACCTTTGTCCGGTGAGACTGTATGCTTACTAATATTTTCTCACATCAGTGTGGCCTCAGTTTATTTGTATGCTATTACTTGTCACATGCCAACTGCTTGTCTCTTTGGATATTGTTGTCCGGATTTCAATAAAAAGAGATTTGGTTAAGAATATCACTACTATAATACTGCTCCTATGTACAAGAATATAACTACTATAATACTGCCACTATGTACAAGGATATAACTACTATAATACTGCCTCCTATGTACAAGAATATAACTACTGTGGGGGGGTTGCTCTGGTAGACAGCGGTGCGGGTGCAGTACAGAGGCAAAGAGAGTCCAGGTAGTGCAGCAAACAGTGTTTTATTTCACACTTGCACAAATAAAACTCAAAACAGTCACTTAGTGTTACTTCACACACAGCAAAAACTTGAGGCAAAACAAAAGTCCAAGACTGAATCAAATTCACCTGTGTGGTTTAGGTGCGTGTTCACACCTGGCTGTCAGCCCAGCCGCAGGAAAGTCCAACCTCAGGCTTCCAGGCAGACTGCACGCCTCTTTGTAAGCTCTTGCTTCCAGCCCTGAGAGCTCCACGGAACACCAGCAGTTTCCAGGTTAAATCACCTCAAATCCTAGGTGTTAGTTCACACCTGGCTGAATGCTCAGCAACACAAAAAGTCCACTGACCGTCTTTAAATGGCCTGTTCTTCTGACACACAGGTCTCAGCTTTTCAGCCCAGCACAGGGCCCAGATCCCAAACACAGAGAGAGAGTTTGCATAAAACCCAGCTGTCTTTTAAAGGCACCTAGGCATTAACCCAAAAAAAAAAACGGACCGGCACCTAAAATCCGGTCCAGTATTTGCCCTCACCTGGCTGCAATCAACCCAGCAGCACAGGCTGAGAGGAAAATACCTGTTTTTTTTACCACCAAGCCTCTCACTGTGTCACACTACTATAATACTGCTCCTGTGTGCAGGAATATAACTACTATAATACTGCTCCTGTGTGCAGGAATATAACTACTTTAATACTGCTCCTATGTGCAGGAATATAACTACTGTAATACTGCCCCTATTGTAAGAAATATCGATTTTAGAAATAAATTGCAATTTTCCACACTGTACAATATGCTTACCTACTTTTGTGTCGCATTTACAGTATTACACCCAACCTTCGAATCAGACCCAGTAAGAGGGTGTATTATATATAGTATATATTTAACAGATATGATATAATAATTTCTCACACTATGTGCAATATAACTATATAATGTGAAAAGGAGAATTTATCATCAGCTTTGCAATTTGAGCCAAAATTTGCAAAACTGCTACACATTGCACACAAACTTCACTTATTTGTCCATTGCCACCAAAAGCTGAAAAGTGGGCATGCTTTCTTGGGAGGTGTATAGTCAAAGACTTTTAGACATGTACTAAAGACAGTGCTCATCATAGATTTTATGTTATTGTATTAGGACAGCCATAAAAGGCAGTACATTTATTAAGAGGTGTGTGGCTTTAAATATGGGTCAAAGTGAGTGGGGCTTAGTGTAGGGGTGAGGACTCTTGCCTTCTGTGTTCTAAGGGTATCTTAGTTATAATTCTTATTGGTTTTATCTCTTTAATTATTACTCGTTAGTGTACCTTTAATTTTGCATCTTTGGATATAATGAAATTCCTTTTAATGCAGTGAAGTGGTTAGTAATTGTTCAGTAAAGGCTGCATTCCTCAGTGGTTAGATAGGAGCGTATTGCACACTGTACGGTAGGAGGGGCCATTAGGTTAATAAAGTTCTGTTCATGACACAAAGCTCGCAGCTCCATTAATACCATAGATCGGGTAAGATGTTGTCGTCCGACTATTTTTTTTCTTTGTAATACCATGGGACGTCGGCCCTTTACCATGTTGGTAGGGTGGTGTTGGGAGCTCACCTCATTGGTGAGCCAGATGATTTATTGTTACCTGCTTTTACTCTGTAAGTGATTTGTTTGAAACTTCTAGAACATTAATGTCTTTTAAAGGGAGTCTGTCGCCTGCCTATCCACAAATGTATGTTTTCCTTTAGACTAGTACAATAAAGTACCTGATATCCATATGTGTTCTTCTTTTTGCTGTGGCTCTTGTTTTTCCAGAAAAAAAACGCTTTATTCAATATGCAAATTAGGATCCAAGGAGCCCAGAGCGCCTTTTTTTCTCTGCCAAGGAGCCCAGGAACGCCCCCTGATGTGCCCAGCCTGCCTAAATTTGAAATCATAAGAACGCCTCCATCTACAGAAATCGCCGCCTAGAGGCGAGGCTAACGGCTCCGCTCTCTGGCTACCTCCGCTCTCTGACTGCAGATCCTTCTCTCGGCCGACGCCGAAAATCTTGCACAGGCACAGTGCCGGCGATTTCCTGCGCGATCCTACAGCACCTGAGGGCAAGAGCCTCAACAGTGTCACTGGGCATGAGCCGAGCCCAGTGACGTTTTCCAGAGCGCTGTTGCCTCAGTGACACTATTGAGGCTCTTGCCCTCAGTTGCCGTAGGATCGCGCAGACACAGGGAATCGCCGGCACTGCGTCTGCATGAGATTTCCGGCAGCGGCCGAGAGGAGGATCTTCGGGTAGAGAGCAGAGGTAGCCGGGGGCGGAAACCTTAGCTTCGCCTCTAGGCGTCGATTCCTGCAGATGGAGGTGTTCTTATGATTCAAATTTAGGTGGGCTGGGCACATCAGGGGGGCATTTCTGGGCTCCTTGCCAGAGAAAATTCGCCCCTTTGGGCTCCTTGGATCCTAATTTGCATATTGGATAAAGCTGTTTTTTAAAGAAAATACAAGAGCCACAGCAAAAATAAGAACACATATGGATATCAGGAACCTTTTTGCACTAGTCTAAAGGAAAAAAAAAATTGTGGATAGGCAGGGGAAAGATTCCCTTTAAGTATTCTTTCACAATTAGTAAATATTTTATTCCACCTAGCCGGCTTAAGCCTATTTTATTCTTGATTCTTTGAATTCACGGTAAAATACCTTCCAACTGATTGATAACAATTTACTCCAGAAACTAATGCATATTATACTTCACCTCTACACCGTCTCCTGTTTGGCATATATTTTATTTTCTGGCATGCAGACTGCTAGAAGATTTAACAACAAATTTGACTCATCTTTTCACTAATGACACTTTTCACAAATGATATTCACCCCCCCTCATTCCATATCTAACATTTTTAATATAACCCTCAGGAGAACAGACAGACAGACCATAAAAAGTTACAAAGATCAAATGCACTGAAACAATGATAACATGCTGTGCTTTCTCATGACTCTTCCTTATAATTTATACTCGAACATTTCAAAGACACATTTCGTCTCTTCTGACCAGGCTGACATATACTTCTGCTTTTTTTAATACTCACAATGTCACATTACATTTAGGCAAGGACATGTAATTACAAATCAACTCATAATCACCTCTGCCACCATGCCGTCACTACCGTACTTTACATGATGATTCGATATTAATAGAAAGGAACACTGTTCACTTGACATGACTTCTTATTTATGTCCTTTGTGGTTCATGTTGTTTTATGGAAAATAATCATCCTGGAGCAATTCAGCTCCTGGGTCCCAGTGCAAAATCTGTAACAGTGCCCCCCACCTAGCATGTGCACCAAAGAATATCCTTTAACAGTGCTCCCCACCTATGATACTATGTGTCCGAATGAATATCCTGTAACAGTGCCCCCACTTAATATGTGTTTCAATTCAGATTCTATAACAGTGTCTTCACTGACCATGTGCCTCCATGCAAATTGTATAATAGTGCCTCCATATATAATATCTCCCAATGCTAAATCTGTAGAAATGCCCCCTCACCTTCCATGTTCCCCAATTCAAAATATGCAACAATGCACTACCTACTATGTGCCCAATGCAAAATCTGTAACAGTACTCCCACCTAGCATATGCCCCAAACAATATCCTGTCACAGTGCCCCACACCTACTGTGTGTCCCAATTCAAATGCCTTCACATGTGTCCCAAAGGAAACTCCGTAACAGTGCCACCCACCTATTATGTGCCCCAATGATTACCCTGTAACAGCGCTTTCCACCTACTATGTGTCCCAATGCATATCCTGTAACAGTGTCCCAAACCTACTATGTGTCCCAATTCAAATTCTATAACAGGACCATCACTGACCATCTGGCCCAATGCAAAATCTGTAACAGCGCCTCCACCTACCATGTGCCGAATGCCAAATCTGTAATAGTGTCCCTCACCTATCGTATACTCTAATGCAAAATTTATAACAGTGCCTCCTTACGTACCATATGTCCCAAAACAAACCCCATACTAGTGCCCCCAACCTTGCATATGCCCTAAGGCAAACTCTGTTAAAGTGCCCCTTTACCTACAGTACCTGTGCCCCAATGCAAAATCTGTAACAGTTCCCCCAACCTACCAAGTGTGCCAATACAAAATCTGTAAGTGTGCCCCTCACCATTCATATCCTCCAATGTAAGATTTTGAATTGGTGAACATTGAAGGTGGGGGGACACTGCTAAAGATTTAGCATTGGGACATATTGTAAGTGGAGACACTGTTAAACAACTTGTATATATTAGGTTCGGAAGGGTGAAAATGGAGATATGTACAGGTTCAGCCCTGAACCCGGACAACCACTTTAAGGTATAAGCATTTGGGTTAAAATTTCCTTTTTTTAATTGCCCAGAGCCCCATTTATGAATTTATGAATGTAATGCTAGTATGACAGTAAAGACTGACACACAATGTAGAAGTAGAATAAGAGTAGGGACATACAGAAAATTATACAACAAATAGTAGACATTCAAATTTTAGACACTGAGGTCTGCTCAGGTGAACATCATTCCTCTGTGGTTATATGATTTGATACTGTCTGGCCAGAAGGTAATTTAGTTATCGTAATTTTGGCCCCCTAAAATAGCACAGTGTTTATATTACGCCCTACTGTGCCCGTAATTAAAAACAGTGGGAAATGTAATATGTCCTTCCCCACCCAGAGAGACAATCCAACCTCTCCTTATCACCTGGAGTACGGTATATTGTATCCGGTGTGAGTGACATAGTCATACGGTATTTCAGCATTGTGTATATGTGGCCATATTCTTCAGGCTCTAAGACGTTCTTCAGGACAAGAAACAAGAAATATTTTTTTACTTCACTTATAAACCACCAACAGAGTTGTATACTTCATACAGGAAAGGGGATTATATACTTAAAGGGGAACTCCATTTTTGAACAGTTGTGAGCGACAGTTGTGCAGCTCTGGAGTATAATACAGGGTGTAACTCAGGATCAGTACAGGATAAGTAATGTAATGTATATACACAGTGACTCCACCAGCAGAATAGTGAGTGCAGCTCTGGAGTATAATACAGGATGTAACTCAGGATCAGTACAGGATAAGTAATGTAATGTAGGTACACAGTGACTCTACCAGCAGAATAGTGAGTATAGCTCTGGAGTATAATACAGGATGTAACTCAGGATCAGTACAGGATAAGTAATGTATGTACACAGTGACTCCACCAGCAGAATAGTGAGTGCAGCTCTGGAGTATAATAAAGGATGTAACTCAGGATCAGTACAGGACAAGTAATGTAATGTATCTGCACAGTGACTCCACCAGCAGAATAGTGAGTGTAGCTCTGGAGTATCATACAGGATGTAACTCAGGATCAGTACAGGACAAGTAATGTAACGTATGTACACAGTGACTCCACCAGCAGAATAGTGAGTGCAGCTCTGGAGTATAATACAGGATGTAACTCAGGATCAGTACAGGACAAGTAATGTAACGTATGTACACAGTGACTGCACCAGCAGAATAGTGAGTGCAGCTCTGGAGTATAATACAGGATGTAACTCAGGATCAGTACAGGACAAGTAATGTAACGTATGTACACAGTGACTGCACCAGCAGAATAGTGAGTGCAGCTCTGGAGTATAATACAGGATGTAACTCAGGATCAGTACAGGATAAGTAATGTATGTACACAGTGACTCCACCAGCAGAATAGTGAGTGCAGCTCTGGAGTATAATACAGGATGTAACTCAGGATCAGTACAGAACAAGTAATGTAACGTATGTACACAGTGACTCCACCAGCAGAATAGTGAGTGCAGCTCTGGAGTATAATACAGGATGTAACTCAGGATCAGTACAGAATAAGTAATGTAATGTATGCACACAGTGACTCCACCAGCAGAATACTGAGTGCAGCTCTGGAGTATAATACAGGATGTAACTCAGGATCAGTACGGGATAAGTAATGTAATGTATGCAACACAGTGACTCCACCAGCAGAATAGTGAGTGCAGCTCTGGAGTATAATACAGGATGTAACTCAGGATCAGTACAGAATAAGTAATGTAATGTATGTACACAGTGACTCCACCAGAAGAATAGTGAGTGCTGCTCTGGGGTATAATACAGAATATAACTCAGGACCAGTACATGATAAGTAAGCAGCAAATTCAAGGTGCAGTTTCTGGTACCAGTTAAGGAAATTTGGAAGCATATGGGCACTATTTGGTATAGGACTCCACTGTAAGATTCAGACTCAAATTTTATCTGGTCAAGTGGTGGTATAGGTGATGGGTGTCTGACCTGTAGTCCCTCACCTTGCAGCAGTGTCTGTGGTGCAGAATGTTGCTGAACACTCTGCTGTCTGGTCGCTCGAGTGCTTTCTTGAAGCTAACTCTGGAGCTCTGGAGTGTGCCTCCTCTCCGTAGCTACTCACGAACTCCCCATCCAGGAAACAGGACCAGCCCACTCAAACCCAGAGGGGAGGAACAGGGTGGTTTGTTCTGTTCCTGTCAATGTTTGCCATCCACACCTCCTCTGCTGGAATATACGACCAAAACATGAAATACTTCACATTACACAACAATATTTAACAATAATACAATTTACAGATACCCCCCGGTTTGGGGTACTGCATGTGATGCTGTCAAGTATATAAGCTTTGATTACAAGTGGCCACTTAATTCCGAAAATGTCGGTGGAAACTTTCACTAATCATGAGCTTATGTAAAAACATGGAGATCGCAGCTTCACAGAAGCCTATTTCGGGCTGTTGTGTTGCGCTACCTTGTTTTCCTTGCATATGTTATTTATTGAAGCCCGACACTGTTAAAGCTTTTTCGCCTTGTCTTAATTAATGAGTACGCCCCGCGTCTTATTCCCTCTCTGGCAGGATTTCACTTGTAGGGAGCTGTCAGTGTTCGGGGTGTCTGGCTGGTGCTCCTACAGCATAGAATATTTCTGTTTCACCTGTAGTATATGGGGTACACATAACTTACTGATTAACTTTTATTAACTCTTTCTGGGGGTGGAACAACCAGCAATTCTGCCACTGCGTTTTGAGGTTCTAAATTTTGCAATGTTCATTTTTTGGCATAAATAATATGATAACTTTAGAGTCAGTACGGTTATAGCAATACCAAATACATATAGTTTTTTTCTGTAGTACTACTTTTACACCACACTTTTTTTATTTTTTTGCAAAGAAAATGTTTTTGCTACTATGCACAATGTTATTATAGCTATATTGCATATATTTACATAAGTTTGCAAGGACATGTTTAGGATTTGGAACAATGGCGCCTCCTGTAGGTTAACAGGAAAACAGCAAATGTGAGAGATCTGAAAGTTTGGGACCAGATACTACATTCATTTGTACAGGTACCCTAAGGCCTCTTTCACACGAGCATGTCCGGATTAGGTCCGGATGCGTTGCGGATGCGTTCAGTGAAAACTGTGCGATTTCGCAGGCAAAGCCATTCAGTTTTGCCTGCGATTACGTTCAGTTTTTTCCGCGCGGGTGCAATGCGTTTTAATACGTTTTTCACTCACGTGATAAAAAACGGAAGGTTTACAAACAAAATCTCCTAGCAACCATCAGTGAAAAACGCAACGCAACCGCACTTGCTTGCGAATGCAATGCGATTTTCACGCAGCCCCATTCACTTCTATGGGGCCTGCGTTGCGTGAAAAACGCAGAATATAGAACATGCTGCGATTTTCACGCAACGCAGAAGTGATGCGTGAAAACAACGCTCATGTACACAGACCCATTGAAATGAATGGGTCAGGATTCAGTGCGGGTGCTATACGTTCACATCCCGCATTGCACCCGCGCGGAAAACTCGCTCGTGTGAAAGGGGCCTAAGGGCTGGACACTGATTTACAGTATGCTACCTATAGGTGGCGCTAGAAGGAGCTATTCTGAATGCTTTCTTTTGTAGAAGGAATGGGGATGGTGTGGCGAGAACAAGCAATCGGTCTACCAGGGACATAAGCCAGTATTGAAGATCGCTTCATTTTTAGATGTGATATAGTCTATTCTTTACATTCCTATTATGTGTGAATGTAATTAGGTCACAAAGTTTCTCCATCATCAACAATTCCAATTGACAAAGTAGATTTATGATAATCATTTCCATTTTTAGCTAGATACAGCATAATTCACCGAGCACAAGTGACGATTATCAGGCGAGACAATCTGAAGTCACAAAGATTTGGTTTGCAGCGTAAATGTCATTCCATGGAAATCTCCAGCTCACGTCAGTGACAAACAGGGTTCTGTTATCTGCCAAGTTAAAGGGAGGCTGTCAGATCACAAATCCGTTCTGTAGGTGGCATGTCTTACAGCTGAGGAGACAGATATACAAATATGTTGGAAAAGATACAATATTACTTGTTTTATAACACATTTTATCATCGCCCTTTCTCTGCTCAAGCGTCCAGTAGGCGGTTCTAATCAGTGATTGACAGCCTTCCCTACATAACACCCTATAGATATAGCTGGCAATGACTGATAAGACCACCTACTGGACTTCAATGCAGAGATGTAAATGAATAAATTACAAGTTCTATGTAATCTTTCCCACAAAACCATATTATTAGTCTTCTCAGCTCCTCCTGCATTTTTCACATAATGGGTTCCTTGAAAGCAGACCTGTGGGATCAGGGGCGGACTGGGGACTTAAAGTGGCCCTGGAAAAAATACTAAAAGCGGCCCTGTTTTGTAGTCGGTTCCAAATTGATGGAAGGCAGGGCCAACCATATTGTGGCATATTATACCACCCCAATAGAGTCAAATACCACAGTCCAAGCACAAAATGCATCCCCAAAAAATTCCACTGGCCGGCTGTGAAGAGGGCTCAGGTGGCCCCCTGGGCATTGGCCCTCCGGGAAATTTCCCTGTAAGGTCTATGGCCAATCCGCCCCTGTCTGGAACTGTTTTGTTAGTTCGTTATTATGTTCAATTTTTTTAAAACTAAACCCCCTTCCTACCATCTGCTCGTACACTGTTGGGAGATTAGTTCAGGTGCAATGTGTTAGAATGAAGGAGGCTGAGTGATGTGTCTGGTGACATGACCCTCCATCAGTGGCCATCTTATGGATAAGAACTCCATGAAGACACCGAAGAAGATTACTCCAATATGGGGACATGGATGAAATGTAGCAAACGGCACAGAATATCAACAAAGACTATATTCCTTCCATTCACTGCACGACTTTAAGGGAGCAACCGAGCGAGAGGACTGCTGCCGTAACTACTAATCCCGTTATTGTTGCAGCCACTCTTACCCTTTTCGCTCTCCCCTGTGTCTTGCTGCACTCATGCCTTCTATTTTGCTCTGATATGCTTTGTCAGTTGTGAGACGTTATACAGACAGGGCTGTGTCCAGTGGCGTACATATAGGGGTCGCAGGTAATGCTGACAGACAGTTTGACAATACTGCCGCTTGCCGCGGTCAGGAGCGAGCACGGCGTCAATTCCCGCGAGACCTGTGAACTCCTGGGTGCCTGCGGCAGGTCTCGCGGGAACATGCGGAAGCGCGCGCGAACTCACGTGACGTGAGCGTTGAGCCAGCAGCAGACGGGAGCTGACGCGGGAGACGGAGAGTCACGAGTCAGGACTCACGAGGAGCCAGCCCAGCAGCCGGACAGGAGGAGCCAGTGCCGCCCCACAGTGCAGCCGGTAAGGAAAGTTGGTGAATGCAGCAGAGCACTCAGAAGGTGACCTGAGATCTGCTGTATGGGGGGGTTTGGGTGGGAGAGATGAGCTGGTGGTTAAAGAAATCCTTGTTGAGGGCCCTGGCAGATGAACTGGGGGGCTGGCTGGAGAGAGATGAGCTGGTGGTTAAAGCAATCCTTGAGGGCCCTGGTAGATGAGCTGTGGAGGGGGGGGAGCTGGTGGTTAAAGCAACCCTTGAGGGCCCTGGCAGATGACTTGGGGGGGGGGGAGAGGAGATGACCTGGTGGGGGGGGAGAGAAAAGATGCCTGGGGGGAGAGAGGAGATGACCTGGTGTGGGGGGGGGGGAGATGACCTGGGGGGGTTTGGGGGAGAGAGAGGATAAGACCTGGTGGGAAGGGGGGAGGAGAGAGAATAAGACCTGGTGGGAAGGGGAGAGGAGATAGGAGAAGACCTGGTGGGGGGAGATGAGCTGGTGGTTAAAGGCTTGAGGGCCCTGGCAGATGAGCTGGTGGTTAAAGCAATTCGCGCAGAGGTAGAGCTTGGCAGGACAGCAAGATTGTGCGGTACAGTCTGATTTTGGATGACAGTGGTACTATTGGGAGGCATGTTGGGTGAATGGTAGAGGAGGTAGTGGCGTGGCGGGTTGAGGGGGGTGGGGGGGCCCCATGGATCGGTTTCGCACCGGGGCCCCATGGATTGTGTGTACGCCTCTGGCTGTGTCTTTATAAATCATGTCCAGTCCAGTGACTTTACCACTGGTGACTCCAATCAAGGTGCAGAAACATCTCAAAGATGATCAAGAGAAAAGGGAGGCACCAGGGCTAAACGTCAAGTGTCCTAGTAAAGGGACTGAATACTTATGTACATGCAAAATTAAAAAAATTCTTTTTAATAAATTTGCTAAAAATCCCTAAATTCTGTTTTCACTTTATCATTATTGGGTATTGAGTGCTGAATGATGGTAGAAGGGGACTATTTTTTTATTTTAACACAAAGCCGCAACAGAACAAAATGTGAAAAATATGAAAGGGTTTGGAGACTTTCCGAGTGCATTGTAGACTTTTCTAGCTTGTTTTCTTAGTTTGATGCCTAGTTAAATTGTTCAAAGTCAAGTCTGTGCAGCACAAAGAGGCAGTCTGTTGTACAGTAGATACAACTTAGGGTGAGTTCACATCACTGTTATGGATTCCGTTATTGTTTTCCGTTATAACGGAAAATAATGGGATCCATAAGATGTAAGTCAAAATGGAAGCCTTTAAGAGGCATTCCGTTTTGATCCTTCATAATGCAAGTCTATGGGCAGAATAACGGATCCATTATGCGGGAGTCCAGTCCTGCATAACAGAAACCAGGACGGATCCGTTATGCTGCCCATAGACTTGTATTATGACGGAATGCAAAACAGAAGCCTTTAAAAGGCATTTCGTTTTGCTTTCAGTCATAATAGCAGTCTATGGGAATCATAACGGATCCATCTGGTTTCCATTATGCAGAACGGAAAAATGTCCAGACAAGACTTTGTTTTCCGTCTTGCAAAACGGAAACCAGACGGATCCGTTATGATTTCCCATAGACTTCTATTATGACGGATCAAAACGGAATGCCTCTTAAAGGCTTCCGTTTTGACTTCCATCCTGTGGATTCCGTTATTTTCCAATATAACCATGTTATAACGGAAAACAATAACGGAATCCATAACGGTGATGTGAACTCACCCTTACTGTGACCTGTAAGTCACGCTCTGGAGAACCTGAGCATGCAGAGGCTGCCCATAAAATAGATTATGTATTCCTATATAATAATACTAATAACATGTGGGCGCTAGGCTTTTATTATGCACACTCAATCCATCACCAGACACACATCCACACAATGCTTTCCCTTATTTGACCTTAATAAATGTGAAAAATAAAATCTGTTGAATTCAACTTTTTGCTTCCTGCATCTGTTTAAAAAAAAAAAAAATCATTCATTCATCATTCATTAAGAATCAATTCATTAGGGGACACAGGACCGTGGGTATAGCTGCTGCTGCCACTAGGAGGCGACACTAAGCTGAAAACTGTTGGCTCCTCCTCTGCCGGCTATACCCCCTCCAGCCTGGAGAGAGCATACCAGTTTGTACCCAAGCAGTCAGAGTAGGAGAAAAACACACATGAAAGAAACCATAACCCAACCAATAAAAAACAGTTCCAGTACAAGGAGGGAGGCCGCTCTCACCTGCTAGTCCACTATCGGAGCACGGAGGTCGCACCTGGAGGCGACAACAAATAGCAGGAAAGGAAGAGATGTCCAGCTCCAAAAATAGTGGTAGAAAAATCTTGTATCTTTATTCTGCGGTAATAAAAACTTCCATACAGGATGCTAAAGTCAACATGTTTCAGACCATCACATATTCAAGGTCCTTCCTCATGACATATCAAACCCCAAATGGATTGCTGCTTATGTGCTCCCCACACACCTGGCTCCATAATCCTGGGATCATGTGACCAGTGGGAGCGCACATGGAGCAATTACTGTACCAACACATGGTCCCATCTGCGCTGGTGGGGGGCTTAGTGTCTCCCCTTGGTGGGCTACGCTGCCGCTGGGGAGAGGGGGGAATAAGCTCCTCTCCCTTACACACCTTCAGCCACTGGGGAGAGGGGGTAACAGGCTCCTCTCTCTGACACTCTCTCTGCTGGTGAAGAGGGGAACTGACTGTCTCCCCTTCCAATAATGCGCTCTGCCGCTGAGGAGTGAAACCGGTGGTCTCTCCTCCCTGTAATGTACTTTGCCGCTGGGGATCTGGGCCGACTGCCCAGCATCCTTGTAGGGCCGGTAGCGAGACCGCAGTCCCATCTCCACCTGCCATCTGTGGGTCTTCCTAGGACCAGTCTATGAGGTCCCTCAACATTTGAGAGTAGGGACCACCTGCTTCTGCACCCAGTAACTCCAGCTGCTGCTGGGGATCTGGGCCAGCTTCCCAGCATCCTGGTGGGCCCGATGGAGAGACCTCTGTCCCATCTCCACCTGCCTGTTGTGGTTCCTCACAGGACCAGTCTATGAGGACCCCTACTTCGGGTTCCTCTGGCCGCCTCCGGGGGAAATGGTTAACCTCGAATGCAGCCTCTCTTTGGCTGCTATAACGCTCCTTCTGCTGAGCATACTTCCTCTCTTTCGCCAGCCGGAATTCTCGGTCCAGCCTTGTGTTTCGCTCGGCCATGACCTGGTTCCATGGGTACATCATCCCCATACTGGGCCACTCACTGCCAGCCAATTATCTCCAGAGCCAGAGCCTTCCATACTTGTCTGGTCCAAGTCGCTGGATCCCTCTGCTCCCAGGGGCGCTGCACGAGTAATTCCATGAACGGTGTCTCCGAGCTGCTTTACCTCGCACTAGGACGCTATCCCACCGCTTGCCACCAATGTAACGGATCGATGGGCACCCCGACTGGGTACCTCCGTTGAAGGATGCTCCTAGCGCTTCTTGAGGATTCCAAGCACTCTAGCCGACACCACAACCACCAAATCGGAGAAGCACATGAATTCGGTAAACAGCCGAATAGGAAAAACCATACGAATAGGTTTACACTCCTAGCAGTCAAACTGGAACAGCATACAATAAATCCCCCCCAATAACGAGACGACACTTCGTTTTGAGGGTCAAGCAGGAACTCACTGTACTGGCACATACAGCCTCTTTTATTCACAAACATAGTACGGCCTACAGGGTTTTGAAATACAACCAATCAATCCGTACAATACACACAGACACTCCCAGACAAAATCCTCACCTCTCCCTGTGATATGATTACTGAACACAATGGTTAATATAATTATCACAGGCAGAGTTACACAGGTGAGTTAAATGGCTGCCATCCATTGTTCTCACCATGTGTCTCTGATACATGAAATGGTGGCCGCCCAGTAACTCCACAGTATGTCCCCAGATGGTTCTTAAAGGGCCAGCAGCAGCATAATAAAATACAATATGCCCAAATGCTGGTTTAAAAGGGTACAATCTCCCAGGGGCCATAGTTGCAGGGGAGGAGGCAGGCAATCAGTCTTCTCCAATGCCCAGTGGCGAGGTTGGTTTCGTCACACCTGCTATAGGAGAAATCACTCCTCCAGAGTCTTATTCAGCTCAACTGAACCTGATTCCACGCATTCCGCACCCGAAGGTGGTGATCTTTCAGCTGGTGCTGCAGGAGTAGGCCATTCTGAGCGAATGGAGGCATCACATAAGAAGGCATCAAAAAATGCAGGGCTGGCAAGAAGCACCGCAAAACCACACCGCTACCCCTCACGTTACAAAAAGGAATAGCGGACATTCAAGTTCTTAATCTGTCGGCATCAATCATCTCAGAGGACCGAATTAATGTGCTTAAGAGGGGTTTATCCTTTTCCCCAACACATCATTTCGATCTGTACCGAACTATTCTGGTTATGAACAGGTTTGCAAGAAGCCTGACGCTTAAAAAGCATTTTTCTGACATTCCTTTGGACCCTATTGTGTCCAGTGAGGACGTCTCCTGTCCTATTCAGGTTATGGAGAACTCTGTCCATGATCATATTGATATGCCTACTCTTGATACGCCTATTGTTGATACCCACATGCTGTTTCATGTGGTATGACATTTATGGAGTTGGTTCACTGCAATACCTTACATGGGATGCGAATACGGCAAGATGATCTTGGTTCTAGTAATGCTTTTAGAACATCCAACAGGGATTTCTACCCAATACAATCCAGATCACTTGCCTTCGATCGCTACCAAGAACTGGTGGAGACTGAGGGATCTTGTTCTCCTCCATGATAAAATCTAATGTAAAAAACAGGGTAGCCAGCTTTCAAAACATCATAATCTAACACACAATGAACAGAGGGCACTGCGTGACCTAAAGGACAGGGATGACATTATTATCAAAGAGGCTGACGAGGGAGGAGCGGTTGTTATCCTGGATGTTGGTGTCTACAAATCACAAATACTGAATATGCTTAATGACACCAAGGTATATGCACGCCTGAGTAGCAGCCCTCTCTTACCTTTTCAGTCACAAATGCTCAAAATACTCACGATGGGCTTTGAACTTGGCTTTCTCAGCAAGAAAGAAATGGATTATATATATATATACAGCATCCGGTTGTATCTATTTTCCATGCACTTCCCAAGGTCCACAAGGATACCTTCCCTTCCTCACTAAGACCTATAGTAGCAGGGATAGGCTCCATTTCGGAACGGCTCTCTGAGTGGATTGATACACTCTTGCAGCCTTTGATCCCATTTATTCCAGGTTTCTTGCAGGACACTAGGTCTGTTCTACAGGCCTTTTCCTCCTTTGAGTGGAAAAGTGATTATGTATGGGTCACTGCGGATGTTGTGGCCCTCTACACCAATATCCCATGTAACTTGGCATTATCGTCACTACAATGGTTTCTCAACAGGTTCAGTGATTATTCTGATGAATTGCAGGAGTACATGGTTATGGTGGTTGACTTCCTCGTCCGGCACAATTTCTTCATGTTTGATACCCAGTTTTATTTACAGGTATTGGGGGTGTCAATGGGGGTCAAGTTCTCTCCCTCCATAGCTAATATATTTATGGCATGGTGGAAGGGACACTTTTTCCTCATTGACACCCACCCTTTTTCTGGTCAGCTTGAGTGGTATGGTCGCTACATCGATGACCTGCTCTTTGCGTGGTCTGGCGATGTGGCGGCCATACCACTGTTTTCTGACAATTTGAATTTTTGTTTGAATTCTATTTCTTTCAATTTACAATATGACCTGCATAGTATAAATGTTTTAGATTTGTGCCTGAGGGGGGACACGGCCACCTCCCGAGTTCTCACTGCCACATATAGAAAATAATTAGCCGGCAATACTATTTTACATGCGACTTCTTGCCATCCACCGCATGCAATACGCAATATTCCCAAAGGTGAACTTATTAGGCCGAGACGCAACTGCTCTGATTTAACGTCTTTTTTTCAAGAAGCTGATAACCTTACAAATAGACTTGTACGTGGATCCTATTCACACAGATGTGTTTCTGTCTCAAAAAACGCAGTTGCGACTTTGGACAGGAAATCACTTTTGTTTCCTCCAAAAAAGCCATCATTTCAATGTACTCGCTTGCCTGTATCCAAACAGACCTTCACCCCCTTTGTCACGCAATACAGCGAGGAATTTGCAGTAATTTGCAAAATTATTAAAAAATACTTACCCTCGCTTGCTAGCGATAAACAATGGATGGATATTGTGACAAGTGGCGTGAAATGCATAGCACGAAAAGCCCCCACACTGGGCAATATGATCAGCCCCAGTCTGTACCAGGACAAGAGGGTGACACATAAACCCTCTTGGCTGGTCAGTAAAGGGAGCTACAAGTGCGGTCACAGCAAGTGTATATGCTGTGAGCACACGAGGGTTGATAGGCATTTTAGATCCTCCGTGAATAATAAGCAATATGTGGTCCAGTCATATTTGAACTGCAACACTAAACATGCAGTATATTTAATTACCTGCAAGTATTACAATTTACAATATGTTGGTTGCACTGTTAATAAAATCAAGACTAGGATCCGTAAGCACATCTCTGATGTCCCACACTACCGAAGCCGCAATGTATGAGAGTCAAGCTTTCACTTTGCGTTAGTACATGGGGGAGATACATCAGGACTAGTAGCACAAGGGATTGAAAGAGTTAAAAATCCTATCAGAGGAGGTGACTACAGAAGGAAACGTCTAAACAGAGAAGCTTTCTGGATTTTCCTGCTTGATTCTTGCCAACCAAATGGTCTGAACCAGGCATGCTCAACCTGCGGCCCTCCAGCTGTTGTAAAACTACAACTCCCACAATGCCCTTCTGCAGAATGATAACTGTAGGCTGCCAGGGAATGATGGGGGTTGTAGTTTTGCAACAGCTGGAGGGCAGGTTGAGCATGCCTGGTCTAAACAAAAGACACGATCTGATTTTGCAATATTAGTGAACCTTGCCATTGTTTTTCTACACATTTATTTCTTTTAAGTGGGATGTGTCTGCATTGTGCATGCCATATCTGAATAGGACTTTTAGAAGTAATGTCTCTTTGCATGTTGGTGATTTTTGTAAGATGTGTTAGTGCAGTGATTGCTCCATGTGTGCTCCCACTGGTCACATAATCCCAGGATTATGGGGCCAGGTGTGTGGGGAGCACATCCATTTGGGGTTTGATATGTCATTATGAGGAAGGACCTTGAATATGTGATGGTCTGAAACATGTTGACTTTAGCATCCTGTATGGAAGTTTTTATTACCGCAGAATAAAGATACAAGATTTTTCTACCACTATTTTTGGAGCTGGACATCTCTTCCTGATAACCCAACCAATGTCAGTAGGACCGAACCAGAACTGAGGACCGCCATCACCTGCGGCAAAAATAGAACAATAATGAGTGGGAGCTGTGTCCCCCAATGAACTAAGCGAGAAAGAGATTTTACAGGTGAGTCCACAAAAATTTCATTTTCTCGCTCGTATGATTGGGGGACACAGGACCGTGGGACATTCCAAAGCAGTCCATGGGGAAGGAAGAACCACAAACTCATGGACAACGTCCTCGCTGAAGCTTAAGACACCGCTGCCTGCAAGACCTTGTGGCCCAGAGCGGTGTCCACTGATGCAAAAGTTTGCACCTGGAAGAACTTGGTGAACGTGTGTAAGGAAGACCAAGTCGCTGCCTTACACAGCTGTGAGGTGGAAGCATGGGGAACGAGCCCAAGAAGTGCCCACCGCCCTGGTCGAGTGGGCCGTGAGACCAAGGGGCGGTGCCTTGCCCCGGGTGCGGTATGCCACAGCAATTGCCAAGCGAATCCAACTGACAATCTTCACCTTAGAGGCTGGCAAGCCTTTTATGGGAACCTTAGGGAACAACAAATAGGGAGTCTGTACGGTGGAATGAACTAGAAATGGACAGGTAAATCCTCAGAGCCCGAACCACATCCAGCTGATGGAGAGCTCGCTCCCTAGGATGTGAGGGAGAGGGGCAGAACGAAGGGAGAACAATGTCTTTGTTGACGTGGAAGGTAGAGATTACCTTAGGCTGAAAGGAAAGTACCGGGCGGAGAACTGCCTTATCTGGGTGGAGAACAAAAAAAAGGCTCCTCACAAGAAAGCGCTGCCAATTCCGAAACGCGCCTGATGGATGTGATTGCCACCAGGAATGCACCCTTCCAGGAAAGAATACGGAGGGAAAGAGCGTCCAGAGGCTCAAAAGGAGCAGATTGGAGTGAACCGAGGACAAGGTTCAAGTCGCAAGAAGGCAAGGGGGGGGGGGCGATACGGGGGGACAGTGTGAGCCACCCCTTGTAGAAAGGTGTTAACCGGGGCCTGTTCTGCTAAAGGACGCTGGAAAAAAATTGACAGTGCCAACACTTGTCCCTTTTAGGAACTAAAAGCAAGACCCAAATCCAGACCCGATTGCAGAAAGGAAAGGATAGTGGGAGAAGCGTAGCGGAGGGAGGCTACGTTCCGCACAGAAGCGCAGAAAAGACCTCCAAGTCCTATCATCAATTTTGGATGATGCTGGTTTCCTGGCCTTAATCATGGTTTGGATGACATTGTCAGGGAAACCTCGCTGCTTCAGAATGGCGGTTTCAACAGCCACACCATCAAACATAACGACTCTAAACGCTGGTGGAAGACAGGTCCCTGAGAGAGAAGATCGACTCTGAGCGGAAGAGGCCATGGCGTGTCTCCTAGAAGGAGCATGATATCGGTGTAGCACACGCGACGGGGGACAATCTGGAGCAATGAGAATCGTCTGGATGCCCTCCATCCTGATTCTGTGCAGGACTCGGAGCAGGAGGGGAAGGGGAGGGAATATGTACAGTAGAGAGAACCCATCCCATGGTGCCACCAGTGTGTCTACGACGCACACCCGGGGATTTCTTGTTCGAGAGAAGAAGGCGGGGAGTTTGTTGTTGAGTCTGGATGCCATCAAGTCCACCTCCGGTTGACCCCAACTGAGACAAATCGAGTCGAACACCTCCGGGTGCAGAGACTACTCTCCCGTCCGACTGAGGAAATGTGCCATCCAATTCTCCACTCCCGGAATGTAGACCGCCGATAGAGCTGGTACATGAGTCTCCACCCACTGCAGGATTTTGGCCTATTCCTCCATTACCGCGTGACTGTGGGTTCCCCCTTGGTGGTTGATGTAAGCCACTGCCGTGGTGTTGTCTGACTGGATTCGAATCAGCCGGCCCCTCAGGAGAGGGATCCAATGGAGAAGCATTAGATGAATGGCCCAGAGCTCCAGATTGTTGATGGGCCGCTTGGACTCCGACTGAGACTATACGCCTTGGACTGGCCGACTGTCTGGGACGGGAAGACTCCGTCCCAACCCTGAAGACTGGTATCGGTTGTAATGACCGTCCATGAGACCGGGAGAAAAGACTTCCTCGCCTCCAAGGTTGGGGTCGAGGGCCACCACCTGAGTGCCGAACGCACCCTTGGGGACAGGACGATGTGACGGTCCAATGACTCTGGTGACTTGTCCCAAGACAATAAAATTGTCCATAGAAGAGAACGGGTGTGAAATTGTGCAAACGGAACTGCCTAGAAGGAAGCAACCATTGCACCCAAGACCCGCATACAAAATCGGATTGATGGGAACCTGCACCGAAGGAGAAGACGGACCAAACCCAGAAGGGCTAGCTGCTTTTCCAAAGGAAGGCGAACTAATGCCGCGTCCATGTCGAGGATTATACCAAGGAAGGTGATCCGTAGGGACGTAGGAAAGACTTCTGGAAGTTTACCAGCCTGCCAAAGAGTGTCAGGGTATCGAGAGTGATACGTAGACTGTCCTCCTTCTGACCGAAGGTCGTCGATTTGACCAGGATGTCGTCCAGATGGGGAATCAGGGTGATACGCCTGGTACGAAGAAGGGCAAGGAGAGAAGCGAGCACTTTCGTGAAGACTCTCGCTGCTAACCAAACCCAATACTGGTCTCAAAGCTGGAGAGGGGTGTAACAATCCAACCAGCTTGCAGGGGATTGCAGGTCCTGTGTTCCCAGTAGAAGCGTGAGCTGAGTAAGGCAGCCTGAACCAGCGTGGGGAAGCCTAGCCCCACCCCCTGCATCATAGAGGTAGGCGGAAAATTGCGGCCGAGGAACGAAGGGACCTGGAGCGATGCGGGAGACTCCCCGGCGGCCAAGGGAACAAGCCTGGGGTGGGTGCGACCCGAATCATGGGTAGACCCACAAAGCCAGGCCTGAGGTAGTGAGGTGGCCGGCCTAACTAACTGTAGTGCTAAGGAAAAGGCGGGGGCCTCTTTACGTGCTTCCCCGTGGTGCGATAGAGTGGACGATACCCGAGTGAGAGGGGGAAAGGGGGGAGTTAAATATTCACCAATTCCCGATTACTCACCCCATCTTCATCCTCTTCTCTTCACCCTCCCTTTGTGGACCAGCAGGGTCACCTCTTCAGCAGCTGGCACCCGAAGTGGCAGGAGTCTGGTATGGTGGGAGGGTGTTAACAGACCCAGGTGTCCCTTTGGCTGGCGGAAAGCAGGGGAGCGAGGCTGCCCTGGTCCACCTTTTCTTCTGTGGGGAGGTCGGGCAGTGAGGGAAACCGACACTGGTCTTTCTCCCTGGGTAAACAGAGAGGCAAGGCGACTCTGTCTCCCATACCTAAAAGGAAAAAAGAAAAAAATAACAAAATAAAGCAGTCCTGTAAGCAGGGAGGTCTGCCTCCTACGACACTAAGCTATAAACTGATATGCTCTCTCCAGGCTGAAGGGGGTATAGCCGGCAGAGGAGGAGCTAACACTTTTCAGTGTAGTGTCGCCTCCTAGTGGCAGCAGCAGCTATACCCACTGTGTCCTGTGTCCTGTGTCCCCCAATGATACGAGCGAGAAACTCCTATTTTGTCTCTCTTGAGAGCACTAAACTTGCATCTGTTTATTCACTAATAACTTTTCTAATTACATTCCCAATTGGATATGATCTAGAGGAGCAGATATGCTCACTAACAGCAGCTGCTGATGAATAAATCACAGCAGAATTTCACTTTTTAATTTATTGCTTTACACTCTGGCAGATTAGTCAGAGCTGTAGACCGCCTTTTTTGCAGTAGTTTTGGCACTGAGATCTTCATGAAAAGCCAACAAAAATATTGGGTAGTCTCTTACTGACTCCCGTGTCAATGCAGCCAAGGTGACTTAATATCCTCTACTCAGGACCCTTCTCTATGAGCCAGAGCAAAGAGCCAAGTTCAGTAGCTGCCTGTTTTACTCCCTGCCTGTCTCAGGAGTGGATTCTCTGAGAAGTCCTCCTCACTACACCGTACAAAAGAGCTGTATGTCTCTGGATCTGGAAAACTCCATTGCTTAGTGACGGTCACTTTGAAATATGCTAGGAAAACATCCAGGATGGGAAAAGTTCTGCTGATTTATCAAATTGCACATGCCAATACAAGTCTATGGAGAGGGGGGGGGGGGGTGAGCAGCAGTAGGAGTGAGGCAGAGGAGAGATGCACAGACAAAGAGACTGCTGTAGCTGAATTGGAGGTTTATATATGTTGGCACAGGTGCTTTGCTCCTAATCATACAAGTCTGGACTTCTCTATTAATCTCTATAATGTCCTCCCTGACCCTGGAACATCTTCTGAGTAAGAGAAGGTTAGGAACCAGATTCTCCTCTACTTTCTGTGTGCAGTGGATGAAAGCTAGTCTGTACCTGCCATGTCTAGGAGAATAAGGGGTAAACTGGTAAAAAATGCCAGATACAAGTGATATAATGTGAGCTCACAGAAAAGGAGCAGTTACAGGATGAATGGGCATAATAAAGTACAACATAGATAACTTCATAAAACCAGATATAACAATGGCCACTAGATGGCAGCAAAGTACACTAACTGTGGTGCTTAACAATACATAACACTGAATACAATTAAATGAATTATAAATAATAAAGATTAGCTGGGACAGGACACTTATCCTGAAGATGGGTTATTAATGTCATAATCTTAGAAGACCCCTTAAAATTTTTAAAGAGAGACATTGGAGTATTTGGGAATCTGTTCTTCAGACAATCCATCAGACTAAATAGGTAAATGTTGTGCCTTTGTTCAATAAACAGGACAAGGGCTAACATATAGTCATCTCTTCCTTTGTCAATGTCAGAGTTAATCCTAACTGGTTCTCAGCTGCAGAAAGCTGGTCGCAGAAAGGGAGACATGCACAGCACAGATGAGACACTGCAGACAGTTTCCTGGTCCTGACTCCTGTTTCATGTTGTGAATCTTTCCCGTCCTATCTGACCCGACAGTTCTAGGCAGCTTAGGAAGAAGAGGATGGTGGAGGATGCATTGCCCGTAAGTTAGGCCGTGTATCCCCCTGATACTGTGGGCCCGTTATGGCTATGACAGTGGTAGTTATAGCCATGTTTTAACTCATTTCCTTTATTTACTGGCCCTAGGTAGAGTTGAGCGAACACCTGGATGTTCGGGTTCGACGAGTTCGGCCGAACTTTCGAAAAATGTTCGGGTTCGGGATCCGAACTCGACCCGAACTTCATCCCGAACCCGAACCCCATAGAAGTCAATGGGGACCCGAACTTTTGGGCACTAAAAAGGCTGTAAAACACACCCGGAAAGGGCTAGAGGGCTGCAAAAGGCAGCAAAATGTAGTTAAATCCCCTGCAAACAAATGTAGATAGGGAAATGATGAGTTAACATAAAATAAATAAAAATTAAACAATATTAATTGGAGTGAGGTCCCATAGCACAGAATCAGGCTTCAAGTCACCCACCAATGGAGAAGGTCACTTACTATTATTTTGACCACAGCACCCAGACAAAGGAGAGAGGTCCCACAGCAGAGAACCAGGCATCATATCACCCACCACAGGAGTAGGCCACCATTTAGTTACTTTGACCCCTACACCCAGACGGAGGAGAGAGGTTACACAGCAGAGAATCAGGCATTTAGATCACCCACCACAGGAGTAGGCCACCATTGAATCAGACCCCGGCAACCATGTCAGATGGCACAAGCATAAGCTTTATATCAATCAGCACAGGAGAAGGCGACTTTGACAGACTTTGACCCCTACACCCGGACGGAGGAGAGAGGTTTCAAAGCAGAGAATCAGGCATTTAGATCACCCACCACAGGAGTAGGCCCCAATTTAATGGGACCCCGGCAACCATGTCAGATGGCACAACCATCAGCTTCATATCAATCAGCACAGGAGAAGGCGACTTTGAAAGACTTTGACCCCTACACCCAGACGGAGGAGAGAGGTTTCACAGCAGAGAATCAGGCATTTAGATCACCCACCACAGGAGTAGGCCCCCATTGAATCAGACCCTGGCAACCATGTCAGATGGCACAACCATCAGCTTTATATCAATCAGCACAGGAGCAGGCGACTTTGAAAGACTTTGACCCCTACACCCAGATGGAGGAGAGAGGTTTCACAGCAGAGAATCAGGCATCATATCAACCACCACAGGAGAAGCCACCATTTAGTTACTTTGACCCCTGCACCCAGGAAGAGGAGAGAGGCACCACAGCACATATTCTGGCATCATATCAGCCACCACAGGAGAAGCCACCATTGAGTTACTTTGACCCCTGCACCCAGGAAGAGGAGAGAGGCCCCACAGCACATATTCTGGCATCATACTAACCACCACAGGAGAAGCCACCATTGAGTTACTTTGACCCCTGCACCCAGGAAGAGGAGAGAGGCCCCACAGCACATATTCTGGCATCATATCAGCCACCACAGGAGAAGCCACCATTGAGTTACTTTGACCCCGCACCCAGGAAGAGGAGAGAGGCACCACAGCACATATTCTGGCATCATATCAGCCACCACAGGAGAAGCCACCATTGAGTTACTTTGACCCCTGCACCCAGGAAGAGGAGAGAGGCCCCACAGCACATATTCTGGCATCATACTAACCACCACAGGAGAAGCCACCATTGAGTTACTTTGACCCCGCACCCAGGAAGAGGAGAGAGGCACCACAGCACATATTCTGGCATCATATCAGCCACCACAGGAGAAGCCACCATTGAGTTACTTTGACCCCTGCACCCAGGAAGAGGAGAGAGGCCCCACAGCACATATTCTGGCATCATACTAACCACCACAGGAGAAGCCACCATTGAGTTACTTTGACCCCTGCACCCAGGAAGAGGAGAGAGGCCCCACAGCACATATTCTGGCATCATATCAGCCACCACAGGAGAAGCCACCATTGAGTTACTTTGACCCCGCACCCAGGAAGAGGAGAGAGGCACCACAGCACATATTCTGGCATCATATCAGCCACCACAGGAGAAGCCACCATTGAGTTACTTTGACCCCGCACTCCAGGAAGAGGAGAGAGGCACCACAGCACATATTCTGGCATCATATCAGCCACCACAGGAGAAGCCACCATTGAGTTACTTTGACCCCGCACCCAGGAAGAGGAGAGAGGCACCACAGCACATATTCTGGCATCATATCAGCCACCACAGGAGAAGCCACCATTGAGTTACTTTGACCCCTGCACCCAGGAAGAGGAGAGAGGCCCCACAGCACATATTCTGGCATCATATCAGCCACCACAGGAGAAGCCACCATTTAGTTACTTTGACCCCTTCACCCAAACAGAGGAGAGAGGTTCCACATCAGAGAATCAGGCATCATATCAACCACCACAGGAGTAGGCCACAATTTAGTTTATTTGACCCCTGCACCCAGGAAGAGGAGAGAGGCCCCACAGCACATATTCTGGCATCATATCACACACCACAGGAGAAGGCCTCTTTCAGTGATTTAGGCCTTTGGACCCAGACAGAGGAGAGAGGTCAGAGATTAGCTTCATATCCCCCAGCACAGCAGAAGACCGCTTTATTTGACTTAGGCCTCAGCACCCAGACAGAAGACAGAGGTAGCATGGCAGAGGTTATGGCTTCATGTCACCCGTTAGTTTAACCGGCCACTTTCATCTGGTTAGGCCCCGGCGCCCAGACAGAGAAGAGTTTCATTCAACTGTGGGTTTCATAAAATTTGTATCAAATAAAGAAGTGGCCCGTAGCACAACAAGACATGTTTTAGGCAGTTAATAAGGACTACTCTGCACAAGGGAGGGACAGGTCCTGTGGGATCCATGCCTGGTTCATCTTTATGAAGGTCAGCTTGTCCACGTTGGCTGTGGACAGGCGGCTGCGCTTGTCAGTAATGACGCCCCTGCCGTGCTGAATACGCGTTCAGATAAAACGCTGGCCGCCGGGCAGGAAAGCACCTCCAAGGCATAACATGCTAACTCTGGCCACGTGGACAATTTCGAAACCCAGTAGTTGAATGGGGCCGAACCATCCGTCAGGATGTGGAGGGGTGTGCAGACATACTGTTCAACCATGTTAGTGAAATGCTGCCTCCTGCTAACACGCTCCGTATCAGGTGTCGGTGCAGATAGCTGTGGCGTGGAGACAAAACTTTTCCACATTTCTGCCATGCTAACCCTGCCCTCAGATGAGCTGGCCGTGACACAGCTGCGTTGGCGACCTCTTGCCACTCCTCTGCCTTCACCTTCCACCTGTTCCCCTGTGACATGTGGGAATGCTCTCAAGAGCGCCTCATCAGCGTAGCGCTTGTACTCGCGCATCTTACGGTCGCGCTCCAGTTCAGGAATTAAAGTGGGCACATTGTCTTTATACCGGGATCCAGCAGGGTGGCCACCCAGTAGTCTGCACACGTTAAAACGTGGGCAACTCTGCTGTCGTTGCGCAGGCATTGGAGCATATATTCGCTCATGTGGGCCAGGCTACCCATGGGTAAGGACAAGCTGTCCTCTGTGGGAGGCGATCGTCATCGTCCACCGTATCCCCCAGCCACGCACCAGTGATGGGCCTGGGCTGCCACCCCGCTGTGAACTTGCGTCATCCTCGTCCCCTCCACCTCCTCCTCCTCATCCTCCTCGTCCTCCAGTACAGTGCCTTGGCTGGCGACTCTGTGAACCTGTCCTCTGCTGCTTAAACAAACCTCCCTCTGAGCCACTTCGAACAGACTGGCCCGAAAGTGTTAGAAACGAGCCCTCATCCTCCTCCTCCTCCTCCACCTGGGCCACCTCCTCTAACATCATTGCCCTAAGTGTTTTCTCAAGGAGACATAGAAGTGGTATTGTAACGCTGATAACAGTGTCATCGCCACTGGCCATGTTGGTGGAGTACTCGAAACAGCGCAGCAGGGCACACAGGTCTCGCATGGAGGCCCAATCATTGGTGGTGAAGTGGTGCTGTTCGGCAGTACGACTGACGCGAGCGTGCTGCAGCTGAAACTCCACTATGGCCTGCTGCTGCTCGCACAGTCTCTCCAGCATGTGCAAGGTGGAGTTCCACCGGGTGGGCACGTCGCATATGAGGCGGTGAGCGGGAAGGCCGAAGTTCCGCTGTAGCGCAGACAGACGAGCAGCGGCAGGATGTGAACGGGCGGAAGCGCGCACAGACGGCCCGCACTTTATGCAGCAGCTCTGACATGTTGGGGTAGTGGTGAATGAACCTCTGCACCACCAAGTTCAGCACATGCGCCAGGCAAGGGATGTGCGCCAAACCGGCTAGTCCCAGAGCTGCCACGAGATTTCGCCCATTATCGCATACCACCAGGCCTGGCTTGAGGCCCACCGGCAGAAACCACTCGCCGGTCTGTTGTTCAATACCCCGCCACAACTCCTTTGCGCTGTGGGGCCTGTCCCCAAACATATGAGTTTCAGAATGGCCTGCTGACGTTTACCCCGGGCTGTGCTGAAGTTGGTGGTGAAGGTGTGTGGCTGACCGGATGAGCTGGTGGAAGCAGTGGAGGAGGAAGCCGAGTAGGAGGAGGAGGCTACAGGAGGCAGAGAATGATGCCCTGCGATCCTAGGGGGCGGAAGGACGTGCGCCAAGGAACTGTCCGCCGGGGCCCAGCCGCCACTACATTCATCCAGTGTGCAGTTAGTGAGATATAGCGTCCCTGGCCGTGCTTACTGGTCCACGTATCTGTGGTTAGGTGGACCTTGCCACAAATGGCGTTGCGCAGTGCACACTTGATTTTATCGGACACTTGCATGTGCAGGGAAGGCACGGCTGTCTTGGAGAAGTAGTGGCGGCTGGGAACCACATACTGCGGGACAGCCATGGCCATCAGCTGTTTGAAGCTGTCTGTGTCCACCAGCCGGAATGACAGCATTTCAAAGGCCAGCAGTTTAGAAATGCTGGCGTTCAGGCCAAGGGCTCGAGGGTGACTCGGGGAATTTGCGCTTCCTCTCTAAGGTTTGAGATATTGAGAGCTGAACGCTGCTGTGTGATATAGTGGAGACGCTAGTTGACGGTGGCGGTGGTGGTGGTGTCGGTGGCACATCCTCTGTTTGCTGCTCGGCAGGTGGCAACATTCCTCTCGAGGCGGAAGCCGAGGCAGCAGCGGTAGAGGGAGCAGGGGAGCCTCAGCGAGTGCCTGGTTTTTAAGGTGTGTACCCCACTGCAGTTCATGCTTTGCATGTAGATGCCTGGTCATGCAGGTTGTGCTGAGGTTCAGAACGTTAATGCCTCGCCTCAGGCTCTGATGGCAGAGCGTGCAAGTCACTCGGGTCTTGTCGGTAGGACATTGTTTAAAGAAGTGCCATGCCAGGGAACTCTTTGAAGCTGCCTTTGTGGGGCTGGGTCCCTGTTGGCGATGTCCAGTAGCAGGCGAACTCTGGGGCGGCGGCTCGCCTGCTTTGGCCCCCTGCTCCCTCTTTGGCTTCGCTGTTGTCTCGGTCTCACCACTACCTCTTCCTCTGAACTGTGAAAGTCATCGCCACGACCTTCAGTCCATGTGGGGTCTAAGACCTCATCGTCCTCTGCATCGTCTTCCACCCAGTCTCCTCCCTGACCTCCTCCTGTTCAGTCTGCACACTGCAAAAAGACGCGGCAGTGGGCACCTGTGTTTCGTCATCATCAGAGAGTCGGTGACTCTGCTGTGGTGGTATTCCCATGTCCTCTTCATCTGGAGACATAAGTGGTTGTGCGCCAGTGCATGGTATGTCTTCCTCCACTGGGGAAGGGCTAGGTGGACGCCCTGGGAAACCCTGGAAGCAGAGTCTTCAAACAGAAGAAGAGACTGCTGCATAACTTGTGGCTCAGACCGTTTCCCTGATATGCTTGGGGGTGATGTGACAGACTGATGGGCTTGGTTTTCAGGTGCCACCTGTGCGCTTCCGCAGAAGACTGGGTGGAAGACCATGTGGTGAACGTGCTGGAAGCACTGTCGGCCACCCAATCGATTAATGCCTGTACCTGCTCAGGCCTTACCATCCTAAGAGCGGCATTGGGCCCCACGAGATATTGCGGTACATTCTGCCGGCTAGTTGAGGGAGTTCGCTCCCTACTGTGTGCGCTCAGCCGAACGGCCACGTCCTCTACCAGCAACAGAGGCTCCACGGACACCACCACGACCGCGTCCTCGTCCCTTAATAGTATTTTTCTTCATTGTTGCGATTCAACTCGCACCACAATGAAATATATTATTTTTTATAAGCAAAATCCCCTCACTGGAATACTTTCAGTCTTTTGACTGTATGGATTACAGATGGAATGACTGTTATATGTGAGTACCGCTTTCTTTGACAGATTCTAGTATGGGTACATATATGTTTTCCCAACCCCAGCACATTAGTTTGCTAATTCCAGATGTATGAAACGCAGGCCTAACTGTATCTAGTATATTGAACGCCAGATAAACTAACTTGGCCTTTTTAAATAAAAAAATTCCCTCACTGGAATACTTTCAGTCTTTTGACTGTATGGATTACAGATGGAATGACTGTTATATGTGAGTACCGCTTTCTTTGACAGATTCTAGTATGGGTACATATATGTTTTCCCAACCCCAGCACATTAGTTTGCTAATTCCAGATGTATGAAACGCAGGCCTAACTGTATCTAGTATATTGAACGCCAGATAAACTAACTTGGCCTTTTTTAAATAAAAAATTCCCTCACTGGAATACTTTCAGTCTTTTGACTGTATGGATTACAGATGGAATGACTGTTATATGTGAGTACCGCTTTCTTTGACAGATTCTAGTATGGGTACATATATGTTTTCCCAACCCCAGCACATTAGTTTGCTAATTCCAGATGTATGAAACGCAGGCCTAACTGTATCTAGTATATTGAACGCCAGATAAACTAACTTGGCCTTTTTAAATAAAAAATTCCCTCACTGGAATACTTTCAGTCTTTTGACTGTATGGATTACAGATGGAATGACTGTTATATGTGAGTACCGCTTTCTTTGACAGATTCTAGTATGGGTACATATATGTTTTCCCAACCCCAGCACATTAGTTTGCTAATTCCAGATGTATGAAACGCAGGCCTAACTGTATCTAGTATATTGAACGCCAGATAAACTAACTTGGCCTTTTTAAATAAAAAAATTCCCTCACTGGAATACTTTCAGTCTTTTGACTGTATGGATTACAGATGGAATGACTGTTATATGTGAGTACCGCTTTCTTTGACAGATTCTAGTATGGGTACATATATGTTTTCCCAACCCCAGCACATTAGTTTGCTAATTCCAGATGTATGAAACGCAGGCCTAACTGTATCTAGTATATTGAACGCCAGATAAACTAACTTGGCCTTTTTAAATAAAAAATTCCCTCACTGGAATACTTTCAGTCTTTTGACTGTATGGATTACAGATGGAATGACTGTTATATGTGAGTACCGCTTTCTTTGACAGATTCTAGTATGGGTACATATATGTTTTCCCAACCCCAGCACATTAGTTTGCTAATTCCAGATGTATGAAACGCAGGCCTAACTGTATCTAGTATATTGAACGCCAGATAAACTAACTTGGCCTTTTTAAATAAAAAATTCCTCACTGGAATACTTTCAGTCTTTTGACTGTATGGATTACAGATGGAATGACTGTTATATGTGAGTACCGCTTTCTTTGACAGATTCTAGTATGGGTACATATATGTTTTCCCAACCCCAGCACATTAGTTTGCTAATTCCAGATGTATGAAACGCAGGCCTAACTGTATCTAGTATATTGAACGCCAGATAAACTAACTTGGCCTTTTTTAAATAAAAAAATTCCCTCACTGGAATACTTTCAGTCTTTTGACTGTATGGATTACAGATGGAATGACTGTTATATGTGAGTACCGCTTTCTTTGACAGATTCTAGTATGGGTACATATATGTTTTCCCAACCCCAGCACATTAGTTTGCTAATTCCAGATGTATGAAACGCAGGCCTAACTGTATCTAGTATATTGAACGCCAGATAAACTAACTTGGCCTTTTTAAATAAAAAAAATTCCCTCACTGGAATACTTTATGGCTTTTCACTGTATGGATTACAGGTGGACTGGTATTAGTAGGGGTGACACAAGCACACCCAAGTCCCTGATGTAGGATTTCTATGGCACAGACCACTATTACAAGTGATTAATGGACGTTGGGAGAGATTGTGCTGCAGCACTAGTCCCAAGATGGCCGCCGCCTATCAGCCCAGTAACATGTGCCACAAAAATGGTCTGCACAACCTTTAAAAAAATAGCCTTGGACTGTGCTGCTAAATCGCTATTGGTCTGAATCCCAGGTGTAGATGTCTGACTTGTTTGGAGCTTTGAATGCACACTGTGGCAGCTTCTGCTGCAGCACTACAAGTCGCAAAATGGCGGCCGCGGTCAGCCCAGGTACATGTGGATGGAAAAATCACTCTGGCCACTCTAAAAATAGCCAATCCCTATCAAAAAGCAGCTCAGCTGCAGTTGTTCAGATGAATCACAGGTGGAGGAGAGAAATTTGCTTCCAGTTATTCAATTATCCCTGCCTATTCTCGCCCTAGCATCAGCTGCGTCTATCCCTGTTCTATTCACATCGGGAGTGAGCACGTCCCGACGTGCGCACAAGCTTATAAAGAGGCTGAGTCACATGCTGCACTTGGCCAATCACAGCCTTGCCAATAGTAGGCATGGCTGCGATGGCATCTTAGGGCAAGTAGTATGATGCATGTTGATTGGCTGCTTTGCAGCCTTTCAAAATGCGCCAAAATACATGCCGAACGACGAACCCGAACCCGAACTTTTACGAAAAAGTTCGGGTTCGGGTCCGTGTCACGAACACCCCAAAATTCGGTACGGACCCGAACTATGCTCGAACTGTTCGCTCAACACTAGCCCTAGGCACTCCAGTCTAACACTGTGCCTCAGTGCACGAGGTTCACAGCTCCCCAACATGGTATATCTTTTTAACCCCTTTTTATGGTGACCTAGTCTAAGCGCTACACAGGTTCCCATATGGGGGCTCAGCCGATCCAGGCTGTTTAACTCCTTGGATGCCACAGTCAATAGGGAAATAGTTTAGAGTGAGGGAGCTTACACTGTCTTCCATCAGCACCCGGTATATGAAATTGTGCAGGGTCAACATCTTCTCATGGCAGCAGTGTATGCTGTGACTCTCTGATGCACCCTGATGATGCCTGCCAGTATAGTACAATATAGCAGTATAATACACTGCAATGCATAAGCAGTACAATGTATTATAGAAATTATCCCAATATTGTCAAAAAGTGTTATCTACCCCAAAATGGTACCAATAAAAAGTGTGCAATATGTCTGTGAAGGTTCTTATTTATCCAGGTCATGGTATATCTGTAAAGAATAAATCAAGGCAACTGGACTTGCTGTAGATTTCTTGAAAACGTTTCACTCGTTCTTCCAAGCTTTCTCTATTCTGAGTGACTTGTACAAGAATTCTCTGGGAATAAATATGTAACTGAATCAACATCTGGTAATTACTGTAGGTCATTATACCCAGCATGGGGTCAAAGGTGTTGATTCCATAGTCCTAATTGGAGTCAGTAGGTGATAATGACCTCGCAGAAAAAGGTGTCAAGACAGCATTGTAAGTGGCAGACAATAGATGTCTAACCTTGATTTATTCTTTACAGATGTACCAATAAAAAGTACAGGTTGACCAACAAAAATCAAGCCCTCACACAGCTTCTTAGAAAGAAAAAGAAAAAAAAGTTATGGTTCCTAGGATGTGGAGACACAAAAACATTTTTAAAGAGTTATTATTGTGCAAAAGTTGTAAATCATTCAAAAAAACTATGGGGGAAATTTATCAAGACTGTTGTAAAGGAGAACTGACTTACTTGCTCATAGCAACCAATCAGATTACTCCTTTTATCTTCCAAAGGAGCTCTGAAAAATCAAAGTTGGAATCTGATTGGTTGTTATGGGCAACTAAATCAATATTCCTTTACACCAGTTTTGATAAATCCCCCCCCCTATATGTATTGTGTACTGCTGTATTTATACCAAAAAATAAATGCTGCAAAACTTACAACATAAAAACTCAGTGGCAGTACTGCTGATTTTTTTCCCATCCCCTATCCAAAAATGGTTAATAAAGTTAATCAGTAAGTTATGTGTACATCGGAATGGCGCCATCAAAAACTACAACTTGTCCTGCGAAAAACAAGCCCCCATATGGCTACGTTGATGGAAAAAAAAGGTTATAGCTCTTCGAAAGAAAAAATTGCTTGTTCTCTAAGGCCTAAAACACTAAGGTCACTAAGGATTTAAGAGGAGTCATCAACTCTAATGCATATTGCTAAATCTTAATATCTAAACTCATTCCCCGCTGCGGAGAAGAAGCTAAATTCGTGTTCAATTTCATAAGCAAATATTTAGCTGAACATCCACTGAACTTTCTTTTATGTAAACTAACAAGCAAATATTATGTAGGACAAAACATGACCTTAAGCGCAAAGAGCAGAGGAAGACTGGAGCGGTGCATTAATGTGCATAAATTCTTTGCTGCCGGTTTGGAAAGCACCTGACGGTGAAGGGAGGGTGATAGGGGACTGCGAGTGGTCCTCCTCGGCCCAGGTTGCCCCTGCTGGGAATTTGGTGCCTCTCCCCTCTTTACACCATAGTTTAGGAGATGCCTCCCTTCTCCTCTCCTCCTTGTTTTAACCCTTTTCATCCAATTCCATTCTAGTTTAAAGGGGGTTTTAGGAGTGGCCCCTCTTTTTGACCCCTTTCCTTTTTTGCCCTTGGCTGGCCCCTTTAAGTGAGGAAGTGGCATGGTAGAGCATGTGATCTGTCCCGTATCCTCTGTTTCCTGGGTGGGATTTAGCCCCGCCTGTAGGTTATTTAACCCCCCCTTCTCTCCGTCCAGCTGGTCTTTTGGCTGGGGAGAGACGTTGTCCCACCCTCTCTCCCTTATTCTATGTCCTCGGCCGCTCGTTGTCTGGGTCGGCTTTAATTTCGATGTTTTTCTTTGGTTGCTCATGTATCTTTCTATTTCCAGTTCGGAGTTGGTTTACTGGTTCTGTAAAGTCACAGCTGGAGATTTTGAGACAGTCAGAAGCCAATCAGCTAGCGTTTTACTTCTTGCCCTAAGAGCCCATCACAGCCATGCCTACTAACGGCATGGCTGTGATTGGCCAAGTGCAGCATGTGACCCAGCCTCTATTTAAGCTGGAGTCACGTAGCGCCGCACGTCACACTGCTCTGATTAGTGTAGGAAGAGGACGCAGCTTCTGTGAGGGCGAGATTAGGCAAGGAAAAGTCAGCAACAGCACCTAATGAACTGATCGATCTACAGCTGTGAATGATTGAACTTCTGCTAGTTACTTGCTCACTGGTTTTTAGGCTGCACAGAGCGTTTTTCTGTCACTTTTTTCTGGGGTGATCGGCGGCCATTTTGTGACTTGTGGTGCACCAGAACAAGCTGCCACCAAGTCCATTACTGGCCACCGCCACCAGGGACCGAGCACTCCAAAGGCAGCTTCAAGGAGTTCGCCGGCATGGCACTTCTTTAAACAATGTGCTGAAGGCAAGACCCGAGTGGTTTGCACGCTGTGCCATCAGAGCCTGAAGCGAGGCATTAACGTTCTGAACCTTAGCACAACCTGCATGACCAGGCATCTACATGCAAAGCATGAACTGCAGTGGAGTAAACCCCCTAAAAGCAAGGAACTCACTCTGGCTCCCCCTGCTCCCTCTTCTGCTGCTGCCTCGGCCTCTTCCTCCACCTCGGGAGGAATGTTGGCACCTGCCACCCACCAAACAGAGGATGTGCCACCGACAACACCACCTGCGTCACAAAGCATCTCTACCATGTCACACGGTAGCGTTCAGCTCTCCATCTCACAAACCTTGGAGAGAAAGCGTAAATTCCCACCTAGCCACCCTCGAGCCCTGGGCCTGAATGCCAGCATTTGTAAACTACTGGCCTTTGAAATGCTGTCATTCAGGCTGGTGGACACAGACAGCTTCAAACAGCTGATGTCCATGGCTGTCCCACAGTATGTTGTTCCCAGCCGCCACTACTTCTCCAAGACAGCCGTGCCTTCCCTGCACAACCAAGTATCCGATAAAATCAAGTGTGCACTGCGCAACGCCATCTGTGGCAAGGTCCACCTAACCACAGATACGTGGACCAGTAAGAACGGCCAGGGACGCTATATCTCCCTAACTGCACACTGGGTAAATGTAGTGGCGGCTGGGCCCCAGGCAGAGAGTTCTTTGGCGCACGTCCTTCCGCCGCCAAGGATCGCAGGGCATCATTCTTTGCCTCCTGTAGCCTCTCCTTCTACTCGGCTTCCTCCTCCTCTGTTTCCACCAGCTCATCCAGTCAGCCACATACCTTCACCACCAACTTCAGCACAGCCCGGGGTAAACGTCAGCAGGCCATTCTGAAACTCATATGTTTGGGAAACAGGCCCCACACCGCGCAGGAGTTGCGGCGGGGTATTGAACAACAGACCGACCAGTGGTTTCTGCCGGTGGGCCTCAAGCCCGGCCTGGTGGTGTGCGATAATGGGCGAAATCTTGTCGCAGCTCTGGGACTAGCCGGTTTGACGCACATCCCTTGCCTGGCGCATGTGCTGAATTTAGTGGTGCAGAAGTTCATTCACAACTACCCCGACATGTCAGAGCTGCTGCATAAAGTGCGGGCCGTCTGTGCGCGCTTCCGCCGTTCACATCCTGCCGCTGCTCGCCTATCTGCGCTACAGCGGAACTTCGGCCTTCCCGCTCACCGCCTCATATGCGACGTGCCCACCAGTTGTAACTCCACCTTGCACATGCTGGAGAGAACAGCACCACTTCACCACCAATGATTGGGCCTCCATGCGAGACCTGTGTGCCCTGTTGCGCTGTTTCGAGTACTCCACCAACATGGCCAGTGGCGATGACACCGTTATCAGCGTTACAATACCACTTCTATGTCTCCTTGAGAAAACGCTTAGGGAGATGATAATAGAGGAGGTGGCCCAGGAGGAGGAGGAGGAGGATGAGGGGTCATTTTTACCACTTTTAGGCCTGTCTGTTAGAAGTGGCTCAGAGGGAGGTTTTTTGCAACAGTAGAGGCCAGGTACAAATGTGGCCAGCCAGGGCCCACTACTGGAGGACGAGGAGGATGAGGAGGAGGTGGAGGAGGATGAGGATGAAGCAGGTTCACAGCGGGGTGGCACCCGACATAGCTCAGGCCCATCACTGGTGCATGGCTCGGGGGATACGGAGGACGATGACGATACGCCTCCCACAGAGGACAGCTTGTCCTTACCTCTGGGGAGCCTGGCACACATGAGCGACTACATGCTGCAGTGCCTGCGCAACGGTGCGGACTACTGGGTTGCCACCCTGCTGGATCCCCGGTACAAAGACAATGTGCCCACCTTACTTCCTGCACTGGAGCGTGATAGGAAGATGCGCGAGTACAAGCGCATGCTGGTAGAGGCGCTCCTGAGAGCATTCCCAAATGTCACAGGGGAACAGGTGGAAGGCAGAGGAGGCAGAGGAGGAGCAAGAGGTCGCCAACGCAGCTGTGTCACGGCCAGCTCCTCTGAGGGCAGGGTTAGCATGGCAGAAATGTGGAAAAGTTTTGTCTCCACGCCACAGCTAACTGCACCACCACCTGATACGGAACGTGTTAGCAGGAGTACAGCATTTCACTAACATGGTTGAACAGCACGTGTGCACACCCCTCCACGTACTGACTGGATGGTTCGGCCCCATTCAACTTCTGGGTCTCCAAATTGTCCACGTGGCCAGAGTTAGCATTTTATGCCTTGGAGGTGCTGGCCTGCCCGGCGGCCAGGGATTTGTCTGAACGTGTATTCAGCACGGCAGGGGGCGTCATTACTTACAAACGCAGCCGCCTGTCCACAGCCAACGTGGACAAGCTGACGTTCATAAAAATGAACCAGGCATGGATCCCACAGGACCTGTGCCTCCCTTGTGCAGAATAGACATTTATAACTGCCTCCCCCTCAACCATGTATTCTTGTACTCCGGGGCAATTCTTTATTGAATCCTGATTTTTTTAACTTTACCATGATCTTGCGGTGCAACCCAAAGTTGAATGTACCTCTCCTCTGTCTGGGTGGTGGGGCCGAAATAACTGAAAGTGGCCTTCTCCGGTGGTGGGTGATATGACGCATGATTCCTTGCTGTGGGACCTCTCTCCTCGGTCTGGGTGCTGGCCTAAATAACTGAAAGTGGCCTTCTCCAGTGGTGGGTGATATGACACATGATTCCTTGCTGTGGGACCTCTCTCCTCTGTCTGGGTGCTGGGTCCGAAATAACTGAAAGTGGCCTTCTCCAGTGGTGGGTGAAATGACGCATGATTCCTTGATGTGGGACCTCTCTCCTCTATCTTGGTGCTGGGCCGAAATAACTGAAAGTGGCCTTCTCCAGTGGTGGGTTATATGACGCATGATTCCTTGCTGTGGGACCTCTCTCTTCGGTCTGGGTGCCTGGCCTAAATAACTGAAAGTGGCCTTCTCCAGTGGTGGGTGATATGATGCATGATTCCTTGCTGTGGGACCTCTCTCCTCGGTCTGGGTGCCTGGCCTAAATAACTGAAAGTGGCCTTCTCCAGTGGTGGGTGATATGAGGCATGATTCCTTGCTGTGGGACCTCTCTCCTCTGTCTGGGTGCTGGGTCTGAAATAACTGAAAGGGGCCTTCTCCAGTGGTGGGTGATATGACGCATGATTCCTTGCTGTGGGACCTCTCTCCTCTGTCTGGTTGCTGGGCCGAAATAACTGAAAGTGGCCTTCTCCAGTGGTGGGTGATATGACGCATGATTCCTTGCTGTGGGACCTCTCTCCTCGGTCTGGGTGCCTGGCCGAAATAACTGACAGTGGACTTCTCCAGTGTTGGGTTATATGACGCATGATTCCTTGCAGTGGGACCTCTCTCCAATTGATATTGGTTAAATTTTATTTATTTTATTTTATTTTAATTCATTTCCCTATCCACATTTGTTTGCAGGGGATTTACCTACATTTTGCTGCCTTTGGCAGCCCTCTAGCCCGTTCCTGGACTATTTTACAGCCTTTTTAGTGCCTAAAAGTTCGGGTCCCCATTGACTTCAATGGGGTTCGGGTTCGGGATAAAGTTTGGGTCGAGTTCGGATCCCGAACCCGAACATTTTCGGGAAGTTCGGTCGAACTTCCCGAACCCGAACTTCCAGGTGTTCACTCATCTCTAGTTACGAAAGAACGAATAAAGAAAGCTGTGGCCGATCACCACCCAACATAAAGGTGTCATGCGTGGTTCTTTGGGGTACGTTGAGTTTAGATAAAAGGGGGAGGGAAGAGGGTTTTATGGATGGCCCTTCGGCCTACCAGCAGTCTCAGGGCTGTTAGGAGAAAAATCTATTATGCAACATCTCATCATCTCTTATTATCTTGTACAGGGGCGCTATAACGAGGACTTGGTGTTGAAGCAACTAGTTTGTAACAACATCTTACTTAATGGATACGAGTGATGTGATAAAAATATGAAATAAGATTGGAAAATTTAACAAAAATATGTATTTAGCCACAGTAGATGTTATGTCCCTATACATGGTAATCCTGAAGGAAAAAGGGATAATGGTGGTTCAATATGAATTAGGTAGAGACCTCAAAATCTCCAAGGAACAGGAGACATTTTCAATTGAATGTTTGGACTTTTGTCTGAGCCACATTTATTTTTGGTTTAAGGATAATTTTTACTTACAGTTGATTGGAACGGCGATGGGGGCGCCCCTAGTTTCGCAAATTTATTTATGGCCTTGTGAGAGAAGGATCACATTGATTCCTTAATGAACTTGGAACAAGAGAAGTGTAAATTACGTTTGTTGTAACGATTTATTGATGATTGCTTACTCACCTGGGAGGGTGATTTATTGGGGTTAGAGAAGTTTTTACAATTTATCAATGCTAATCAATTAAACCTAAAGTTCACCACTCACCACTACTATTAGTCAAGAAAGCATAAATTTTTTGGATCTTACTATATTTGTGGAGACTGACACTTTGAAAAACAAGACTTATTTTAAACCTACGGACGTAAATGCATATATAGACATCACAAGTTGCCACCATGGTCCGTGGATTAAGAATATCCCAAAGGGGCAATTTAAAAGGATTCATCGGAATTGCACTGAGGTAGAGAACTATAGGGAACAAGGTGATATAGTACAAGACCGATTTTAAGAAAAGGCATATAGAAAAGACTTAGAGGAGCGTAGGAGGGAAGTAGAAAAAGAAAGCGAGGGATCCATCGGCTATATGGAGACACAAAGGAAAAATAAGAAAGATTTTAGATTCTCCTTGATTACGCAATATAATTGTAGTGTGGGGTCGATAAAGAATGCTATGAAGAAGAACTGGTCAGTACGTAGAAATGACCCTGTTTTGGGAGCAGCTTTTCCAGCCCATCCAGATATTATTTTTAGGAAGGCGCCTAATATAAAAGATCATCTTCTGCATAGTTGTTTATCCACAAAAAAAGAAGGTGTTCGAAAACGTGTGTCTACATGGTGTGGATTCTGTCTGCCGTGTAAAAATCACCTGATAAAAGAGAGGAGACGCAATATTGTGGAGGTGGCATCTAACAGTAATGGTGGAAAGTTTAGGACTGACGGTGAACTAACCTGTGAAAATTCAGGAGTCGTCTATATGCTGGAATGCCCTTGTGGACTCCAGTATGTAGGACGAACCCTGAGAAAGTTAAAGACGAGGGTACAGGAGCATGTTCGGAATATAAAGAAGGGGCTCGAGACGCATAGTGTGTCGGCACATTTCAAAAGTACACAGGAAGGATCCATCAGGTCTAAAATTTGTGGGATTGGAATGAGTGGTAAACAAATGGCGTGGGGAGGATCCCATCGCCAAGATTAATCGCCGCAAGAGTGGATTTACAAACTAGGCACCCTGCAGCCCTCTGGGCTAAATATGGGATCTGACCTGAAACCGTGCCTAACATGAATTATGTGAGGAGGGTACTGGAGTAGCTGCACTGACCCGAAATGATGGTATAATGTCCCTATGAATGAATGGTGTGTGAAGCGCTAAACTTAGGCTTGATGATAACGCGCTCACATCAATGGGACTATAGTCGTAACCATTGATTGGATGTTCTAGTCATGTGACCAAGAAAGGGAGGTGAAGTGGGCCTTATGAATGGATTGTAGTAGTAACTGTGTGGCCACGTGACCACGAGGGGGAGGTGAAAGCGGTCTTCCATATGTAGCGATAGTAGAGACTAGCGGAGATGGATAGATTTTATTAATAGTTATCATGTTTTATAATCCTTTTGAGTGTAAGAATGGTGAAGGTTTATTTATGGATATGTTTTATTGAAATTGGAATATATATGTGGATGGAGATGGTTTTAGACAGGCGGAGGGAGGAGTAACTCCCATATGTGTATAAAAGATATGCCTCCGAAAGATGGGACGTACGCCCCTGACGAAGCAAAGGTGAAACCCGGGTCGGGCGCTAGACGGGAGACCGGTCTAAACACTTGATATGCTTGTATCTCTTATGATCTTGTGAGTATAATAAATGCTGATTTTAGAAGATCTACTGCGGTGCTTCACTGTCCCTTGCTCCTCTATCTAACCATTTACAGGAGAGACGGATAGAAGTATTATTTAAAGCTGGTTGAGCAGTGATTGGTTGCATCGTGGAGTATCGACATCTTCTTGAGTGGTCTGCACAATGTGAAGGACCTGGAAATAAATACATAGATGACATTATGTTAACTAGAGACAGTAGCGGAGTGCAGAAATGGTAATACCACTCCGGGGTATTCCACTCTTTACTAGAGCGGCACAAACTCTTTAAATTTGGTGGCCTGGCATCACAAGGAGTGGTTCTCACGGGCACACTCTGGCGGCTTTGTTACTCAGTGATCTCATTACACAGGGGTCCAGCCTTTTGCAGGCTCTCTCTTTCTGGGTTGCCCAACATCAGACACAGTTACTTTCCGCTGGCTTGCTATGCAGTTCAACTAACCCCACCTTCAGAACTCCATTTTCTTGGCTGAAAACCGCATCAGTGTCCCATTGTGGAGTATCGACATCTTCTGGAGTGGTTGTTTGGAGCAGCACGGTTTGTATTTTACCTTGGAAATTAAAATTTAGTGTGAACAGGACCCACCACACTCAAGAGTAGGATTGACAATTTGGAATTTGCTGTTTTTTTGACTATGTTCATGAATGTGCCTGGTTCACCAGCCGGTGGCAGCGTGTATTGCAGAGGTATCTTTAGATAGAATGGAACTTACCATCCCATCCCCCCCCCCCTTCGGGCAGAAGTGGGCTAGTCCTGCTTCCTACCAGAAGGAAGGGTGGCAGTTCTAGTTTATTCTAGGTTAGACTCCATATTGGAGCTGAGAAGACTTGAAAGAAGTAGCAGCCAGAGGAAATTGTTCTTCGGCTGGAGCAGGAGCCACAAAAGGGAAGTAGCTTGTAGAGCACCCAGACCCAATGCTAATTTACATTACTGAGTGTCATTACCATAACCGGCCAAAAGTCCAGTAACCAGACCCAAGCAGTGTTTAGCACAGCAGAGAGAAATAAAGCAGAGTTATTAAGTGTGCCTGTCAGCCCAGCAGAGAAAGAGAGAAAGCAGAGTTACCAAGTTTGCCTGCCAGTTTATTCCAAAGCCTGCTGGAGCCAAGAGAAAGCCTAAATATTGTCTGTAATCAAGTTTACCCAAGTAAAACTTCTGTTCAAATTTACCAAGGTCTGGATTCGCCTCTATTTGCTTCAGAGCCTAAGCCTAAGCCTGGGGTCCCGCTGTATCCAGGTAGGAGCACAGTGACACATAGAGACTATCAAGGGCCGCCCCACACCACTCGGCATTCCACTAAATCTGAGAAGCGATAGGGCGCGTTGCAAAATCAGAACGATTGTCTTTACTGGGAGGAGGCTGGCGACAGGGTGGAGCTGTGGTCATAGTTAAATGGTTTGTGTCTCCTCTCCGAGAGATTGTGGCCCCCAAAGTGAAGGAGAGCACACTGCAAATGAACGGCATGCTATCCATTCATTTCTATGTGAGCGTGCTGGGCTATTTTTGGAAGTCCCTTAAAAAATGAATGGACAGTGCACTGCACAAGCATGGCCACCGCTCCATTCACCTTTATGGAACTGCCAGAAATAGTCGAGTAAGTGCTTAGCTATTTTGTGGACTCCCATACAAGTGAAAGGAGGGTGGCCACGCATGAGCGGCTGCTCTCTGTTCACTTCTGGAGGTGTCTGAGGTGACACAACCGCTTTAAAGGGGTTTTCTGGGAGTTCAATGTTAATGACCTATACTCTGGATAGGCGATCAGAATATGCAGGGAAAGCTAATAATAAAAAATAAGGTTGTAATTGTAATGCACAGTATATGGCTATACATTTCTTGCTCACAGAGTTCTTAACCTTAGCAGCATTTCTTACTTTCTCTTCTATGGGGCCAGCGTTGCGCGAAAAACGCAGAATATACACACAAGTGATGCATGAAAAACAGCGCTCATGTACACAGACCCATTAAAATGAATAGGTCTGGTTTCCGTGCGGGTGCAATGCGTTCGTATAACGCATTTCACCAGCGCGGAAAACTCGCTCATGTAAAAGGGGCCTTTGGTATTTGAGGGCTTACGGGACTACCATGTTCAGATTAACAATTCAATGGGTTTCCCTGTGGAGAAGAAGACACTTGGGATCTCCTCCCCTTACAAGTGCATTCACCTTTTCAATCCCAAAACTTACAAGACCCAATAAAATCTCCACCATGCACTGTGGAGAAATGTTTTTCTACATTGGAAATATTTTTAATTTCAGTTTTGCTAGCGTCTCTAATGTGCCTCAGAATCCTTTCTTTTAGCTGCCGTGTAGTGCTCCCAAACATAAGCAAGATGGTTCAGTACATTGGATGCAGTACGTGATGTACTGTATTTAGTATTACAAATAATAAAATGCTTTATTATTCTCTCCATTATTGTCCGTCATTATTTCTTGTTTTATGTTCTATATATATAGACCAGCTCCACATTTAAAAGGAACCTAGTTGTGATAGCCAAGTGGTGGTTGGTTTCCAAGACCTAATCCAAGTGGCTAGCTAGAGTTGGCGGTTTTTGAGCAGAAAACCTACATCCTTGTTTTAGAACTTCCCTGAACTTGTCATCTTGAAAAAGCACAGGTATATACCGATTAATAATATTCCTACTATAATAAACTTGTTCACTGAACATGGTGACCAATGGGAGTTGTCTTTCTGAAATAATTCCAACATCTTTAGGAGCTGTAGTAATTAACGTTCTGCTCCTTTTGCCATACCTTATGTTTGGCCCTGTCTAAGGCTAGTTTTAAACAAAGGGCAGAGGAACAGGCTACCAGAGTTCTCTAGATCTAGCCTAGCCAGATACTGTTGTTTACCGCCAGAGCCCATAGACTAGAATGGCAACTGATGGGCATTCGGCCACTCCCCGGCATTTATGCCTGGATTCAGCCAGAAAAAAAGTGTTATGCACAATGATATTTGTGGTCGGGGCTACATGACACGTAACCGTCTACCTGCCTAACTAGGCTAAGCGGCTTGAGTTGTGCCATAACCGCTGCGTAGGAGGAATGCCTGAAGGGGGGCATGCCCTGCAAGGTGTTTATGAAAAATAAGGGTGGGTTGGGAGGGCGCGCAGCAGCCGTCGACACGCCCAAGGGAGGCGCCTGCCTGGTATAAATGTGCTACTTACGCCCCTCCCACAAATACAGGCCAATAAACTGGCCTTCTAACTTGTGGTCGGGGCTACATGACACGTAACCGTCTACCTGCCTAACTAGGCTAAGCGGCTTGAGTTGTGCCATAACCGCTGCGTAGGAGGAATGCCTGAAGGGGGCCAAAAAGCCAACTAAATGATACACAATAGTACGTAACAACACTAACATGACCAACCTCTGGAATGCAAGAACATCTCTCAACTAGGCTGAGGTATGAACCTATTGAACATGCAGAGCGCCTCAATTCCGGATAACATGGAGCCAGAACTATTGTTCCCAGAGGCAGCACATGCTGCACCTGACCTCAAGGAAAGGCCGGATAGCTGTTGGTTTGGACCCTAAAATGGTGCAAGTAGAGATGAGCGCAAAGACCCACATTCGACCTTGCAACGTCAGACAAACAACCTGCATCACATTCGTCGCGCTTTCGCGATATAGCAATATTCGTTATTTCGCATGCAATATCATGACTAGCGACTAATTCGAGTAATATTTGCGTGCGCATAAATTGTTCGTTATTAATAATGTTTAAACAGCTTTACACGTATAGAAAGCTTGAAATGGCGGGAGTCATTTGAGTGAATGGAAGGGGCAAAAAGGCATGTGGAAATCCGTACAATAGACTCAGCGTACTGGAGTCTGACACGACCTGTTAACGCTAGGTAGGTAAGGGAATACAAACCGCAAATAGATTAATGCGATTATTCAAGTGACGAACATTATTAAAACTCTATCGTTTAATTTCTACTGTGAAAGCAGCAACAAAGGTCGGGGAAATTATGTCTGAATATAATTTTTTTTTTTCCTTCCAGATACAGTTTCTTTATCACTCACTATCCATCTCAAGAGCGAATATACGTAATTGCAAATATGGGGTCAAGTATTTAACATATTCGCAAACCTCAAAATCACAATATTCAAGATCAAACTCGCCTTGCGAATACTCGCGCCCAACACCAGTGGCGAGTGGGCCATGGGAACCCCAACAGAGTACTCGCAAGGCCTTGGTTTGTTACTGCTGCCAGTAATTGCTGATAGACACGAACCGGGCACCGTGAATAGAAAGTCGGAAAGAAAATGATTATATTGGGGCCAAGAAACGGTAACAAAACCAGTGCCAGCGAAAGCATCTGAAGAAAAATAAAATAAAATGGTTGAAACCGCCGTGCCCTGAGCGACGTGTACAGTTTGGCGTTGCGATACTGCAACCTGATGAAAACGTGACTTACCCAACACTGAACCTATAGCAGTCTTTGAAGAAACATCAAGTAGCGAGTTTGTAAGCTGATAAAGTTTCACACATACTTTACTTTCCATTTAATTTAAGTTCCCCCCGCTACCTTAGCAACAGATGTAATTGACCACACCAACTAAGAATGGAGAGCTGTTACGTGACCTGAAGAAGCAAATGACATGCAAAGATGCCCCTGGCTGTGGTAGTGCCGACACTGACGTGAGGCCTGTAGGCATCAGAACCAACGAAATGGTTGACACCGCCGAGGCCCGAGTGACGGGTCAGGTCTGATGTTGTGACACCGTAAACTGATTAGAAATGACTTACCCAAAATTCTGGACCTATAACAACCTAAAAATAAGACGTCATGTAGCAAAGCCCGCAACCTAATGGAAAATCCACACATGATGTGATTTTTTTTTTTTTTTTTTTCCCCCCCACTACCTTAGCAACAGATGTAATTGAGCACACCAACTGAGAATGGCGAGCTATGACATGACCTGAAAAGCAAAATTACATGCAATGAATGAAGCTGGCTGTGGTAGTATGCCGACACTGACACGAGGCATCGGAACCAACAAAATGGTTGAAACCGCCGAGGCCCGAGTGACGGGTCAGGTCTGATGTTGCGAGACCGCAAACTGATGAAATGTGACTTACCCAACGTTCAGAACCTATAACAACCTAAAATAAACGTCAAGTAGCAAAGCCCGTAACATAATGTGAAATCCGCCCATAATGTGACTTTTTTTTTTTCCCTACTACCCAAGCACGAGATGTGATTGACCACATCAACTGAGAATGGCGAGCTGTGACGTGACCTCAAAAGCAACGAATGACATGTAAAGACAAACCTGACTGTGGCAGTATGCTGACACTAACACGAGGCATGCAGTATTATAAACAACCTGTAGCACACCACTCCGCTATAGGCGAGTACATGCAAACGTCGCCACCATCAGCACATGCGCCCAGTAGAGATGTGGGCGTATAAGCCGTAAAACCAAACAAAACTCAGTTCTCTGGCAAAAGCCACGCTTCTATCTATTTTTAGCACAAATAAAGCAACAAAACGAGGCAAAAATAACAAAATAAAAAGGTCCTCATGGGTCTCTGCAATTACCTTTGTAGCAAGTAGCTCCCCAGTGTCCAGCTAACACTCTGAACTGAAGATGGATCCTCAGCACCTGCACAGAGGCTTATTAAGTGCACAAACTCAGGTTCACAACCTTAAAGTGATACACACACATTTTACATTTCCAAAACAAATGAAACAAGACAAATGCAAATATACCTCAGCGCAGAGGAGCTTACCGCCTACCTAATATACATATCGCAAAAATAGCATTTATATGCTAAAGAAACAATAACACTCTGAAAACATGCAGCTCTGCTCCACCTGGATTAATCAGCTGCCTGACCCTCTATAATGCGAGTAAGGGATAATGCTGAAAGTCAGTGTGAACAGGCTACCAGAGTTCTCTAGATCTAGCCTAGCCAGATACTGTTGTTTACCGCCAGAGCCCATAGACTAGAATGGCAACTGATGGGCATTCGGCCACTCCCAGCATTTATGCCTGGATTCAACCAGAAAAAAGTGTTATGCACAATGATATTTTGTGATGGGCTACATGACACGTAACCGTCTACCTGCCTAACTGGGCTCAGCGACTGAGTTGTGCCATAACCGCTGCGTAGGAGGAATGCCTGAAGGGGCATGCCCTGCAAGGTGTTTATGAAAATAAGGAGTGGGCTGGGAGGGACGCGCAGCAGCCGGTCCGACCACGCCCAGGGAGGCGCCTGCCTGGTATAAATGTGCTACTTCGCCCTCCCACAAATACAGGCCAATAAACTGGCCTTCTAACTTGTGGTCGGGGCTACATGACACGTAACCGTCTACCTGCCTAACTAGGCTAGCGGCTTAGAGTTGTGCCATAACCGCTGCGTGGGAGGAATGCCTGAAGGGGGCCAAAAAGCCAACTCAAATGATACACAATAGTACGTAACAACACTAACATGACCAACCTCTGAGATGCAAGGAACATCTCTCAACTAGGCTGAGGTATGAACCTATTGAACATGCAGAGCGCCTCAATTCCGGATAACATGGAGCCAGAACTATTGTTCCCAGAGGCAGCACATGCTGCACCTGACCTCAAGGAAAGGCCGGATAGCTGTTGGTTTGGACCCTAAAATGGTGCAAGTAGAGATGAGCCGCAAAGACCCACATTCGACCTTGCAACGTCAGACAAACAACCTGCATCACATTCGTCAGCGCTACGCGATATGGCAATATTCGTTATTTCGCATGCAATATCATGACTAGCTGACTAATTCGAGTAATATTTAGCGTGCGCATAAATTGTCGTTATTAATAATGTTTAAACAGCTTTACACGTATAGAAAGCTTGAAATGGCGGAGTCATTTGAGTGAATGGAAGGGCAAAAGGCATGTGAAATCCGTACAATAGACTCAGCGTACTGGAGTCTGACCACGACCTGTTACGCTTAGGTAGGTAAGGGAATACAAACCGCAAATAGATTAATGCGATTATTCAAGTGACTGAACATTATTAAAACTCTATCGTTTAATTTCTACTGTGAAAGCAGCAACAAAGGTCGAGGAAATTATGTCTGAATATAATTTTTTTCCTTCCAGATACAGTTTCTTTATCACTCACTATCCATCTCAAGAAGCGAATATACGTAATTGCAAATATGGGGTCAAGTATTTAACATATTCGCAAACCTCAAAATCACAATATTCAAGATCAAAGCTCGCCTTGCGAATACTCGCGCCCAACACCAGTGGCGGAGTGGGCCATAGGAACCCCAACAGAGTACTCATAAGGCCTTGGTTTTGTTACTGCTGCCAGTAATTGCTTTGATAGACACGAACCGGGCACCGTGAATAGAAAGTCGGAAAGTAAATGATTATATTGGGGCCAAGAATGGTAACAAAACCAGTGCCAGCGAAAGCATCTGAAGAAAAAATAAAATAAAATGGTTGAAACCGCCGTGCCCTGAGCGGACGTGTACAGTTTGGCGTTGCGATACTGCAGCCTGATGAAACGTGACTTACCCAACACTGGATCCTATAGCAGTCTTTGAAGAAACATCAAGTAAGCGAGTTTGTAAGCTGATAAAGTTTCACACATACTTTACTTTCCATTTAATTTAAGTTCCCCGCATACCTTAGCAACAGATGTAATTGACCACACCAACTGAGAATGGAGAGCTGTTCACGTGATCTGAAGAAGCAAATGACATGCAAAGATGCCCTGGCTGTGGTAGTGCCGACACTGACGTGAGGGCCTGTAGGCATCAGAACCAACGAAATGGTTGACACCGCCGAGGCCCGAGTGACGGGTCAGGTCTGATGTTGTGACACCGTAAACTGATTAGAAATGACTTACCCAAAATTCTGGACCTATAACAACCTAAAAATAAGACGCTCATGTAGCAAAGCCGCAACCTAATGGAAAATCCACACATGATGTGATTTTTTTTCCCCCACTACCTTAGCAACAGATGTAATTGAGCACACCAACTGAGAATGGCGAGCTATGACATGACCTGAAAAGCAAAATTACATGCAATGAATGAAGCTGGCTGTGGTAGTATGCCCGACACTGACACGAGGCATCGGAACCAACAAAATGGTTGAAACCGCCGAGGCCCGGAAGTGACGGGTCAGGTCTGATGTTGCGAGACCGCAAACTGATGAAATGTGACTTACCCAACGTTCAGAACCTATAACAACCTAAAATAAACGCCAAGTAGCAAAGCCCGTAACATAATGTGAAATCCGCCCATAATGTGACTTTTTTTTTTTTTCCCTACTACCCAAGCACGAGATGTGATTGACCACATCAACTGAGAATGGCGAGCTGTGACGTGACCTCAAAAGCAACGAATGACATGTAAAGACAAACCTGACTGTGGCAGTATGCTGACACTAACACGAGGCATGCAGTATTATAAACAACCTGTAGCACACCACTCCGCTATAGGCGAGTACATGCAAACGTCGCCACCATCAGCACATGCGCCCAGTAGAGATGTGGGCGTATAAGCCGTAAAACCAAACAAAACTCAGTTCTCTGCAAAAGCCACGCTTCTATCTATTTTTAGCACAAATAAAGCAACAAAACGAGGCAAAAATAACAAAATAAAAAAGGTCCTCATGGGTCTCTGCAATTACCTTTGTAGCAAGTAGCTCCCCCAGTGTCCAGCTAACACTCTGAACTGAAGATGGATCCCCAGCACCTGCACAGAGGCTTATTAAGTGCACAAACTCAGGTTCACAACCTTAAAGTGATACACACACATTTTACATTTCAAAAACAAATGAAACAAGACAAATGAAATATACCTCAGCGCAGAGGAGCTTACCGTCTACCTAATATACATATCGCAAAATAGCATTTATACTAAAGAAACAATAACACTCTGAAAACAGCAACTCTGCTCCACCTGGATTAATCAGCTGCCTGACCCTCTATAATGCGAGTAAGGGGATAATGCTGAAAGTCAGTGTGAACAAGGCCTTAGTCTGTCTGCAGAAATAATAGCGGATAGTGAGAGAGGTTTGCTGGGAAGATACCTCAGCACAGAGGAGCTTACCGTCTACTTAAACACGCATCATAAATAGCATTTATACTAAAGAAACAATAACACTTTGTAAACAGCAACTCTGCTCCACCTGGAGTAATCAGCTGCCTGAACCTATCCCTTTATAATGCAAGTAAGGGGATAACGCTGGATGTCAGTGTGAACAAGGCTTTAGTCTGTCTGCAGAAATAATAGCGGATAGCGAGAGGGTTTGCTGGCGAGCAGCGAAGTGAAAAGCAGACAAGAAAGACATGCAGATATACACGGACAGACTAAGCAAGGTGACCTGTGCAAGACATGGAAGCCTCCAGAAAGCGAGACGGAGTCACGCTGACCCCTGCTGCCTAGATGTGCCGCCACGTGGACGCCAAGCGTGGGCTGTCAGGCGCGAGAAAACGAGACGGAGTCACGCTGACCCCTGCTACCTAACCGCACTGCCACGTGGGCACCAAACGTTGGGGTGCCAGGCAGGATCGCTCCGGTGCAGTGCTGCTCCTACTCACCAAAGAAGCCGACACACTGCCGGCCGGACTAATCGTGCTGCCGCGTGGGAGCCAAACGTGGGCTGCCAGGCAGAATCGCTCCGGTGCAATGCCGCTCCTCCTCACCAAAGGAGCCGACGCATCGCCGGCCGGACTGTAACGGGACGATGCTGCACGAGCTGGTTGCAAACCCTCACCCGACTGGAACGACCTCAACTGGGATCCTGGACACTGACTGGGTATGGAAGCTGCAGATTCAGCCCATGTGCTGCAACAGGTGGCTCTGACTGCACACAACTACGCAGCAGCCGTCGACACGCCCAAGGGAGGCGCCTGCCTGGTATAAATGTGCTACTTACGCCCCTCCCACAAATACAGGCCAATAAACTGGCCTTCTAACTTGTCTGGCCGAATCCCAGCATAAATGCAGGGAAGCGGTCAGATTCCCGCCGAATCTCATTATAGCTTATGGGGTCTTATGAACATGCAGGGCTATCCGGCTATGCCAGATTCAGAGAACTCCGTCAGGCTGGGTATAGCCCCATTCCAGCTAGGAAAAACTTTAGTACTACAGTTTTTCTTAGCTCGTGTTCATTCTCCCACCGGCATTGCCAAAATAGTATGTTTCAGGTGGCATGACGACATTTTTAACACTGTATTGCCTTCCATCTCGTTATGGTGCGTGGTGGAAACAATATCTAGACTAGAAAATACAATAGGTAAAACCGAATCCAGATAAACCATGTTCTGATTAACATTATGTGTTAACCGTCAATTAGGTTCATTGTTACTCAGGTAACTGATAAATTACAATATGTCCACCACATCAGATGACTAAATGATAATAATATCGTCGATGTAGCGGCCATACCATAAGACATCAGGAAAAATAGATTATCTATAGAAAAAAGATATCATTCTTACCACCATGCAATACATGTCACAGTGCGGTTAACTGTAACAGTTTTGGCCGTGCAGGCTGGTTGCAGGTTCTCTTGCGTACTGGCTGCAGGCTTTCTCCTCTGTATGTTGGTTGTTTGAGGCATGCTGGCTGCCGCATTTTGTGTCTGGGGTGAACTGACACTTGTACTGTTGTTCTGTGGTTCTTATTTCTCCTGGTTTTTGTGGGGTTAACATTCCCCTATCTGGGCCTGGGTGTGGTTTATCAGGTACCCTCGTTATGTAGCTATTTATATCTGTCAGCTGTGGGTCATGGGGTCTCTTTCTGTCTTAACTTTGCTCGATGCAGCACCTTTGCTGCTGACCCAGGGGGTTTTGCCATCTACCCCTTCTATGTGGTGTTGCCTAGTAAAGCATTGCTGTTGTTTCCCTTGCATTCATGTCTGTCTGCTCTGTTTGACCGTGTCTTGCCATGTTCTGTTATGTTGTTCCTCTGTACTCTTGTCCACATCTTCCCTGGTCTTCTCTGTCCTGGCCCTTGCTAGCCTGGCAGTGCTTAACTTCTTCTGATCTTGTCTGATCCTGTATAGCCTGGCAGTGCTTAACTGCTTCTGATCCTGTCTAATCCTGTATAGCCTGGCAGTGCTTATTCTGTCTTGTCTATTAGCCTGGCAGTGCTTAACTGCTTCTCGTCCTTTCCTGTTTATGTTTAGCCTTCGATGAGAGGGTGTAGCATGTTCCTTGCCTGCCTTGTCTTGTAGCCTAGTCATGTTGGTTCTCCAGAGGGAGGACTTCTTAGTCCATGTGTGCAGTTCTGGCTAGGACCGCTATCTAGCAGATCCTACATAGGGTCTAATCATCTGCCAGTTCTGTGTTTTGTTGTGCACCTCTGTCTGTTCTCCCATGGTCTAAATCCGCATGGGGAACAAGCAGCTGCTAGTCCAATTCTATGTCTTATCTGATCATCTATCTCATCTGATGAGTTTAGTGGAACAAGTGCACCGGGACCATCCTGGAGGTGCGACCTAGTGAGCCAGGGGCTAAGTTCATCCCCACCACCAGGGGTTCTGTGAAGAACGGGGCTAACTTATGTTCCACCCATTGGGTGCACTTGGTCCAGCGGTGCTTTTGCCACGTCTTGTCTAGTCTTACTGTCATGTTCATTTATTACATGTGTAATAAAGTATTCTGTTTGTTCCTGGTTTGTTACCTGTCTTGTCATGTCTGCAAGATGTTATGGAGGTCTGCCTGTCCTCTGTAACGTGACAATGTATAAGTTCACATGGATAGGAAATATTTTGTGCCTATTGAGGCTCCTACCTTCTGTAAATAATACTTTTTATTAGGGATGTCCCGATACAATTTTTTTAAGACCGAATACGAGTACCGATACTTTTATTTAATTACTCACCGATAACAATTACCAATACCAATCATAACAATGAAATAAATAACACATTTATTTTGTGACCAACCAAAAGTACAAAAAAACAGAACAGCCCCCCAGCCTCTCATCAGCTCCCTCTTCCGGTAACTCAACCCCCTCTCCCTCCCTCCCCAGTATTAATCATTGGTGGCAGTGGCCACAGGGTCCCCCTACTCCCCCCCATCATTGGTGGCAGTGGCAGTTCCGATCAGAGTCCCAAGCAGTGTAATGCTGGGGCTCCGATCGGTTACCATGGCATCCAGGACTCTACTGAAGTCCTGGCTGCCATGGTCAGTTAGTCAGCAGCATTATACTCCCGTGTGCCGTGGCCGCCGGGCTCTCCTTCTTCTGATAACTCACATGTCTGTGTGGCGCATTGCTAATGCTTATAGCTACTAAATCACCAAAGGTTATAGCCAATACTGGGCCACCATGAGCCCAAGTACCACAACTGTATAACAAAACGCCTGTGGTATATAAATCAACACAACCTAAATAGAAAAATACCAGACCGCGTATCATTGCAAAAACATCTTTATTACCATATTAAAAAGGTGCATATAGCACATACAATTAAAATACATAAGGGGGGTGCATAGATGGGCGGCATCCAAGAGGAGAGACAGAAGGGAGGAGGTTTGGTAAACAAGTCGGTTGAACAAAGTGCAAGTGCATACAATCAAAAGAATAATAACATACCCATACTGTGTCTCTCCTCCGGGATGGCGCCAACCCGGAGGAGAGACACAGTATGGGTATGTTATTATTCTTTTGATTGTATGCACTTGCACTTTGTTCAACCGACTTGTTTACCAAACCTCCTCCTTCTGTCTCTCTCTTGGATGCCGCCATCTATGCACCCCCTATGATTTTAATTGTATGTGCTATATGCACCTGTTAATATGGTAATAAGATGTTTTGCAATGATACGCGGTCTGGTATTTTTCTATTTAGGTTGCGCTTATATGCTACTGCTACGCTACTGAAGTCCTGGCTGCCATGGTCAGTTAGTGAGCAGCATTATACTCACGTGCGCCGTGGTCACTGGGCTCTCCTTCTTCTGATAACTCACATGCAATGCACCGCACAGACAAGTGAGTTATCAGAAGAGGAAGAGCCCGGCGGCCACGGCGCACGTGAGTATAATGCTGCTGACTAACTGACCATGGCAGCCAGGACTTCAGTAGCATCCTGGATGCCATGGTAACCGATTGGAGCCCCAGCATTACACTGCTGGGACTCCGATCGGAACTGCCGCTGCCACCAATGATGGGGGGAGTAGGGGGCTCACTGCGCCACCAATGTGAACTGAAGAAACATTCCCGGCACCCGACCTCTGACAGGGCTGCGATCCGCACAATTAACCCCTCAAGTGCTCCACCTCAGAGGTCAGGTGCCGGGAATGTAAGTCACAGCGGGCACAGCATTACAAACCCGGACTCTCCGGGTCAGGAGCCGCCGTACAAAGTCCCACTCCCATGCCGAACAGCTGGGACATGCTGCCGTCCCCAAGCTGATCGACTGAGATCGCCACCGCCGCATGGGACCCGCCACTTCCAGGCCATCAGGTATCAGCAGTGGTATCACCGACATTTGCACGAGTACAAGTACTCGTGCAAATGTCCAGTATCAGTCGATACCGATACTGGTAGCTATGTTAGGAGATAGTGTAATACCATCACCATATACTTCTGTAAATCCTGAGAATGATTAGGATATTTTACTTTGGAGTATAATTGATGATTTTTCCATTCCATTGTTCTTCTCTCCTGCTGTCTTGGCCAATGAATCTCGTAGATGCCTGCTTGTCATGTAGTCACATTTTAAGAATCTTATGAAGCTGTAGGTAGTACATTCCTTGATTATATCTAGAGAGGAATTCCCATTAGCCTCCATAATTTTCAATCAAGATTGAATTAGTGTCATGTAGTGGATTGTACGACCAGGTTCAAGGCATCTTCAACATAACATAAGATAGACTTATCATGCTAAATTAATTACTCCCTGTGTTCGCAGGAGCCAATTATAAAGGAATGAACCGACACCCAGGGTAAGAATGAAAGGAGAGGTATTATCTCTGTAGGATTTCATGATGGAAGGAAAATTGCGGATGTGCACAAGAAGAACATAAGCCTTAGGGCTCATTCACATGGCCGTATGTGGGGGGCTGTTCCGTGCATTGGGGACCGCAATTTGCGGTCCCCAATGCACGGGCCACCTCCGTACGGCCGCCGAGAGGAATCCAGCCCCTTCAACTTGAATTGGTCTGCATTCGTTCGTTCCGCAAAAAGATAGAGCAAGTTCTAACGGAACAGAACCCCATGGAAGCACTCCGTAGTGCTTCCGTAGTGTTCCGTTCCGTGATTCCGTTCCGCACCGTTACTCATTGAAATGAATGGGTCCACATCCGTGATGCGGAAAGCACACGAAACGGTGCCCGTGTATTGCAGATCCGCAACTACGGTCCACAATACGGCAACGGGCAGCACACATTCGTGTGCATGAGCCCTTACTAGAGCAGTCATAAACTGCGTTTTGCTAATATGTACTTATTCTTGTGGTGAAGGTGATTCTCGGTTATTAAAAAATTGTAATATTGGAAGTAGAGGCAATATTAGTAGAGGGAAAATTTGTAATATTGGAAGATGGTTTCTCAGTGATTGTCACTATTACCTTACAGCACCAACGATCTAGATACAGATCTAACCATAGGCAAAGTTTGCATGGAGTTTGTATGTTCTTCAGCATTTATGTGGATTTTTACTGGGTACTAGGGATCTATCAGTGGGTATTTTCTAGTAATGATGCACGACCAAGCCCTGGCACCACGTAGACCTTCTGTAGAACTTAGTTAGAAAAAAGGAGGGCACTCAAATCTCTGGAAGTTACGAGGATATATAATCCGATATTATAAAACTAAATTTATTCAAAAAATAAATGCAAATATACAAATATAAAATCACACTTTAAGCTTATATATGTATATATACACACGCTAACTTACAGAGGACACAGTATATTCATTCTTTTATCTGGACATGGTGACCACTCTGTCCAGAATTCAAAATTACTCTTTTAAGGGTCTTTGTTCTGCATATCCATTTCTAGCTCTGCTCAATGGTTAAATAATGAATTGTGTTATTGCGCTATAGACATAAATATGCAGATCACCGATCCCTGCCGATTTAATTATGTGCAGACAATGTTGTTAAGAATTGTAAAAAGCAGTAATATGCAGAGTTATAAAAAATGAGATAAAAAATACAATTGTATCGAACAGTATAAAGTCCTATTGATATTGTTGATATGGAGCAGTGACTATTATTGGCAGTTACACAAGAGTTCATGCACCATCCAATAGGAGTGTACGCTGCTGCTAATTCCGGTGCAACTATAGGTGCACAAAATCCTGTGTGTTTAAATAATGTCACAAATTATGGTTAATAAGGAGCAGTGACTGTTGTTAGTTAGACGAGGGTTCATGCATCATCCAGTAGGAGTGTATGCCGCTGTTAACTCCGGTGCTGCTGTACATATGAAGGACACAGTCAATTAATGGCTGATATTGTGTTGCCAAATACACTGACAAGTACTCTCCTTATTTAATCAAAGTGCCACACTGGCTACTTTACCCATCCACTGGTGCTTGAGTCCGTGCTGCGAGTCTGTGAGTGTATCGCAACAACCTCTATGGGATGCGTTTGGTCCGGCTTGGATGATTGCGCTCTGTCGGCGTACCTCGTGGGCATCCTTTCAAATGGTTTTTCCCCTCAACATACGCTCTCCTCCATATCAAAAAAGATTTGTGAAGTCTCACTGAAACGTAAATCCCACATGCTTATTCAACACCGAAAATATTAATAGAAACAGAATAATATGAAGAAAGTGATAACTGTGGAATAAACAATTATAGATAAAAACGAGGATGCCGTTGCGTTATCCACGCGTCTTTTTACATGGATTGCTGCTTTATATGGACTTATTTAAGAGTCACCCCAGAATGTTGCAATTTTGGCATCACGAACACTATTTACGTGTGTGTCTTAATACTATAGATTTTCAGAAAACCACTGAAAATTACTTTATTGCGTTTACTGCAGAGCGACAGGCTCAGGAAAGTGCGCGCCGGCATCCGAGGGGTAAATCCGCCATATTTGCCTGTGATGGCGTATCTTCTTCTTGTACCTCAAGAGAGGGAAAACAAGGGAACGTCCAGGCCAAAAGCGGGAAAATACAGCCCTGCTCACAGGGAACAAGCCAGTGCAAAGAAAGGAAGTGAGGACTCCACCTCTAAAGCTCCCCCTCCTTCACCAGTTCGTTTCAGCAAAAGTGGAAATAAGATGGAGCGGCCTAAGCCGAACTGGAGTCACATGGCCAGGGGAGATGACATGCCCCAGATACTGTACAGGCTGATACACCTGTCATAAATACACCGACACCTGAAGAAAGTGGCCGAGGCGTCTGCCGCGTCAGGGCTGGTGCGGTGGAGGCGGCCAGAGTACCCACTCCGCCGCCCAGTAAGAGTGGTTCATTTGTCAGCCTCAATCCGACGGGGCCAAAAGAAGTGACAGCCCACGCATATACTATGTGGGATTACAAAAAAGCCATCAAGGACTGGGTGGTCCATGTCTTGGACCATCCACAGCCGAGGGATCCTGAACTGGAGCGACGCCGAGAAACCTTTATCTGGTTCTCGGTTGAGAGAGGGACGAGACCGGTGAGAAACTCTTTGTGGGTCGTCGTTCGGGGGGGGGACCATATAGAATATACCCCCATGGAGTCCCTCAAGGGCCCATTCACCACTGAAGTGACCCTCTTAGCCAAGCCCCTGGTCCCGCTGTCTGCAAGAGACCGCAGAGGGTATCCTCCGTATTTGCAAGAAGCCGAAGCTTCTCGTTCCAGGTCTGTCTCCACCACCCACCTACCAACTAGGATGTGTGGCTACTACTATGTTTACGTACAGCCCGACGGTGGTGAACAACCAATTACCTTCGAAGATGGCATCGGCGCTAAAGAGAGCTTCCCAGGAGTCATCATCACAACTATAAATTTGTCTGCCACTGCCTCTTTAGCCAGAGATTCTAACCCCATTTCCCTCGGCAGGAGGTTCCTCTCCTGTAAGGCAAAAGGTTGCTGCAGCGATGGCAAGTGTGACCACCCGGTCACTTCCAAGATCATCCACAAGAGGTTGCCAGAGTACTACTGTTTTAGCAAGTCTGGCATACAAGAGGCAGGAGCACCCTCTTATGTCGTTCAGCAGCTCTAGCAGTGAGGAGGATCTTGGGTACCTCCTCTAAGGAGCTTCTTCACCAGCTTGCTGAAAGAAAAAAGGACTTTGGACTAATGGGAGCCACTTCATGGACTGGACTTGATGGGTGAGGGCGTGTTGGCTATTTTATTTGTTTTGTTGCCCCCATTTTGTCCTCACCCAGATGGCCATGCTTGTTAGGACTCCCTACAGTTACAGGAAAATGCTTCCTAGTTGCGCATGTCTGCGCACCAATTCCTTTTTCCCCCTTCTCAGGTTAATTGGGAGCCCCTTTGCTTAAAAGGGTTCTCATTATCATTGCTGCTACTTTATATTTTATATTACTACCCCATGGGGTTTACAAATGACATTATTACCTCATATGTTGGTATTTCCCGTAGATTACAAAGGACTTTTTACAGTAAAGGTTCCAGTTTGGTGCATTTGATCTACCAGCACTAAAGAAAAGGACTCTAATGTGAATGTAATACGCTTATAAATTTGCATTGTGTTTGCACTAACCTTTTGAGTTTCAGCAACGTTTAAGTATTTTGCCCATTTTCTGTACTCTTTTACAGGTACCGCAATGTGATCCTATGCACTTTAAATGGACTCTGGTAAAATAATGCTGTTAGCCAGATATTTTACCTTGTGTTAGCTTAGAAAGCCTAGACATTGTATTGTATTTTTGCTACACAAGGGGGACCAAGTGGTAAGTCACAAGCAGATCTAACACTGTCAAGGGTAACCTCACTGCTATTGTGTGTTTAAAGGGAATAACCCTCTTGGAGATATGGGAGAGAACCGGCTCCTTCTTCTACAGTCGTGGCCAAAAGTTTTGAGAATGACACATTCTCACAAAGTTTGCTGCTAAACTGCTTTTAGATCTTTGTTTCAGTTGTTTCTGTGATGTAGTGAAATATAATTACACGTACTTCATACGTTTCAAAGGCTTTTATCGACAATTACATGACATTTATGCAAAGAGTCAGTATTGGCAGTGTTGACCCTTCTTTTTCAGGACCTCTGCAATTCGACTGGGCATGTTCTCAATCAACATCTGAGCCAATTCCAGACTGATAGCAACCCATTCTTTCATAATCACTTCTTGGAGTTTGTCAGAATTAGTGGGTTTTTGTTTGTCCACCCGCCTCTTGAGGATTGACCACAAGTTCTCAATGGGATTAAGATCTGGGGAGTTTCCAGGCCATGGACCCAAAATGTCAACGTTTTGGTCTCCGAGCCACTTAGTTATCACCTTTGCCTTATGGCACGGTGCTCCATCGTGCTGAAAAATGCACTGTTCTTCACCAAACTGTTGTTGCATTGTTGGAAGAAGTTGCTGTTGGAGGGTGTTTTGGTACCAGTCTTTATTCTTATCTTATTATCTTTGTCAGGACTCGAACCCGTGGCCAGTCATGTACCAGGCGGTAGCTCTACCCACTAGGCTACCATCTCTCCTTGGACTATTCTCTAGCTAACTTCTAACTACCTCTCTTGTCCTTGCCTTGTCCTGCTGATTATCCCAATCTCTTGCACCTGCTACTTCCCTATAAAACCCAGCCCTTGAACCCAGCCCTTTGCTGGTTATTGTGCCTCCAAGCCTGTAGCAAGCTTCCGCTCTGCTCCTCCACCACTACTGCTGATTTACCATCGTTGCCATCCCGGAGCGTTTGACCTCGCTGATTAGCCGCCTGCATTGACTCACTGCTTACCACCGACCACGCCTCCGTCTACTCCTGCTGTTACCTCGCTGCCATCTCTGCTGCTGACCCGGACTGATCGACCACGCTACCTGCCTCCTGCTTCTGTGGGCCTTTGCCACTGGACTCCATACTCCCAGCTTGGGTGTCCTCTGACTAAGGTGAGCCTCGTTTGACACTACCATCCATAACAGTCTTCTCTGGACAAGCCTCTTTCCAGATGCCCCAAACAATCGGAAAGAGGCTTCATCGGAGAATATGACTTTTCCCCAGTCCTCAGCAGTCCATTCACCATACTTTCTGCAGAAGATCAATCAATCATACTTTCTGCAGAAGATCAATCAATCAATGGCTTCTTTGCTGCCCTTCTTGACACCAGGCCATCTTCCAAAAGTCTTCGCCTCACTGTGCGTGCAGATGCGCTCACACCTGCCTGCTGCCATTCCTGAGCAAGCTCTGCACTGGTGACACTCTGATCCCGCAGCTGAATCCTCTTTAGGAGACGATCCTGGCGCTTGCTGTACTTTCTTGGACGCCCTGAAGCCTTCTTATCAAGAATTGAACCTCTTTCCTTGAAGTTCTTGATGATCCTATAAATTGTTCATTGAGGTGCAATCTTAATAGCCACAATATCCTTGCCTGTGAAGCCATTTTTATGCAACGCAATGATGGCTGCACACATTTCTTTGCAGGTCACCATGGTTAACAATGGAAGAACAATGATTTCAAGCATCACCCTCCTTTTAACATGTCAAGTCTGCCATTTTAACCCAATCAGCCTGACATAATGATCTCCAGCCTTGTGCTCGTCAACATTCTTACTTGAGTTAACAAGACGATTACTGAAATGATCTCAGCAGGTCCTTTAATGACAGCAATGAAATGCAGTGGAAAGGTTTTTTTGGGATTAAGTTAATTTTCATGGCAAAGAAGGTCTATGCAATTCATCTGATCACTCTTCATAACAAATGAAGAAGGATCGGCACTCCGCATAAAAATATAAGTGAATTGTCTTTATTCGTCACCTATAAACATAGTGTGACGCGCGTTTCGGCGCGAGAATGCGCCTTTGTCAAACACAAGGTGAGGGGTGGTACATACACAAAAAAGAAGTAAGTTTAAATAGACCGCTCGCGAAGTCACGTGATCGTGACGTCACGTGATCACAGTTAACACATCGACAGCTGTATCCATATTGCGGTCAATAAAAAAGCATAATATTTAAATACAATATGACAGAGTGAATATACAATGAGGACGTACATGGCAGTCTACCACTATATGTTTTATATTTGTATATGTTGACAAGAGAAAGTGTCAGCATTTAAGTATCCAGTCCTCAGTGTCACATGTTCGTGACGTCAGATTGCTGAAGTAGCATATCGACAATAGTAAAAAGGGAAGGTTATTAAGGGGTAGATTATTGGGCATTTAGGCCATGTAATGCTTCCATTGCAAAAACATAAAGTCAAAAAACAATAAAAAAAAGAAATCGCAACAGGATAGACATCTCCGCAAACATATCGGAAAACTTTAGAGCAATAATGGCGATCCGAAAATCGCAAAGCCATAGACATTTCTGCGTACATATCACATTGTACTATAATGGTTTCACTGTATCAAATAAAACTATTTAATGTATACTCTTTATTCAATCCCATGGGGGTCAGTGTCTGCAGCCGGTGTATCCAGTATGCTTCCCGTTGATGCAGCGTACGGATTCTGTCTCCCCCACGACGAGGCATGGTCACTTCCTCTATAATTTGAAAACGCAATTGCGAAATTTGGTGGTTTTTTTCAATGAAATGTTGAGGGACAGGTAACAGAGTATTTGCTTTTCTAATGGTGGACTTATGTTTCCCCACACGATCTTTAACACGCATAGTTGTCTCTCCCACATAACATAATCCACATGGGCATTTCAATAGATAGATCACAAAATTACTGTTGCATGTAAAATAACCCCGTACAGGGATTTGTTCGCCCGTTTGTGGATGTGAAATGTGGGGACCTTTTATTATGCTGGAGCAATGGACACAGTTCAGACACGGGAAGGTACCGTTTCTTTTAGTCATCAATGTTAATTGGCGTGGCCCTGTCTTACTACTGCCTATGTCAGCCCTAATTATTTTATCTCGAATGTTCTTGTTACGTTTGTAACAGATCATGGGGGAACTTTCAAATTCTTGGATGGAGGGGTAGGCACGTCGTAAAATACTCCAGTGTTTATTCGGATCGCCATTATTGCTCTAAAGTTTTCCGATATGTTTGCGGAGATGTCTATCCTGTTGCGATTTCTTTTTTTTATTGTTTTTTGACTTTATGTTTTTTGCAATGGAACGTACATGGCCTAAATGCCCAATAATCTACCCCCTTAATAACCTTCCCCTTTTTTACTATTGTCGATATGCTACTTCAGCAATCTGACGTCACGAACATGTGACACTGAGGACTGGATACTTAAATGCTGACACTTTCTCTTGTCAACATATACAAATATAAAACATATAGTGGTAGACTGCCATGTACGTCCTCATTGTATATTCACTCTGTCATATTGTATTTAAATATTATGCTTTTTTATTGACCGCAATATGGATACAGCTGTCGATGTGTTAACTGTGATCACGTGACGTCACGATCACGTGACTTCGCGAGCGGTCTATTTAAACTTACTTCTTTTTTGTGTATGTACCACCCCTCACCTTGTGTTTGACAAAGGCGCATTCTCGCGCCGAAACGCGCGTCACACTATGTTTATAGGTGACGAATAAAGACAATTCACTTATATTTTTATGCGGAGTGCCGATCCTTCTTCATTTGTATTGACCTGGGATTCCACCCACTGATCGCGCACCTGCAACTACAAGCACAGTGCCGCCCACTTTTCTACTTTCACTCTTCATAACATTCTGGAGTATATGCAAATTGCTATTATAAAAACTTAAGCAGCAACTTTTCCAATATTTATGTAATTCTCAAAACTTTTGGCCACGACTGTAGTCTGTTTATGTCCTAAGGCCTTGTGCACCGCCTTAAGGAAAAAAATATTTAGCTACTTGTTTAGTCATCAAGGTGATTGTGCGAAAAGCTATTTATAGATCTTGGTGCTTGGAAGGGACTACAGGATGAAGCCACCCTTCTATTTGAGGGCGTCTCATAACATAGTGGAGGCAATGCAGTACATGACACCCCCACGCTCCATATATGACTACAGCCACGTAGTAGAGTATTTAAACGGTTTGTGCAGACTCTTTGGTTCAATGGTTATTACCGAGAGTGCAAACTGTGAATAGACACCCTACTCAAAAGGACAGAAACCTAGTGGTAACTGTTGCTATATCAGTTTATGTATGTCAGTCTAAGTATAATCTCATGCAGCACTTTAACTTTTCCTTGGTACCCTTAGAGCACAGCCTAAGCACATATATGTATATACAGTGGAGGAAATAATTATTTGACCCCTCACTGATTTTGTAAGTTTGTCCAATGACAAAGAAATGAAAAGTCTCAGAACAGTATCATTTCAATGGTAGGTTTATTGTAACAGTGGCAGATAGCACATCAAAAGGAAAATCGAAAAAATAACTTTAAATAAAAGATAGCAACTGATTTGCATTTCATTGAGTGAAATAAGTATTTGAACCCTCTAACAAAAAAAGACTTAATACTTGGTGGAAAAACCCTTGTTTGCAAGCACAGAGGTCAAACGTTTCTTGTAATTGATGACCAAGTTTGCGCACATTTTAGGAGGAATGTTGGTCCACTCCTCTTTGCAGATCATCTCTAAATCCCTAAGGTTTCGAGGCTGTCTCTGTGCAACTCTGAGCTTGAGCTCCCTCCATAGGTTTTCGATTGGATTAAGGTCCGGAGACTGACTAGGCCACTCCATGACCTTAATGTGCTTCTTCTTGAGCCACTCCTTTGTTGCCTTTGCTGTATGTTTTGGGTCATTGTCGTGCTGGAACACCCATCCACGACCCATTTTCAGTTTCCTGGCAGAGGGAAGGAGGTTGTCGCTCAGGATTTCACGATACATGGCTCCGCCCATTTTCCCGTTAATGCGAATAAGTTGTCCTGTGCCCTTAGCAGAAAAACACCCCCAAAGCAAAATGTTTCCACCCCCATGCTTGACGGTGGGGACGGTGTTTTGGGGGTCATAGGCAGCATTTTTCTTCCTCCAAACACAGCGAGTTGAGTTAATGCCAAAGAGCTCTATTTTGGTCTCATCAGACCACAGCACCTTCTCCCAGTCACTCTCTGAATCATTCAGGTGTTCATTGGCAAACTTCAGACGGGCCTGCACATGTGCCTTCCTGAGCAGGGGGACCTTGCGAGCCCTGCAGGATTTTAATCCATTGCGGTGTAATGTGTTTCCAATGGTTTTCTTGGTGACTGTGGTCCCTGCTAATTTGAGGTCATTAACTAACTCCTCCCGTGTAGTTCTAGGATGCTTTTTCACCTTTCTCAGAACCATTGACACCCCACGAGGTGAGATCTTGCGTGGAGCCCCAGAGCGAGGTCGATTGATGGTCATTTTGTGCTCCTTCCATTTTCGAACAATCGCACCAACAGTTGTCACCTTCTCTCCCAGCTTCTGCTAATGGTTTTGTAGCCCATTCCAGCCTTGTGCAGGTCTACAATTTTGTCTCTGACATCCTTGGACAGCTCTTTGGTCTTTCCCATGCTGGAGAGTTTGGAGTCTGCTTGGATTGATTCTGTGGACAGGTGTCTTTTATACAGGTGACTAGTTAAGACAGGTGTCCTTAATGAGGGTGACTAATTGAGTAGAAGTGTCTAACCACTCTGTGGGAGCCAGAACTCTTAATGGTTGGTAGGGGTTCAAATACTTATTTCACTCAATGAAATGCAAATCAGTTGCTATCTTTATTTAAAGTTATTTTTTCGATTTTCCTTTTGATGTGCTATCTGCCACTGTTACAATAAACCTACCATTGAAATGATACTGTTCTGAGACTTTTCATTTCTTTCTTTGTCATTGGACAAACTTACAAAATCAGTGAGGGGTCAAATAATTATTTCTCCACTGTATGTGTAAGTTGTGTAAAATATATGTGTGTAATGTGTGAATCTAGCTGTATGTGAGTATTTAGGTGAAATATCCCATGGGCTAAAGCCCGCCCATCAGTGCCAGTGACATCACCGTGATTCCTGGAAGCCCCATAGAGAGCCCGGTTCGTCACCTGAACTCCGGAAAATGCCTTTGCCCTGCGCGATTAAGCGAAGGGCAAAGGAGAGCATCAAAGCCTGAACTGCTCTGATGCTCAAGTCAGGGAGCTGCCCGGGTGAAAATTGAGGTATGTCTGGGGTCAGCTCTGAACCCGGACAACCCCTTTAAGGGGCGGGGTGCTGTAGAGGTCACTGTTAAGGGGGTGGGGTGTTGTGGAGGTCACATTTTAAGGGAATGGAGCTCTGTGGAGGTCATTGTTAAGGGGGCGGGATATTGTGGAAATGACTGTTAAGGAGACTGGGTACTGTGGAGGTCACTAATAAAGGGGCATCTGCTGTGGAGGTCACTGTTAAAGGGGAGGGAGCTGTTGATGTTACTGTTAAGGGGGCAGGCCGCTGTGGAGGTCACTGTTAAAGGGGCGGAAACTGTGGAGGTGAAATGCTTCAACGGGTTTGGACCTGCTGTGCCACTTACCGGTTTGACTTTGGGCCAAACTTGGGAGCGGAATCTAAGTCCCCCTGGTCTTCACCCTTTATCCCGCTCCTGGATGCAGAAGCTGGTCTCAGCTGCAGGGGAGACACCAGGTCGCTACCGCAAGTGTGGTCCCGGTTAAGTGGCAGCTGGCCGGGTTGTATACTAAATCGCGCAGGGCAAAAGCATTTTCCAGAGTTCCGGTGACGAACCGGGCTCTCCATGGGGCTGCCAGGAAGCCCGGTGACTTTACCGGCACTGATAGGCGGGATTTAGTGCTGCCCTAGCCTGTAAATGGCTAGGGCAGCGCTAAAGCACGCCCATCAGAGCCGTTGACGTCACCGAACACAATGCTTCGCATTGCGCAGTGCGTTATAAACAAAAGAGCCCTTGCCCTGCACGATCTAGCACAGTGCAAAGGAGAGCACCGGAGCATGAACTGCTCTGATGCTCCTGTCAGGGCGGGTGTTGGTTTGAAATCATGGGTATGTCTGGGTTCAGCTCTGAACCCAGAGAAGCCCTTTAATAAATGTGCCCCATAATTTGGTTTGCATTTAGTTTAATTAAAGCATGAGTGCCATGACCCGAATGCGAGCCGGGTTGCTGTGGTCACATGCAGAGTACTAACCACTATACGATCACGACGCGTCAGCCGTGATAGTGGTTAGTACTCTGCTTTGTGGCTGCAGCAACCCTGCTGCATCCGGTCACGGCACTCATGATTTAGTTTAATTAACGGCCAAAAGGGGCCCAATTTATTAAAAAGGTAAACTCCAGTGGGCTTCTAAGTAACGCTGGCATAGGCCTCATGCACATGACTGTGCTTTTGGTTCACATCCAATCCGCATTTCTTGCGGGTCGAAAGCGAATGCATTAATTTCTACGGGGCCGCAAAAAATGTGGACGGCTGATGGATGTCATCCATGTGCCGTGAGCATCTGTGTGGCTGTACCGAAAATGATAGAACATGTCCTATTCTTGTAATTTTTGCAAACAAGAATAGTCATTTCTACAATGGGGACTGCGAAAAGTGGATTGCATACGTATTTTGTGTATTCGCGGTTTGCGGATCACCAAATGGATACGGTCGCGTGCAGAAGGTCTTAGTATAATCTGCCCCATGGTGTTTTGTAGATTTTTTCAGCAGTTAAATGGGTTTTGTCACTTCAGAATATAGCATTTATCGTGTAGAGAAGGTGAATACAGGCTCTTACTAATGTATTGTGATTCGTCCATATTGCCTCCTTGATGGCTGGATTCATTTTCCATCACATTATGCCCTGCTCGTTTCCATAGATTACGACTACCCTGCAATCCATCAGAGGTGGTCATGATTGCACACTATAGAAAAAAGTACCAGCCTATGTGCGCTCCCACCGCCACCATAGAGGCCAGCACTTTGACTATACGTGTAAGCACGGCCACCGCTGCTGAGTTGCAGGGTGGTCAGAACCATGGAAATCAGTGATGTAAAATGTGATGGAAAAATGAATCCAGCCAGCAAAGGAAGCAATATGGAGAATCACAATACATTAGTAAGTGCCTTGTATTAACTTTCTCTAAATGATGCATGCCATTTGCTGAGGTGAGACAACCCCTTTAACCTCTTAGTGACCACCCATACTCCTTTTTAAGGCGCTCACTAAAGGGCCATTGGCTGGGCTGCCCCTTTTTTACGGCGGTCCAGTCTAAGCGCCGCACGCATCCGCCGTGCAGCAGGGAGCGGGTACCCGGCTGTCACAAGAAAGCATGCTCTAACAGCCCGGACCGGCAGGAGTTAAAAACTAAAACTTTTCCCGCAAAAAACAAGCCCTCATACAGCTATATAGACAGAAACATAAAAAAGTTATCGCTCTTGGAAGGTAAAAATAAAAGAATGGAAGAAAAACGCTTGGTCAGTAAAGCCCAAAACAGGCTGGTCACTAAGGGGTTAAGCATTCATATGGGATAGCTGACGGCCTATGGGGGGGCACTGAAGTGCCTCGGGCAGCATGAAGTCTAAATACGGCCCCGTCTATGTACCTATGTAGATATACATGTACCTATAGTTACTAATCTGATCCTCTCTATACCATATCCTGCTGCCCTTACTTTTATTAACATTACCTCCGCAGTCTGCAGATGCCTCTGCAGAGGAACGTGGTGTCACATGGCCGCCATTCAGATGAATGCCCATCTAACACAAAGACGGCCAAGTTTTACCAGAGTAGCTGCTGCTCTCATTGAGCGTTCTCTTTTGGCTCATATGACATCCATATGTCCTCGCGGGCCATCTGCACAAAGGTTATCTTCTGCATTTTTCACATGACCGATGACTCCCAAATGGGATACTGTACTCTAGACCTTCAGAAGTTTTTTCTTTTCTTATCCATGGTAAAAAGCATACCGTAATCTGGATGTAACCATTACAAAAGCATAAAAAGGTAATTTTCCTAAAATTAGACTATGGGCACACAGTGAAAAAACGTCCCTGTGACAGTGTTTTTTTGATGGCTGTAACACAGCCGTTTTCAGAACCATTGCAGTCTATGAGGCTATTCACTTGGCTGTTTTTTTTTTTTTAATGGCCAGTGAATCCAGGCCGTGAAAAAATAGGATGTCTAATTTTTGGACGGTTTCACGGCAAGACGGACCCCATTGAAATCAATGTACCCATTTTTAATGGTCATGTAGACGGGAGTGCACCCGTCTAACGGCCGTCAAAAATGGGTTAAAAAGCCTTATATACTTACCTCATCTACTTGAACGCGCTGACACTTTTTTGGGTTTTAACCCAGCAAAACATTTACTAATTTATACTAGGGCGGGCATTATTGGGGCATTTTATAGAACACTTTTAAACACCATATATATGTATGTTGATTGTTGTATCTGTATCACTGTCCTGAGGAAGGAGGTTATCACCTATGAAACAGCGTAGGAAATAAAGCTATTGGAACCATACGATCGACTTTGATGTGATCCTTGGCAGCGCCTGCAGAAGAGGTTCATCTGGTTTTTCAGCCCCCATCTTTCAGGCAGAACTAACCTTTGTTAGCATGGGAATAATGCTCCCTTCTAAAGTTTTGGCAAAACAATCTGTAAATGTAGAAGTCACACTTAGCATCAATCATCAAGGCATCTATGCGAGTGTGGGTGGGGGCTTTAAAACCTCTTTAGGACGTAGGGTGTACATGTACGCCATGTGTCCTGGTACTTAGGACCAGGGGCGTACATGCACACCCTGCGGTTCCGATCTCTGCTGCGCACGTGGCGGTGATTGGAACACGGTGCCTGCTAAAATCATTTAGCAGGCACCTTGGCACAATGCCGTGGGGGTCCTGTGACCCCCATATCAGCGATCGCTGCAAACCTCAGGTCAATTCAGACCTGCGGTTTGCAGCGATTTCTGATATTTCTGATCTGCGGGGATCAGACAGTTAATTGTCAGTTTTTTGTTTTTTTAACCCCTGCGCCCCCTGCAGCCCTCTTACTGATTGGCCGGGGTTGCGGACGGCGCTGATGCGCTGGGAGGCAGGCGGTGCGGCGGGTGGGATCACGATCCCCGCCCGCCTCCTCTCTAACATCGTTGGTGGCTAGTGGATCTATCAGAATGTCAGCACATTGCTGACCCTCTGCTATAAACTGCTGACATCTGTGCTTGTTCAGATGCCAGCCGTTTAACCCCTTCCATACCACGGTCCGTGCGGGGCTGCTGTGCCTTTGCATCCCCGACAGGATCAGATCGCAGAGGGAGGGAGCTCCTCCCTCCGAATCACCCGCTGCTCAGTTCTGGCAGCGGGTGATGGTTACCATGACAGCAGGACACTTTCAAAGGCGTCCTGCTTGCCATGGTAATGTAAGTCTGATCAGACTTCTGCTAAAGGCAGAAGTCTCGACCAGACTAGTGAAAAGTTAAAAATACAGCACAGTACACTATATAGTGTACTGTACTGTATATATAGACACTCAGACCCACTGGATCCTCAAGAACCAAGTGGGTCTGGGTCCAAAAAATTTAAAAAGTGAAAAAAATAAAAATAAAAAAACACAAATCACTGAATAAAAATTAAACAAATAAAATACACTACACATATTATCTATAGCCGTGTCCGTAAAAACCTGCTCTATAAAAATATCACATGATCTGACCCCTCAGGTGAACACCATAAAAAATAAAAATGGTGTAAAAGCCTTGCATGACAAAAGTGTAATAGCAAGCGATCAAAAATGTATATAAACCCCAAAATAGTCCCAATCAATCTGTCATCTCATACCGCAAAAATGATACCCTACATAAGACAATAGCCCAAAAATAAAAAATATGACTCTCAGTCTCAGACTATGGAGACGTTAAAACATGATTTTTTTGTTTCAAAATTATATTATTGTGTAAAACTTAAATAAATAAAAAGTATACATATTATATATCGCCATGTCCGTAACAACCTGCTCTATAAAAATAACACATGAACTAACCCCTCATGTGAACAAAGCAAAAAAATATATATAAATACTGTGTTAAAAGCCATTTTTGTCACCTTACATCACAAAAAGTGTAATAGCAAGCGACCAAAATGTAATATGCACCCCAATATAGTGCCAATCAAACCGCCATCACATCCCGCAAAAGATGAGCCACTACATAAGACTGTCGCCTAAAAAATAAAAATAAAATATGGCTTTCAGAATGTGGAGACACTAAAAAATCATTTTATTCACAAATGCTTTATTATGAAAAACTGAAAAAAATTCCCCGAAAGTAGTCATATTTGGTATTGTCGTGTCCGTAACAACCTGCTTTATAGAAATAGCATGCTATCTACCCTGTCAGATCAACTATGTAAATAACAAAAAATGAAAACAGTCCCAAAACAGCAATTTTTTTGGGAGTTTCTATTCTAGGGGTGCATCAGGGGGGCTTCAAATGGGACATGGTGCTAAAAATCAGTCCAGTAAAATCTGCCTTCCAAAAACCATATGGCGTTCCTTTCCTTCTTAGCCCTGCTGTTTGGCCATGCAGGAGTTTATGACCACATATGGTGTGTTTCTGCAAACTACAGAATCAGGGCAATAAATATTGAGTTTTGTTTGGCTGTTAACCCTTGCTTTGTTACTGGAAAAAATGGATTAAAATGGAAAATTCGCCAAAAAATCGAAAATCTGAAATTTTATCTCCATTTGCCATCAACTCTTGTGGAACACCTAAAGGGTTAACAAAGATTGTAAAATCAGTTCTGGAGTGAAGGGTGAAAAATCATGGCCTATGTTGTTTTTAGGTCCAATATTCTGTGCTAATTAATATCACAATATATCTTTATAGCAGTCGGAGCCTTGTTTTTCTGGTACAAAGCTTCAAATCCTCTGCTCATAGATGTAGAGTTAAATCATACATTCCTAATTACCTGCAGCGGCCACTAGAGGGAGAGTAGGAGCCAACTGCATGCTGTATTATCAGGGAGTTCAATGTATTAAAAGCAGGCAGTAAGCTCCCTCTAGTGGTGGTTGCTGGTAGTGAAAAATGTATTATTTTACTCTACAGCTATGCAGTGGAGCCCAGTATCAGAAAACTGTGCTATGACCTCTATAAGGATATATAAAATGGTTAAAGGCAGGCGTTTACTAGGGTTGACATAGTCAGTTGCCTAAATCATTGATCACATCCCTATTACAAGGATTCAGAGATCAAATTTTGCAGATCCTTCACTGGGGGCTTATCTTCGCGACTGTTAAATATATTCCAAACACCCAACAGAAAAATATTATTTACCAGGAGAGAATGCAGCAGATGTCAGCAGACGGAATGTGTGTATTTTACCGTATTTGGCTGACAGATGTCAGGGACGGTGCGGCTGCCAGGGAGACAGGTGGTGTTATCTGATATGTTTTCTTTATTTGAAACTTCACAATTTGGAAACTCAAAGTGAACTTGTTACTAAAAAAAAATAAGAAAGTATCCACAAAATCTTCTTGTCAAACTGTTCCTTCCATTAACTCTATAATGAATTAACTGGCGCAATGATTCTGGACCAAATTATTGACACAAAACTTCAAGAAAGGTATTTACAGTAAGGATTAAATGCACACCAATATTCAAATTCATGATTGGTAGTATTATAGTAGTTATGGTCTTGTACATAGGAGCAGTATTATAGTAGTTATATTCTTAACCAAAACTCTTTTTATTGAGAGTGCAGAAGGTCTGGTCAAAGATACATGTCAACATAGAGCCATGTGCAAATGGCAATGATTGGGTAGGTACATATAATCTTACAGACCTTATCGTATTCATTAACATAGTGAGTATGAACATATTTAGTTAACAAATAATGAAAGAAAAAGACAAAGACACAGGTGGGGAACAAGGGGGTGAGGAGTAGGGTGGGGAGAGGGGAGGAGGGGGTACTTCCAAATCACTCGGGTTGCGGTACGTCTCCCAAGAGCGCCATAATTTGAGGAATTTGGGGCGTGTGCGAAGTTTCCCAGTGGGCCAATTCCTCAAATCTAAACAGTTGGTCTGTTTTCTCAGTCCACATCAACATAAAAGGCGGTGAGTCATTCTTCCAGAGGAGGGGTATCAGCAGACGGGCCGCAGTAAGAAGCATGGTCGGAAGGTTAGTCTTGGCAGGGGTAAGGGAGTCATTGGGGCACCAGAGGAGAACCAGTTTTGCATCTAGACGTACCTTAGAGGCGCATATCTGGTTAATTGTGGTCTCTATTTGAGACCAGAAGGGGCGAATATTACTGCAGGACCACCAAAGATGTGACATGGAGCCGACTTCTGTTCCATACCTCCAGCACTGCTCTGGTAAAGCTGGATTGAGCCTATGTAGGAATTCTGGTGTTTTGTACCAGCGAGTCAGTAATTTGTACGAATTCACTTGGATTTTGATGCACCGGTTGAAGCCATGCGAATTAGATAAGATGAAGGCTTTCTCCGGTTCGGTTAAGTGGATTGCGAGCTCCTTTTCCCAGGCGGACATAAAGTGCAGCGCCGGAGGGGCAGAAGAAAGCAACTCCTTGTAAAGTGTCGAGAGGGGTTTTTTCGGTATCTCGGAAAACAAAGCTTTTTCTCCAGCCAAGTAGGTGTATCAGTAGCAAGAGGAGGAAGCTTAAGAGCCTTAATATCTCGGCTAAATGCCCCGGTTGAGAGAAAGGAGAGGGCTTTGACTCTCGGCAGAGTGTGGATCTTATCCCATGCCAAGTCCCCAGTTGTGGAAGTGATGTCTTTTAAGGTGAGGTCCGACAGTAGGCTCCAGACTCCGGAAGGTCTGAGAATGTCGGGGTGAATATAATTTTGTAGTAGGTGTAGAGGAAGGTGAATGTTGGGGAACCTAAGGTCTTGGGATTTATATAGTTTAGCCCATTCCACCAACATGCCTTTCCAAATGGGGGAGGCATATGAGTTGTTTGGGGTGCATGTGCGGATTCCCCACAGGATAAGACCTTCTTTATAGGTGATAAGGGCATGTTCCAATTGTACGCAAAGATTCGGGGTTGGCGTGAAAGGAGAGAAAAGCACCTGTTTAGGAGCGACGCTGTATAATAGGTTTGGATGTCGGGCATACCGAAGCCCCCAAATCTTTTTTCCTTTGTCAATGTTGAGTAGGCTATCCTAGAGGATTTGCCCGCCCACATGAACAATGAGAACATACGGCGTATCTCCATGAAAAAGGAGCGGGGTAGCCAAATTGGCAGTGTTTGTATTAAATACAGGAGTTTGGGTACTATGAAGGCTTTAAGGAAGTTCTTCCTGCCTATCCAGGAGATAAAGGGGAGTTTGAGGGACTGCAGGCGTGTTCTAATATCTTTGAGTAGAGGGGCGTAGTTGAGACTAAATAGGTCGTCATGGTTGGCTGAGATCCGTATGCCTAGGAACGTGATATCATGGGGGCCCAAGCAAAGGAGGTGGTGCGTTTAAGGTTCTTGACTACATAGGATTTGCAAGATACATTCAAGGCCAGAGATTTGCTATAATTAATCTTAAAATTAGAAATCCATCCGAACTCTTCGAACAGAGAGTGGAGCCGTGGGAAGGAAATCGTGGGGTTGGTGGTCATAATTAGCAGATCATCGGCAAATGCTGCGGTGATATGGGTACAAGAACCCATCTTGATACCTTCAATATCTGGATCTTGTCTGATCTTGCATAGTAGGGTCTCCATCACTATGACAAAAAGGGACGGGGAGAGGGGGCATCCCTGTCTAGTGCCATTGGATATGGCAAAGGCAGGTGAAAGAGTGCCGTTGACCTTGACCCTGGCAGAGGGGGACGAATACAAGGAGAAAATAGCTGCGATAAACTGATCAGGGAAGCCAACTTCGACAGGGCCGCAGACATGTACTGCCAGCTGACCCTGTCGAAGGCCTTCTCCGCATCGGTGCTGAGTAAAGCTAGAGGAGTAGAAGTACTCCGAGCCCAATTCATGAGGTGGAGGAGGCGGACGGTATTTTCGCTCCCTGTCTGCCAGCGACAAACCCAACTTGCTCCCTATGGATGATGTCAGGGAGGATCTGCTGGATCCGCTGTGCCAAGATCTTAGCCCACCATTTTACATCTGTATTGAGGAGTGAAATTGGGCGATAGCTACCGCAGTTCAGGGGTCTTTGTTCTCTTTATGAATAATCGCAATGTGGGCCGATAGTGATTGGGGAGGGAGTTGGCCTCCGCTTAGAAGGTGATTACACATGGAGCGGAAGTGTGGCACTAGGATATCTTGAAAGTTTTTATAGTAGGTAATGGAGAAGCCGCCAGGTCCAGGGCTCTTCCCTGAGGGGATAGAGGCCAGTACTTTCCGCGCCTCCGTGTCTGTGATTGGGGCTATTAGGTGAGTAGCCTGGGCCGGTGTGATGTTGGGGAGATGCAAGGAGGAGAGAAATTTTTCTGTGGCGTCTGTGAGGGTGTTAAGTGACTGATCTGAGGGGAGTGGGAGATTGTAGAGCTCCGTATAGAAGGTGCTAAAGGCTTTCGCAATGTCAGAGGTGGACTTAAGGTGGGTTCCTTTAGCATCTTTGATAGCGGAGATAAAGGAGTCTGAATATTGTTTTTTAACTAGTGCTGCCATAAGTTTGTTCCCTTTATCGCCATGGGCATATGATTTAAACCTGGATCGTAGGAGAAGTTTGGCCGAGTTACATTGAGTAAGTTCTTAAGTTTTGTTCTGGCATCAATAAGTTCAGCTGCACAACTAAGCGCCTGTGATTGTTTGTGTACCAGCTCGAGCGACTCAATTTGGGTCAAAAGGGTGGCAATAGCGTGGGAGCGCTGTTTTTTAATGTGGGAGCCAAGGGCAATAAGTTCACCCCGGATCACCGCTTATGGGTTTCCCAGACAATGGGTGGTGAGGGAGGAGTGTGTCCAGCATTGTTCCGCTGGAAGAACTCGGTCAGTGAAGAGGCTAGTTTCTGGGAGTTGGTCTGGTCTAAAATTAGGGTATCGTTGAGGCGCCAGTTCCATTCCCTTTTCGGGAGGGTAGTCAATGAAAAATGTAGAAAAATTGGGGAGTGGTCTGACAGAGTAATATTACCTATCTTGGCTTGTAGAAGTAATTGGGCGTGTTTTTGAGGATAGAAAGAAGTGGTCCAATCTATGGTATGAGGACTTGGCATGGGAAAAGAAGGTATAATCCCTACCTGAGGGGTTCAGAGTGCGCCATGTGTCAAACACACCCAATTTTCTCAAGGCTAGTTTCAAACGCCTTAGGCGTATGTGTGTAATAGCCGATTTCCCAGAGGAGGAGTCTAAGCTAGGGTCTAGGGATACATTAAAGTCTCCTCCTAAATGACAATACCTTCTTTGAAGGAGGATAGGTGTGAGAGGGTCTGAATCAGCCATTGACCTGTCCCCTGTTCGGAGCGTACACATTAGCTAGCGTGATCTGGGTGTCAGCAATTTTGCCCTTCACAAACAAGTACCGACCCTCGGGTCTGGAAGAAGAAGCCGAGACTACAAAGGGGAGTTGTTTGTGAATGGCTATGCTAACGCCTCTGCTAGCCGAGCCATGCGTACTGTGGTACCATTGCGAAAAATTTTTGGGCGGGAGGTTAGGTATCTTACCCGACCGGAAGTGGGTCTCTTGGAAGAATGCGATGGAGACTTTGTCTTTCTGCAGTAGAGCTAGGATTTGCGATCTCTTACATGGCTCTGCTCAGACCTCTGACGTTGAAGGAAGAAACTATGACTTCAGCCATCACAAGGCAGTAGTGGGGTACGCCGCATGTCAACAGTTACAAACCAGTCGAGCGTGGAAGAAGGGGGGACACATCAGGAGGAGGGAGGACAAAGACAAAAAGGAAAAACATCTGCAATTAAAGAAACAGAAAGTTAAATGCAGCAGCCAAAGCAAAACATATAGAAATGAAAGCTCCACAGAGCGCCAGATGATGAGGTGATCCTTTCTCATGACGGCGGTCGGCCGGGATCCATCGGGCGGGGGTCTCAGAGAGCACTTGAGGGCCAGAAAGAGGCCATCAGGGGGTAGGGTCGTGAACCAGGTTTGATGCTGGCTAAACCCCAGCTTCTGAGGGGGGAAGTAGGGAGAGGTAGTATTAACTATAAAACTTAGTAATAACAAGGTCCCAGATAGAACGTAGAGGTAAAGTCTCTCTCATGCTGTAACGAGGGACGTCATCAGGGTGTCATCCGAGGTCACAGGCGGGGTGACCACGGAAAGATGTGCCCTTGTAGAGGGCTGTAAAGTCAGTTAGTGTCCCATAAGTGACATATCCTCTCAGCGATGCGGAGGAATATCGAATTAGCGGGAAGCTAGCGTTCCCGGTTGGGTCTGGGTGCTTTACCCGAGGTGACAGTGTTCCACTGATCCGTGCTTGTAGGCGAGGGTATAGGTTTTCCCTGGTCGGCAGGCATCCAGGACGGTATCTCCATAGGTGAAATACCCATATGTTCCCATGCAGCATGTAGATCCTGAGGGGAGCGTATAGTAATCTGTCTCCCGTTTTTCATAACGGCCAGGCCGAACGGGTAAAGCCATCTGAACTGGATGGCAGAGGCCTTGAGAGCTTCTAGTAGCGGGCGGAGAATTCGGCAAGCTTCGCCAGCGTAGAAGGAGCTAGATCCTGAAAGAACAAGATCGGTGTGCCTTCAAATTCAAGGCGGTCTGCCTCTCTACCTGCTTTCAGCAGAGCCGCAGTGTCCACATAGCTAAGAAGGCCACAGATGACGTCTCTCGGCGGGTCAGAGCCTTTAGGCCTGGGTCTCAAAGCTCGGTGGATCCTTTCAATTGTTATTTTCGCAGCTCTGTCAGGTCCCAGAAGATTCGCGAAAATTTCGCACGCGATTTTTCCAGAGCTTCAGATGCGAATGTTTCGGGAGACCACGAATCCGAATGTTCCGCCTGCGGCTGCGATTTTCTTGGTCTTCGATGCGCAGCAAAGCATCATTGAGCAGGTCATTATGCGATTTAAGTGACGACATATTTCTCCCTCGTGGCGAATAATCGCGTCATGTGAATTTTCTAATGCCGCAACCCGCTGTCCCATGCTGCGCAGATCTACCTTGATCTCGGCTAGGTCTTGTCGCAGGGGAGCCAGAGCAGAGTCCAGGACCTCCCGAAGAGCCTTCTTTGAAAGAGTTCCACTCTGTTTTCGGGCTCTGTAATCCGAGATGTCAGATGCGCTTCCTGCTTCTGAATATTCTTCTCCCTCAGAGTGTTGAGATGCTGGTGCCATCTTGGGAGTTTCCAGCCACACGGGTCTTGGGCTGTTTCTTCAGGTATTGCTCCATATCTGGCTGTTTAGAGCGGACCTGGGTGGGTTCTGCAGGGTCCTTGGTGCGGTCTCTCCCCACTTTGCCCATTTGTGCCTCTAAAAAGTGCTTTTGATGGGGTTAATCACCAGCAAGTTGTAGGAGCTCAGCAACAGGCAGCCATTCAGCTAGGCAGCCAAGCTCCGCCCCCCATAGTAGTTATATTCTTGTACATAGGAGCAGTATTACAGTAGTTATATTCTTGTACATATGAGCAGTATTATAGTAGTTATATTCTTGTACATAGGAAGCAGTATTATAGGAGTTATATTCTTGTACATAGGGGCAGTATTATAGTAGTTATATTCTTGTACATAGGAGCACTATTATAGTAGTTATATTCTATACATAGGAGCAGTATTATAGTAGTTATATTCTTGTATATAGGAGGCAGTATTATAGTAGTTATATTCTTGTACATAGGGGAAGTATAATATTAGTTATATTGTTTTACATAGGAGGCAGTATTATAGTAGTTATATTCTTATACATAGGAACAGTATTATAGTAGTTATGGTCTTGTACATAGGAGGCAGTATTATAATAGATATATTCTTGTACATAGGAGCAGTATTATAGTAGTTATATTCTTGCACATAGGAGCAGTATTATAGTAGTTATGTTCTTGTTCATAGGGGGCAGTATTATAGTAGTTATAATTTTGTACATAGCAGGCAATTTTTCTTTGTATAAAACAAAGATAAATAAAGAAATACTTTTTCATTATAATAAATCAAAGATCATTCAGTATAAATTATACATGTTTATAAGAAAATAAAATGAATATTGAGAGTAACTTAAAAGTACATTTTAGCTAAAGCAGGAAAAGAATAAAATAAAAAAAATAAAGCAAAATAAATATAGTCACATCACATCATACAATTAAACGATGGTCGTTACTCCATAGTTTTATATTTTCCCCTTTTTTCCTGACCTCTAATGACCGGATCCACCTGAGTTCTGACATGATGAGGGTTATAGCTGTGGTATGATGGAATGGCTCGCTATGGATGGACACTCGGGTTCTGATTTGCCAGTGGTAATATTTGATGACGGTGATTATCAGATACATGGTCCCCCGGTCGATGTTGTTCACATGAGATGTGACCCCATAGAGGATTTCTGGGTATTTTAGGGACTGTAATGACAGGATTTTTAGGTTGGCGGATATGTCATGCCAAATTTTCCGTCCGCCCCAGCACTCTGAGATAAAATGAAGCATAGTCTCCTCCTGTTGACAACCTAAGGGACACATGCGATCTGACACACTGAGGAATTTTAGATTTCCCCTGACAATGAGAGCCAATGAGAGCCAGGCGATATCACAGAACTTAGGGGGCAGACTCTGTCCACTAAAAAGCCTCAGACTATCCTGTAAGGTTGAGGTTGGACAGTCTGGAAGTTCTAGCTGTAAACAGTAGAAGGTCCTACATACTCTGGAGTATAGATCTTTTCTGGTTTTACTCTCAATGAAAGACTTATCTATACCCCATTTCTTCAGACATCTTACACCATAGTCCAGGTAATGGGGGAGGAAGTCACGAGTCAATCGGCCCCTCTTGAGACTGCCGCCTCGCATCCAAGGTTCTGCAAAAGGCAATATCCAATCCCTGATACTATTCACCCACAGGGGACTGTTGTTTGAGTCCAGTTCACCAAAATTAACTTTGAGAAACATGGAGTCAAAAAACACCCTTGGATTTAACATATCCAGCCCACCCTCTCTCCTCTGTAGGTAGGTGATCCCTATTTTTACTGGGTTTAATCTGTTCCCCCATAACAGCTGGAAGAACAGGCTAAAGAGCCTAGCCGAGAAAGATTCTGGCAAAGGAAAGACGACAGAGATGTACAAGAAGACGGGGACCACGTAAGTCTTCAACACAGTAACCCTTTCTCTATAGGTCAGCCTCCAGTTCTTCCATCGCTGAACCTTTTTAATTTCCGGCATCCAACTTTTCCTCCTAATTTAGTTTGGCATTATCTTCCCTCCTAAATTTAACCCCAAGGATTTTAATAAGGGTGGAGGTCTTCGCAAACTGTGGCAGATCAAAATCAGGGTCAGTATCCAATGTCCAGAAAGCTTGACTCTTCTCAAGGTTGACCAGACCATGAGGCCTCTGTGTAGCTTCTGATGGCTAGAGACAACATCTGCCCCTCACGAGACTCAGATATCACCACAGTCACATCATCCGCGTAGGCGACAACACTCAGGGGCAGGCAATGGAGGACCGGCACCCCCTGAAAATCACACTCCTGCTGTGACCTCAGGAATGGGTCTGAAGAAAACACATACAGCAGTAGACTCAATGGGCAACCCTGTCTCACCCCAGCCTCAACCCTGAACGTTTCACCCCACCAACCATTGACCAGAGGAAAGCTCTTAGCCTCACAATACAAAGTTTTAAGCCAATCTACTAATTGTCCCAGAATACTGTAATAAAGTGGCCCATAGATACTTATGGTCCAATCTGTCAAGGGCTTTAGCCTGGTCAAGACCTACAACATATCTCCCACACCTCAGAGGTTTACATCTCTCAAACATCTCTCTTAGGCCTCATGCACACGACTGTATGTGTTTTGCAGTCCGCAAACTGCGGATCCGCAAAACACGGAAGCTGCTCCGCGTTCTGTTCCAAAATTTGCGGAACAGAATGCGGCCCATTGTATAAATGCCTATTCTTGTCCGCAAAACGGACAAGAATAGGACATGCTCTATTCTTTTTTGCGGGGCCACGGAACGGAGCAACGGATGCGGACAGCACACGGAGTGCTGTCCGCATCTTTTGCGGCCCCATTGATGTGAATAGGTCGGCGCCCAAGCCGCAAAATATGCGGCTCAGACGCGGACCAAAACAACGTTCGTGTGCATAAGGCCTTATAGACATGACTGCTCCAGAGATGTTCCGCCCTTTCACTGTGCCGAACTGACAGCCTGCCAACAGTGCCCGGGACAAACAAACTAACTTAGAGAACAGAATTTTTGCCAAAATCTTCCTGTCGACATTCAAGAGGGCGATCGGTCTCCAGTTCTTGATGTCACTAGGCTCGTTCCCTTTAGACAAGAGAATTAGTGATGACACCTTCATGGATGGAGGCATCAGGTGATTTCCTAGACAATTTCTGTACACATCCATGAGGATTGGAGCTAATAGGTCTCGGAAGTTTGAAAATTCTGCGGTAATACCATCTGGACCTGGTGCCTTCGTCAGATGTAATTTATCAATCACCTCTTTTATCTCCTCCACCGTTATTTCTGCTGTTAAAGGAGAAAAGTCCAATTCTCTAGTATCAGGCCCTGGAGTTACCTCCAAGAATTGGGTCACTTTTTCCTTATCCAAAGCCTTCCTCTGAAACAAGTCAGTTTAGTAGGATCTCACCACCCCCAGGATACCCTCCCGAGATTCTTGTAAAACACCCTGGGAGTCAGTGAGACCTGTGATCAGTTTTTTAGCCACTCGCTCCCGGCAATTCTCAAAGGGATCAGGAGCCCCTAAGGACCCATAATCCCGTTCAGCTACCAGGGAGGTGTACCTGCTGTACTGATACTGCCTTATCTCAGATTTCAGCCGGTCAATTCTTTGTTGGTCATCCCCACCCGTCGAATAGAGTAACTCCAATTTTTTGCGCAGTCTCAGATACTGGCCATACTTACTCTTCTCCTTCTTAATTGACAGTCTCTGTAAGAGGGACCTGATCTCCTCCTTAACATCCTCCAACCAGTCAGCCATGTTCTCATAGAAATCCACTCTGTCAAGTTAATTCTGAAAGAAAGAGTGAATGTATTCCTGGACACAGCTATCATCTAAATGACTAGAATTAAGTTTCCATAGCCCTCTACCAAGATCGGATGGTAATCTCTAGCAGCAGGCACCTTCCCATCGAGACCTCTGTTAGTCTATGTACAATTAAATCACGGGTGTTAAACAAGATAGAGACCCTGGCATAAGGCTCCACAGACATCAACTAAAAGGACCAGATTGCCATTCTCACTCTGTCTCTCGTAGGAGACCAAAGGTGTTTAAGCGTGTCTCCTGCAAGAAAAACACATAGGCCTTGAGGTATCTCAGGTGTTTGTAGACGGCATGTCTGGTCCTTCTAGCTCTAATGCTATTCACATTGCTGGTGACCACTTTAAGATGGAAGTCTGCCATCAGGAGAAGAAGTCAGAGTTGTCTTGCTGACTACCAATTTTCATATTCCATACAGACTGTGACTCGGCATGAAGAGGTCTCCTTTTTGTGGGAGGATCCCCTCCTGGGTCGTCATCACATTCCGCCATCATACGCTTGAGCTCTCTCTCTATTTCTGCCTCTCCATCTGACTCGGAGAGCACACCGTATCTGTTGGTTGTTACAGTTCCATCAGCCTGCCTGTCCACTCTCACTTTAGTGGGTTTTGACGGTGGTCCATTCAGTCCTCAGGCCTGCGGCTGGACTTATCTTTTCAGTTTTTAAGGATTTTATTTTCCCAGTGGTGGGTGCTGGAGGCAGGGAGGAGACAGACACTGGATGCTCTACAGGCTGCTCCACAACCTCCATGTCCCCCTCGGTGTTACCTGCCTGCGGGTGGTCCGGCACAGTACCACTCATGTGTGGGGTCTCTGGTACTGTGTACAATGACCCTGGCAATAGCGCCTCCTCCTCCTGCTCCTCATCTGGGACATCTGCCCCTTCCACCAAGTCCTCATCAGGGAGCTCTCTACAGATGTTATGCCACGCTTCAGGACAGTCTCTATGGGGGTGGCCGATGTTACCGCACAGGTTACACCTTATGTTCTGGCATGTGGCGCTCACATGGCCGATGTCACCGCACAGGCTGCACTTCATCATGGTGCAGACACTCGCCACGTGACCGATTTCCCACACTTAAAGCATAGCCTGGGCTGACCAGCATAGAAACAAACTCCTTTCTCCCGGTCAATGAAGAAGGAATTAGAAAAGGTGATGGGTGATGTTCTGGTGCTGGTGTAATGTAACCAATATCATAGCCCTGTCTGTCTGGGAGGTTTATTACTGCCAGGATGTTGGTTGGCAGGAAGCCCATCTGGGTAAACAACATGTCTCTGACCACACACCTTCTGTCAGGGAGATCTTCTTTTGCCCCTTTATGTCTAAACCTGACAACGTTCCTTCTCTTGAAAGCCTGGCCTGTGTATCTGGTGTTAGAGGGGAATGATGGAGAACCCCGACTCCAAGCATTCCCAGATGTCTGACCAGTACTGGTGTCCTGCGGGGGGCGACGTGTGGGCTGCTGACCGCCCGTACTGTGGGGCTCTGCTGCCTGTGGTGTAACTAAAGGGGGGAACTCCTCAGCCTGAGACTGCACTGCCCCCTTCCCACCATCAATACCAGGGTTCTCTATGTTCCCAGCAGCCATAGATGACTCCTCAGCTGGGACATTATCACCCACAGAGACATCAGACATGGCAGCCATAGATGACTCCTCAGCTGGGACATTATCACACACAGAGACATCAGACATAGCAGCCATAGATGACTCCCCAGCTGGGACATTATCACACACAGAGACATCAGACATCTCAGCAGCATTACAGTCCTCAGTATTAACATCCTGCACATCACACTCCTGAGTGTCCTGCTCACATATAATGTTGAGAGCGAATATTCAAATTGCGAATTTTTATCGCGAATATCGGCATCTCGAAAATAGTGATATATATTTGTATATTCGTCTTTTTTTTTCATCTGAACCCATTACCTAGTATACCTACCTGCTTCTTGCTTGTGGGCCAATGTGAGAAGGCTGCAATATTATAAACATTATTCAATTTATTTTCTCTTATGCGAAAAATCGGCAATGTAATATTCGCATAATGCGAATATTCTAAAACACGAATATATAGCACTATAGTGATTTTGAATATTATTCATTATTTAATATAGTTTATGTCATGCAAAACATTTTCAATTAAATATGTGCGTTAATCGAATCGCGTAAGGGCGTTAAGCAACTTTCCTATTGGGTTGCCTTGGCTTGGTAGAATTTTCGAATATGTAGAATATAGCGCTATATTTTTAATTTACGACTATAGCTCTATATTCTACATATCTGACAATTCTACCAAGCCAACCCAATAGGAAAGTTGCTTAACGCTCTTACGTGGTTCGATTAAGAAGCATATTTAATTGAAGATTTGGTGTCTGCATTGCCACTTAACTTCTGTCGTCAGGTAAGAGTACACAGTTTTTATTTTGTGCAGTACTTACTGCTGGGACTTGTAGTACCTCACCGGGGGCTGATGCAGGACTTGGCTGTTGTTGCTCAGATTTTCTTTTCTTGTACAACTCCACAAAAGGAAGAGTTTCTGGCTGTAATATGGGTCTTACGTGGGACTGCAGGGTTTCAGACTTAGATGTTGATCTAGTCTCAGAGTTCTTTTCTTTCTCAAACCTCTGCTGGTTCCTGTATGTCTCTCCGACTAGTCCCATTTTCTCCAAGACAGAGTCGATCTCCTGCGCATTGTCAGCGAGTTCCTTGCCCAGTGAGTCCAGCTTCTTGTCCAGTAAGGCCTGCTTCCCTGGGTTTGCAGCCTTTAGTTTGTATGTACAGTTTATCTGTTTTTGCAGGTACAGCTTATGTTTCTTCAGCGTCTCCATTCTCCTCACCAGTGCTGGGATCTGCTCAGCCAGGTGGAGCTCAGGTGGTTGCTCTGGAGGCCTCTGATTGCTGCTGGGGAGTTTTGCAGGCTGTTTGTTTGCAGTACAGGTTTCTGTCTGTCCTGGCACAAGACTCTGCATTTTTGGTGCAGAACCTTGCGGTCCCTGGAGTTTTGCGGCTGCTGTCACTGCTCTTGGGTCACAATCTCCTGGTGGGCGACTGGATCCCGGCTGTGTAGCAGAGACGGCCCTGGTAGCACCTTGAGGTCTTCCTCCATTACTGTCTTTGATCTCCTTTACAGCTTGCATGCCCCCAGACCTTCTGTGCTCAGATTCTATCACCACACGCTGCTGCAGATTCTCCTGGATGGTTTGCTTTTCCAGAGATGTCCTCCTCTGCCACCCAGAGGTGGACGTGGATTCTCCACCTGAGACCAGTAATGGAGATTGTCTCACCTCCTGCACACTCTGCACGGATCTTACTTCTGGACTCTCCAACCGTTTCTTCTTGCACACAGGTGATCCTTCATTCACACTGGCAGGTGGTTTCATTGGGTACTTACTTGCTTCTTCTTCTCTTACACTGGAACTGGTACTGCTGACATACTTTCTATCATATACCGCTTATAAATAAATTAATGACTCAACATAGACATTAAAATAAGAATGCTTTATTGAATAACCCATAAAATTAAGAACATATACATAGTGGGTGGGGACTATCAACATATAAACCGCCCCATCAATCACAATAACACAATAGTGAAGCCGCAAAAATCATGGATATCATATGAATATTGGTAACCTTCCTCTGATTATGACTGCTGTACCCAGCTCATATATAATTTTCCAGAGGTGATACACCATCAACATTGCAACCTATGATATAATAATGGGGGCTAAAGTGACTGAAAGTCTACCTATCCTAACTGCGGGCGTGTGAAGATTAAACAATATACGGGCTAAACATAGCTCCAATCAATGATAACATACCTAGCACAGAAGGAAATGGATGAAGGGAGCGACGGCGGTGACAGTGCTGCCTCAGCGCAGTTTCAGCGTGTTACACTCCTCAGGAGGAGCGAACACGCGAAACGCGCGCTGAGGAGCACTAGTCACCGCCACCGTCTCCTTCAATCCATTTTCCTTCTGTGCTAGGTATGTTATCATTGATTGGAGCTATGTTTAGCCCGATATTGTTTAATCTTCACACGCCTGCAGTTAGGATAGGTAGACTTTCAGTCACTTTAGCCCCATTATTATATCATAGGTTGCAATGTTGATGGTGTATCACCTCTGGAAAATTATATATGAGCTGGGTACAGCAGTCATAATCAGAGGAAGGTTACCAATATTCATATGATATCCATGATTTTTGCGGCTTCACTATTGTGTTATTGTGATTGATGGGGCGGTTTATATGTTGATAGTCCCCACCCACTATGTATATGTTCTTAATTTTATGGGTTATTCAATAAAGCATTCTTATTTTAATGTCTATGTTGAGTCATTAATTTATTTATAAGCGGTATAAGATTCTAAAAAGGAGTACACCTAATTTATGGTGTGGATTACTCCGGGTGGTCCAATTTTGTATGTATACTTTCTATCAATAGAAACTTTGGGATTTACATCCCCTGACTGAGTTGTTTGGGTATTGTTTATCAAATTTGGCATCGAAGCCTGGGCCTTGCTTGGGGAGCTTGCCCTCCTAAAGATGGCCCCTCCCTGGGCTTCCTCCAGACATCCAAAGACTCAGGAGAAAACTGACACACAACCACTCAGCAAGGAGGCAGTATTTTAGTAGTTATATTCTTGTACATAGGAGCAGTATTATAGTAGTTATATTCTTGTACATAGGAGCAGTGTTATAGTAGTTATATTCTTGTACATAGGAGGCAGTATTATATTAGTTATATTATTGTACATAGAAGCAGTATTATAGTAGTTATATTCTTGTACATAGGAGCAGTATTATAGTAGTTATATTCTTGTACATAAGAGGCAGTATTATAGTAGTTATATTCTTGTACATAGGAGCAGTATTATAGTAGTTATATTATTGTACATAGGAGGCAGTATTATAGTAGTTATATTTTTGTACATAGGAGGCAGTATTTTAGTAGTTATATTTAGAGATGAGCGAACACCAGGAAGTTCGGGAAGTTCGGCCGAACTTCCCAAAAATGTTCGGGTTCGGGATCCGAACTCGACCCGAACTTTATCCCAAACCCGAACCCCATTGAAGTCAATGGGGACCCGAACTTTTAGGCACTAAAAAGGCTGTAAAATAGTCCAGGAAAGGGCTAGAGGGCTGCAAAAGGAAGCAAAATGTAGGTAAATCCCCTGCAAACAAATGTGGATAGGGAAATAAATTAAAATAAAATAAATAAAAATTAACCAATATCAATTGGAGAGAGGTCCCACAGCAAGGAATCATGCGTCATATCACCCACCACTGGAGAAGGCCACTTTCAGTTATTTCGGCCCAGCACCCAGACCGAGCATACAGGTCCCACTGCAAGGAATCATGCGTCATATCACCCACCACTGGAGAAGGCCACTTTCAGTTATTTCGGCCCGCACCCAGACAGGGGAGAGAGGTCCCACAGCAAGGAATTATGCGTCATATCACCCACCACTGGAGAAGGCCACTTTCAGTTATTTCAGCCCCAGAACCCAGACAGAGGAGAGAGGCCCCACAGCAAGGAATCATGCGTCATATCACCCACCACTGGAGAAGGCCACTTTCAGTTATTTAGGCCCAGCACCCAGACAGAGGAGAGAGGTCCCACAGCAAGGAATAAGGCGTCATATCACCCACCACTGGAGAAGGCCACTTTCAGTTATTTCGGCCCCAGCACCCAGACCGAGGATACAGGTCCCACAGCAAGGAATCATACGTCATATCAACCACCACTGGAGAAGGCCACTTCAGTTATTTCGGCCCCAGCACCCAGACAGAGGAGAGAGGTCCCACAGCAAGGAATCATGCGTCATATCACCCACTACTGGAGAAGGCCACTTTCAGTTATTTAGGCCCAGCACCCAGACAGAGGAGAGAGGTCCCACAGCAAGGAATAAGGCGTCATATCCCCCACCACTGGAGAAGGCCACTTCAGTTATTTCGGCCCAGCACCCAGACCGAGGAGAGAGGTCCCACAGCAAGGAATACGTCGTCATATCACCCACCACTGGAGAAGCCCACCTTCAGATATTTCAGCCTCAGCACCCAGACAGAGGAGAGGTTCATTCAACTTTGGGTTGCACCGCAAGATCATGGTAAAGTTAAAAAAATGAGGATTCAATAAAGAAGTGTCCCGGAATACAAGAATACATGGTTGAGGCGGAGGCAGTTATAAATGTCTATTCTGCAGCAAGGGAGCCACAGGTCCTGTGGGATCCATGACGGTTCATTTTTATAAATGTCAGCTTGTCCACGTTGGCTGTGGACAGGCGGCTGCGTTTGTCAGTAATGACGCCCCCTCCCGTGCTGAATACACGTTCAGACAAAACGCTGGCCGCCGGGCAGACCAGCACCTCCAAGGCATAAAATGCTAACTCTGGCCACGTGGACAATTTGGAGACCCAGAAGTTGAATGGGGCCGAACCATCAGTCAGTACGTGGAGGGGTGTGCAGACGTACTGTTCAACCATGTTAGCGAAATGCTGCCTCCTGCTAACACATTCCGTATCAGGTGGTGGTGCAGTTAGCTGTGCCGTGGAGACAAAACTTTTCCACATTTCTGCCATGCTAACCCTGCCCTCAGAGGAGCTGGCCGTGACACAGCTGCATTGGCGACCTCTTGCTCCTCCTCTGCCTTCGCCTTGGGCTTCCACCTGTTCCCCTGTGACATTTGGGAATGCTCTCAGGAGCCCGTCTAACAGCGTGCGCTTGTACTCGCGCATCTTCCTATCACGCTCCAGTGCAGGAAGTAAGGTGGGCACATTGTCTTTGTACCGGGGATCCAGCAGGGTGGCAACTCAGTAGTCCGCACGCGTTAAAATGTGGGCAACTCTGCTGTTGGTTGCGCAGGCACTGCCACATGTAGTCGCTCATGTGTGCCAGGCTCCCCAGAGGTAAGGACAAGCTGTCCTCTGTGGGAGGCGTATCGCCATCGTCCTTCATATCCCCCCAGCCACGTACCAGTGATGGGCCTGAGCTGTGACGGGTGCCACCCCGCTGTGAACCTACTTCATCCTCATCCTCCTCCACCTCCTACTCATCCTCCTCGTCCTCCAGTAGTGGGCCCTGGCTGGCCACATTTGTACCTGGCCTCTGCTGTTGCAAAAATCCTCCCTCTGAGCCACTTCTAACAGACTGGCCTGAAAGTGCTAAAAATGACCCCTCATCCTCCTCCTCCTGGGCCACCTCCTCTTCCATCATCGCCCTAAGCGTTTTCTCAAGGAGACATAGAAGTGGTATTGTAACGCTGATAACGGTGTCATCGCCACTGGCCATGTTGGTGGAGTACTCGAAACAGCGCAACAGGGCACACAGGTCTCGCATGGAGGCCCAATCATTGGTGGTGAAGTGGTGCTGTTCCGCAGTGCGACTGACGCGTGCGTGCTGCAGCTGAAACTCCACTATGGCCTGCTGCTGCTCGCACAGTCTCTCCAGCATGTGCAAGGTGGAGTTCCACCTGGTGGGCACGTCGCATATGAGGCGGTGAGCGAGAAGGCCGAAGTTCCGCTGTAGCGCAGACAGGCGAGCAGCGGCAGGATGTGAACGCCGGAAGCGCGCACAGTCGGCCCGCACTTTATGCAGCAGCTCTGACATGTCGGGGTAGTTGTGAATGAACTTCTGCACCACCAAATTCAGCACATGTGCCAGGCAAGGGATGTGCGTCAAATTGGCTAGTCCCAGAACTGCGACGAGATTTCGCCCATTATCGCACACCACCAGGCCGGGCTTGAGGCCCACCGGCAGAAACCACTGGTCGGTCTGTTCAATACCCTGCCACAACTCCTGCGTGGTGTGGGGCCTGTCCCCCAAACATATGAGTTTCAGAATGGCCTGCTGACGTTTACCCCGGGCTGTGCTGAAGTTGGTGGTGAAGGTGTGTGGCTGACTGGATGAGCTGGTGGAAGCAGAGGAGGAGGAAGCCGAGTAGGAGGAGGAGGCTACAGGAGGCAAAGAATGATGCCCTGCGATCCTTGGCGGCAGAAGGACGTGCGCCAAGAAACTCTCCGCCTGAGGCCCAGCCGCCACTACATTTACCCAGTGTGCAGTTAGGGAGATATAGCATCCCGGCCGTGCTTACTGGTCCACGTATCTGTGGTTAGGTGGACCTTGCCACAGATGGCATTGCGCAGTGCACACTTGATTTTATCGGATACTTGGTTGTGCAGGGAAGGCACAGCTGTCTTGGAGAAGTAGTGGCGGCTGGGAACAACATACTGTGGGACAGCCATGGACATCAGCTGTTTGAAGCTGTCTGTGTCCACCAGCCTGAATGACAGCATTTCAAAGGCCAGTAGTTTAGAAATGCTGGCATTCAGGCCCAGGGCTCGAGGGTGGCTAGGTGGGAATTTACGCTTTCTCTCCAAGGTTTGTGAGATGGAGAGCTGAATGCTGCCGTGTGACATGATGGAGATGCTTGGTGACGCAGGTGGTGGTGTCGGTGGCACATCCTCTGTTTGGTGGGTGGCAGGTGCCAACAATCCTCCCGAGGCAACAGCAGAAGAGGGAGCAGGGGCAGCCAGAGTAAGTTCCTTGCTTTTAAGGTGTTTACTCCACTGCAGTTCATGCTTTGCATGTAGATGCCTGGTCATGCAGGTTGTGCTAAGGTTCAGAACGTTAATGCCTCGCTTCAGGCTCTGATGGCACAGCGTGCAAACCACTCGGGTCTTGTCGTCAGCACATTGTTTGAAGAAGTGCCATGCCAGGGAACTCCTTAAAGATGCCTTTGGGGTGCTCGGTCCCTGGTGGCGGTGGCCAGTAGCAGGCGAACTCTCTTGGAGGCGGCTGTTCTGCTTTTGCCCCCTGCTCTCTCTTTTGCTACGCTGTTGGCTCGGTCTCACCACTGCCTCTTCCTCTGAACTATGAAAGTCAGTGGCACGACCTTCATTCCATGTGGGGTCTAGGACCTCATCGTCCCCTGCATCGTCTTCCACACAGTCTTCCTCCCTGACCTCCTGTTCGGTCTGCACACTGCAGAAAGACGCAGCAGTTGGCACCTGTGTTTCGTCATCATCAGAGACGTGCGGACTGCGATGAGATGGTATTCCCATGTCCTCATCAGGAAACATCAGTGGTTGTGCATCAGTTCATTCTATGTCTTCCACCACTGGGGAAGGGCTAGGTGGATTCCCTTGGGAAACCCTGCCAGCAGAGTCTTCAAACAGCATAAGAGACTGCTGCATAACTTGAGGCTCAGACAGTTTCCCTGATATGCATGGGGGTGATGTGACTTGGTTTTCAGGCACCACCTGTGCGCTTTCTGCAGAAGAGGGTGGGAGATAATGTTGTGAACGTGCTGGATCCACTGTCGGCCACCCAATTGACTAGCGCCTGTACCTGCTCAGGCCTTACCATCCTTAGAACGGCATTGGGCCCCACCAAATATCGCTGCAAATTCTGGCGGTTACTGGAACCTGAGGTTGTTGGTTCACTAGGACGTGTGGCTGTGGCAGAATGGCCACGTCCTCTCCCAGCACCAGAGGGTACACTAACACCACCACGACCTCGTCCGTGTCCCTTACTAGATGTTTTCCTCATTGTTTCCGTTCACCAAGCACCACAATAAGAAAAAAAATATTTGGCCCAATGTATTGATTTCAAATTCAGGCCTTTTTTTTACATGCACCTAACACTATCTGCCTATTTATTTATGTAGCGTATTACACTAATCCAGGCACAGCAGTAACCACTGATTTAGGGGAATATCTCTTTTAGGGCTAGTATTTAGGCCCTGGATGAAAGGTATCCTTTTATGGACAGATTTACACTTGGCCTGCAACAGCTCGGACACCAGATTCAGGGTATTGCTATTTTGGCAATTGAACTTCACCCCAGAACAAAATATACCCTTTTACGGACAGATTATCACTTGGCCTGCAACAGCTGGGACACCAGATTAAGGGTATTGCTATTTTGGCAATTAAATTTCACCCCACAACAAAATATATGTTTTTGCGGACACTATGAAACTTGGCCAGCCACAGCTGAAACCACTGATTTATGGTATTGCTATTTTGGCAATTGAATTTCACCGCAGAACAAAATATACACTTTTACGGACAGATTAACACTTGGCCTGCAACAGCTGGGACACCAGATTAAGGGTATTGCTATTTTGGCAATTGAATTTCACCCCAGAACAAAATATATAATTTGCAGGACACTATGAAACTTGGCCAGCCACAGCTGAAACCACTGATTTATGGTATTACTATTTTGGCAATTGAATTTCACCACAGAAAATAATCTATCCTTTGCCAGACAGCAGACAGTATTATACTTGGCTAGCCAAAGCTGGAACACCAGATTTAGGGGATTGGTATTTGGGCAATTGTATTTAACCCCTTAATAAAATATAGAAATTGCTATCCTGAGTTTCTAGGGGTGACAATTAGCACAGCCAAGCCCCTGATGTAGGATATAGCAAAAAAAAAACTAGTATTGATGGATTGATGGACTTGGTGGCAGCTTCTTCTGGTGCACCACAAGTCACAAAATGGCCGCCGATCACCCCAGAAAATAAGTGACAGAAAAATGCTCTGTGCAGCCTAAAAACCAGCGAGCAAGTAACTAGCAGAAGTTCAATGATTCTCAGCTGTAGATCGATCCGTTCATTAGGTGCTGTTGCTGACTTTTCCCTGCCTAATCTCGCCCCCACAGAAGTTGCGTCCTCTCCCTACACTAATCAGAGCAGTGTGACGTGCGGCGCTACGTGACTCCAGCTTAAATAGAGGCTGGGTCACATGCTGCACTTGGCCAATCACAGCCATGCCATTAGTAGGCATGGCTGTGATGGGCTCTTAGGGCAAGAAGTAAAACGCTAGCTGATTGGCTGCTGTGCAGCCCTTCAGAAAGCGGGAAGTAATCGCCAAACAACGAACCCGAACTATGCTCGAACTGTTCGCTCAACACTAGTTATATTCTTGTACATAGGAGCAGTATTATAGTAGTTATATTCTTGTACATAGGAGGCAGTATTATAGTAGTTCTATTCTTACACATAAGAGCAGTATTATAGTAGTTATATTCTTGTACATAGGAGCAGTATTATAGTAATTATATTCTTGCACATAAGGGCAGTATGATAGTAGTTATATTCTTGCACATAAGGGCAGTATGATAGTAGTTATATTCTTGCACATAAGGGCAGTACTGTATTATAGTAGTTATATTCTTGCCCGTACAGCAAGGGCAGTATTTTCATACTTATATTCGTGTACACAGGAGGCAGTTTTATGGTAGCCTTGTCAGGGTTGTACAAATAAGTGAGAATAACCCATAACCAAGATTAAAAGTAGGACTTTTTTGATGCCGGTTAACCCTAATATACCACTAACTACCTGGGCCAGGAAAAGTTTTTGCTTTTTATCCCCATCTTCTTTCCATGATTCATGGACTCATTCTTCACACCTGTGTTTGTTAATCTTGTAATATTAGTGTGTAGGACATTGTCCCACTGAGTTCTGTAAAACTGATAATCCCACCTCATTATTCATTGATGTCGCGTCTCAGGTTCACCGTGTTCCAGAACAGCGTCCGGCTTCTAAATTGGCCTCGTACGGTAAATTAGGAGAGGATCACAATTTGTTTCCATTACATAGTAAAGAGTACAAAGCAGCAATTTATCTTATCTGATAAGGGTCATTAGTTTGAACATGAGACAAGAGATGTCAAGGAATAACCAAATAACATTTTTATAAAAAATAAATGTCAAAGACGATTAGATAACTGATCTGGGACTGAATTCACCCCTAATTATTCTCTTGTTAAAGCATCTGCCCGGCATGACACATCCTGAAGACATAGCTTCTTCTGAAGAAAGTGTTGTTTACGATTTAATGACTTTCATCAATTTAATTAGACAGGATTATGTATAATTTATTTTAGTAAGGCTGCTGTGCACATCTCATTAGAGATAAGCCAATCGATACTACAAATTCGGAATTTGTCCCAAATTTCCCCAAAACTTCGGATTTTAATGAAGGGAAGCTAATTTATATACCTGTGGATTTCTGGGAAAGATACTCTCTCTCTCTCTCTCTCTCTCTCTCTCTCCCTTACTCTCTCACTCTCCCAGAGACTGTCATATACCAACTCACGGAGCAACTGGAGCACATTTGGTTCAAGTAGAATCGATTTGGAACCAAATAGAATTTTTTCAAAAACTTGCCAAATCAGACACAAAACCAATTTGTTTGGGATCGTTGTTCTTGCATTACCCAGTTTCAGACAAGCTTTAGCTTTAGCTCACATTTGACCCTAGAAGACTTTGGTATACAGAGGCATTCCTGGTTGACTCAATGATTACAAGGTGCCCAGGTCTCATGGTTGCAAAAAAAAAAGGCCCAAATCATCACTCCTCCACCACAGTGCTTGACAGATGGTAAGAGGTGCTTGTGGCTCTGTACATTATGGGCAAAATATTGTTTCAGAAGACTTGTGGTTTGCTCAGATACAATTTTGCAGACTTAGTCGTGCTGCCATGTTCTTTTAACAAAGAAGAGGTTTTCTCCACTTACCCTTTCCAAACAAGCCCTACTTGCGCTGACTTTTCTTAATTGTACTGTCATGAACTTGCACATTTAACATAACAAATGAGTCTTAAATGCAGTTCTTGGGCTAATTGCAATCTCTCTAAGCATTGTATGGTCTGACCTTGGGGTGAATTTGTGGGACTGTGGAGTCTTAGATGTAGCTATTGGGTTTTTGCAATTTCTCTGAGCACTGTATGGTCATGCTGGGATGTCCAGTACTGAGAAGATTGTCGACTGTCTTGAATATTTTCCACTTGTGAATAATCTTTCTCACTGTAGAATGATGGACTTGATATTGTTTAGAAATGGCCTTATAACCCTTCACAGACTGACTTGGCATTGTGTTAAGACACACTTTTTTTGCTCCAGACCAGCAATCTGCTGAAACTTCTGCTCTTAGGGCTCTTTCACACTAGCGTTTTTGTTTTCCGGCATAGAGATCCGTCGTCGGGGCTCTATGCCGGAAAAATCCTGATCAGGATTATCCCAATGCATTCTGAATGGAGAGAAATCCGTTCAGGATGCATCAGGATGTCTTCAGTTCAGGACCGGAACGTTTTTTGGCCGGAGAAAATACCGCAGCATGCTGTGCTTTTTGCTCCGGCCAAAAATCCTGAACACTTGCCGCAAGGCCGGATCCGGAATTAATGCCCATTGAAAGGCATTAATCCGTATCCGGTCTTAAGCTAAACGTCGTTTCGGCGCATCGACGTTTAGCTTTTTCTCAATGGTTACCATGGCAGCCAGGACGCTAAAGTCCCGGCTGCCATGGTAAAGTGTAGTGGGGAGCGGGGGAGCGGTATACTTACAGTCCGTGCGCTCTGACGTCACCCCGGGAGCCGCACGGACTGTAAGTATACCGCTCCTCCGCTCCCCACTACTACTATGGCAACCAGGACTTTAATAGCGTCCTGGCTGCCATAGTAACCTCAAAGCATTTCGAAGACTGATCAGGATCCTGATCAGTCTTCTAATGCTTTCAGACGACTTGCGTTCTGACGGATCCGGCGGGACGGAAGTGCCTGCCGGATCCTCAGAACGCAAGTGTGAAAGAGGCCTTATAGAGGTTATGCAAAAAAAAAGCGCTATGTGGCTCTTATAGGGGTCAACACAGTCAGTTAGCAGCAGTCCCACACACGTCGGTGTGGATCCTAATCACCGTTTTTAGTCACACATAAAAGATAAAAGGTGGTGGGGCCGCGCTTTCAATCCAGAGACCACTCTCGGGGAACACAGCACCGGATAATCGCAGCGGTCTTCCACTGCTACTTCTGATGTCTTGTACCGACCAACAAAACCGCAGTTGCTCCAATACATCCTCTCCCTTCAAAGCAAACGATCGGACATAGTGTAGTACATCCAGCTGCTTATCACAAAGTCTGCCTTATTGTACTTACAAGCAGGGCCGGACTGGGGATAAAAACCAGCCCTGGAAAAAGTTGCATACCAGCCCCGGAAAAAGTTGCATACCAGCCCCAAACACACACGCCGCGAGCGTGTGTATGTATGTGTGTGTATATATATATATATATATATATATATATAATTATATACACACACACAGGCCGGGCCTTACCCTAGCGTTGCCGTGACTTGGCCTCTGCGCAGTGGCAACTCTAGGAACAATATATGGGAGGCACATGAGATACCACAGTCAAAATGGGGGGCACTAATAATTTTCCCCACTTAAATTCATACAACTGAAAAAAACGAAATAAGTATATATAAATTCAAAATACGAGAGTATTGCGGTATGCAGGGATACATTTATAATAAAATAATTTACTTACAAAAGAACCTATTCCATCTTCTGCTGTGCTGTCCTCTGCTTGTTTCCACGGATCTTCCCCTCTTTTCAATCTGTCCTCAGTGCGCAGGGCAGGCACACTGCTATGGGGATCTGTGGATGACACACTGTTATGGGGATCTGTGGATGATACACTGCTATGGGGATCTGTGGATGACACACTTTTATGGGGGATCTGTGGATGACACACTGTTGTGGGGATCTGTGGATGACACTGTTATGGGGGATCTGTGGATGACACACTGTTATGGGGGATCTGTGGATGACACACTTATGGGGATCTGTGGATGACACACTTATGGGGGATCTGTGGATGACACACTTATGGGGATCTATGGATGACACTGTTATGGCGGAATCTGTGGATGACATACTGTTATGGGAGTACTTTTACACCTGCGGCATGGCTATCCGACCTATCCGGGCTGTTCACCCTCCTGATCCGCCATGCCGCAAGTACCCGTGCACTGCCGTGCTGCTGCTCTGTCCCCATTGACTATAATAAGGGCAGGGGCGGAGCTATGGTGCAGCATGGCAGAGATCGCCGGACTAAAAGTCGGACATGCAGTACTTTTTAGTCCGGCGATCTCTGCCGTGCTGCGCCATAGCTCCGTCACCTGCCCCTATTATAGTCAATGGGGACAGAGCAGCAGCACGGCAGTGCACGGGTACTTGCGGCATGGCGGATCAGGAGGGTGAACAGCCCGGATAGGTCGGATAGCCATGCCGCAGGTGTGAAAGTACCCCCATAACAGTATGTCATCCACAGATCCCCATAACAGTGTCATCCACAGATTCCCCATAACAGTGTCATCCATAGATTCTGCCATAACAGTGTCATCCACAGATCCCCCATAACAGTGACATCCACAGTGCCCCCATAACAGTGTGCCAGTAGCCGTCCCCTTTAGTGCCAGTAGCCCCCTTTATGTGCCAGTAGCCCCTTTAGTATCAGTAGCCGTCCCTTTATGTGCCAGTAGCCGCCCCTTTATGTGCCAGTAGCCGCCCCTTTATGTGCCAGTAGCCGTCCCCTTTAGTGCCAGTAGCCCCTTTATGTGCCAGTAGCCCCTTTATGTGCCAGTAGCCGTCCCCTTTATGTGCCAGTAGCCGTCCCCTTTAGTGCCAGTAGCCCCCTTTAGTGCCAGTAGCCCCCTTTAGTGCCAGTAGCCCCCTTTAGTGCCAGTAGCCCCCTTTATGTGCCAGTAGCCATCCCCTTTATGTGCCAGTAGCCCCCTTTATGTGCCAGTAGCCCCCTTTATGTGCCAGTAGCCCCTTTAGTGCCAGTAGCCCCCTTTAATGTGCCAGTAGCCCCTTTATGTGCCAGTAGCCCCTTTATGTGCCAGTAGCCCCTTTATGTGCCAGTAGCCCCTTTATGTGCCAGTAGCCCCTTTAGTGCCAGTAGCCCCCTTTAATGTGCCAGTAGCCTCCTTTATGTGCCAGTAGCCCCCTTTATGTGCCAGTAGCCCCTTTAGTGCCAGTAGCGCCTTTATGTGCCAGTAGCCCCGTTTGGTGCCAGTAGCCCCTTTAAGTGGCAGTAGCTCCCTTTAAGTGGCAGTAGCCCCTTTAAGTGGCAGTAGCCCGCTTTAAGTGGCAGTAGCCCCTTTATCTGCCAGTAGCCCCTTTATCTGCCAGTAGCCCCTTTATCTGCCAGTAGCCCCCTTTAGTGCTGCCAGTAGCCCCCTTTAGTGCTGCCAGTAGCCCCTTTAGTGCTGCCAGTAGCCCCCTTTAGTGCTGCCAGTAGCCCCCTTTAGTGCTGCCAGTAGCCCTTTAGTGCTGAGTACAGACAGCTAAGGGCTACTGGCAGCTAGAGGGTTACTGGCAGCATTAAGCTACTGGCAGATAAAGGGGCTACTGGCAGTAGCCCCTTTATCTGCCAGTAGCCCCCTTTAGTGCTGCCAGTAGCCCCTTTAGTGCTGCCAGTAGCCCCTTTAGTGCTGCCAGTAGCCCCTTTAGTGCTGCCAGTAGCCCCAAGAAAAAAAAAAAAAGAACACTTATACTTACCTCCAGCGATGCGATGCAGGCCTCTTCCGGCCTGTGTCTCGAGCTGTACGGCTCGGCGGCGCGATGATGTCATCGCGCCGCTGGAGCCGGCTCTGATAGGCTGCCAGCCTAGTGCTGGCAGCCTATCAGAGGAACAGGGAGAGGTCACGCCTCTCCCTCCTCTGCTGCTGCTCCGCACGGAGATGAGCGCAATGCAAGCGCTCATCTCCGTCGCCACTGGAGCCCAGTGTGCCTGCGGCCGCCGGCCAGCCGTGCGGCAGTCAGGGCTACCGGCCTACCGGGAATTTTCCCGGTATCCCGGTAGGCCAGTCCGGCCCTGCTTACAAGATAAGATACTTGTCACCAGTCCAATATATAACAATGCAGGTAAAATCCCTGCGCACCCGACCCGGGTTTCGCCGATAGCTTCTTCAGGGGTTCTGAGTACATAATTTAAACCACGGAAGGTTCATGTCCTCATTTTTACATCACTTCCGCTACTCACGTAACAAATACTCATTTAAATTAAAGTTAGTCACATCCGTACAGAATAAAACAATTTATATAAAACAATAACTATTAGCCATAATATCTTTCGCTATCAATTTAAAATCACATAAATATCCAAAATTGTAGAGGTGGTCACACTTGCTGATGATCAGTTAATCATAATTCCTATGGAAGCAGTAAAGATGTTCAATTTGTCGTGTTTTTTTTTTCATCTGAGATTGTAATTACCTAATTGCAAGACCTTCTAAGGACCAGATTTATTTTTATTTTTTTACTACGTCCTGTTGCATACAAAACCATAGAATTCGAAGAGGGTGGACTTTGTCTTTCTGATGACTGTATATTTTCTTCTCTGTCTTTTTACCATAAAATGAGGAGAGGTATCCACTTCTAATACTTGGCCTCGAGTACTCTACTAATGTTGATAATGTTGATCCAGCACTGCCTTTGGGAGGTGTTATTTGTTGCTAGACAACATTACCAAATAATTAGGTGACGTCAACAAGCTCAAGCCAAGTTCTCAGTTATGCGACTATTGCTCATTTATTTGTCTGTCCAAATGTCAGCTCCAGTCATTTTCAGCATAAGCATTGTGTTCAGTCACTGTTTTATCTGAAAACTTTTGCTGCTCTCCAACAATTCTCAAAGGTTTGTTTACTGGTTGGAAAATGTCCTACTGGTCATAAAAATTGTCCGCCCATTAAGTTTTTTGCACAAAGAACTTATTTTCAAACCATATGTCTCTGCCCCAATACAGCCTTACCTTCCTACATAAATACCCCACATAAACTTGTCCAGGCAGGAGAAAAAGCAAGAGTCGTACAGGTTGAGATTTAGTGGTAGCGTTTAATGTTTCATAATGGACTCTGTAAAGTCTTATTGAAGGTTAGACACATCTAGATGAAGAGAGTTGAACCCCGTGGTGCTATATGTGAACACCTGCACATTACATCCTATGCTTAATGGGACTGGTTGCAGTTTTTCCCAGTCTCGGTCACACATGATCATTTTATGGACAATTCCTGAGAAACCCCAATAACCTATGTAGGTTTTTGAAGTATGCAAGAACTTTGAGAAGGTAAAAACTAACCGATGTTCTCCTGCTTGGATTTGATGCCATGGCTTCATTGGAACCTCAGCTTAACCCTTTAACAGTCACATAAGAATTTGAAAAAATTACCTTTGCCTGCTAGGGGTAGTTGTAATAGAAGGTCCTTGTGTACAACAATAGTGTTGAGCAAATCAAAGCCAAACGAATTGACTTTGGTCCAAATTTCAGGAAGAATTTCATTCAGCGCAAAGCCAAATTTCCTCGCGCTTCATGGTAACCAATCTATTTTTCCTGAAATGGCGGTAAAAACAAACAAACACTCACCTCATCCATTCGCTCGTGAAGAGGCCGTCGTGGCTATCTAGATTGAAGATGCCATGCGAAATCTCGCATGGGGTGACGTGACATCACCATGCCACCAGAGCATTGGCTGGGTGCGGTGACATCAGTGATGACATCACTGCGCTCAGCCAGCATAATGATGTGAGATTTCGCGCAATGTCTTTAGTCAAGATGGCTACAACGGCCTCTTCTCAAGCAAATGAATAAGGAATGTATTTTTTTTAACCTGATTAACCCCTGAAAGGCCTCAATTGTAGCATCAGATAACGTGATCAGTGATGAATGCGGCATCTGAGGGGTTTAATGACGGACGGTGGCACAATCGCCGTTCCCTGTCGTTGCACCCGCTACATACAAGGGAATGTGCTTCGTGACAAAGTAATTCATTACAAATCGAATTTCTTTGTGAAATTCGGTGAAACATCTGAATCGAATTTTTCATAACTTCGTTCATCTCTATACAACAGCATATTAAGCTGACAGATCCCAGACAGAGACCTGTAAAACTATTGTCCCCCCTGCATTCGATTGAATAGAACTTTATTTTTTCAGTATAGCTGTGTAAGGTCTTGTGTCAGTTTTGTGCACACGTCATGTTGCATTTATCTTACAAGGAAAATATGTAGCATTGCAAAATAAGTTTTAAAATTTTTTCTTCCATCATTCATCGCTCATCAATCCTGTGACCTACAATACGTAATACAAAATTTTAGAAACACAGGGAGGTTGCCTATATGTATATAATTTGTGCGCAAAAACTATTTGGCTCAGTGGTTAGCACTTCGATGACTCACTAGAGTCCCGGTTCAAAGCCAACCAAGAGCAACATCTGCATGGAGTTCATATGTTCTCCCCATGTTTGTATGATGGCTTACTCCAACACTCCAAAAGAATACTCTCTGTACAGTGCTGCAGAATAAGTAGGTGCGAGGCGTGGAGAGTAGAGTTTTGGCAAAATTGACATGAATTTTTGACTACCTTTTCACAAAAAATCTATTTGGCAAAAATGATAAACTTTACTGTGCATGCAGAAGCTCCTGCTGGTTACAGGTAGCTCTCCCTGCATTCACACTGCTGCTTGACTTGTGCTTGGGCAAATCTATATATTCCTTTCCCTACTGCAATGGAATTATCTCTTTGGGTGAACACATCCTAAATGCACATTTTTTACATTGTAGTTTTTGAAATTATTATTTGAAGGTTCACAGTGTATAATCGAAATTCTAAAAGTATTAAAGCGGTTGTCCGTGTGTTTAATATTGATCACCTATCCCCAGGATAGGTCATCGATGTCAGATTGGCAGGGTCTGACTCCTGACACCCCCACCAATCAACTGTTTGAGGAGTCTTCGGTGCTCAGACAACCCCTTTAAAATATGCACCCTTGTTATGTACTCCAGTATTCTTGCCATCCTAATATGAGGCAAATGCATAATGAAATCGTGTCTGAACATGCAGATACAAAATTATTTCATTTGGAAGAAGAGCGAGACAATTTTGTCAATAAATATTGCCATGTAATGTCAGTCCTACCTCTACTGAGAGACCGGGGTGGGGTCCTATTTGACTTTAAGCTAAGATTTCAAGGTCAAGTGTCTTATAACGTTATACAATCTTAAAAATAACTCCATAGAAAGGACTAAACTCCAATTTAAGGCCCTTTTCTCCTGCAGTCAATTTTTGTCTCAAAACATTGCATGTGCACTTTAAACCCACGGTGAAGGCTGAAAGCGTCACAACTGGTTGTTGGCCAATTGGTAGATGCTCATTCAGGAAACAGACCATAGAGGACAAGAGGGAAGAAATAGGACATTGTGGATATGTGACATCCTTGGCCCATTTCTTTCCACCCTCCACCTGCTGAGATAATTAGCGTAAAGTCCAGGATCTGTTTTAATTTCCGGGGGTTATGTCAAGGTCTCAGGTCAAGAGGAATGCCACTGAAAGGATCTATTCTTCCTCCGGGATGGGGCACAATGCTGAGTTCTCCCACTTTCACAAACAAGACAATGGTGAATCAGTCACTTTCCAGCGGTCATGACACATATGATTCATTGCAACCTTTGTTAACACTCGTCTGGATTGTTAATGGCAGTGACATTTTTTTATTCTTCTCTATAATGCTGGGAGATTGCGGTTTGTAACCCTTGACCGTGCCAAAGTCATTTTTCTTAAGTTTTCCGATGGTCCAGTGTTTAGATGGTGAGAGCCGTCACCGACATTACAAATTATTTGAGTTTATTTGCATTTTGAAATGGAAACTGTGTAATACTTCACTTCTCCTGTGAAGGTGCTGCAGAGGTGGTGAACACTTGCTAGGGGGTTCCACCCCAGATCACAACTGATCACTGGACGAAGCTGAAATAGGGTATTGTGTGATTTGCTTATGGTTAGGAGCCAATCCAAAGCTGACAACCCCTTTTAATATTGGAATGATCCACAATACCATCTAGTGTATACAAATTGATTATTAATGGAAATCCTTAAAAAGCACTAAGCCCTGAAATTGTATGATAAAAATGTTCTGCTACTTCTCTTTATCAGTGACCCTTGAACTGTTGCAAGAAGGCCTACTGGGAGTTGTAGCTTCAGAACAGGTGGAGATCTTATCTAATACTTTAAGGTCCAGCATCTCATCATGTGCATACAGTCCACAATTGGCCCCCAATACCTATTTTATTCTTAAAAACAACTTCATAGAAAGGACTGAGGCCCACTTTCTCCTGTTGTCAATTTTGTCTCAAAACATTCTCCAAACGAGAAGGAAGTAGATTTGAGTTTTAGTCCTTTCCTTGGAAATACCACCGATTCTCCCCTCAGGCACCCATAATAAAAATGGAGACCACTGCTCTACAAGACTGGAGGCCCTTAAAGATTTGCAAACTTCTCAGTTGACCAGGATCCTATTTTTAGGGAGCACCCAATATTCTCTAGCAGTATACAGGAAGTGACTGGGCTCCTTAAAGAGGTTCTCTGATCTCAGATATTGCTAGCCTATTTGGGATCTCCCATAGCAATGAATAGAGATAGGAACAGGTCCCAGAGCTGAGACCCACACCTATCTGACATTGATGGCATAATGTAGCGATATGTCATCATCAATATCTGGGATGAGCCAACCCATTTTAAGGGAATAGTATTGGGTGCTGTATATTGTTTGGGCACTGTACGGTAATATTGCGTGGACTGTATATGACGGAATTTTTTTAGGAATATTATGAGAAAATCTGGCAAGCACAGGGTGTTTTTGCCTTCCTCTGGATCAACTAGAAGGATGACAGGCCGAACAGGATGGACAAATGTCTTTTTTCGGCCTTATGTACTATGCTACTATGTTACGTTACCAAGGGCCAATTTAATATAAACTGACCCTTCTGCTTTACATCTTGTTCTCTGGCTCACTGAAGGAAAGGGTTAAAAAAGTAAGAAAAGGCCATTCTAGACTACATAAAAAAGTGGGAAGGTATTGCTTTCCTGGCAGAATTAGCTATGCCACCTTCTAATAGATACACTTTAAAGTAGCATTGCCCCATTTGATGGTAATAAGACTCTGCTGGATAAAGATATTTGGAAGGCACCTAAGAATCTTTCTGTTACCTACCACATTAACAAATTTTTTGGGTGGAGCAGGGCTTCAGAATTATTTTGAAGTTTTAGATAGGATTTACATTTTTCTGCTGTATCCAGAACCTCAATGTGAAACACCTGCATCACATCAATAATTCCATTGGCTATGCCATGCAATACAGCACCTGCTATTTTTGATGAAGAAGGTATTTTATTGCACTTTTTGTTTTTTTATGTCTTTTTTGGCTCCACTTACCTTTTCTCAGAAGCCTCGTGTTGGACATTAACTATAATGGGTGGACCATGCAAACTTGATATGAAGTGGCATGGTGCTTTCCAATTACTGATGCCATTTGGTTCTACTAATCCGAAGGGGTCATAGTGGTAGGACCCTCAGAGAAGAGACATTTTCAGCATCTCCTACTCATATGCTACAGTAATCATGTCTGCACATCAAAGTATTGTGTTGAGTCTTTGATTTCTAAGTTGGATAGTCGATTGGTTGACCCTTTCTCTACAGTTAATATCAAGTTTTTACCTTGCTCTTGTAGAATATATTCTAGAAGACGTATTATTAACCAGTCTTGTGTATCTTTATATTTTTACAGATGACCACACAGAAACACCAGGCCTAACAACAAACGGTGGTCTCCAGTCTGTTCTAGAGGACACGGTTTCACCGGCCTTTGGTGCAACAGTGATCATTATTGTGACTGTGGTGATTTCTGGCAGTGCATATCTATGTTTTCTGAAGTACATATGTTCTGGATGCTGCAAAGCAACACAGGTTGTCCCAGTAAGAAGACTTGACCCATCTCGATCTGAAGAGCAAGTGTAGATCTTTTTTAAACATGAACTGCAATTGGTTTATGTTGCCATATCGGACAACTATTTTTAACAGTGTGATTGACATGACCCATCTTGACCTTAAGAGAAAGTGTTGTAACTGTCTAGTGGACACGTGTTGAAGAAGAATCGACAGGCTGTTTTGTTAAATGATATGAAGAGTCCAATGTCTACTCACTTTTTTTTTTTATCTGGGGAGCAAGTGTTTTGAGGATCAATTTTGAAGATGGTTCTTCATTGAGGTCTTTTAATTTTAACTGTACTTTACAGATCTCAAAAACAATGCTCTTGATTAACTCAACCTATCGTGATCTGAGGAGCAAGCATAGTTACTGCCTCAAAGTTGAATCACCGAGACGGACTGTTCACTGGAGGAGTCAGAGTAACCCCTCATAATGGACATACAAAAAAAGAGCCATAACTTGTGATTAGTAGACTTGGGGTAAAGTTCAGAAGCCATATGTTCAAATGTTGCGTGATCTGGGTACAAGTAGATGTCATGGTGGAGTATAGATCTACGTACACAGATACAGACTTACTACACAAACAAAACACAGTGAAGTTAAAATTGTGGTTGGTGATTTTTCCGAACATTAGACAATGTTTTAGTTTTGCCAAAAAATAAAAAATTAACCAAAAAGTGTTGGTGGTAATGTCAAAGAGAACATAAACAATGGTTAAAAGGGTTGTCTCAGGGGGAAGTCGATACCATATGGCTGAGATGTTCCATCAATGTCTGAACAACAGTGGTCAGTGACACAGGGTGAAGGATGGATGATCTTTCAAGGAATGTTTTTCAAAGAAAGGTCTTTCATTCATAAACATTTCATTTTTTTTAATGAAAGATTTTTTGTATGACCATTGAATAAAAATTCTAGGCACGGATCACTTCTTCTCAGACGATGATGGTCTGTCATTGGTCAGCTAAAGCAATCGTTCATTGTTAAAGTTCACCAGACGAACCAACGTTTTGGTGGATATGGCCAATTATGTTCAACTTTAGGTAAATGGGTATCTTAAAGGGTTATCCCATGATTATTGTACAAAATTAAAATAATTCATCATATAGTATATAACTATTTCTTTCTAACAATGCTGGAACCGGCCCTGTAGCCCACATGGATCCAAAGATCTCCTCATATATTGCTCCAAATGTTCTGCTAGATGAATTTCAAGCTGTAAGCGTAGGGTATCCTTCTGCTGTGGCAGGAGGCAGTTGAGGGATGGAACTGAGCATGATAAATTTTCAGATCCAGGTGCTGGTTTAAAAACTATTGAATATTTTTCATGGGACAACCCCTTTAAGTCATCAATGCCTCTGCTTAAAAAGACCCTTTAAAATTATCGGGAAAGTTAGATGGAGCTTTACTGGAGCTTTACTGTTCTTTTTGCCATTGATATTTTTGTAGATAAGCAAATGAGTCTCAACTTTCAAGTGTGAACTTCAAGAATCCTGGTGTCTTAAGAAGATAAGTCCTCAATCTAAGAGAATTAAGCATCTTGAATTAAAGAGATAAAACACGTTGACATCCTTCCAGGAGTACTTCTTCTTGTTTTATTTATAGTGTATTGCTTTTTCATGGTTTTCAATAAAGCAGTTTAGATATTGGAGACGATGCAAGCTTGATAGCTGTCGAGGATGTTCTGCTTCCTCTTCTCTTTCATCTTGGTGTCTTTGTTGTGCAGTGTATTCAGTATCTCAGCCATTACAGAAACAAAAATGTTTACTTCTGACAGAAGTATGGTTTCTAGAGAACTTAGGCTTCCCATAGACACTTTGGTGGAACCAGCCAACCACCTGGTGGGTGTATGGAGTGTCCCGATTCTCCCATGATGGCAAATGTTGAGAGAATGAAGTATTGGGCATTCAGATTTGAACTTGCCCTTGGTTTTTATTGTAAATAAGCCACCAAGAGAGGTTTCTGGCTTACTCCACTCTCCTCACTGAGGACACATGTATGCTTGGCCAAACCGAGCATGCATGTGTATGAGGAGATCGGGAGAAAGGTATATGGGCACCAGAAAACCACTAGAGATATTGGATAGCAAGAAGACGAACTTAGTTCATTTTCTATCAGCTACTTATTTGCGCCAATTAGAGATATACCTTCCATGGGTGTAAAGCAGGGTCCTTGGGGGGGGCAGGCTAAACTTTTTCTTCTGTTCCTAGCATGAAGGCACGGAATTTTAATGTAGCTGCCACTACTTAGTACAAAGAGATTATTGTAGCTTCCCATGCTAGTAACTAAAAATTTCTATGCACTGAGCTCCCTCTAGTGGTGGCTTCAGGCAGACAGTTTTATAATTTACTGAGGGAAGACGCAGACGTAGAACTGTATAGGGAACCTTATTAATGTATTTATACCAATTGTCTGCTGTTAATTCATTGAGAAATATGGCAACATATATATGAGGCACCGTTCTGCTGTAGCTGGAGGCAGTTCAAGGATGGAACTGAGCATGTGCTTACGTCTCGGTGAGCAGGAAAGAGAAATGAGAAAAAGAGTAAACAGCAGGGGGCGCTATACAGATAGATTTCTGAATAACTCAGTAGCTATAATACATTTTTAATTACATGCAATTACAAAAGTAATCAGATCCAGGTGCTGGTTTAAAAACTATTGAATATTTTTCATGGGGCAACCCCTTTCAGTCATCAATGCCTCTGCTTAAAAAGACCCTTTTAAATATTGGGAAAGTTGGGTGGAACTTTACTGTTGATATTTTTGTAGATAAGCAAATGAGTCTCAATTTTCAAGTGTGAACTTCAAGAATCCTGGTGTCTTAAGAAGATAAGTCCCTCTCCTCAATCAAAGAGAATAAAGATCTTGAATTAAAGAGATAAAACACTTTGACATCCTTACTGGAGTACTTCTTCTTATTTTCTTCATAGTGTATTGCTTTTTCATGGTTTTCAGTAAAGCAGACCACTTTTTACCGTATAGAAGTCAAATAAAGTGGGTGAGCCTGAGGGTGACTTTAGCATTTTTTTTTCTGTTCAATAAAAAAAAAAATTGGACATTTATCAAAAATGTGGGGTTATGCTTTGTGTTCCGCCTGGGAGTGTTTTATGTAGACGTACTGGAAAACTGGGGCTATACTGAGTTTCAGAGTGCCTGAATTAAGAGACATCTGCCTGGCTGCATCTCACTCCAGCGCACAGATCAACACTGGCGTAGTCTTCCTATATCCCCATTAAGGACTCATGCACACATGTGCCGACCGTGTAGTGCGTTGGAGACTGCAAATTGCGTTCCCCAATTCACGGCACCGTCCGTGCGGCCTGCGTGACGGATGCAGACCCATTCAACTTGAATGAGTTAGTTATCCGTCCGCCCTGCAAAAAAATAGAACATGTTCTATTTTTTGGTGGTCGGAAGGCATGGACTGAAATGCCACAGAAGTGTTCCATAGTACTTCCGTGGTATTCCGCTCCGTGCCTCCGCTCTGTATCTTTCAGATTGCGGACCCATTTAAATGAATGGCAGTAATGGCAGTATTTTTTATGTGTACTGTTTGGCAGAATTACCTGTGTATACTATTTGGGGACTTTAGATATTTACTATATGGTGGCATTATTATGTGTACTGGGTACTGTATGGTGACCTAAATCTGGGGATACACATTATATGTGGATTGGCCAAATCTACAGATTTTACCGATATAAGGCCGATGCCCGTATATTGCGGAACCGCTGTTTGCAGGCCGCAATACAGGCACAGCCGGCACACATTTGTGTGCATGAGCCCTAACAGTGTAGTCAGTGTCGGACTGGGGTACCTAGGGCCCACCAGTAAAATTCATTTTGGGGGCCCACTGTAAAGCTACATGCATATACTACCTGTCCACACTATCCAGTTTTTTATATGGACATAGGCAATGTACTGTATAGCATTTCAGCCAGCCTATCTATATGTCAGTCTACTGTGCCATGTGCCATTTGAGGAGGGGGTGGGAGACTAGGGGCCCACCGGGGAATTCACCTGTTCCCCTGTGGGCCAGTCCGAGCCTGAGTGTAGTACTCTAGCCAGTGCCAAGGAGAGCAACTAGTACCAAATTTTGCCATGATAAATAGTACATTATCCCTCGTCATTGCGATGTAAATTTCCTTCAACCGCCCTCTGCTGGCTGCAGTTGGTAAAACAATAACATGTTACAATGCTCCTACTCCCCATAATACAGGTCATGGAGCAAGTTAGGCTACTTTCACTCATATATGTTTTTTGCCTGATTCAGCAGGGATCAGCAAAAATGCTCCCGGTATTGACAATACAACCGGCTGCATCCGTTATGAACAGATCCAGTTGTATTATCTTTAACCCCTTAAGGACTCAGCCCTATTTCACCCTTAGGACTTGGCCATTTTTTGAAAATCTGACCAGTGTCACTTTATGTGTGAATAACTTTAAAATGCCTTTACTTACCCAGGCCGTTCTGAGATTGTTTTTTAGTCACATATAGTACTTCATGACACTGCTAAAATTGGGTCAAAAAAGTTGCATAAAAAAATACAATTTTTACCAAAAATTTTAAAAAATTAGCAAATTTCAAAGTTTCATTTTCTCTACTTCTCTAATACATAGTAATACCCCCAAAAAATAGTTATTACTTCACATTCCCCATATGTCTACTTCATTTTTGGAGCATATTGGGAATGCCATTTTATTTTTTGGGGATGTTACATAGCTTAGAAGTTTAGAAGCAAATTTTGAAATTTTTCAGAAATTTTCCAAATCCCACTTTTTAGGGACCGGTCCAGGTCTGAAGTCACTTTGTGAGGCTTACATAATAGAAACCACCCAAAAATGATCCCATTCTAGAAACTACACCCCTCAAGGTATTCAAAACTGATTTTAAAAACTTTGTTAACCCTTTAGGTGTTCCACTAGAGTTAATGGCAAATGGACATAAAATTTAAGAAATTCAATTTTTTGGAAAATTTTCCAATATAATCCATGTTTTCCAGGAACAAAGGAAGGGTTAACAGCCAAACAAGACTCAATATGGGTTGCCCTGATTCTGTAGTTTGCAGAAACACCCCATATGTGGTCCGAAACTACTGTTTGGCCAAACGGTAGGACATAGAAAGAGGGGAACGCCATATGGGTTTTGCAAGGCAGATTTTGCGGGACTGGTTTTGTTTATACCATGTCCCATTTCAAGCCCCCTGTTGCACCCCTAGAATAGAAATTCCAAAAAAGTGACTCCATCTAAGAAAGTACACCCTCAAGGTATTCAAAACTGGGTTTACAAACCTTGTTAACCCTTTAGGTGTTCCACTAGAGTTAATGGCAAATGGAGAAACAATTTCAGAATTTAAATTTTTGGGAAAAATTTCCATTTAATCCATTTTTCAAGTAATAAAGTAAGGGTTAACTGCCAAACAAGACTCAATATGGGTTGCCCTGATTCTGTAGTTTGCAGAAACACCCCATATGTGGTCCTAAACTACTGTTTGGCCAAACGGTAGGACATAGAAGGAGGGGAACGCCATATGGGTTTTGCAAGGCAGATTTTACGGGACTGGTTTTGTTTATACCATGTCCCATTTCAAGCCCCCTGTTGCACCCTAGAATAGAAATTCCAAAAAGTGACTCCATCTAAGAAAGTACACCCCTCAAGGTATTCAAAACTGGGTTTACAAACTTTGTTAACCCTTTAGGTGTTCCACTAGAGTTAATGGCAGATGGAGAAACCATTTCGGAATTTCAATTTTTGGGAAAATTTTCCATTTTAACCCTACTTTATTACTGGACAAAGTAAGGGTTAACTGCCAAACAAGACTCAATATGGGTTGCCCTGATTCTGTAGTTTGCAGAAACACCCCATATGTGGTCCTAAACTACTATTTGGCTAAACGGCAGGACATAGAAGAAGGAGAACGCCATATGGTTTTTGGAAGGCAGATTTTGCAGGACTGGTTTATTTACACCATGTACCCTTTCAAGCCCCTTGCTGCACCCCTTGAGTAGAAACTCCATAAAAGTGACCCCATCTAGGAAACTACAGGATATGGTGGTTGTTGTTTTGGTACTATTTTAGGATAAATATGATTTTTGGTTGCTCTATATTACACTTTTTTTTGAGGAAAGATAACAAAAAAATTTAATTTTCAAATTGTTTCTACATTCGCCATTAAGTTTTGTGGAACACCTAAAGGGTTAATACAGTTTGTAAAGTATTTTTTGAATACCTTGAGGGGTGTAGTTTCTTATATGGGGTCACTTTTTTGGAGTTTCTAGTCTAGGCTACATCAGGGGGAGCTTCTAATGGGACATGGTGTAAATAAACCAATCCATCAAAATCTGCCTTCAAGAAACTATATGGCGTTCCCTTCGTTCTATGCCCTGCCTTGTGGCTATATATCCATTTACGACCACATATGGGGTGTTTCTGCAAACTACAGAATCAGGGCAATACATTTTTAGTTTTGTTTGGCTGTTAACACTTGCTTTATTACCGGAAAAATGGATTGAAATGGAAATTTTGCCCAAAAATTTGTGGTTTTACACTTTTTTTTTTTTTATGCTGTTCATCTGGGGGGGTTGGGTTAAATGTTATTTTTATAGGGCAGATTGTTACGGACGCGGCGATACCTAATATGTCTACTTCATGTAAAATCTAAACAAATTATACTATATCATCATTTGAGGAACAAAAAAAATTATTTTAGTATCTCCATAGCCTGGGAGCTAAATTTTTATTTTTTTGGTTGGGCGACTATCTAATTTAGGGGCTAATTTTTTGCGGGATGAGATGGCGGTTTGATTGGCACTATTTGGGGGTGCATATGACTTTTTAATGGCTTTTTATTACACTTTTTGGGATCCAAGGTGAAAATAAAAATGGCTTTTTTTACATAGTTTTAATTAGATTTTTTGGGACGGCATTTATCGAAGGGCTAGTTTATGGGGTATATTTATAGACAAGTTTTTTACATACACGGCGATGCCCAATATGTATGACTCTCATACTTTGGAGACACTAAGCAGGCATCCTCAAACTGCGGCCCTCCAGATGTTGTAAAAATACAATTCCCACTGTAGGTTGTCTGGGCATGCTGGGAGTTGTAGTTTTACAACATCTGGAGGGCCGCAGTTTGAGGATGCCTGCACTAAAACTAATATTTTTGTGAAAAAATTTGTTCCAGTGTCTCCAAAGTCTGAGAGCCATAGTTTTTATGTTTTCTAGGGGACTGTCGGGAATTATAAAAATTTAGTACTCCATGGAAGTGTGATACTCCCTGAAGCAATTGATAACGCAGAGGCCCGGATGATCGGGGCAAGTGTCACACTGAGTGGTGGTGTCTTTCCCCCTCCTGTGACACACTCTGCATCTTTTTGGGTTCGTCCCTTCTTTCCAGTATGGGGACCACACCTGGAAAATGTTGGCCAGGGACGATCCGGGCCCCTCCACTCCCGAGGTACTCCGACCTGCTCTTTCCCGGTCTGAAAAGATCAGGTCCTTGAGGACTGCCTCATAGAACTGGAGGAAAGTCTCTGTGCTGCCAGCGCTCGAGATAGTACAAAAGCGTTGTACATGGCAACCTGTACCATGTAGACCGCAACCTTTTGTACCATGCCCGGGTTTTCCGCATGGCATTATATGGTTTGAGGACTTGATCAGATAGATCAACTCCTCCCATATACCGATTGTAGTCGACGATACAATCGGGCTTGAGGACCGTTGCCGTGGTACCTCGCACAGAGACTGGGGTGGTGCCGTTACCATGGATTGTGGTCAGGATAAGGACATCCCTCTTGTCCTTATACCTGACCAACAACAGGTTGTCGCTGGTAAGGGCACGGGTCTCACCCTGGGGATAGGTACCTGGAGGAGGGAGGTAGGGAGGTCACGCTGATTTTTCCGCACGGTCCCACAAGCGAACGTGGATCTGGCGGCAAGGGACCTGAACAAGGGAATACTGGTATAAAAGTTATCCACGTACAGGTGGTAACCCTTATCCAGCAGTGGGTGCACAAGGTCCCACACGAGTTTCCCGCTAACACCCAGAGTGGGGGACATTCTGGGGTTGAATACGGGAATCTCGTCCTCATGAACACGAAATTTGTAAGTGTACCCTGAGGTACTCTCACAAATTTTGTACATTTTCACGCCATACCTCGCTCGCTTAGTGGGAATGTATTGACGGAAACTGAGTCTCCCTTGAAAGCAACAGAGACTCATCAACCGCGACCTCCCTTCCAGGCACGTAGGCCTGTGCAAACTTGGCCCCGAAATGATCGATGATCGGCCGTATCTTATACAGCCGGTCATAGGCAGGATCACCTTGGGGGACATGCTGCATTATCTGCATAATGCAGGCATTTCCGGATGGCCTCGAATCTGGGACGCGTCATGGCCATACTGTACAGTGGGGTCTGATAGAGGACGTCCCCACTCCAGTGATGCCTGACACTGGGTTTTGCACTAGACCCATGTGCAGCACGAGGCCCCAAAACGTCCTCATCTCGGCTGCACTGACTGGCGTCCAGCCACCGGGTCTAGCCAAAAGGAGCCTGGGTGCTGAGCGACGAACTGTTGGGCGTACAGATTCGTCTGCTCCACCATCAGATTCACCAGTGGGTCACTGAAAAAAACTAAAAAGTCTATTTCAGTGAACCCCACTGTGGGAATCTGGATTCCAGGATTGCCAACAAAATCCGTAATCGCAGGCTCATAGTCCACTGGGGGACACCAGCTAAGTTCACCGGTGGGGGGCTTATTTGGTGGGCCAGGAAACCAGTACGAACCCCAGGGCTGCTCGTACTGGTGTGGGCCACGGGTTCCCTAGCATGTGGGGGCCCTGGCTCCGCCTGGCGGCGTCTCCGCCGCCTTGGGGGCTCATCATCATCAGATGATGATGAGGAGGATGCGGATGAAAGGAGGAACGTGGGGTCATCCTCATCCTCACTGGCGCTCTCGGTGTCGGAGAGCATCTGGGCATATGCCTCCTCCGCCGAGAACATCCGGCGGGCCATGGGTATGTGTGTGCGTGTATGTGCATGTGTGTCAAACTTTATTGTATGTGCGTGTGTGTGGGGGCAGGTGTTCACGTACTAATAATAAGAAAAAAATGGACAAGTGTTAGAAAAAAAAAATAATTAAGTTCAAACTAGCTGATCAGCCATCCGCACTGATCAGCGGTGGGGTGGGCGATGCGCTAACAGTGGCCGGACGCTAAAAGTGCCGACCACAGTAAGCTCACGAAAAAAAAAAAAAAAAAGTGGTGGTGGAGTGGGGGGGGGTGGGGGAAGGGGGGACACGGGTCAGCACCCCTGGGTGGGTTTAGGGTCTCACAGCTAAGTGCTGTGGACCCCCAACCACCACAGGCAGCACTGAAATAAAAAAAAACTTTTTTCCTAAACACTAACTGTCCCTTCTAGGCCCTGCCTAAGATACCTCTCCCTCGCTGACCCTAACCTACCTGATGGCGGAGGGTGATGGGAGCCGGCCGGGGGTGGGGGGGGGGTGACAGGAACGGTGCTGGAGCGGTGCTGGAGCGGTGCTGGAGCTGTGCTGGAGCTGTGCGGGTGCGATCCTCACTCGGCAGCAGCAGCAGCAGGAAGAGGAGGGGAGAGAGGAGCGCCGGGAGTTTGAATCTCACGCCTCTCTCCCCGGACCAATCGGATCCCAGCACCGCCACAACCGTCCCCAATTCAAGAACGGTGATTGGTGGTGTTAAATCACACCACCGATCACCATTCTTTTCCGGTTCATCGGGTCACCGGAGACCCGAATGGACCGGAAACGCAGCAAACCGCAGGTCTGAATTGACCTGCGGTTTTCTGCGATCGCCGATACGGGGGGGTCAAATGACCCCCCTCGGCGTTGTGACAGGATGCCCGCTGAATGATTTCAGCGGACATCCTGTTACTATTAACCCCTGCCGCGCAGCACTTGCATTTTAAAGATATGACGTACCGGTACGTCATGGGTCCTTAAGGACTCGGAAACCATGACGTACCGGTACGTCATGCGTCCTTAAGGGGTTAAAATAGTCATGATGGATCCGTCACTTTTAAGTCAAGGGCTGCTGGATCCACTTTCTATTGTGTCAGAGAAAATGGATCCGGCAGCATTGAGTTACGTCTTCTTTATCAGTGTCCCATGACGCACACAAAAACGCTGTTTGTAGAGTTTTTGTTTGCGGTATGGGAACGTAGCAAACAGGACGAAGTGCATTTTGGAGCACTCTGTTCCATTCAGTTCAGTTTTGTCCCCATTGACAATGAATGTGGACAAAATTTAATCCAGTTAAGAAAAATGCAGATGTCATAGTAGCCTTAGCATTTAGCAAACAGAGTCTTCCGTAAATCTAAGAATGTAAAAATTTTCTTAAAAAACACTAGAAATGAAGAGCAGAACAAACAGTCCAGACAGCAAAATGTTACTTAATTTCTACGCTCACACCTATACTGTGAAGAACGTTTTACCCTGCCAGTGGGAAGTCACCAGCTCATCTCCAAAAGGACATGGAAACAAGTGGGACAAGCTGTTTTAAAAATATCAATGTTTCATAGTTTTTCATAAATTTTTCTATGCTAATTTGCATTTTTAACATTCTAAATATAATTGAATCCACTTGTATATTACCATCATGAGAAAAACAAAGCCCAGCCTCTTTAAATTTTATGGTTTTATGTATCAGGATCATAAATTTTATCTGGTCCTTAGAAGCCTTAAACATACAAGTACTGTGGAAGTCGCGTCTTTACAGATGGCGTCCGCTTGTGAGCGGAGCAGGCGGCATAGCTGCTGTTTTTAAAAGCAGACTCCCTGGGCTAATGTTTGCCATCAGCGATAACTCGATCCTAGATATGTAACCCCTTTAGATGTTGTGGTTAGGGATGAGTGAATTGCATAAAACTTCGTTCTAATACTGTACGGAGCAGGAGCTCCATACAGTATTAGAATGTATTGGCTCCGATGAGCCGAAGTTATTGCTTCCAAGTGGTACCTTGGAACCGAACCTGAGTTCGGGAAATGTTTTTTTACAGTACAAATGAATTTCTGAAGTTATTACCTGAAGTCTCGCTACACTTCGCAAAGTAATAACTTCGGCTCATCAGAGCCAATACATTCTAATTCTGTACAGAGCTCCTGCTCCATACAGTATTGGAACGAAGTTTTACGCGATTTGACTTCCCTAGTTGTGGTCAATTTTGACCTAAGGATCTGAGGAGGCTTTTCCCGGGAGAGCTGCTCTCCCAGGCCCTGAGCAGCTTCCCTGCGCTGAGATCAGGAAAGTCATTTGTGGAGGCCATATGGTCGTGACAAAAACACGCTGCGGTCAAGTATCAATTAGCCAAACAGGTTGCTGCTGGCTCCTGTTGAACTAATGAGGACCTCGCTGTTTAGTCAGTCTGCCTTATTAGTGGCCAAGCAGCACCAATAATACCGCACGGCCATTAACAGTGCAAACCAACAGTGTAGCTTCAACACGGCCGTGCTGTGTGGTCACGTCCTTACACTTTGCAGGAAAATAATAATGCGGATATACATTGCTGACTACCGTAGTGGAGGAAGAAGCCGCTGTCAGACTCCCCTGGCAGGGACTTTTCTCCTCGCTAACAAAACGATTGGGCAGTTGCACCGAATATCTCCCCCGACATTAGAAGCTGGGGGAGGGTCAAAAGACCATTCACATTGTAGGCCAAGCCCATTGAAATCAATAGATTTAGCCAATCCACATATAACGTGTATGCCCAGGTTTAGGCTAGATGCAGACGTCAGTTAAACCCGGACGTGAGCAGTCTGTGGTAATGCGGGCTGGATTTGTTCTTTAAAGCCGGAACGCACAGCGTCATAGCAACCAATGACGCTGTGCGCTCCGTCTGTATATAGTATACATAGGTCATTCTGCAAAACAGTACACATAAAAAATACTGCCATACAACACAACTACTGTATACATAAATACTACTGTCATACAGTTCATGCAATGCTGGCATACAAGTATGACAAGGGGTCATGGATGTACTGCTGGTGATTGAAGGTGGTAAGGTCATGTGCTGTGCCCCATAAAATCCAGATGTGGATGTGGAACATATTAGGAACATGGTCACAAAATCAGTATGTAAAAATGCTACTCACACACACTGTACTCTATTTTTCCGTGGTATTTGCACTTTTTAGGTACATGGCCTAATGGGGTTAACCGGTAGTTATTATTTTGTTTTAGGTATATGACCCCAAGCACAACATGAGAAAGCTATACAGTAGATCATAAGACAGGGGTACGTGGCTATCGCCGTACAGGGGCATGAGAGAGAGGAGGCCTGGACTATAACTAATGTGTGATAGTTGGGGGGCCCTTGTTACAGACTTTGCATTGGGGCCCAGGAATCGTTGGGAAGGGGTTAACCTAGTTGAAAAATATTCAGTACAACAAAACCAATTTGTAGTGTTTATTTTTTTTTGTGTTGCTCCACTGATTAATATCCGAACAGATCTGCTGCTCCCATATGGTGAAGAAACTAGAAAATAAGACAGAAATAAGAAATCTGCTAATGAGGCAATAAGAAAACACGCTTGTTTATCACATCACCTAAGCTTGAGAGATGGAAACGTGAAAGCAAAGCAATCAAGTACTGTAGCTGTAGAAAAATGATTTACTGATGTGACTCACTGAAAATATTATGTTTACAGCTATGCTGAGCCGCTAGATAGTAACATAAAAAAGGGGAAAAATAATACAGATTATACAGTATGCGCTGTTAGGAGAAGTAAGGAGAGGGACAACTGTACTGAACCTATCACAAGGCCAAAATAGTGGATATCATATTCCAACAATATCAATATCTCAACAAAGGAAACTGAAGACTACACAAATGTGTTGTCACAGGTGTTATTACTGTAGAAAGTGATGGCGAACCCATGGCACGGGTGCCAGAGGCGGCACTTAGAGCCATCTATGTGGGCACCCACTCCCTGGAAATGTCTATGGCGTACCAATATGCCTTAGACTTTTCCTGCCATTCATCAGTGCAGGACGTACTATGAATGGCACAGACAGCGCACTGAATGTAGGCAGGTATTATAGACAAATGATAAAGTACATGGAAGATATACTATATTGGACTGTAGTATTCAGGTTAAATTGCCGTGTTGACACTTCACGATAAATAAGTGGGTTTTGGGTTGCAGTTTGGGCACTCGGTCTGTAAAAGGTTCACCATCACTGCTGTAGAATAATACCGATCTTTGAGAATATAGTTGCTATAATACTGTCATTATATGTGCAATTACAATATAACTACTTTAATACTGCTCCTATGTACAAGAATATAACTACTATAGGGGCGGAGCCTGGCTGCCGACTAGGATGGAAGCTTGAGGCTGCAGCTCCTCCATCTAGTGTCTCCAAACTGCCTTTTAGCCCGCTCTATTCGCTGCAAACATGAGGAAAAATAGCAAGGATAGACATGGGGATCCCCCCAGCTCCCAGAAAGCGCTTGGAAACCAAAGAGAACTCCAGAATTACTGGAAACCTCAGCCGCCGCTGGCCGCCAAGGCCCGACACAACATGGCGCCGTCAGAAGGAAGCGCGGGAGACCAGGCCTCAGACGCCGAGAGCCTGCCGAGCAGTGACCAGTATGAAACTGCCTCCGCCTCACAGATCACTAAAGCTTTTCTGAAAGACAATATTCCAGGCTATGAAGCCCGTATTAGAAGAGTTGGCGGACATTAAAGCCGACCTCAAGCAGATAACTGGTCGGCTGGATGGACTCGAAGCAAGACAGGCCGACTTGTCCGATCTTACCGACTCGATCGCCTCCCAGCATCGGGTTCACTCTGAATATATTACCAAGTCCCTGCTCCTCATAGAGGACCAGGAAAATAGGAGCCGGCGAAAGAACATTCGGCTCAAAGGTATCTCTGAGCAGTACGCCCCGGAATCGCTCCGGTCGGTGGCCGCTGAACTCTTTCAATCCTTGCTCGGGCCTGACCGGGCGGCTCCTATCGTCATAGAGCGGATCCACAGGGCTCTCCGTCCGAAGCCCAAGCCTGGTGAACCCCCGCGAGACGTCATCTGCGGCCTTCTGTCCTTCGTGGACACCGCACAGCTTTTACAGGCCGCAAAGGAGAAGGTACCGGTCATGTACGCGGACACGGAGGTACACTTCTATCAAGATATAGCGCCTTCCACCCTTGCTAAACGGCGCCTGTTGAGACCTCTGTTAGATGTACTGAGGGACAGAGGTATTCAGTATAATTGGCTATTCCCCTTTGGCCTTGCTGTTTGGGTGGAGGGACGACGCCACACGATTCATGTGCCGGATGACCTAGCCAAGATTTGGCCTGTTCTCAAAATGGCGCCCTTGCAGATACCCTCGTGGCTTCCACTGCTGGACGGTGGGGACGCGGGTCCCCCTCCTATGCGACCACCGGCTGAGGCTAGACCTACCTCGGGTCCTAATCGTAAGCGAAGAAACTCATCGGCGGCTGCCTTCCAAGGCCGCACTTGAATTTGTGATGCTGCTCCTTGCAGGATTGTTCCACAAATTTTCTACCCAGGACTGTCGTGAGTAACACCATATGGTCGGGGGTGATCTAAGAGCGATGACACTACGGGCGGGGGATGTGACTTTATGTTTCTTTCCCGTTTTTGGTAGCTGAACCCCCTTGCCCCTTGCATCATTAACCGCACTATGGTAACCCATGTTCACCCCGATCCCCACCTGGACAGCCACTGAAGAAGGGGACTGACTCCACGCTTACAGCGCGGGCAATTTATTTTGCTTACTCGGAGCTACTCAGGAACCCTAAATCTATACTAAGCCCTAGCTGCCAGGAGTCCCGTTCTGCTGCACCTTTCAAGGACCCATATCTACCCCACTCCATATGACCTGGTTTTTGGACTTTATGTCACGCCAGCTTCTTTCGTGTCATGGATCCTGAGTTACACGTCCTGGGAAAGACTTTGGTTATCTGCATTTCGTATATTATTGTTGTAACCTGCCACCCCCCCCGTGGGGTGTCTGGGAAGCCACGATGGCCACCCCGTTGATACCGGGTCACCGTGGCTTTCTTCTTGCCATGTTTGTATTTGACAATTTCCACTGTAGATCCGTTTTACAGGTCGCTACGGGCTTATCCCAGCCCTATGGCTTTAAATGTTCCCTATGGTTATTTGGCGGGGCAGTGAGGAGATGCGTGTTTTGTCCGGGCATCTCTTACTTCCTCTCCACCCCTCCCCCCTCCTTTCACCTCTGCTTATCGAGGTGGAACTGTGTATTCTGCCTGTGTCAGTGAGTCCTAGCGGTGATCCCAGCAGCCAGGGACACCTCAATTCTTTGTTTAACTTGTCCAGGCATTGACATTTTCTCTTTCTCTTTTTCTTTTTATCTCCTCCTTGTTTGTCTTTAGTTACGTCCTGTGTTGTCTCACTTCCCCTGTCTTGTGGTTTTGTTCGTCAGTGTGCCCAGTGTTCTTCCCTTCATCCTTCCAGGTGGCGCTCCTCGTAACTGGTGACGTCTTTGACATCCTGAGAGTTTGCTACGTGAACGGTAACACATGGCTTCCATCACAATAGCCTCCCAAAATGTGAACGGCCTCAATGAACCTTGTAAACGAGCTCAAATATTTTCCCTACTGCACAGAGCGAAAGCATCCATCCTCTTCCTCCAAGAAACGCATTTTAAAACAAGTAAGACACCTCGCATCTCTTCCAGACATTACACACAGTGGTACCATAGTACTTTTGTGGGAGCTAGCAGAGGAGTGAGTGTGGGAATTCACAAGATGTGCCCCTTTGTGTGGTCCGCTTCTGAAGTGGACCCTGAGGGTCGGTACCTTTTCGTTAAGGGCTCTGTAGGAGAAGTTATAGTCACTTTTGCGAACCTGTATGCTCCCAATAGAGGACAAATCCCTTGGCTGAGTCGGGTGTTGACGCTCCTTCACTCCTTCAAGGAGGGCTTGGTGATCTTGGGAGGTGACCTGAACCTCACCCTGGAACCAGCCATTGATGCTTCTACTGGGCGTTCTGCTGTCACCCTCAGGTCACTCAGGTCACTCAAAAACACCTTCACAAATTGGGGGTAATAGATGCTTGGCGCTCCCTCCATCCATTAGAAAAAGATTATACTTTTACTCCCCTGCCAAACATTCCCACATGAGATTAGATTATTTGTTTATCTCCTCCTCCTTTCTGAAAAATGTTGCCTCGGCCACTATTGGTAATATTACTATATCAGACCACGCTCCCATTTTCCTTCAGATCCTCCTGTCCGATTCTCCCAACAGGGAGCGAACATGGAGATTGAATGAAACTCTCATCCTTGACCCGCACCACGCCGCAAAAATTGCCACCTCCATGAATGACTATTTTATGATCAATGCTTCTTCAGACCAGGGATCCCCTTCAGTTGCGTACATTTGGGAGGCTCATAAAGCTACCATACGGGGTGAACTGATTTCCTTAGGTTCATACGTCAAGAAACAGCGTGCCAAAGCTATCGATGATCTTTTAGCTCACATTTCCATACTAGAGACCTCCCATAAACGGGATGCTGCACCAGAGGTGTTTAATGAACTCGCCCAAGCGAGATCTGAGTTGAAAAACCTACTCAATGTCGTTTCGCGAAACTTCTCTTACGCTCTAGGTTCCGATCCTATGCTCATGGGAACAGAGGGAACAAGCTTATGTCGGCACTAGTCAAGAACCAACATCACGCCACTCACATTGCTACTATTAAGACCTCTGATGGTTCAACCCTAAACACTACGCCAGAAATAGCGAAAGCTTTCTGTGCATTCTACGCAGATCTTTACAACTTGCCCTCCCCGAGGCCACTCTGGGGATAGACCTTAAAAAGGTAACGGACAAGTTTCTTGACTCTTTGACTCTACCCTCTGTTCCCATGGACAAGCTAGAGGCCCTGATAGCCCCTGTGTCTGAAGAAGAGACGCTAAATATTCTGAAATCAATTCCCTCCGGTAAGAGTCCTGGCCCAGACGGGCTCCCTATCCTTTATTACAAAACCTTTAAATCAAACTTGATACCCCACTTCACAAACCTATGTAATTACTTGCTTTCCGGTGGACAATTGCCCCCCCAGTCCCTGGAAGCTCATATTACTGTTCTCCCCAAACCTAACAAAGATACTACTTCTTGCGGCAATTACAGACCCATTTCCCTCCTGAATACAGACATTAAGTGGTGGGCCAAACTACTGGCCATGAGAATCCAGACGGTTTTGCCTGATATAATTCACAGGGAACAAGTCGGCTTTATACAGGGGAGGCAGGGCAATGAGAATACGAAGAGGGTGTTGCATCTAATAGACTGGGCTAGAACTAGGAGTCTTCCTCTGGCCTTACTTAGTACGGATGCGGAGAAGGCCTTCGACAGGGTCAGCTGGCGATTTATGTCGGCGGCCCTGTCGAGGTTCGGATTTCCCTCGGCTAGTGGATGCAATTCTGACTCTTTATTCTACGCCCTCGGCCCGAGTGAGAGTGAACGGCACGCTGTCTCCATCTTTCCAGATATCGAACGGTACCCGGCAGGGTTGCCCCTTATCTCCAGCTTTGTTCGTTATTGTCATGGAGACTCTTCTCGCACATATACGCCAACATCCAGGGATTACAGGGGTTTCCGTCAAAGGTCAGATCCACACTACAGCTGCATTCGCAGACGATTTGTTGATACTAACCACCAACCCACAATCCTCCTTCCCGAGTTAGTCAAGGTATTTGAAGCTTTTGGTACACTGTCTAATTTCAAGATTAATTACAATAAATCCCAAGCCCTTAATATAACGTGCCCGGCACAAGTGATCTCTGATCTTAAAAGTCACACTCCCTTCTCGTGGGCGCCTAAATCCATTCAATTTTTAGGACTTCACATCTCAGCGGACCTGTCAGATCTTCACTCGCTTAACTACACGCCATTACTACGAGAGGTTAAACGCCATTTAATATCTGTGAAACTCCCTTTTATCTCCTGGATGGGAAAAAAGAATTACTTGAAGGCATATATAGTTCCCAAATTTACTTATCTCTTCCTGACCCTTCCCATATGGATTCCTAATTCATATTTCACAGACATAAGAAGGGTCTTCTCGAGATTTATATGGGGAGGCAAAAAGGCACGAGTGTCCTATGCTATCCTGACCAGAGAGAAGCGACTGGGCGGCTTTGGCCTTCCACACCTGGGCTTTTACTACACCGCAACCCAGATCAATCGCGGTTTAACCTTGCTTGCCCCTAACCCTTCTTCTGTATGTGATGAGCTTGAAAGGAATGTCCTTTCCTTTAGGAACCGTCAGGTCCTGTGGGGTGTACGCCCTTGCATGCACAATTCAGCAGATGTAGGCCTCTTGTGGAGAGGTATGTTGGTGGAATGGAGCAAGATCTACAAAACTGGAGGCGCGGTCTTCCCACACTCACTCCTCCCTCTACCCATGCTGCAAGCGTTTCTGCATAAAACTATTACAACACCGAGCGGGATTTGGAGGAAGCTCGATGGTATGACTTTATCTGATGTGTGCCCTTCTAATGGTGAAATGTCGTGGGCGATAATTCTAGACTCACCTCTATTGCACGGTGCCCATTTTCTTCACCTTCATAGCTTTCGACGAGACATCAAGCAGCTTGCCTCTTCTCTGGACCCTAACTTTTCTTCCACTACTTGGCTAAGCAGTATGATTGGCAAACCATTAACAGGGAGTAAAGCCCTCTCGAAAATGTACAGGCTTCTCCTCTCCTCTATGCCTCCTAGTACACAGTACTTATCTGCCTGGGAATCTGAGCTCGGGGTTGAGTTCTCGGAACCAGAGAAAATGGCGATTATGTCTAACTCACATGGATTTTCCAGGTGTGTTTTATTGCAGGAAAATTCCTTCAAATTAACCACTCGATGGTACAAGACACCAGCTTTTTGCATAGACTCAATCCGTCAGTACCAGCTGAGTGCTGGAGGTGTGGAGGAGACCTGGGAACCTTGTCCCACATCTGGTGGCATTGCCCTGCTATCAAACCTTTCTGGGCCCAGATCGAGGATGTTATCAATAGAATGGGGGCCAGGACAGGGTCTTAAGTTTGGACCCAAAACTGGTTCTGTTATGGTGTCCAAACCCCACTTTTACTCCGTCGAAACATAACCTACCCTCCATTTTGTTGGCAGCGGCTCGGCTGCTTATACCACTTAAATGGAAATCAGATGTAGCACCTACGATAGAAGAATGGAAGGCTAAGGTAGACCACCTTATGAGGCTAGAGGAGCTATCTGCATGGGAAGCCAATTGTAGAGCCCGATTTCTGACTGTCTGGAGGCCATGGATGTCATATCGAGGATTCATCTAAGCGCTATGAAGTGCCACCCTCTCCCTTCCCCCTCCTCCTTCCCTCCCTTCTGTGTCCTCGCTGTCTTCTTCTACATTGTCACCCCTGTATTGTTCTGTCCTTATCTGTCTTTTGGTTTGATGTTATAACTTTAGACCCGTTCTATCAATAATATGTGTACTATGTTTATATGCGTATACCCGCGGTTCTCTGTACTGTGCGGCCTTGGTCGCTGATTTGAGCAACACCTTTTTGATGATGAGTCTGAGACACCTCCGGTACGACGATGTTACCTTTATTTGAGAATGCTATAGATTTCATGTCTTATGTTCCCAACATATGTGTTATTATTCTTCTTTGCTTGTAACTGCCGACATGCATTTGGTATGCTTCATGGTCGTTTCTTATATGCTCATTTGCTTAATAAAAGAAAATTGGCAAAGAATATAACTACTATAATACTGCTCCTATGTACAAGAATATAACTACTATAATACTGCCTCCTATGTACAAGAATATAACTACTATAATACTGCTCTTATGTACAAGAATATAACTACTATAATACTGCTCCTATGTACAAGAATATAACTACTATAATACTGCTCCTATGTACAAGAATATAACTACTATAATACTGCTCCTATGTACAAGAATATAACTACTATAATACTGCTCCTATGTACAAGAATATAACTACTATAATACTGCTCCTATGTACAAGAATATAACTACTATAATACTGCTCCTATGTACAAGAATATAACTGCTATAATACTGCCTCCTATGTACAAGAATATAACTACTATAATACTGCTCCTATGTACAAGAATATAACTGCTATAATACTGTTCCTATGTACAAGAATATAACTACTATCATACTGCCTCTAATGTACAAGAATATAACGACTATAATACTGCTCCTATGTACAAGAATATAACTACTATAATACTGCCCCCTTTGTACAAGAATATAACTACTGTAATACTGCCTCCTATATACAAGAAAATAACTACTATAATACTGCTCCTATGTACAAGAATATAACTACTATAATACTGCTCCTATGTAGAATAATATAACTACTATAATACTGTCTCCTATGTACAAGAATATAACTACTATAATACTGCTCCTATGTACAAGAATATAACTAGTATTATACTGCCTTCTATGTATAACAATATAACTACTATAATAGTGTTTCTATGTACAGGAATATAACTACTATAATACTGCCTTCTATGTATAACAATATAACTACTATAATACTGCTCCTATGTAGAGGAATGTAATTACTATAATACTGCCTCCAATGTACACGAATATAACTACTATAATACTGCTCCTATGTACAGGAATATAACTACTATAATCCTGTTCCTATGTACAAGAATATAACTACTATAATACTGCTCCTATGTACAAGAATATAACTACTATAATACTGCTCCTATACACAAGAATATAACTACTATAATACTGCTCCTATGTACAAGAATATAACTACTATAATACTGACTCCTATGTACAAGAATATAACTACTATAATACTGCTCCTATGTACAAGAATATAACTACTATAATACTGCTCCTATGTACAAGAATATAACTACTATAATACTGCCTCCTATGTACAAGAATATAACTACTATAATACTGCTCCTATGTACAATAATATAACTACTATAATACTGCTCCTATGTACAAGAATATAACTGCTATAATACTGCCTCCTATGTACAAGAATATAACTACTATAATACTGCCTCCTATGTACAAGAATATAACTACTATAATACTGCTCCTATGTACAAGAATATAACTACTATAATACTGCTCCTATGTACAAGAATATAACTGCTATAATACTGCTCCTATGTACAAAGAATATAACTACTATAATACTGCTCCTATGTACAAGAATATAACTACTATAATACTGCTCCTATGTACAAGAATATAACTACTATAATACTGCTCCTATGTACAAGAATATAACTACTATAATACTGCTCCTATGTACAAGAATATAACTGCTATAATACTGCTCCTATGTACAAGAATATAACTGCTATAATACTGCTCCTATGTACAAGAATATAACTACTATAATACTGCTCCTATGTACAAGAATATAACTACTATAATACTGCTCCTATGTACAAGAATATAACTGCTATAATACTGCTCCTATGTACAAGAATATAACTGCTATAATACTGCTCCTATGTACAAGAATATAACTACTATATTACTGCTCCTATGTACAAGAATATAACTACTATAATACTGCTCCTATGTACATGAATATAACTACTATAATACTGCCCCTATGTACAAGAATATAACTACTATAATACTGCTCCTATGTACAAGAATATAACTACTATAATACTGCTCCTATGTAGAATAATATAACTACTATAATACTGCCTCCTATATACAAGAAAATAACTACTATAACACTGACTCCTATGTACAAGAATATAAATACTATAATACTATCTCCTATGTACAAGAATATAACTACTATAATAGTGTTTCTATGTACAGGAATATAACTACTATAATACTGCCTTCTATGTATAACAATATAACTACTATAATACTGCTCCTATGTAGAGGAATGTAATTACTATAATACTGCCTCCAATGTACAGGAATATAACTATTATAATACTGCTCCTATGTACAGGAATATAACTACTATAATCCTGTTCCTATGTACAAGAATATAACTACTATAATACTGCTCCTATGTACAAGAATATAACTACTATAATACTGCTCCTATACACAAGAATATAACTACTATAATACTGTTCATATGTACAAGAATATAACTACTATAATACTGATCCTATGTACAAGAATATAACTACTATAATACTGATCCTATGTACAATAATATAACTACTATAATACTGCTCCTATGTACAAGAATATAACTACTATAATACTGCCTCCTATGTACAAGAATATAACTACTATAATACTGCTCCTATGTACAATAATATAAGTACTATAATACTGCTCCTATGTACAAGAATATAACTGCTATAATACTGCCTCCTATGTACAAGAGTATAACTACTATAATACTGCCTCCTATGTACAAGAATATAACTACTATAATACTGCTCCTATGTACAATAATATAACTACTATAATACTGCTCCTATGTTCAAGAATATAACTGCTATAATACTGCTCCTATGTACAAGAATATAACTGCTATAATACTGCTCCTATGTACAAGAATATAACTACTATAATACTGCTCCTATCTACAAGAATATAACTACTATAATACTGCTCCTATGTACAAGAATATAACTGCTATAATACTGCTCCTATGTACAAGAATATAACTGCTATAATACTGCTCCTATGTACAAGAATATAACTGCTATAATACTGCTCCTATGTACAAGAATATAACTACTATAATACTGCTCCCTATGTACAAGAATATAACTACTATAATACTGCTCCTATGTACAAGAATATAACTGCTATAATACTGCTCCTATGTACAAGAATATAACTACTATATAATACTGCTCCTATGTACAAGAATATAACTACTATATTACTGCTCCCTATGTACAAGAATATAACTACTATAATACTGCTCCTATGTACATAGAATATAACTACTATAATACTGCCCCTATGTACAAGAATATAACTACTATAATACTGCTCCTATGTACAAGATATATAACTACTATAATACTACTCCTATGTACAAGAATATAACTGCTATAATACTGCTCCTATGTACAAGAATATAACTACTATAATGCTGCTCTCTATGTACAGAGAATATAACTACTATAATGACTGCTCCTAATGTAGCAAGGAATATAACTGCTATAATACTGCTCCTATGTACAAGAATATAACTGCTATAATACTGCTCCTATGTACAAGAGATATAACTGCTATAATACTGCTCCTATGTACAAGATATATAACTACTATAATACTGCTCCTATGTACAAGAATATAACTACTATAATACTGCTCCTATGTACATACTTACCACCCAAAATGAATTTTACCTCCTTTCTTCTCACTAATAGAGCTTTCATTTGGTGGTATTTCATTGTTGCTGACATTTTTACTTTTTTTGCCATTAATACAAATTTAACGACATTTTTGCAAAAAATGACATTTTTCACTTTCTGTTGTAAAATTTTTTCAAAAAACTACATTTCTATATAAATTTTTCTCTAAATTTATTGTTCTACATGTCTTTGATAAAAAAGTCCAATAAGTGTATATTTATTGGTTTGGGTAAAAGTTATAGCGCTTACAAACTATGGTGCAAAAAAGTGAATTTCGGCATTTTGAAGCAGCTCTGACTTTCTGAGCACCTGTCATGTTTCTTCAGGTGCTAGAATGTCAGGATAGATAAATACCCCCAAATGACACCATTTTAGAAAGAAGACACCCCAAAGTATTCGCGGAGGGGCATGGTGAGTTCATGTATCATTTCATTTTTTTCACAAGTTAGCGGAAAATGACACTTTCTGAGAAAAAAAAAAAAGTTTCAATTTCTGCTAACTTCTGGCAAAAAAAAAAATCTCAGACGGACTCACTATGCCCTCAGTGAATACCTTGGGGTGTCTACTTTCCGAAATGGGGTCATTTGTGGGGTGTGTTTACTGTTCTGGCATTTTGGGCGGGGCTAAATTGTGAGCCGCCATGTAAACCTAAAGGTACTCGTTGAATTTGGGCCCTTTGCGCACTCAGGCTGCAAAAAGTGTCACTTATGTGGTATCGCCGTACTCAGGAGAAGTAGGGCAATGTGTTTTGGGGTGTATTTTTACATATACCCATGTTGGGTGAGAGAAATATCTCTGTAAATTGTCAACTTTGTATAAAATTTTTAAAAGTTGTCAGCTTACAGAGATATTTTTCACACAAAGTATGGGTATATATAAAAATACACCCCAAAACACATTGCCCTACTTCTCCTGAGTACGGCGATACCACATGAGTGACACTTTTGCAGCCTGATGCGCAAAGGGGCCCTAAAACCAATGAGTACCTTTAGGATTTCACAGGGCATTTTTACGCATTTGGATTCCAGACTTCTTCTCACGCTTTAGGCCCTAAAATGCCAGGACAGTATAAATACCCCACATGTGACCCCATTTTGAAAGAAGACACCCCAAGTATTCCGTGAGGGGTATGGTGAGTTCATGTAAAATTTTATTTTTGTCACAAGTTAGTGGAATATGAGACTTTGTAAAAACATAAAAAAAAAAAAAATATCAATTTCCGCTAACTTGTGCCAAGAAATAAAAATTCTGTGAACTCGCCATGCCCTCACGGAATACCTTGGGGTGTCTTCTTTCCAAAATGGGGTCACATGTGGGGTATTTATACTGACCTGGCATTTTAGGCCTAAAGCGTGAGAATCTAAATGCGTAAAATGGCCTGTGAAATCTAGCAGTACTCATTGGTTTTAGGGCCCTTTGCGCATCTTGGCTGCAAAAGTAGTCACTCATGTGGTATCGCCGTACTCAGAGAAGTAGGGCAATGCGTTTTGGGTGTATTTTTACATATACCCATGCTAGGTGAGAGAAATATCTCTGTAAACTGACAACTTTGAATAAAAAAATTTAAAAGTTGTCGTTTACAGCGATATTTCTCACACAAAGTATGGGTATATGTAAAATACACCCCAAAACACATTGCCCTACTTCTCCTGAGTACGGCGATACCACATGAGTGACACTTTTTGCAGCCAAGATGCGCAAAGGGGCCCTAAAACCAATGAGTACCTTTAGGATTTCACAGGCCATTTTTACGCATTTGGATTCTCACGCTTTAGGACCCCTAAAATGCCAGGGCGGTATAAATACCCCACATGTGACCCCATTGTGGAAAGAAGACACCCCAAGGTATTCCATGAGGGGCATGGTGAGTTCACAGAAAAAAATTTGGCACAAGTTAGCGGAAATTGATTTTTTTTTTTTTTTTTTTTTTCACAGTCTCATATTCCACTAACTTGTGACAAAAATAAAATTTTACATGAACTCACCATACCCCTCACGGAATACCTTGGGGTGTCTTCTTTAAAATGGGGTCACATGTGAGGTGTTTGTACTGCCCTGGCATTTGAGGGTCTCCGCAATCATTACACGTATGGCCAGCATTAGGAGTTTCTGCGATTCTCCGTATATTGAGCATACGGGTAATGAGATTTTTTTCCGTTCAGCCTCTGCGCTGAAAAAAAAATGAACGGCACAGATTTTTTCATTCGCATCGGTCAATGTGGATGAAAAAATCTCTGCCAAAATCAGTGATCATGTGCGGTGGGCTGGGCGCTAGCTACCTAACAAGTAGCTAACTAACTGGCGGTGATAGGGGACCCTTATGCCTCATTCACACGTCCGCAATTCTGTTTGCGGAACGGAATTGTGGACCCATTCATTTCTATGGGGGACAGACTTTGTCCCGCTCGGATCCGGGAATTACGGATCCGCGCTCCGGTCTGCACTTCCGTTCCGCAAAAATATAGAACATGTCCTATTCTTGTCCGCAATTGCGGACAAGAAAAAGCATTTTCTATATAGTTCTGGCAATGTGCGGATCTGCAAAATGCGGAGCACATTGCCGGTGTCCGTGTTTTGAGGATCTGCGGATCTCTGCGATCCGTGGATCAGATTCACGGATCCGTGAATCCACGGATCCGCAAAACACATATGGACGTCTGAATGGAGCCTTACAAGGGGTGTGATCAATGACAGGGGGTGACTCAGGGGGTCTAGATGGGGTGATCAAGGGGTTAACAAGGGGTTAATAGGTGAGGGGGTGGGGGTTAGTGTAGTGTTTGGTGCAACTTTACATAGTTACCTGATCCTCTGGTGGTCGATCCCAGCAAATGGGACCACCAGAGGACCAGGTAGCAGCTATATCAGACGCTGTTCACAAAACAGCGTCTGATATAGCTCTTTGATGCGATTTATATCGCATCTACAGGCTGCCAGCGATGGATCATCGCTGGCAGGCTGTAGGAGAACACCTGAGACGCGCTTCACTGTGAATGCGCGCGCGTTCACAGGAAGTCTCGGCTCTCGCGAGATGACGCGCCGATGCGTCGTCTCAGAGCTACAGAACCGCCCGCAGGACGCATCCCTGCGTTAGGCGGTCCTGTAGCGTTTAAAATATATATTTTTAGCTCAAAATAAATACAATGCAATAATAAAAAAAAATTGCCCCCAAAGGTCTACATAGCCTTTAATGACCTATCCTCAGTGTAGTGTACGGGAGTTGTAATGCCCGTCACTACAGAAGGGTCACTTGTGTGCGGTCGTTCCCCTCAGTTTTGAGGAGATTGGTGTAATACATCTTCATGTAATGCAATGCTGTGTATTTCCCTGTTACTGTGATATTTGCCATGTGCAGGCCTGCTAGGGGTGTCATTCCAGCTCTAAGTCACTAGAGGGAGCTAGGGAGCCCTAGTTTATAAATAGGCCCAGTCAGGGGAAGGAAAGGCAGATTAGACTGTGTCTAAGTTAAGTGCAGGCCATGAGCCTGTGAAGTCCAGCTCAGGCCTTGAGCCTGTGAAGGCAAGGCCCAGGCCTTGTACCGCTGAAAGTCAGCCCAGACCCTATACGCCTGTGAGGGTCCAGCCTAGGAAGATTAATGCCCTAGGAGGAGCAGTCCAGACCCTAGTACTAGTGGAGAAGTATTTCCTCCTTAGTCAAGCTGCATCCAGGACAAGTATCCCTGGAGAGAGAGGACAGTTGCCTGAAGTGTGTTGCTGCATTAAGTGTAAGATTAAAGCCCGATCTTAGGAGGCCTGTCTTGAGGATGGCCCTTTGGGACTGTGATTACTAACTTGAACCACTTCTGTGACTGTATTGTAACGTGTGGAACATTCTGGAGCTGTACTTGATAACTGTTCATCTGTTTGCAACTACGTTCAGTAAAGTTATCCCGTTATTTAAAGATACAGAGACTCCTCAATTATTCCACCTGTCACTACACGGTGTTCCACCGTTCAATTGGCACTGGCGTCATGACATTCATCACCTGCCTGTTCCAGTGCTGACCCGATTGAAGACGACAGTCGGTCCCAGGTTAGTGGGTTGCCCTGCACTACAAAGCCCAGCATACCTAAAGCTACACTACTGACCCCCTGGGACACTGCATGAGGATAGGTCATCAATATCTATTGCTGGATAACCCCTTTAAGGCTGGAAATGTGGGTTTAAACTACTATTTTCAACTTCCTAGTTGTGGGCAGTGGATTTTCAGATGCCAGTGCCAGGGACTAGCAATAAGGCCACCAGGAGTCCCAGTCACATCATACATCTGTATGCATGACAGCAGATGGAGATTTCTTTGAGATGGGCTGAAGCAGTGGAAACCTTGAGATCCCGGCGTTGCCCCTGCCACCTCATAAAAAAAAAAAATAATAATAAAAATAATTGTCTTTACTGCCCTTAGCAACCAATTACAGCGCAGCTTTCATTTTGCCAGTATACTATGAGAAGTGAAAGCCGAGCTGTGATTGGATACTATGGGCAGCGAAGACTTTTTCATAAATCTCCCCTTTTATGTTTTCCCTTTGTCCCATACAGAGCCCTTGTGTCTCCTCCCCCAGATATTCCTAATGGCATCCCAGCCCAAAAGACAATATTTGGCACAAAATAATTGTGTGAGCCCTTTAAAGGGGTTGTTCACCTTTTCTACATCCCCACCCTGTGTCACCGTTTCCGCGATGGTATTCATATTTACCACATCAACGCTGCTGGTTCCAGGTCTTCCCGCTTTAACATCCGTCTTGACGCCACTGCAACCATTTTTGGCAGAGCAGTGCAAGAAATGACTGAGGCTCATGCATATTTGGCAACTGTCCTGAATTTGGCAGGACTGTCCTTGATTTTCAGAGACAGTCCTAGAAAATTTGGGGATGCCCGGGTCAAAAATGGGTGAGGCAAACTCAAACCCTGCCCGGGTTGGGATGTTCCCAGGGGTGGGACTTACATAACCTGAGTTTACCAACTGAAACATTGGTAAGTATTGTGACAGCAAAACTGTCTATACTCTAGGGTTGTTTCGGGTATCGAAGTTTCGATACCCAATCGATACTTTTCTCTGGTATCGAGCTCGATACCAGGATTAGTATTTTAACGATACTGGGTTGCGCTGCCGCACAGCCCAGTATCAGAGAACGTGGCTGCGCCGCTCTCAGCGCGGCCATGTTCTCCTCGGCAGCACAGGGAGAAGGAGGCGGTCTCTCCCTCCCCCTGTGCTGCTTCCACCAATGAAGAGAGACGGGAGGAGGAGGGGGGTCACTGGCCACCAATGAGGAGTGACGTTTACTATACAAATGCAGGCCGAAGAAACCCATTGCCGGCACCTACCTGTGACCGGGTGCTGCGATCCGCGGCAATTAACCCCTCTAGGTGCGGCACCTGAGGGTTAACTGCCGCGGATCGCAGCACCCGGTCACAGACAGGTGCCGGCAATGGGTTTCTTCGGCCTGCATTTGTATAGTTAACGTCACTCCTCATTGGTGGCCAGTGCTTCCCCTTCAGTATTAAATACATTGGTGGCCAGTGCGTCCCCATCCCCATTCCTCCCTCCCCCAGTATTAAAGCATTGGTGGCAGTGGCCACAGGGTCCCCTCACCTCCTCCTCATTGGTGGCAGTGGCAGTGATCGGAGCTCCAGCAGTGTAATCCTGGGGCTCCGATTGGTTACCATGGCAACCAGGACGCTACTGAAGTCCTGGCTGCCATGGTCAGCTCCCTGCTGCTGTGTGCACAGAGCGCAGGGCAGCAGGGAGAGGGTGAGATCCTATTCACCCTGATAGAGCTGTATTAGGGTGAATAGGATGAAAAGATCCCAGGTTCTAGCCCCTAAGGGGGAAGTAGTTAATAAATAAACTGTAAAAAAAAAAAATTTAAAAAGTACACCAAAATATTAAGTATAAATCACCCCGTTTCCCAATTTTACATATAAAATATATAAACAATAAATAAAATATTACATATCGCTACGTCTCAAGTCCAAACTATTACAGTGAACGCCCATAAAAGAAAAAAAAAAGAAAAGAAAAACTGCACAATTCGCCATTTTATTTTAGTCGCCTTGTCCCCCCAAAAAATAGGATCGGACTGTTGTATTATTGGCCGGACGTTCCATAAAATGAGGAATGCACGCGGGTTTTTTTTGGCATTTTTTTTTTTGCGTGGTATCGAATGGTATGGAGTATCGCAATACTTTTTTATGGTATCGATACTGAATCAAAATTTTGGTACCGAAACAACTCTACTATACTCCCCTTTTTCCCAGGAGTCAACCTGGTCTTGGGTCCTCTCACCCAGTCACATCGTGGTTGGGACAATTCACCCAGTTTCCTGGCGCACTGCACCCACAGGACTCAGATAAAATTGAGCATCCTCCTCAGCACTGACACCACAAGGAAACCATTGGTTCCTTGCCCCGCCAATTCAAGCAGGGAACCAATGGTTCCTGTCCCACCACCTGCACCAGAGGAGGCCAGGCCTGGTGAATATGGATAAAGAAGGTCACAGAGCAAGATGCACTATACATCCCCTTTAAGTCCTGTTTCTTCTCCTTGAGTTATTGCCTATTTTGCCTAAAGTCTGATTTTCTTTTTTACTACTTTTATAAACTGTTCATTTAAAAGGGCTATCCAGGAATGGATTTTACATCGGCGGGGGTCTTAGTTCTGGCAGCCCCGCCGATTAGCTGTTTCAAGGAACGCACACGGCTCCCGGCTCCAAGCACAGCGCCGTACATTGTTTAGTGGCTGTTCTTGGTATTGCAGTGCAGCCCCATTCGCATCAATGGGGCTGAGCTGCAACTAGGCCACGTGACCGATGTATGGTGATAGAAAACAAATCAACAGGACAGCACAACCCTTTGTCGCCAATCCGACCCATATACTGTTGTGGCGGTGCAAGCGGTGTTGGATCCTGGTCATAGATCCCTGTTCACATAGCCAAAGAAAGTAAAACGCAGCACTCCTGTAGTCAGTCTCAAATCTTCTTTATTTCCCCTCCTGTAATCTCAAATCTTCTTTATTTCCACAGTATGCGACATACACTTAGTAAGCAAGCTTATATACACAAATACCCCCAATCCCAGGGTTGATTGAGTGGGCGGAGAATTCCGCCCCTTACAAATGACATGTGTGATAATACATAAAAAATCTTATTAAGCAGTGTATCATTCATCAGTGCAACTCACTGGAGGCTGAGAAGGGCCCAAATCGGGTGACTACAGTCCATACCGGGTACAGTACACTCTGGCAGCACATGTTCTTGGCGTTCTATGCGGCGTGTGGTACACTTCCGGCCGCCGCGTTACCTCATTTCCGATCGCATGATTCAGTGTGTACATTGTTGCCATGTTACCAGGTTTGTTTCCCAAACAATCATAGTAAGCGGAGGATACAACGAATAATACATTTGAGTATTGTATCCGCCGCAAGTGTATAGATAAGAAACACGGCCATGTTCCGTCAGAGATAATCCAGACATCGGTGGTGCATTACAAGCGCAGATGATTTACATACTGCACCATAAGGGATTGGTCGGTGCTGTGTGTCAATGAAATCCCGGTGTGCCCATATATTTGAGGTATATACTTGGTTAGCGGCTAATCAAGTCCGCAACCACCTTACTCAATTCACACTTAAGGACTGCAATCTAGGCTCAAACGCACTACCATTTTACCAGTGTGCATCTGGACCGTCGTTCCACATTCACTCAACACGGAGAAAGAGTACGGGTGGTCTCTCTCCCAAACTTGAGGGAGAGCCCCACCCAACGTCTCCCACTGACATATTTTGTGGACTGTCAACAAAAGTCACCGCCCAAGTTAAGAGAACGGGCACATCCAAAACTCAGTGCACACCGGCAGCATGACCAGCCCTTGGTGCAAGTTAAAAACATTTTTTTTGTTGCTCTATACTAGCACCAACCAGTGATTCCAGGAGTATCTCTGTATCGGGCCGGTCCTCCAAATGTATTCTGCATGTCAGTCATATTCGCAAGAAGTATTGCTGTGCAAGCCCCTTGGTATCCCTCTCAGCCTCAAAGTTTAACAATCATCCAGTGATTTAAAATACAAAGAAAAATACATTAAAATCACGACATGAATGTCGGGTACATATCTTAAATAATCCATAGTTATATACGGTATCCATAGTAGAAAAGAGGATCTCTCAAAAGAGCGTACCTACTTTGAATTGGCGATTCATACCCCTTGGTTCTAAAGTGTCCTATGTGGTCCTTAAGTGTGAATTGAGTAAGGTGGTTGCGGACGTATATACCTTAAATATATGGGCGCACCGTAATTTGATTGACACACAGCACTGACCAATCCCTTATGGTGCAGTATGTAAAATGCCTCCAGTGATAGAGAGGCAGACACGTGGGTCCTCTGGGGCACACTCTAATTTGGGGGACACAGGCCGGGTGTTAGGTGAGGTGCCCTTGGTGTTGTGATTTAACGTGCCTATGGCCAGGTCCCATACAGTTCGTGACGCCAGTGTCGGTAACGGTGGCACACCGATTGACAGTGGGAATAATGGAGGTACAGACACTTGAGTTAAAACAAAACTCTTCTTTACTGAATATTGGCAACTTCATACACACTCCTTGTAGTTCCATAGAAGACAATTGGTATACAGCAGGCTTCACAGTATAATGGCAGGTATAGCGTGGCAAGGTTACACAGAGGGTTAAATAGACTCACAGTACAGGCTGCATCCCTCAGGATCCTGACTGGTAAAACGTCCAAGGCCCATATGCCCAATAGCTGGCTTTATCCTTGGGAAAAACTGAAGTACCTCCTCTGATCAGTAATATCCTCCTGCACTCACTTTCTCCCTCTGCCTCTCAGCTTGACTCTAGCTGGACTGGGTAATGGCGCTGCTGGGTTTCTCTCTGCTGATTGCAGGACTCAGGAGGGAACCTTCTCCTGGACTATTCTAGCGCCAACAATTAACTGCACTGAGCAGGAGCTCTCTCAGACTCCAGGGTCTGGACTGCTTAACCCCTGCCTGGGCCTAGCTATATAAACTAGAGGCTCTTTAGCTCCCTCTACTGTCTGGGAGGCTAAACTACACCCCTAGCAGGCCTGTACACAGTAATACATGACAATGCAGGGTATAACAGTGCATGAAATAACAAGATACCAATCTCCCCACATGAGGGGGAACAACGTGACCCTTGTGACCCCTTAGTAGTGCCCACCATTACCGAGTGGGACACTACAAATGCACCACCGATGTCTGGATTATCTTTGACGGAACATGGCCGTGTTTCTTATCTATACTTGTAGCATCCCCAAGTCAGGGGAGTGTGAGGGACTGACCTGGGGGATGCCAGTGATGGAGAGGCTGGCACGTGGATCCTCTGGGGCACTCTCTGGGTTCTTGAGGGACACAGCCAGGTGCAGTGTGAGGTGCCCTTGGTGTTTGTAGATTAACGTGCCTGTGGCTGTGTGTCCGTGACGCCAGTGCCTTGTCTTGGTTACTGCTCTGCCTTCCCTCAGCTCACTCAGGCTGGTGACCAGTGCTGTTCATGCAGGGATCCTTATCCTGTTTGCAGCTTGACTAAGGAAGCAACACTTCTCCACTAGTCCTAGGGTCTGGACTGCTCCTCCCAGGGAATGACTCTTCCTAGGCTGGACCCTCTCAGGCTATAGGGCCTGGGCTGACTTCAACAGGCTCATGGCCTGGACTGGACTGCCTTCAACAGGCTCAAAGCCTGAACTGCCTAACTCCTCCCCTGACTGGGCCTGTATTAACTAGGGCTCCCTAGCTCCCTCTAGTGGAAATAGCTGAGATGACACTACTAGCAGGCCTGCACAATGGCACATAATAGCAGTAACAGGGTGATAGGATATATAAATAGGCATTACATTACATAGCATTTACTGAAAATGACATTCACCAATCTCCCCACAAATGAGGGGAACGTACGCACACTAGTGACCCTTCTGTAGTGTCGGGCATCACAACTCCCATACACTACATACTCTTGCGGCGGATACAATACTCAAATGTATTATTCGTTGTATCCTCCGCTTACTATGATTGTTTGGGAAACAAACCTGGTAACATAGCAACAATGTACACACTGAATCATGTGACCGGAAATGAGGTAACGCGGCGGCCGGAAGTGTACCGCACGCCGCATAGAACGCCAAGAACATGTGCTGCCAGAGTGTACTGTACCCGGTATGAACTGTAGTCACCCGATTTGGGCCCTTCTCAGCCTCCAGTGAGTTGCACTGATGAATGATACACTGCTTAATAAGATTTTTTTATGTCTTATCACACATGTCATTTGTAAGGGGCGGAATTCTCCGCCCACTCAATCAACCCTGGGATTGGGGGTATTTGTGTATATAAGCTTGCTTACTAAGTGTATGTATTATGCTTGAAAAAGACTTATGTAGAGTCGAAACGTCGCATACTGTGGAAATAAAGACAATGTATGGTGAAGTCATTGGTCTAGGAAGAGGTAGGAGCGTCGATCTCTTCTAACAGCTGATCTGCGGGGGGCCCGGGTGTTGGATAGGTCATCAATATAAATTTCCAGATCATCCCTTTAAGTCCTGTGTGGACGTTACCCCACATGTTCTCATCCGATCTGCTACAAATGAGTCTCAGACTATTCCAGCATACAAACAGATCAGTTTCTGCGTCTGATGCCCAGACTTAAAGGGGTCTCCCGAGAGAATTAAGAACCAGACCAGTGCCGCAGATAACGGCGCCACGATAATGAAAACCAGCAGGAGCTGAGTAATGTAGAGCTAATGAGAACCTTTACCCTGAGAGGACTATAAGTAGATGGCAAATTAGTAATAATTACTACAATAATGACACAGCTGAGATCTGTCATTGTCCTCGATCCTGACACAGGTGATAATAGGAACTGGAAGGGTCTTTAACCCCTTGGGGTGTAATTTCTTAGCATAAAAAGGGCCTATACCAGAATCAAAACTTATCTACAGGAAAGGGCATAAGTGTCTGATCGCTGGGACCCCTATCAGTCATGAGAATACGGTCCCCTGTTTGAACAGAGCGCATACATTCAAAATGTATAGGATTGACGAAGATAGCTGAGCACTGAATTTGACTATCTTATACATTGAGAGGGGGGGGGGAGGTTCAAGCTGAATCATATGCAATTTCCCAACTGCAAGACAATAGGGCCTTTTGCATACTAACGTAATTACTGTTGCTCTGCTGCCATCTAGTGGCGACACTTGGCAGTCACTTTTACACACTGAAACAAGAAGAATCCTGGATGATGTCACTTCCTGGCAGTAGGGAGTCTCTAGAAGGGTGTCTGAAAAGCCGAGTCAAAGAGCAGAGTTGGCCTAGAAAACAAGGACATGATTCAGCTCTTTAAGGGCTCATTCAGACGGTCGTATGCTGGCCGCAAAAATCCGGATCCGTTTTTTTTTTGTGGATTAGATGCAGACATATTCACTTCTATGGGCCCTTTTCTTCTGTTCTACGGCTCCGCAAAACAGTTAAAACTTGTCCTATACTTGTCAGTGAAAATCAGGACGTGGCCCCATTGAAGTCTACGGGTCAGTAAAAATGTGGAAAGCAATCCGTTTTTTTGCGGACATGCTGAACTGACCTAAAAAAAACGGATCCGCATTTTTGCGGACAGCATACGGCCGTCTAATTGAGACCTAAATCTGCAAGGAACAATTACTTTGAGCTGTGTTTTAGGCTCTGAGGAGAGGAGCATCTCTCAATGGAGTGCAGATTGCGCTCACAGAGATAGAGACTGGTTCTGGAGCAAGATAAAACTGCACATTTAAAGGGGTATTTCAGTTAGAGAAAGTTATTCCCTATCGACAGGATAGGGCATAACTATTAGATCGGTGGGAGTCCCAGTGGTAGCAAAACCGGGGCCCCAAAACCTGTGGAGCCCATCTGAAATGGACGGAGCAGCTGGTCGGAAATGCACGCTGCTGCTCCATTCATTTCTATGCCGAGTACAGCGCTCCACTATCTCCGGAATTCCCATAGAAATGACTAAAGCAGCAGCGCATTTCTGACCAGCCTCTCCATCCATTTGAGGGGGCTTCATGGAGTGTGGGACCCCCATTCTTGTGATCGATGGGGGTCCTAGTGGACAGGATTCCCCTCATCGCTGCAGGAGAGACACTCTCTGCCAAGAGAACATCAGTGAGATACCATTGTAACGGTATCAACCGTTGGCGACGTCCTTCTCCCCTAGTCAAAGTGGCGCGGTAGAGTTGCTGGAAACAAGGGGGACCCGGGTATCCGCTCAAGGATTAGGTCGGGATAACGCTGGGTCCAGTTGCCTAGAATTAGCATACTCATCGGCCAGGTGGACTTCTGTTAGGGTGTGGGGACGTCGGTCTCTTACCAAGTTGCTTACGTCTTGCTGTAGATTACTGAAGAAATGCTTCAACAGAAAAAGTTGTAGCACCTCCTCGGCAGATACGGTCTGTCATCCATCAATCCAATGGTTAGCGGTGCGGTGCAACCTGTTAGCCCATTCCATGTGGGTGTCACATCCCCGCTTCTTAGTATCCCGGAATTTCCGCCGGTATGCCTTAGCCAGTATACCTCAGGAGTAGGGTACCGAACATTACGGTTTTTCGCTCCCGAACCCGAACAATTCTGTAAAAGTTCGGGTTAGTTGTTCTGCGATTTCTTCCCGCTTTTTGAAAGGCTGCAGGGCACTACTATTACAGGGCACTGTAACTACTTTGCCCTAAGAAGCCATCACAGCCATGCCTACTATTGACATGGCTGTGATAGGCTAAGTGCAGCATGTGACCCAGCCTCTATATAAGCTGGAGTCACGGAGCGCCGCACGCCACTCTGCTGCTCTTAGTGTAGGGACAGGCTGCTGCTGCTGCTCTCAGGGAGAGATTAGGAAAGAAATCTGTTGAACTTGGTGGTGTTAACTCTTCAAACTACAGCCATGCTACATATTTGTACCCAGCCCTGAGCCCAGTTATACTGCTAAATAATGTTTAATCCATCTGTTACTGAGGTGGGGTTGGCGGCCATTTTAGCAACTGCAGTGTCCTTGGAACTGCCTGTGACCTGCATGTGTGCCAGACTGCCAGGGACACCAGTCTAATTATTTTTTGGTAGCTCAGTGGAGGAAAAATTCCTTTTTTCTGGCAGGTCGAGTCCCCCTACATTACCTATTTTATAATTTTGGGGTCACATACTGCATTTCTGTAGTTGGGGGAATAAACCCGTACTGTCGTACCACAGAACACGTTTGCATACAACGCTGAAAAACCTATTTTAAAATTTAGCAGTGACATACTGCATTTCTGTAGTTTGTTGCAATAAACACTGGTTCTGTGCTACACAGGAGATCGGAGGCCTACCCTGTATTTCAGTCAGTTTAAGTAACCTGTGGAACTCCGCATTTACTGTACATAGTTGGTTGCAAACACACTGGTTTGTGGTAGATAGCACATTTGCGGTGTACGCTGCATTTCTGACAGTCAAATTAAACCGCTAACCTCTGCTTTTACATTGTTGCTTTGAAAAATCTAATTTTTGGTGATAGTGAAGTAATTGTATTGAATTGCTCCATTACACTGTTGTGTGACCTAAAGAAATGTATTCTGTTTATGACACGGGCGCTGCCTTACTGTTAGTGAACTTAATTGTTGACTATTGGCAGGTAAATTGACATCTGAGATAAACCATCTGTAAATTTGGTGGGTGACCGCAAATAATGAGGAGAACATCAAATAAGGGACGTGGACATGGTCGTGGTGGTGTTGGTGGAGCTCCTGTTGCTGGGAGAGGACGTGGCTGTTCTGCGCCAACTACCGCTCCAAGTCAAACACCTTCCTCGGGTGCGAGTAGGCGACAGAACCTGCAGCATTATTTGGTAGGCCCGAATGCCGCTCTACGGATAGTGAAGCCAGAACGAGTACTGGTGATAGTAGATTGGGTGGCTGACAGTGGCGCCAGTTCCTTCACATTGTCTCCCACTGCTGAAAGCGCAGAGTTTGCACCTGCAGCCCATGCCCATCTGTCTTTCACCTCACCCTCTTGCAAATCAGCCAAGCAATCTAAGCCTCAGGTCATGCAGCAGTCTGTTATGCTTTTTGATGACTCTGCTGGCAGGGTTTCCCAGGGCCATAACCATAGCCCTGCCCCAGAAGTGGAAGAGATTGAGTGCACGGATACCCAACCACTTAGGTTTGAGGATGAGGACAGCGGAAGACCACCGCAGCACGTCTCTGATGATGATGAAACACAGGTGCCAACTGCTGCGGCTTTCTGCAGTGTGAAGACCGACGAGGAGGGCAGGGGTGAAGAATGGGTGGAAGATGATGTTGAGAATGATGAGGTCCTACACCCCAAAACATACCACTTAAATCCATGTTATTCATGGGTGGTGAAAAAATATTTTTTAAGGCCAGGAATTACCTTTGCGGCCTGCGCTGCATATGTGCTGGGGACAATAATATAGTTAATCCATCTGGGAGTTCAGGGGTTGACATATTCCAATTTTTTGCTATCAAGTAACCCTGCACTGCATAGGTGACAGCGACCGAAAATTTGAAAAATCTTCTTTTTAATTGTTGGGTGCAAAATTACAATTTTTGCCAAGTACAAACCCCTGCTCTGCATAGGTGACAGTGACCAAAATGCGGAAAATCTTCTTTTACATAGTTGGGTGAAATATTACCATTTTTGCTGTGAATAAACCCCTCCTCTGCCTGGGTGCCTGTACTTTATCACATATAAGGGCATATTTTTTCTGGGACAAGTTATTTCTTAATGTAATCTTATATGGAAAAATAGAAAAAATTTGTTCTGGGTGAAATTTAAAAAAAACACAATTCCGCAATGGTTTGGGGTTTTAATTTTTACAGCATTCTCTATGCTCTTAAAATAACATGACAACCTTACGATCATGGCGATTTTTAATTTTTCCTTTGTTTTTAAAACTTTTGTTTTTTATTAAACTTTAGAAAAAAAACAGTTAGTCAAGCACCTGCAAATAACATGAAGTAAGGTACATGTGCACGCTATGACAGCTGACATGAAAAAGCATAAAAACACTACACGTAGCAGCATCCTGCTCCATGCTCTAAGGCCTAATTCACACATCCGCAAGTGTTTTGCGGATCCACGGAGCCGCAGATCCGCAAAACACGGACACACCGGCAATGTGCAATTCCGCATTTTTGCGGACCGCACATTCCCCGAACTCCATAGAAAATGCCTCTTCTTGTCCGCAATTGCGGACAAGAATAGGACATGCTCTATTTTTTTGCGGAGCCGCGGACCGGAAGATCGGCGGCGCTCTGCAAAATCGGATGCGGAGAGCACAGTGTGTGCTCTCCGAAAGATGCATGCAAACACTGGAAACATGGAGAAATCTGAGCCACATGACTGCTCTACTTACTATACATGAAAATTAGAAGCTGTTTGTGCACATCTTTTTGATCAAAATTGTGTTGGGCCCATCTATCAAAGGCAAGAGGACTTCTACAGATGGGACCAGGGGCGTAGGAAGCCCCAAAAATCTGGGGGGGGCAGCACTTATGGGGCCCCTGTGTCCCCGCCCCCTCAAGCCACACACACATTTCTCCGCCCCTCAAGCCACACCCACATTTCTCTGCCCCCTGAAGCCACACCCACATTTCCCCGGCCCGTCCCCCTCAAGCCACACCCACATTTCTCTGCCTCCGCCCCCTCAAGCCACACCCACATTTCTCCGCCTCCGTCCCCCTCACGCCACACCCATATTTCTCCACCCCCCTCAAGCCACACCCACATGCCTCCGAGCCTCCCCAAGCCACACCCATATTTATCTGCCTCCGCCCCCCAAGCCACACCCACATTTCTCCGCCTCCGCCCCCCCCCAAAGGGCCAAAAATCTCTCCCCTCCCCTCCTTATGGGCCAGTGGGTCCGGTTAAAAAAAAAAAAAAACACACACACACACACAAAACAAGACACTTATACTTACCTCCATCCGTCACAGCGATGCGATGCAGGCCTCTTCCAGCCTGTGTCCCGCGCTGTACGGCTCACAGTCGGCGCGATGACGTCATCGCGCCGCCTGTACCAACATCTGATAGGCTGCCGGCCTAGTGCCGGCAGCATATCAGAGGAGCAGGGAAGGGAGACGCCTCTCCCTCTCCTGCTCCGCAGCACAGCCATCTGTATTGCTGTCCTGAGGACGGCGATACAGATGACTGTGGAGATGAACGCTTCCACAATGGAAGCGTTCATCTCCCTGTGCCCCGCCACCGCCGCACACATTGCCCTGCGAAAGCTGGGGGGGATTTTTGCATACCCGTCCCCCCCGCATTATTTCTTGGGGGGGATCCGACTTCCCGTCCCCCCCGCCTCCTACGCCCGTGGATGGGACACTATAAAACTGGCCTCTTGCGGTGAGCCAGACCGACAGGGGAATTGTATGTGAGGTCACGGTGTGAGCATTAGGTAGGCCGAGGTGAATACAGTTCTGGTTACTCACGGTTATGTCGTCCCTGGGCAGGCTTGCATAAGTGATGAGGAGAACGGCACAACAATTCTCTGGGGCACGCTCTGATAAGGGACACAGGCCAGATGGTGTTTTGAGGTGCCCTTGGTGGTCTGTATTAATGTGCCTATGGCAAGGTCCCTGATTGTCGTGATGCCAGTACCTTTTGTGGTGGTACAACCATTTATAGTAGTAGTAATTGAGCAATTGGAAACTGACACAGCAGTGAAATCCAACTTATAACTTTTACTGAACGTTGTTCCTGGTAACAGTTACATCCAAGTATAAAACAGTCTCTAGTACATCCAGATATGAAATACAGTCTCTATTACATCCAGATATGAAATACAGTCTCTCATTATACAGAGTTAGGGAATTTTAAGTCCTCGGGTAAAACAGGCTCTTTATCTTTTATATATATGAAAGCTACTGCTTCAGACTAGGCTTTTGAAGTATAGAAAAACTTAGGCTGGTATTAACTCTCGCCCTATTCTAACCTTGATTAAAGGTGGTTTTCAGAATCCTTGAACCTCCATTTCCAGTGCTTTTCTGACAGTCGGCCTGACTGTCCTCAGGATTTACACTAGAAGGTGCCTGGGAAGCCTTTGAGTATGGCCGTTATGCTATCCTTTGACTTGAATACTTGTAAATATATGTTAATTCCCTTGAAACTTGCTGTCACTTGTCACCCCCGAGGGGCGAGCTATAGAAGACTTCTCACCTCTAGGCTGAATCTTATAGGCTTTAACCCTGGACTGTGGGGCCATCAAGGAGAGAGAGAGCAGAGAGGCAGGAGGCCTCCCTCCAGCAGGCAGCTACATGACTGCACACTGACTAAACTTCTCTACTCTACCTACTAGGCCCGAGCTAAGCTATATATACACTGTCACACTGCCCCCATCTAGTGGTCAGACTAGTGTGGTGCAATTCTAATTGGCCTGAATGAAAGGATCTTACACAGAATCACATAGTGACATGGGAGAATATGACATGAGGTGAAGTATGACATTCAGACATAATACATGGCGATAAAACATATTGTGGGGCAAGCTGTAGTTTTTATTGGCAGCATTTTGTGGTACATACAACCTTTTGATGACTTTTTATTCAATTTTTGGGGGTTAGACATAATTTCTAAAAAACATTCAAATTTAAAATTGTACATTTTTACTTTATCATTACGGCGTTCAGTGTGCAAGAAAAACACTTAAAATTTTTGATAGTTTTGACATTTTCGGACATGATGATACAATTTTTTTTTCATTCTTTATTTATTCTTATGTGCAAAACTGGTAAAGGGGGATTGAAATTGTAGTTTTTGTGTTTTGTTTACTTTTACATTTTTTGTACTGTAATTTTAGTCCCCTTAGGGGAACTTGAACTTGCAATCCTGTGATCACTTGTACCCTGTCTATGGGATTATTACAGGTTGCCTGTCAAGCCATGCCTCGGTCATGGCTCAGCAGGCATTTTACTGTGACAGCCCTAGGAGCTTTACCGGAGCCCTGAGATTTCACTGTGGGGGTTCTAACTGGAGCACAGAGGTAGTCTAAGGCATCTAAGGGGTTGCATTACTGGGATTGGAATTATCTCTGATCCTGGTCATTGCGACACTCGAGCGGGCTCAGCCTTTGAGCTCACTCCGTACATTCCATGCACACAAAATCCATACGCGTACAACAAATTCAGCTCTGCTACATGTAAAGTTCAGACAGCTATAAACCATAGATTGGGTGGAAATGAGTGATTTTTTTTGCTGTGTCTTTGAGCTGCCTTTAACTACACATAATAAAACAGCCTAGAGAACTGTTTTAATGGAAGACGATAAAAATAGAACCTGAAAGACTCGTGAAATTACCATGGTAAATGATGTTCCACAACTTTCCTTTAATTAGAGAGAGCACATTTCTTAAGGGAGATCTCATCTGCCAAGTTCTACATTCAACTTTGCTGAGATTTCTCAAAAAGAAGAAAGACAAAGTTTCCAGCAACTTTTTTTTCTATGTCTCAAAGTGGCGGCAATAATGAGTGATATCAGCGCTCTCTTATTTCCAGGAAGTTGAGGTAACAACACAAAATTGTATCAAAGCAATGAACATCCAATTTTCTTCTTGGTATCGGAGCAGACAACATAGAGATGAAAGTTCAACATCAAAAAGTTGAAGAACAACAGAACTTTTTGAAGATGAGCGTGAACAACAGGGCCAGGTCCAGGAGAACGTGGTTCCTTGAATGGCATCACAGTTAGCCACCAGTCTACTTCATCCTTGGCTTGAGAAACATAGAGAGTGGTCATTCACATTGCCCTGGCTTCTACCCTCGTTTTCCAGTCCTCTGGACCACAGTAATTTTATTAAGCTGCCAACATAAAAAAATCAGATACGACCCCAGTTATTAAAAAATTTATTTCCCTGTGTTTACCATACAGAACACATGGTGGTGACCTACGGTTATCTTTCCGCGGACATGAAGAAGCATAAATATCCTAATTTGTCCAATGCACCCCACATGGCACTAAGCAGGAGGGTTACCCCGCCCCCAGGGACAGGAAACAACGTGGAGACCAATCTTTAAATGCCTCCTCCCCTGATCCTTCTCCAGTTGTTTCCTGTCCCTCTGGGATGAAGTGGAGACGGGAGCGGGGTTCCTTCTGCTCCAGGATTGTATTCGCGTGGCCTAGAAGCTTACCCCTTTCCCTGGCTGAGTGGTCAGGAGGGCCGTAGCAGGATGCCAGGCCGCGGGTCAAGACAGGAGCCCTTCCAGCATCTTTCGTGTAAGCCCTGTGTATGACAGGCAACCCCGGGCGATGCGGTCTCTCTTCCGGGCCGCATGTGGAGGAGTCAGCATTGCAAGATGCCGGGGCCGACATCTTGCGAGATTCTGGTCACGTGGGTGCCGCGCTGCGTCAGCAGTGCGCGTGGGACCACGTGACCCGGAAGTAACTCTTCAAAATGCCAACTGGAGGTAGCATTCGGCATCCAACGCGGCCACAAGCCAGAAGAGGAGTGCTTCAGCCACCATGTCTCTGCCAGCCGATCTACCTATAGAACCTCCAAAGGCCCCAAGCCCGGTAAGCCTCCTCCTTGGGGGGGACCTTGCACTGTTTTATCCCACACTGACCGTTATTTTGTCACTGGGGGCCTATCCTTGGTGTTGGTTCCTTCAGATAGAAAAAAGTCCTTTTTGCTTTTTTAAAGGAGTTTTTTCTTTCTATTTATACGGGAAGCCCAGATTTGGGCAATCTTCTATAAAGAAGAAATGTGCCATTTGCAAAAAACAACTGGGCAGCCATTCCAAAAAATCCTTATGTCAAAAATGTACAGACAAGATTATGGCGGAAGAAACGCCTTCCCTAGTGGACAGCCTCAGATCCATAATAAAAAAGGAAGTCTCCTCTGCCATTGAGATCCGGATAGCCTCCCTGCCACAAGCCCCTTCCACCTCAAAATCCACTCCTGACATTCCGCCGGACTCAGACTTTGGTGTTGACGAAGGGGAAGTGTCTTCGGATTCAGATTCTGACTCTTCCGATGACAATTCTGGCAAACCTCTTTATTCTATGGATGATACAGACTCTTTGTTAAAAACAATAAGGGCGGCCATGAACATTGAACACCGCTAGGACTTTATCCTTCTGGCTATCCCAGTTAGAAGAGCACTTACAGGCGGGCACCCCTATGGATGACATTCTAGCCTCCCTTCCCGTCCTAAAGCAGGCTACAAACTTTTTGTCTGACGCATCAGCGGATTTAGTCAAATTATCTGCCAGATCAGCCGCCTTAGCAAATTCAGCCCGAAGAGCAGTCTGGTTAAGATCCTGTATAGATGCTAGGATGAACAGCACTCCTTGGTCTGTAAGCAGTGGGTGCTCAACTCCAGGGGGTGGTAAAAATCCCCCTATATATAAACAGTCCAATGAAGTTGTAAAAAATAAAATAAAAAATGGAGACAGCACGTCCAAACAGTGGGATTTTTTCCAGATGCAACCTATCGGCTGATGATTGACAAAGGCTCATCAGCCGAAACGTTGCATCTGGAATAAATCCCACTGTTTGGACGTGCTGTCTCCATTTTATTTTTTATTTTTTACAACTTTATTGGACTGGTTAAGATCCTGGTCTGGGGACAACACGTCAAAGAATAAGTTATGTAATATCCCCTGTGAAGGCGATAGACTCTTCGGTTCAGTCCTGGACTATATCCTGGACAAAGCCTCTAATAAGAAGAAGGGCTTCCCGGCAGAATCAAAATTCTTTCTTAACAGACGTTCCTTTCGTGCTCAAAGAAAGGGCAGACCAGACCCCAAAAAAAGAGAGAGCTCTAATTCCTGGCAGTCCTCTAGAGGCCGTGGCAGAGGTTTTTTTTTCAACCCTGATAAATCATCAAAACAAGCTGGTCAATGACGCCAGAAGTCCAGTGGGGGGAAGGCTTTCAGATTTTTTACCAGCCTGGAAAAAAAATTACAAACTCACCCTGGGTTCTGGATCTAATCTCTACAGGGTACAAAATAGAATTCGCCTTGGCTCCCCCGAAAAGGTTCCTAATAAACAAAAAATTGAGCACGCAAAACAGTTGCTCTTAAATCAACGGATCCAGACACTATTTCTAAAAAAGACAGTAATACCAGTACCTCCGGGGCAGGAGGGGCGGTTTTTACTGTCCAATTTTTCTAGTGACAAAACCAAACGGCTCTTACCGAGCAATTTTAAACTTGAAGGACCTCAACAAACATGTTGCCTACAAAAAGTTCAAGATGAAGACCATCAAATCCTCCATCAATCTACTCATCCAAAACTGCTATATGGTAACCCTAGATTTAACCGATGCCTATTATCATAATACAATTTACAGGGAGCATCAAAAATACTTAAGGTTCACTGTCCACCACAACGATCATCTTATCCATCTACAGTTCCAAGTTCTCCCATTTGGACTATCGGCTGTCGAGTGTTCACAAAGATAATGGCGGAAGTCTCAGCATGTTTTCACCAGCAGCAGATACTATTTATACCCTATCTGGACGATTTCCTGATTGATGCTCAAAATCCGGAATCCATTCTCCAAAACCTTCAACTGGTGATACACACTCTTCAGTCCCTAGGTTGGCTTCTAAACCTAGAAAAATCAAATCTCATTCCATGTCAGAAAAAGGAATTCTTGGGGGTTCTGTTAGATTCAAGATGGATGATGTCCTTTCTGCCAGAAAGAAAGATACGGGACCTGAGAACCAGAATCCGCTCTTTCCGTGCCTTAAATACAGTCTCCTTCAGACAGATTATGGCAATCTTAGGTCTGATGACATCAACCATCCCCTTGGTGAATTGGGCTCAATTTCAGACCACTCCAGCAGTTCCTTCTGACATCCTGGAACAAAATCACGTTGTCGTTAGACAGAAGAGTATTACTACCAGTCCATGTAAAAGCTTCTCTCACCTGGTGGCTTATAAAAGAGCACTTGACGAAGGGGGTCCACTGGAGACCGACGAACCCGATTGTGATTACCACCGATGCAAGCTACCAAGGTTGGGGGGCCCACTGCCAAAACCAAGTGGCTCAGGGTCTCTGGACACAGTCAGAACTTTACCTGTCATCGAACATGAAAGAACTTCGGGCAATATGGTTGGCTCTAAGAACCTTCAGTTCGATCATTTGCCAGAGAGATGTCAAAATATTGTCCGACAACAGGACTGCTGTGGCCTACATAAACAAGCAGGGAGGCACAAAAAGCAAGAACCTAAACCACACAGCATACCTTATATTCTCATGGGCTCAACACCAGCTAAACTCAATAACAGCGGTACATCTCAAAGGGAAAGAGAATCTTCTAGTGGATTTCCTGAGCAGACAACCCCTAAAGTCAGGAGAATGGTGTTTGAACAAAAAGATCTTTCGTCTCCTGTGCGAGAAGTGGGGCACGCCAGCATTAGACCTTTTTGCCTCCAGGAAGAACAGGCGGTGGATCGCTTCTTCTCCCTCTCCCTCTGGGACAACCCACTCGAGGTAGATGCATTTTCGGTACCCTGGCCGGAAGAACTCCTTTACGCCTTCCCACCGATATCCCTGATACCCAGAACTCTGGCAAAAGTTATCCAGAAACAACGAGACATGATCTTGGTGGCCAAGAAGAACGTGGTTTCCCCTTCTGTTATGCCTTGCAAAAGGAAATTTCTGGAGACTTCCACTAATCCCGGACCTCCTAAGCCAGGGGTCTGTGCTTCATCCGGAATCCCGCCATCTGAACTTGATGGCCTGGAAGCTGAACGCTCCCTTCTGAGATCAAAGGGACTATCAGAAGCGGTAATTAACACCCTTCTTTCTAGCTGAAAACCTATCACTTCTAAGATATATCTTAGAGTATGGAAAGCCTTTTTACGGTTTTCAGGGCAGGACTGGGATCCTTCTGGAAAACTAGAGGTTAAGACCATTTTAGATTTTCTCCAGAGGGGTCTTTATTGGTGTTCTAAGAGTTAGTACCTTAAAAGTTCAGGTGGCGGCTCTTAGTGCCTTTTTGGAATCCAAGCTGGCTGAGGCTCCGCTCATTAGGGGGGCTAACAGGCTAAAACCTAGGATTTGTTCCTTGGTCCCTCTCTGGGACCTTAATTTAGTTCTATCTGCTCTCTTGGACCCCCCTTTTGAGCCCATTTCGGAGATTCCTCTCAATCTGCTTTCTATGAAGACTGCTTTTTTAATCGCATATTACCTCAGCTAGGAGAATTGGCGAAATTCAAGCCTTTTCCTGCCGTCCACAATACCTGACCATTCTAGAAGACAGGATAATTCTGAAACATGAACCTTCTTTTCTTCCGAAAGTATTCTCAAAATTTCATTGTGACCAACAAATATCTTTACCAACTTTTTGCCCACAGGCTAAAACACAAAAAGAACTGAAGTTTCATAACTTGGATGTTAGGAGATGTGTCCTGACCTACTTGGAAGCAACCAAGGACTTCAGAAAATCTCACCGCCTACTGGTCCAGTTTGCGGGGAAGATCAAAGGCCAGGGAGCCTCAAAGATGACTATATCCCGATGGATAAAGTCAACCATTTCTAGAGCCTATGCAGGAAAAAACGTTTTCCCGCCTTCTCAGTTAAAGGCTCATTCAACCAGAGCCATCTCAGCATCATGGGCGGAAAGTGCTTCAGCTTCCCTGAGCCAAATATGTCAGGCGGCAATCTGGTCCTGTCCCAACACTTTTTTCAAGCAGTACAGGCTAGATATCACTTCCAACTCAGACCTCTCCTTTGGCCGTAAAGTCCTGTCGGCCGTAGTCCCACCCTGAATAGAAGTTTTTTTTTCTCTGTTAATCCTCCTGTTTACTGCCGTTGTGGGGCACATTGGAAAATATATAATTACTTACCAGTAATTGGATTTTCCATGTAGCCCCACAACGGCACTGTTCTTTATGTTTTGATTCTTGTCTCAATGTAACTTTATATGCTATGGTTTAATAAAATGTTATGTTAAGCATTATCTTGAGTCCTCGAATACTTACTGGAGAAGGATCGGGGAGGAGGCATTTAAAGATTGGTCTCTACGTTGTTTCCTGTCCCTGGGGGCGGGGTAACCCTCCTGCTTAGTGCCGTTGTGGGGCTACATGGAAAATCCAATTACCGGTAAGTAATTATATCTTTTACTCCCTGATACTACACATATACTTTAGTCCTTCCTCAATGTTCACCTGCCCTGACGTGGCAATGGACAATCAGCAGTTCTTGGATGGAGAATGTGTTGTATGGTCTACATACACCAACAAAAAACCACTAGGACTAAAATCTATAAGATAGGACTACCAGAAACCAGTAGATCAGAACAAGCAAATAATCAAAACAATATAGGTGCCTAAAACATCATAGTCTACATACACCAATCAACTATAACATTAAAACCACCAGCCTAATACTGTGTAGCTCCCATTTGTGCCATAAAAACAGATTTGACCCCTTGAGGCATGGACTTAACAAGACTGTGGTATCTGGCACAAGACATAAGCAACAGATCCTATAAGTTGCAATTTGCAGCATCTAAGTATCTGACTTGTTTTTCCAGCCCATCCGACCAATACTTGATCAGATTGAGATCTGGAGAATTTGAAGACCAAGTGAACACCTTGAACTCGTGTTCCTCATTTCTGAATTATTTTTGCAGTGTGGCTAGGGCATTTGTAGTGTACGGGAGCTGTAATGCCCGTCACTACAGAAGGGTCACTTGTGTGCTGTCGTTCCCCTCAGTTATGAGGAGGTTGGTGTGAAACATCTTCATGTAATGCAATGCTGTGTATTTCCCTGTTACTGTGATATTTGCCATGTGCAGGCCTGCTAGGGGTGTCATTCTAGCTCTAAGACGCTAGAGGGAGCTAGGGAGCCCTAGTTATATATAGGCCCAGTCAGGGAAGGAAAAGGCAGTCTAGCTCAGGCCTTGAGCCTGTGAGCAGTCTGGTCTGGTCTAGTCTGAGCCTAAGGCAAGGCCCAGGCCTTGTACCTGCTGAAGTCAGCCCAGGCCCTATAGCCTGAGGGGGTCCAGCCTAGGAAGATTCATTCCCTAGGAGGAGCAGTCCAGACCCTAGAACTAGTGGAGAAGTGTTGCCTCCTTAGTCAAGCTGCATACAGGACAAGTATCCCTGGAGAGAGAGGACAGTTGCCTGAAGTGTGTTGCTGCATTTAGAGTAAGAGGAAAGCCCGATCTTAGGAGGCCTGTTTTGAAGATAGCCTTTTGGGACTGTGATTAATAATCTTAACCACTTCTGTGACTGTATTGTAACGTGTGGAACATTCTGGAACTGTACTTACTGACTGTTCATCTATTTTCAACTACGTTCAGTAAAGTTATCCTGTTATTCAAACATAAAGATTCCTCAATTATTCCACCTGTCACTACACGGTGTGCCACCGTTCAATTGGCACTGGCGTCACGACATTCATCACCTGCCTGTTCCAGTGCTGACCCGATTGAAGATGACAGTCAGACCCAGGTTAGTGGGTTGCCCTGCACTACAAAGCCCAGCATACCTAAAGCTACACTACTGACCCCCTGGGACACTGCATCGCTCTTTTTGGCATCACAAACAGGATCGCATGCTTCTGGAGTGCAGAGAAGTGTGAACTGTGTGCTTTAACTATTCCACCACCGTATTGCAAGGACTGTACCCTTTAATTCCAAACCTGTGGATTACAATTGTGCCTGGGAGGAACCGGAGGCGCTGTGCTGTGTTGCGCTACCCCCAGAGAGGAAAATTGCCACTTCAAAGTGGAGTTTTATGGACTTTTTGCCATCCTGCTTGCTGTCAGTGAATAGCTGCATCATGGCGCCCAAGATGGCCGCCGGCGCCGTTAGACTTCTTCCTGCGCTATCACTGTCCTCAGTGGCGCGAAGATTTGGCGCCAAGACCCTCCAAGAGGGAGGAGAAGACTGCCTGGAAATACCGCCTACCTTTGCGGATTATAATATGGAAGCCGTCTACCATATACTGGAATACCTAGGGGGCGTGCCAGCAGCGACGGGGAGGAGCCTGCAGCAACAGTGGCTCACCCTGCTCCGCGACTGCCTGCCTGAGCCAGAGGGATCCTTAGGAGCAGCGATGGAGACGACCCCAAGAGCAACCAGTGAGTGCCATGCAGCTCCTGCTTCTGCCCCAAGTAAAGTGGCCCAGACCTGTCCATGGCCACAAGCCGAACCTTGCCGTTTCCACGGACCGCGGGAAGGCTTTCTCCCACGGAACCTTGCGTAGTCGGCTCTGATGACAGAGATCCGCGTGGCGGCCACCCTGAAGACCACCACCAAGAAGAAGTACTTTGAGAAGGTCACTAAGAGAATCTTTGAAGACTCCGTTCAGGGCAAACCCCTAGGCCCGAACATCTTCTGGCAGCCGACCGTCTTGGACAGGCCTGCAAGTCCGTATCCCTCTCCAGAGCTGCCACGACGGGAGAAAACAGCGGCTGATTGGGCGCGGATGGCCCAGTTTGGTGAGGCCCTTGATGACCTGCGGGGGAACCATAGGGAGGAGACATCCCCGGAGCCTGCTGCAAATGCACCAGAAGCCAGCAGTGAGATCGCCGCCCTGGAGGAGCGGATCACTAAGCTGCAAGTATACCTGGATGGCCTAGCGCTAAGTGGCCAGTTCCAGGACCGCATCGCAACAGGACAACCGTGGTGAGTCACCTGTGCCCCTGTACAGCCTGAACCCGTAGTCCGAAGTCCTACCACTAGCGCTGAGCCACCCAAGGTCAGTGTAAAAGCGGATAAACTGACATATGCCAGGAGCCGAGTCCGTCTTGACGGGATCACCTTATCCTGGCCAGTGGAGGTGCCTGCCCCAGTGCCGGCCCGTGTCCCGAGACCAGTCACTCCTGTGATTCCTCAGCCCAGCGGGCCCATGAGATGGATAGGCCCTGTCCCGGTGATGATTCCGGCCCATGCTGTCTGGTGGGCACAGCCTTCAGGTGCCCCTAGTACATGTGCAGTATACGGGCACTTTAACACCCGTTTACCATCAATCTGTTATGTTCTTTAAGCGTTTCATGTAATTGCCTGCAGCAATGTTGAAGGGTGTCATTTGGGTATTGGACCACTGGGGGAGCTGGTGAGCAGTTTATATATATAGCTAGGCCAAGGCAGGCTAGTGCAGTGCAGACCCTGGAGTCTGTGAGGGCCACATGTCTCAGGCCTAGGCCAGTTCAGCAGAAGTCAACCTGGAGGCAATCCCTAGAGCAAGAGGTACTAAACGTCAAGAGGAGGTACTCTATAAACTGGAGATTCAAGGATATAAGCCAGAAGTAGGGCATTGGGGCCTTGAAGCATCAATTCCAGTCAGGACGAGTCAGGAAGAAAGTAAGGTTCACCTGCAATTCCAAGTCCTGTATTATCACCCTCTGTTTAACCTTGCTGGATGTAAGACCACTGCAATTTTGATTGTCTGCAAAAGGAACTGTTGGAAAGACTGCTTACTGTATCATCACTGTCTTCAGTAAAGTTTGAATTCTGTTTTCAAGTTACCAGTCTGCACCTCTGTTATTCCTACTGTAAATACGGTGTGCCACCGTTTACTGGCACTGGCGCCACGACATATCAGGGACTTAGCCATAGGCACGTTAAACTATAACACCAAGGGCACCTCACCTTCCACCTGGCTGTGTCCCTCAAGAACCCAGAGAGTGCCCCAGAGGAGCAGCGTGCCGGCCTCTCCATCACTGGCATTCCCCAGGTTAGTTCCACACATTGCCCTGACTTGGGGATGCTACATTTTGGCGTCACGAACAGGATACGCACGCTTTACGGACTGTGAGCAAAAACGTGAACTTTGTGCCTTAACCAGTTTGCCAAGTGACAAAACGCCTGTTTGTTTGATGTGAACTTTGCGGACCTAAAACGTACAGAAAAGTGTCCCAAAGACCTCCAGAAAGCGCTGTGCAGTGTTGCGCTATCAAGAGGAAGAAAATCGCCACTTCAAAGTGCATTTTTGTGGACTTTTATGCTGTTTCACTACCGCTGCTTGCTGTCATTGAATTGATGCATCATGGCGCCCAAGATGGCCGCCTGAACTGTGGACTTATCTACTGCGCCATCACTACTCATCGCTGGCGGGAAAGCTTAGCGCCAGACTCTGCAGCGTCACCACTTTATTCAAATTTCCCAAGCTGGACTCCACCTACCTTGGACTTAGAAGAACGCAGACGCTGTTCCCCGTCGGAGCAAGTCCGAAGCTCCGCCCTCCAGCCCGACGTCCTCGCGGGAAGGCACGCTGCGCAAGGGATTCCCGAAGACGCCCTTCCGGATCTCGCGAGATTTGGACCGCCTGCACCGGAGTAAGTACCAACTCCTGGGAGAAATAATCCGACACCGGAGAGGGGTCGCCTGGTTAGCAAGGCCCAAAAGGGGATACTGGACTCTGCCCATCGATCGCGCTCACCGGCCAGTAACCCCGCCCGGCGCGACATCGGACCTATCGCTATCTCTTAAAGGGACCGCTCAACCAGATAATCTGCATCATGTCGGACTCAGAAGCAGCCGAGCAGCCTGCCCCCAGGGAGCCAGTAGCCACCAACGGTATTACGCCTGTCAACATGATGCCGCTGACGATGCCATACTACTTTGGGGCTCCATGGTTTCCCGTTATGCCGGGAGGCTCATAATTTAAAAGACTTTCAAGACAAAATCCTAGCTCTGTTCCGGCTCTATCCTATTAACCCGGAGCAGCAAATGGAGATTCTGTTAGCCCAGTTGGAAGGAGCGGCCCGCCGAGAAGTCATGTCCTGGCCCAGTTCTGAGAGGAGTACCATAGAGCAGATCTTTGACCGCCTCAGCACTACCTTTGAAGTCAGGACGGTGTCTGAAATAAAGATGCGCTTCTTCAGCAAGAAACAAAAACCTGGTGAGTCACTTCGTGATTTTGCTTTATCCCTCCAAGAGGCCTGGAGGGCTGTCATTCATATAGACCCTAGAGAGGTTGACACCCAGGATCAAACTCTGAGAGAACAATTTATTGCGGGTGTGAATAGCGAATCTTTAAAAACACAATTGAAAATGTTGTCGGCTCAGCACCCTAACAGTGTTTTCCTGGACTTTAAAGAACTGGCCATCAGTATTCTGGGACAACATCTGCCAACGGAACCAGTGGCCCATCCCGAGCCTCCTGTCCGTAATCCCAAGCTGACGGATACCAGCCTGCCAGGGGCCAGCCAAGCCGCCCAGACTCCAGTTCCTGATACAGTAGCTGCTCTGATGGAACAGGTCAATTACCTCACTAAGAGCCTGGAAAAAGTCTGCAGGAAACTGGAAGAGTGGGAGAAACCCTTAATGCTGGAAGATGAACTCCTTTTGCCTCAAAAGCCTGGCCCCCTGCGTATCAAGAAGTTTATCCCA